>PVKU01000036.1:0-600000 GCA_004027475.1 Anoura caudifer
ACAGATCTTCCAAACAAAATATCAACAAAGATATTGTGGCATTGAACAACACTCTAGATGAAATGGACTTAACTGATATATATAGAGCCCTTCATCCCAAAGAAACTAAATACACATTCTTTTCAAATGCACATGGAACATTCTCAAAGATAGACCACATGATAGGACACAAAACAAGCCTCAACAAATTCAAGAAAATTGAAATCATACCCAGCATTTTCTCTGACCACAAGGGACTGAAACTAGAAACCAACCCCAAGGGGAAAAACCCCAAATCCTCTAAATCATGGAGATTGAATAGCGTGCTATTAAACAATGAATGGGTCAAGAAGGAAATTAGGGAGGAAATCAAAAAGTTTCTGGAAACAAATGAAAATGAACTCACAATGACCCAAAACTTATGGGACACAGCGAAGGCAGTCCTGAGAGGGAAGTTCATAGCAATACAGGCCTACCTACAAAAGATAGAAACATCTCAAACAAACAACTTAACCCTATGCCTACAAGAACTTGAGGAACAACAACAAAGATAGCCCAGAACAAGTAGAAGGAAGGAAATAACCAAGATCAGAGCAGAATTAAATGACATAGAGACTAAAAGCACAATTCTAAGGATCAATGAATCTAGGAGCTGGGACTTTGAAAAGATAAACAAAATTGACAAGCCTTTGAGCAGGCTGGCCCTTTGGGCTTTTCTTTGCTGGGATGCTTGTTATTACTGATTTAGTCTCTTTACTCATTATTGGTTTATTCAGCTATTCTATTTCTTTAGTCTTGGTGGTTTGTATGTTTCTCAGAATTGATCCATTTCTTTGAAGTTATCCCATTTGTTGGCATATAATTGTGTATAGTAGTCTCTTATGGTCTTTTGTATTTCTATGGTTCGTATCAGTTGTAATGCTTCCACTTTGATTAGAATTTCATTTATTTGGGTCTTCTCTCTTTTTTCTTGGTTAGTCTAGCTAAAGTTTGACAATTTTGCTTATCTTTTCATAAAAATAATTTTTAGTTTCACTGGCTTTTTATTATTTTCTAGTTTCTATATTATTTATTTCTGTTCTAATTTTTATTATTTTCTTCCTTCTCCTAATTTTGAGTTTAGTTTCTTTTTCTTTTTCCAGTCCCTTGTGGTGGAATTGAACTAATATTAAATAAAGATTATGTATTACTTCAGTTTATGGTTTTTTTAATCTAGAACATTTCCCCCTCACTTTTAAATTCCTTTATTACATTGAGTTTGGGGGAATATCAGATTTTTTTTGTAAACTATCCTAAATTTGGAGTATATATAATTGATTCTTCCAACCCTATTATTTTCTGTTAATTGAGAATTAGTTTTAAAATCTTATTTGTATTCAGGTTAAACATTTTTGACATATAGTGAATGATAACAGACACATTACACCAGGATGTCCCACAATGCAAAGACTGGCCCTTTGGTTAAGGGGTGACCACTAGACTTCTCCAATATAAGGCCAGTTAGCCTGTCACAGGTAGTAAGTAGTCTGCAGGTGGCACTGAGCAAATATTCTGTTTTCCAACATCCTTCAACCTAATGGTTTTTACATGTATTGCTTGAATAAATTATTGATTATTTTTACCATTTTTTATTCTTTGCAGTCTGCATGTCTATAAAGTTGAGAGAACAATCAAATAAAATAAAAATCTAGGAAGTGTTTTTATTTCTATCGTCCATTAAAATTCAAACAACCATCTTAAGAGGGGTCTATCCCTACCTTGTATGTTTTTTCTCGGGGCTGAATAGTAGAAGCCCTCAGATGAGCTGGCATCTCTGGGGAAAGCAGAGCCCTTGCATTAAGAGTAGGAGGGAGGAGAAGACAGCAAGCATAGGCCCAGAAAAAGGACCCGGATAAAATCTCATCATGGCCAATAGCCACCAGGAACTCAAAGAAATGGAGCGGCCCAGGTGGAATGGAGAGGAAGACTGCCCTTAGGAAGGGGGCAAAGGCCACCAGCCAGCAGGCAATAATAGAGGGGGACAGGCTCCCCACTGGTCCTAGCCTCCAATGAGCCGCACCCAATAGTCAGGTCAGTGATGGAACGGGGATGATATGGAAATGTTTCTGGAGGAGATAAGATGAATCAGGAGGAACCCCAAGAGCTGCAGTTGAGGCATTGTCTATGTGTCCTTATGGGGGTGCTCTCTGACCACCGTGTATGCTTATGGGGGAACTCTCTGCTCACTGTGCCCATCATGTGAATTTGCCTGTACCTTGCCTCCTGCCATTTTTCGTGAGATGAATACTGTGATTCCCACTATATTCTTTTCCTTGAATTTCCTGACATGCTTTTACTGATCTGTTTGTTGGGAACCTTCTGCAATTTCCATGTGCCAAGTGGGTTCTGTGTTACCACCTTCATTTTTTTAGGGGGCTTAGAAATACATTCAATTGCAGATCCACATAAGGGGGCACTTTGTATGCAACAATGAGCTATGATAAAGCACAAAATAGTTTTTAGCACAGCTGACAAAAGTTGCACACTCCCCAGCTGGGGGAGGGGGGCTACATTAGTGACTTTTAAGGAAAACATTGCCCTGTGTTACCATTTTCTAATTGGAGATTATCTTGGTATACAGACTGATGTTCCTGCCAATAGTAATTTCACCTATTTGTATGGAAAAAATGTAAGGCTAATAAAGCCATTTAAAAAACAAACAAAGAAAAATAGTACAAGCACTCAGTTGTCTTGAGGAGTTCACCTTCCTGATCTGTCCAAGCCAGAACCTTACCTTTGTCCTTGGCTAGGTGTTTAATTTTCCTGCTGTCGTTCGAATCCATTATGACCTTCTTTTGCTGAGCACCGCCTGTGGAACCCAAGCATTTTTTTTGTTTACTTGTCACTTCTCTACTTTAGTGGAGTAATTAGTTATACCTAGATAATTACATTTTTAGAGCTTTCAGGCTCTCTTAATCCATCTGTTTTAAGAAAGATCCAAGACATGGAATCAAATCCTTTCCTTTGTATTTGAGGTCTGCTTCAAGAATTACACAAAAGAAGCTTTCTCCAATTCCTCTGGAATTGCTTGCCTATTTTTTTCTCATGATAATTTTCCCATTGACATGCATTTCTGCCTGTTGGTTGGAATCGATTCTCATGTGACAGTCTCCCTCTCTGCTCCTTCTGACTTCAGATCAGTGAAAATACCAGCAAGGTCAGACCTTGACAGGTGTTCTACTTTGAGCTAATGAGTCAATGTCAGCTCTGCATGGATGAAGCTTCCCCTCACTGCTATGTATTAATTCTGCATCCACTTTAATACCTGTTTCCTCCTTTTTGCTTTACCCAAAAGTACTCTAATATTTTCTTTCTCACACACATTTATTACTTTCTAATGAGTATATAATTATTGAAGTCATTTATCTTCTCAATACATATGTATTTTTTTAATTATGTACTCTTGAAATCAGGACATACTTTTTGTGTCCTTATCCCTTAAGGCACAGAGTAGAATTTTTGCTCATTTTTCATCACATTTCAATAGCTCTTCTTGGAGTTTTGAAAGTGAAGGCCTACAGGACTGAGGGTACACTCAAACCTAAAGAGGAAAGAGAATCAGGAAGTAGAAGAGACTGTTGGCCCCATCCTGACATTTTTGTGTCCTTAATGGCCACGGTGCATACCACAGTTCTTCCCTGAGAAAGACCATTAAATGGGTCAGAGCAGGTCATCTTGGGACCCTCTTAGGAGTGCAGCATTGTCCTATAGCTAGGATTCTGTGTGTTTACTAGAGATCCACTCCCACTACAGTAGCTTCCAGCCGGACTCCATGTGTCTGAATGTGCTACTGACGTGACAACAGAGGACATCCACAGAGTTACTCTTGCTTCCCATCACACATACACTGCAGGTCCTCATGCAATGAGGAGGACAGTCAAAACTCTCCAGAGGTGTCTCTGGCCCTGGGTGTTGTCTCCTCTCTGCTAGCCTCAGCGTAGCCCTGTCTATAACTGGAGAAAATTGGACTCTCATCACCTTGACCTCCAATAATTTATTTCTCTGTTGTTTCTCAATCACCCAGTTCCATGTTCATCCTCTAGAATTTATGACCATCTCTGTCACCTACTGTGATCTTAACTTCAAATATCTCATTCACTGGAAACTCAACCTTATTTTCCCATTACATCCTTTTCCCGACTTTCTAAGATACCACAACTCATTCGCCTCACAGGGAGCTCTAATTCGTTGACCCTACCGCCTCCACAGTGCTCGCCCAGAGAACACTCAATCTTTCTCTAATTCTCATCCTGTATGTTCTGCTCTTGTACCTAGGAAACTGAGCAAGGCTAGAGGAAAGCACAGAGTCGTGACCACATGAAACAATTCATGACCACTGATCTCAAGTGGACTCAGTGTCATCAACAAATAATTTTTCCTAATTGCTTTTTCTCCCATTATGTTAGGCCATTATGCCACAACTTTCTCCAAACCCCCAAACCTTTTTCTCAATTATTCTCAGCTGAGGATCTTGCTACATATTTCCCTGAGGAAACAGAGGCAGTTAGGAGAGACCTTCCACATGTTCTCACCACCACACCTACCAGCCTACCTTCATCTGTGCCATGCTGTCTTTCTTCTCGTTCCCATAATTGGACTGTGTGTAATCTTGGCTCAGGCAGCCCCTTCTTAGGCACTCTACCCCACCCCTATTATCTGTTCCAGGGTCACTCTCTTGAAATCTCTCCCCCTTGCTCCTGCATTAACCACATTTCCTATGCAACCATATTATAATAGCTCCCATCTTGAAAGAACCCTCCTTCAATACCACCATCCTTCTCACCTCTCACACTAATTCTCTGCTCTCTTTGCAGCAAATATCCTCAAAAGTGTTAACAACACATGTGGTCTTCATTTCTTTTACTCTTCTCCTAAACCAGCTTCAATCAGGTTCTGGTCTCTTGACTGTATTGAAACAGCTGGCATTAAAGTTACTAGAGACTCTTGCATTGCAAACGCAATGGTCAGTTTTTTAGTTCTCATCTTCCACAGCCTTTAAGCAGTATTTGAGCTAGTTTATATTGTTGTTAAACTATTTCCTTCACAAGGCTTCCAGAACCCTGCTCTCTCTCCCTGCCCCCCCCCACCCCCGTCTCCTTGACTACTTCTTTTCAGTCTGAGTTGTTCTTACCTTTCCACATTTGTGGGCTCCACAGAAGTTAACTCATAACTTTTCTGTAGTTACCCCTGCTTCCTAGCTGGACTCATTTTTCAGGGACCTCTGCTGAACTCCAATCTCATGCATCCAACTGCCTACCTGACATTTCCACTGGGCATGCAATAGGCTTCCTCAATTTAACACGGCCAAGACCAAACTCTTGATTTGCACACTCCCCACCCCAATGTTCCGATACACTCATACCCTCTCATCTTTCTGAAAGGCATATTCATCTTCTGTTTTCTTAGGCCAAACTTCTGTTGTTCTTGACTTGCCTTCACTCCCAGAGCCGAACCATTGGAACATTCTGATAGCTCTTCCTCGGACCCTTGGCCAGGTCACTCACCACTACATAGAACTTCCACTGCTATGGGCCTCTCTCAACTCACTCTAGGTTCTCACTTGGACTTGTGCAATTGTGTCATGTTATCCGGGCCTCTGACCTTGCTCCTTTATAGCGTACACTTCACACATGACCGGAAAGATGCTTTTGAAACCTAAGTCAGAGAACGACACTGCTCTGCAAAGGGGACTCAAGGATCTCCATCTCGAGCAGAGTGAACCTGTCTGAGCTCTTCGGCTATCACTTGCCTCTGCTCTCCACTCCAGCCATGTGGGCCCCTTAACTGTGCCTTAATCCCCTGAGCACAAGAGGCCCTGGCGTTGCTCTCTCTGCCTGGCCTCTCTGTGCAGCACTCTGCCCATCGCTTCCTTCCTCCTTTTCCCACATTGTTTCCCTCAGAGCCCTTATTAGCATCTGGAAAACCCTATATTCATGTGTTCTTTTGTCATCTGTCTCCCCAACAAAATACAAGCTTCCCAAGGAAAGAAGTTGTGTTTTGTTTACTGTTGAATCCCTGCGGCCTAAAACAATTCTCAACACACAATAGTCCTTCAAACTAATTTCTGAATTAACATACATAGTGCAACAAATTAAGTTATCCACATTTCAGATCAGAAAATTAAGATATGATTGGCTTATTTTATTTTAATTTATTTTAAATTCTCATCCCACGTAATTACAAACTTAATAAATTTCTTTTACTCTTCAGATCTGGTACCTAAACAAGGCCCACTGAGTATTTCTAACTTTTTGAAGGCCAAGGACTGAGAAATACCTAAAATAAATGATTTTCTTTAGTCAACACAGTACAAAAATTCTTAGAGATTTGATATTTGTGTTTAGTGATGATACTACCTTTACATAAAGAATATAGCTCATTATGTTGGCAGGCAAATTGGAAATAGGCATTGCATTTATGAGGGCATAAAAATACATGTAATGCTTATTGCCTAGAAGTGTGATTGCCTACTAGTGTCTCAGTTTTATAAGATGCAGAGAAGAGGCACAGATGTTCTATTACCTATTCTAGTTAATTTCCCCTTTTTTCTTTAGACATCATGAGCTGCTTCTTGGGATTATAGCCTGTATCTCAGGAAAGAGAAGACAAATGTACTGATTTTGATTGAGAGCTTTTCCACTAGTCTCCCAAGGTGATTAAAATATTGAAAACATGAGTGTTACTAAAGAGTTGTTTTTCTCAAAGTAGTGGACATGGGATGGGAACTTGATGGGGTGCAGTAATCTGGGTCCAAGAGGAGAGTTTGTCACTGTTGGCTGTGTGACCATAGGAATACTCTTAAACCATTTCCTCATCTAAAAAGTTGGTAAAATTATACCACCCTACAGGAAATTTTGAGGATAAACTAGGAGAAAACACAAATGCACTTTGCCATCTACAAAACACCATTACGTATCCAATCAGAAAGAGTCATTAAAATATCAACTATGGATGATGCTCTCCCTGAATGCCACTAATGCTAAAACTAAAGGGACTTTTCAACACTCTGATTTCATAGGTGAAGAGGCTGAGGCCCAGGGAGGTAACCTTGCTCAGCAGCAGGAAGGAAGAACTCCAGCTTGGAGGTGTGGTTTGGTTTGCTTAAGTTTCTTTGCACTGCTCTAGGCCTGCAGCCTTTTCCTGTATAGTCCATTAGCTAAGAACAGTTATTACGTTCTTAAATTGTAGGAAAAATTTGAGAGAATAATAGTTCATCATGTGTGCAAATTGTGTGCAATTCAAATTTGGGTGTCCATAAGCTGTGTGTGGGAAAGCAGCTATGCTCATGGGTTAGGCATGGTCTATGGCAGCTTTGGGGTGAGATGGGTGGGCTGAGCACTTGTGAGAGAGACTACAAGGTCCACAAAACTGCAAGAGTCACTACATGTCCTCATATAGAAGGAGTCTGCTCACCTCTGCAGTACTCACTTGGCCTTGACCTTGGCCTCTGTTGACCACTCCCCTTCAATAACTTTATTATTTTATAAAATTTTATTTATTGATTTTAGAGAGATGAGGGGAGGAAAGGTGAAGGAGGGAGAAAGAGAGAGACAGAAACATTGATTTGTTTTTCCACTTGTTTATGTATTCTTTGTTTGCCTCTTGTATGCGCCCTGACTAGAGATCCGACCTGTCCATCAATAACTTTAAAATAAGAGGATGACACATGATCTTTGAGTCTTGCCCCAGTCTTGAAATAAAGGGTAATTAAATCTATTTCAGACCAAGTACTCAGTAGATGAAATTATTCTGTCAGAGTGAGAACTAAAACCAAATATCATTAGCCTAAGTGAGGACTTATAATACGTCTCTCATGCCCATTTGCTTCCTTGCTTTTTGTCTGTGTACATACACACACACACACACACACACACACACACACACACGAGCCATAGTCTCAATTTTGGCTACAATACTATATTTAGCCCAATCTGTGCAAGAGATGAAAGAAAACAAAACTGCAACATACACACAATACACACAAAAGCATTCTTTAACTTCAGAGGAAGAGAAAGAAAAACATCAGACTTTGAGCTGACATTGCCAGAGAACTTCTGTTTCAGCCATGATTTTTAGAAATGAATCAACCTAATGTTTCATAAATTAAGTGTGATACTCTAAAATTACTTTAAAATTATTCCCTTTAAATGGTTCCTATGCAATGGTATTTTTGCATGGAACTATATTAAATATAATGCAACTGATTCAGTTTGTGGAAATTACTAATACTGTGGGGATGATAACGACATGACATCATTTTTTGAAGACAGTATTTGCCATAAATCAATTACTTTTAATGTTCTATCAATGCCTAGGTTATAATATTAGGGTGATCCAGGAGACGTTTTGTTTACGAAAATGTGCATCCTTAAATTCCTTAAACAGTGGAGTAAGGAAGCACGTAGCACCAAAAACACAGTTCACTCTCTGCTGGCCTGTTACTAGAATTGAATGTAACTGGTATTTTTAGGACTGGTAAACAATCTATCCTTGAAGGCTTTGACAGTCTTAAGATTTAGAAATTAATAGTTGCCTGGCATTGCCCCGAAGGATCCCGATCTAGTACCTCTGAGTTACATTAGCATCAGGTGAGGGGTCTTCTCTGACGGCAGGTAAGGCCTAGCTAACGACTTCAGCTATTGACACCCCGTGTTAGCTCTCGAATCCAAAAGTGGATGTTTGCTGTTTGCGCAAGTAAGTGTTAAATGCAGTCAAAGAATCTGTTTGTCTGGCTAAATTTCCCATTTATAGTATGAAAGATCAATATTCTTGGTCAGCCACACATCATTCTTAAAGTGGGGGAAAAATGACCTACGATGTCTTTAGTAGCTCTCCACATCGTAGTGTGTTTGCGTGTTCGCTTTTCCTGAAATGACCCTTCCAATGTTTTATGTTATTTAATGCTTATTTTGTGGCTAACAACATTAGACAACCAATTAGTTTTGATGAACTATTATTTTTCAGATCTGAAGTTTCTTTCCCCCTAGTATTGTTAGTATTGTTTATCAGATGGATATACCATAATATATGAGTAAATAAAGAAATACATGTTTAACTAAACTTTGCCTCATTTGGAAACTATTTCTGTTGGCTTGGTAATTAAAAGAGCTTGGTAAACACCAGCTTGTATATACAAAACAGTTCTACTCAGTTTCTATTTAAAAATATTAAATCAAAATATGCAGAAGTTTTATGGACCTCATGGCAAATAATTTACTTGTTTGGGTATTTGGATAGAAATCTACTTGGGGAGAAATAACACCAGATCGTTTCTGTCATATGTAAATGTTTATAAGAATTTTCTAGCAGTTTAAAAGTACTGTGATTATTGGCAACCTCGAAGGGGATGTAGTTAAAGGTATTTTAGTATGAGGTCTGTAAACATGCTATACAGGATTGGCCTTACAAGACCTTATATTTCTTTTCCTTAGAACTATTATTTTAATTCAAAAAAGTGATTTTCCAGATAATTTAAAGTGATTGGCTTATAGTGAAATTTAAACTCAAAAGTAAAGATGTAAAATGTAGCTGTTCATCCATTTTTTTATTTTAAGAATTGGCTTTGGGTTGCAGGAATCAATTCTTCACACTTTGAAGCCCAACTTGGTGTTTTTTCTTTCTGGTGAAGGTTATGTTATTCAGTTATGATGTTAGAGGTTGCCTTCTATTTCCTTCTGAAGGAAACTTCTCCGGGGCCGTATCAATGTTCATTAGTCATTTTTTCTCTCAACCTGCATAACTAAGAGAGTTAAAATAATCCCTGTGGATAAACGACAGGCAAACTGGCAACCAAATTTAATCAACACTTGTGTTGATGGCCACTTCCTGAGCAGGTTCAGGTCTGCGTAGGAGGTCTGTGCTCTTCAGGGGCAGAGTAAGAGTTCAGGGGACATCAGGGTTGGCACGGAGCCTGTCAGCCCCACCAGTGGTGCGGACAGAACTGGGTGTCCAGTCACCACAGTTGATAAATACCGAGTGATTTAAGCATCTTAAGAGTTGGTTGGAAATTCCTTGTCAGATAAATAACAGTCAAAACAAACTCTGGGTTTTAAGTTTTCATATCTCCTTTAAACAATCCTTTGAGGCTTTTAGGTTTTGAATTAAATGTTCAAGCACTGATAAAAATGGAAAGCTCCTTCTCCTGGAATATGTCACCTTTGTCGAGGATGGCACTTTCATAGATTGTCCGTAGTATGGAAATAGGCACAGTTTAATTGGAGGGAGAACCAGAAGGGGGGATTGTCTAAGTTAAAAAGATCTCTCAGAATACAGATTTTGAAAAATTGATAATTAAAAAATGTTTTCTCTCTCTAAGGGTTTTCTCTTCTAAGTTGGTGAAGCTGAATAAGATAACTCTACAGTCTCTATCAGGACACATAGAGCACCCCCAATGACGTTGAACTGAGGTTGGAGAGCTCACAGCAGTGCCTTACACTGGGACCAAACCCAAAACCTCGGCGTGTGCCCTGACTGGGAATCAAACCTGTGGCCCTTCAGCTTACGAGATGATGCTCCAGCCAACCGAGCCACACCAACCAGGGCCATTTCATCAATATCCATGCATGCTTTTTATTTCATAGCCCTCTGTTTTCCGCCCCCTGCCCCCAGAACTGCGGCGCTGTTCCACTTGTCTGCTCCCGTTTATAACCACGCTCTCTACAGATTTTGTCCTCACACACTCGTTCTATCTCTGCACCCCTTTTACACTTTTAAGTTTAATCCATAAAAGTGCATGTGCAGTTTACATAATTGTGCAGAAGTATAAGCTGTCTAATGAAAAAGAGTAGTCCCCTGTTCCTCTCCTAACTACTTCTGGTGCCGCCCTCCAGAGAAGGTCACTTTCAAGTCTCTGCACTGTTTTTCTCAGTACAAATGAGCTCTGGAGTGATTCGGTCCCAGAGCCTCTGCAGCAAGCGGCAGCTCTTCAATCACACTGCAATCTCTTCCTTGTTAATTAGGATTGACAAAATATCCTAATAATAATATTAGCATTAAAGTTTTTCACTTTTCTTTTTTATTTTTAAATATATTTTATTGATTATGCTGTTAGAGTTGTCCCATTTTTTTCTCCCTTTTATTCCCCTCTGTCCTGCGCCCACCCCTCACCATCATTCCTCCACCTTAGTTCATGTCCATGGGCCGTACATATAAGTTCTTTGGCTTCTCCATTTCCCATACTATTCTTAACTTCCCCGGTCTATTTTGTACCTACCAATTATGCTTCTTATTCCCTGTACCTTCCCCCATTCTCTCCCCTCCCCACTCTCCATTTTTGTGAATCTGTCCTGTTCCAGTTGCTTG
Organism: Anoura caudifer; assembly: GCA_004027475.1. NCBI lineage: Eukaryota > Metazoa > Chordata > Mammalia > Chiroptera > Phyllostomidae > Anoura > Anoura caudifer. The sequence continues at coordinate 11,320 of PVKU01000036.1, forward strand.
CTTAGTTCCTTTTTGTTTTTGTTTTTTAGGTTCTCACCAGGGTGGGGCAACCCTCAAGGCTGCATTGTGTCACTGTATGTGGGGGAGGGGTCTGAGAGGGAACAAGGCCACTTGCTTGGCTCCTGGCTGGCCGTCAGTCAGTTCCTCCACTACCCACAAGCAAACTGAGCCCTTCTGGTGCTGATTCCAGGGTGGGTGGGCTTGCATACATTCGAGGACTCTGTGGGCCTCTCCAATGAACAGTCCGGTGAGGCTGAGAGTTTCTCTTGCCACCTCAATCCCTACAGGTTTTTAGAGTCAGTGGTTCTGAGGCTTTATTTCCCTGCACTGGAACCCTGGGTTGTGTGGTCTGTCTTGCTCTGCAGTCATTCTTCCTGGTTTATCCGAATGCAAATGTGGGACCACCTGCTCTGCCAGCCGCTGGCTCGCCCAGCCTGTCCACAAGCCGCCACCTGGCTGTAAGTACTCCCCACCCCAGGTGCCCATCTCCACCCCTCCTACTGGTCTGGATGAATGTTTCTTCTTTAACTTCTTGGTTGTTGGATTTCCATACAGTTTGATTTTTTCTGGCATTTCTGTTCATTTTTTGTTTTTAAATGTGTTGTTGTCCTTCTTTTGGTTGTGTGAGGAGGCAAAGTGTGTCTACCTACACCTCCATCTTGGCCAGAAGTCTAGTAGTATCTGCATTTTTTTTTCTTGAATTCATTTGCAGAATTAACATTTTGCTAACAATTCCCTCTGGGATTTTAAATTTGTGCCACATACCTGATAAGTGTCTCCTAAATTTATACTTTTATTTTTATCTATATAATTGACTATTTAACATCTCTGCTGGGTACCAAAATCCCCTTCAAAGTTAACATGTTCAAAATGGAACTCCTGATGTCTATACCCAAACCTGCTTTTGCTGCATCCTTCCTTAACTCAATAAATGGCAATTCAGTCCTTCAGCTGCTCAAGCCAAAGCCTCCTGAAGCTTATCTTCTACAGATATCTTCAGAAGATCATATAAAACAGTAACCCTTGAGTTTTTGTACATTCATAACTATTTTATTTAGCATTTACATTTGAAGGTCAGTTAACCATGTATCAAATCCTAAGCTCATATTTTTTCCCCCTTGAGAATGTAAATGTTTCTCTATCATCACTTGTCTCAAAATCTTGATGTGAATCAGTCTGGGCTCTTCTGAGTTTCTCTCTTTTACAGGTTATATACTCTTTTTGTTTGGATGTCCATAGAGTTTTTTCTATTTCTCTAAATTTCAAACGATTTACTTGGCTATGTCTTGGCATTGCTTACCCTGAGTTTCTCTCCCCAGGACAGAACCCCTTTCTGGTCTCACTGTACTTCTTCAATTCCCAGAGTTTCCATTTTCACTTACATTGCAGCTTCATGGCCTCTTTTCAATACTTACCTTTTCCCCCAGAAGCCCTTTTCTATATCTTTCTCCATACTTTTGACTTAAAAACTTTCTCCTTTTAAACTTCTATACTTCTTACTATATTCTTTGTATTCTTTTCCTGTTTTTGTGTTTTTTTATTTTAGTTTTGATTTCTATTTTTTTCTTTCCTGATTGCTCTCTGCTATACCTTAACATCTTCCTGTTGTCTGGTTGTATCATTTTTAGAATTTTCTTTTTGTGATCTGGTCCCATCTACTCAACGTATAGGTTCTTTTTTTGAGGGGGGGTATCCTGTCACCTAGTTTTGTGGAAGACATTGTCTCCTGAGGTTTCTCTTTCATTTTTCCTCTCCATAAAGCAATGTTGTGATTCTCAAGAACTCTGCTGATGACACTGTTATTGAGTTGACATTCTTTAAATATGATTGTAGACGAAGAAGCTCATTTCTCATGAATTCTTTTCATGATTCCTTTCTTTTCAGCCAAAGTCAAATATGTCTATTTTGACCACTCCTAAGCACTGACAAATCCTCAAAACACTCTGCTTCCCTGTTCATTTGCTCTTTGGACTTACTGTTTGGACAGTCAGCTTTTCCCATCTGTTCTATATGGTTCCCATGGAGTAGGAAGGTTCTCTGTACCTGCCTACCAGCTTGATTTCTAGGAATCCAAAGTCTAACAACACAAAATGAAAGGTGCCTGAGTGTGAGCATGAGCCACTGAGTAGTATAAACATATGGTTGTATTTTCCCCTACCAGGATATAAAGATATCCCATTGGATGGTCTTACTCATTCTGTTGTCATCTGCAGAAGGTTCTGGGAAGGCACAATGAAGATTCAAGACAATGTTACGAAATGCAGGTAGGAGAAATTCTGGCCTCCATGTTTTCTTCTACCTCAACTCTGCCATTGACAAATGGATTTCCAAGGAGTACTTTGTGACTTTGCTATTAATTTTTTGGCACTGGAAAACAACTACCTACTTTTAATTTGAAATAGAAAACATCAGTGGTCAATCCAACAAAAAACTGAGAAACATATTTAAGCAACAGAAAGGTACTGGGACTATTTATGTACCCCTGTAAAGATGAAAAAAAGGAAAAGAAGTAGATATTCTGGTGACTTAGACTTTTAGACTCTTGCGTCTCAAAATTAAATAACTCATCTATCCGCAAGTGTTAGGGAAATCCGGATATCCTTAGAACACCTTTGTTACACTCATTATAAATCTACCCAAACACACCCCCCCCCCCCGGCACAGGGTGGGCATAGAGCAGTGAAACTCAGTAGCTTGAGGGGAGTGACTTCCTACTCATGAAAACCCAGAACCAACATGCCCAGGGTCCAGGCATTCTTGAGTGTTAGGTCTCACAGTGAGATTGCTTGAAAAGATTCTAGTGTGCTCAGTTCCTTATTCATGGCTGAGAAATGTAGTCTTTTTAATGATAAACTGCTTTTACTTTGAAACGTGAGGTCATATGTCATTCTCGGTGTTCTTTTGCTCGCCTGTGGAAATGGCAACAACCAAGTGCTCCTGCATTTCACACACACTGGAAGACAGGCAGAGATCCTCTCAACTCGACCCATTATAATGAAGTAAACCTCAATAAGAGAACGTTGTAAGCTGATTTTTGACATGTAGCTGGATTTTTGGCAAGTGTGGAAACCTTTTCAAGGATCTGCCAGGAGGCGCAGGGGAAGCTCACAAAGGCTTCCCTTGGTTAGCCTGAGTTTCTGTGATGTGAGGGAGAGTTTTCCAAGCATAAGCTACTGTCACTGTAGTTTTCACAAGAAAATGGAAATAACAGTGTACCCAGGATGAATGATTGTTTTTGGCTTGTAATTTGCTATGTCTTAATTTAGCAATATTTTAAGAGTAGTGTTATGTGGGAGAAAAAGGGGGTATAAAGTGCAGAGAACATCTTCCGGATCCACAAACTTATGAAGATGTACAACGGTATGTGTATTTCCTGTTCAGCATTATTATCATGTGGCAACAATGAATTAAGTGATATTTTAAAATTTTTCATTGGTGATTTTTACTCTAAAAACTAGGACTTTGTGTTCCAATTTTCCCACATTTGCTAAAACCATGCCAGTTGGAATTTCTATGAGATCACATTATGTGGATGAAAATAACTTGCTGTTAATAATCAGCTGGTGGCAAATGATATCTGAACATGAGTATTATATTAAAATCACAAATGAAAATCTTTAGAAAACTTTGGCCAAGATCAACTTAAAAAAATAAAGGTGAATTATTTTTAAATTATTGAGTCCAAGCAGGCCAGTGAATGCCATGTTCTTGAGATGGTATTTAATCAATAATTAAACTCTTGCCTTTAAATTATCCTTCCATTTAATATTGCCAAGGTGCACTTAAGGAATAATTTTCATTTTAATTGCAAAATGTCATATGAGTCCTAACTAAACTATATGAAAATAAAACAATAAATTTAATTATATCAAATTAATGTCACACAAAATGTTTTTTGCTGTTTCCTATTAATTTTTTTTAACTTTATAAACATAAAGTTCTGTGGTTGTTGACACTATCACAGAACATTTGTTTTTGTTTTTAGAAGTCTGATGTCAAATGTATTATTTTAAAAAGGGTTTATTTGCAAAGAACCTCATGAAGAAAACTTTAAGAACTATACAGGAGAAAGCTCTTCCTTCAAAGACACGAGATTATAGGCAAAGTTAGGAAAGAATCTGCTACATAACATAATACATGGAACAACAAGAATGAGGAGACAGGAAAAGTCGGAGGGGCGGGCTGGGTAAAACACGAAATAACTCAATATATACCTACATACATGCTTGCATGCGTGTGCATGTGTATAAAAGAAAGATAATGCTAAAGCCAAAGAAAGGCTGAAGATGAAATATTGTGCTTCATTAAAACAGTTCTTAAACAGTTTTAGCAATATAGAATTTGTTTACTATAAATTAACTGTTATATAGAGCTGTGCAGTTGTCTCCATTCCCATCAGAACATCAAGTTTCCTGGTGTCCATGAAACACTCTCGGAAAACCTCACCTTTGAGTCCCCAGCCCCACATGCAGCCCTCGGCAGGTACTGCTCTGCTTTCCATCTCTATAAATTTGCCTTTCTGAGGCCCTTCAGAGAAATGGAATCGAAGAACACGCAGTCTTTAGTGCCTGGTTTTCCGTTGCACAAATGCACCGCATTCTGTTGATCCATCCACCAGCAGATCGTCCTTTAGGCATGATTCTGGTTTTTTAATTGTTATGAATAATGCTCCAATCAACATTCACATGTTCCGTCTTTAAGTGGATACATGGTAGCAATTTTTCCTAGATAAGTAAGACTGAAATTTCGGAGTCATGTGATGAAGGTGTAATGTCCTGAGCAACTGCCAAACTCTTTTCCAAAGTGGGGCTGCACCTTTGCACATTCCCGCCAGCAAGGGGTGAGGTTTCCAAATTCTCCTCATCTTTGCCCAGGCTTCTTGTTGTCCATCTGGAGGGTGAGTAGTGTTATCTCTTTGCTGTTTTAATTGGCCTTTCTCTAAAGACTAATGCTGCTGAGAATTTTTCCCATGTACTTCTTGGCCACTTGTGTATGTTGTTTGAGGAAATGTTTGTTCAAATCTTTTGTTCATTCTTTATTGTTTTTTCTTATTATTGAGGTGTATTTTTATATAGTTTATGTACTAGTCCTTTATTAGATATATAACTTGCAAAAATTTTCTCCTAGTCTGAGTCTTGCCTTTTTAGAATAGTGCCTTTGACATTATTCTGAGTCTTTGAAAAATTTTGCTGAAGTCCAGCTTATCAAGATTTTTCTTTTACTGAGTTGTGCTTTTGTTGTCCTGCCTAAGAATTCTGTGCTCAACCAAAGCCCATGGGGATTTTCTCCTGTGCTTTATTCTTCAAATTTCACAGTTTTAAATATTACATTTAGGTCTCCGATTCACTTAGAGGTAATTTTTGTTTATAGTGTGAGGTAAGGGCCTAAGTTCTGTTTTTTTGTTGTTGGTGATGCCACAGAATTCTAGTATTTTTAGCTGAAGTTCAGATGTTTTGCAAACAAAAATGCTTCTTTGGTTGTTGCATGCTTCCAGAGTTATAAAATGTTTATTTTTGTCATTTCATCTAGCTTTGTAGTTACTTTTTTGAAGAAAGGATTTCCCATCTCCTTCTTTGGCCATTGCCTTATTTCTACTTAAAATACGTGAGAAGAAAGAAAAATTAACAGCCATTAAGACCGGAAAGAGGGAGACACCTGATGGATGGAAGGCAGCCATGGCATTCAGTAGCATCTTCTCACTCCAGATCTTTTAAAGGCTGGGTATGTGTGTGCTTGTGTGTTCATGTATGTGAGTGTGTATTTGTATGTGTCTGAGTTATTCAAGTTGCTGGAAGCCACTTAATTTGTGGTAGTTTATTATTATACAGTTGATAACTGAGCCTGTATATCATATTCATTTTACATTCTCTGTATAAATAGTACCTGAATATAACAAACCCTGGTTGTATTTAGTCAACTTCATATTTCTTGGACATATTTGACATCAAAAGTATGGGCTTTCTGATAGATCTTCAGTACAGATAGTAATATAGAGCTTCTGAATACTTTTGTACAGATCTTTTGAATTTGCGCTTATTGAGTTTGACATTCAGGTCAAAGTTAGTGGAGTTAGTGTCATTTCTATGGGGTTGCGTGTGACTTTTAAAGCTGTTGGCTGCCAGTGTGTCAGATTCATGTCTCAAGTTGAAGTCTACCAGTGGCATTCTGTGATCCCTGGTAAAAATATAGGTTTGATAAAATAATACAGCAACAATAAAAACTTTTTTCATAAAATTTATGCACAGGGTTCAAGTCTGGAATTTCTTTTTACATTGAATATAAGTTATTTTGGCTATAATTATTTAAGTATTTCCCTATAACTGTTAATAAAGCATCAGATTTTAATTTTGTTGCAGGAAGCATACACCTTTTATTAATCAAAAATTAAATTATTTACTTTAGCACTTTACTATATATCTGCTTAGATTCTAGGAACCCAACATCTACAGATACAATCTTGAAGTGGATTCGATAATTGAGTTTAAGAACACAATTAAAGAATGAGGTACCCTAACGGTTGTTAATTTTAAAGCAGTGAGAATCTGAAAAAGCTATCCAATGGAAAATGTGTGAATTAAACATTTCTGATATTCATCCCTTCTTGGAAAACAGCTACACAGAAGGACCTGTTCAATTATAACTATGTCCTGTCTCATCAAGTTCCATACCTGAGTCAATTTTTATCTTGAGAGATCACAGGATAGAAAAAGTCCTTTAGGAGGTGATGCAAATATTAGACATTTTGGAAAGGGGGTACAGCAGTGACCAGGCCGGAACTTTCTTCATAATACTCCTCCCAAACAGACAGCATAGAAACTTCAGAAGATTGAGTCTAAGCCTGAGATGTAGTCCTGTTTTTCCTTCTTGAAGATTTGATGCTTAGTTTTTGCTAGGCAGTTTAACTGAAAAGGTTGGCCATCTAGTTTAGTCTCAATGAGTGTGACTTTAAAAAAAATAACTGTCTAGCCCTGACCATTGTAGCTCAGTGTGTTGGGTGTCATCCCACAAAGAGAAAGGTTGCCAGTTCAATTCCCGGTCATGGTATGTACCTGGGTTGGCAGCTGGGTGCTGGGCTGTGGCACTCGGGTGCCTTCAGGCCCAGTCACCATGCACTGTCCTAGCAGAAATCTCCACACACATCTGCCAGCCTTCCCCTTCCTAATGGTCCTTTACCTCTGAGGGAAAAAGGAAGGAGGTAGGGAGATCTGGCAGCTAGGTGTGGCTTTGGGGAAATAGTTTAATTTTCAAGTTTCTGTTTGCTCTTTATTGTAATATATTGTGACATGTCTCTTGTGGGTAACTATGTTGTCACTCCCTCCTTTCTGGGGATATTGAGCCCAAATCATTATCTAGGAAGAGAAAGTCTCCTTTACCCACGTGACACACATTCACTTCTTCAGCAGAAACACATCCTAGCTTACCTCACCAACTAAACTAATTGAATGTATTTTAGTGTAAGCTACCATCAGCTAGACTGATATGAATACAGTTGCCACTGGAATATATTTTTGGGTAAAAATAACTAATCAATTATATAGATATCTGTTGATTTACCTATCATTTTATTTCTGAAGGAAAAATGATAATGAACTGTTATTCACTATACTTGGACTGTATCATGTCTTTAATTAATTAACTTCTAAAATACCACTTGAGATTATAGTACACTATAAACAGATATTCTGCTACAGATTTCTATATCTATATACACAAAGTTACCTTTAGAATTCAAAGAATATTAAAAATAACCAAAATATACTTTGATTTACAATTTGTGAAGCTCTTCACTCACATGATTTTATTAAACTATGAAGAGTCTAGACAACTGTCAATTTAAAAATGTCATGACTGGTAAACTGGCTGTTATTGTAGATATGTAAACATCTTGGAAATCCTTAATTTGAAGCATCATAAAAGTGGGGTTACTGTCATGTACTATGCCATAGATCTATGTGCTTTAATTGTTTCATGCTTGTTACTATGTTTTGCTGTTCTAAAGGTTTAGGTTGAGGAAATTGCTATTTTTCCCTAGAATTTCTCCTCACTATATTTGTTAAGTTCAGTGAGTTCAGCCTGAGTTGACAAAGGTACAGATGATGAGGCACCAAAACCTGGGCCTGACAATGCTTAAGGATGAGAGTCTTGTCTGATATCTCACTTTCAAGATACATGGGACACTGTAGGCATTAGCACTGAGAGCCACATTAATGGTCAGCATCTAACATGATTTTAAATACTTTAATGGCAAAAGCTGATAAAAGATTGCGGATAAATATTGTAAAACAGTTGAAAATGGTTCTGGAAATAACATGAAAGACATTTAGGTGCCAATAAGTGTCACTTCTCTCAGAGTAAAAAAAGAGAAAGCAGAATGCCATGTGTACCATTTTACTCCATTGTGAGTCATGTCAGCATTTTTTGTCATAATCCCTGAGCACACATAGTTTGCCCCTCCAAATACATGTTGATGGTTAAAAACCCTCCATAAGGCAAAAGCTTATTTGGTCATTATTAAATGTTAATTTTAATGATTAAGTTTTAAATAATCAATAAACCATTGAAATAAAATATATATTTTTTTCTGATATATACTAATTAAAGTACTAAAAACCTTCTTGGTTATCTCATTCTTTCATTTTTCTAATAAATATTTATTGAATGCCTATTATTGTTACCTGTTATGTCATACTTTAAAAAGATAAGAACAAATAAAATGCAGGTCATGACATCAAAGATCCTAGATTTCAGGAAGATTGAAGGAAAAAAGATCTTTAGGAACTTTCATTTTTTTTTTTATTGAAGATAGAAAGATCTGCTATAGGAATAGAATATCAAATTAACTTATAAGACGCTGAAAGCATAGTGATTAATATAGAATAATCATGATTCCATGATTATTCTATATTAGGATTGGAAAATAATCATGATTCCATGATTATTTTATTTTAATTATAAATATCCAATTAGATTAATTTTTCAACAAATATATACAGTTACAAAATACTACACTCTGAGCCAGGTTTCAGGGACATAGGGCAACAAGGAGGACTTGATTCCTGTTCTTAAGGGTCTTACATTCTATTAATGGAGTCAGATTAAAATCAAGAATGTAGAAAAATATAGCCACTAATCACAATTAGCAATAAGGACGAATGCCAGCAACTAGGGGCCATAATATTGGGGGAGGGGTAGGAAAGAGTCCCTGAGGATTTGAAATTTTTGGTGGGATTTACACTGAAGTTTGTGTCCCTCTCCCACCTGTGGACTAGTTTGACATGAGGTGACACACTTTTGTTGGGTATCTGTTATTATCAGCTGAGCTGAGGTTTTAATGAGTATAGGAGTCATGTCTCTTGTCTTCTTTATCTTATTCCATCTCTTTGTTGCACACCCAATACTCTGTTTGTGTTTACTATATAACTTGCATTATAGTCTATGACATCTAGTTCTATGACGTATGTTATATATAAGTTGTAGGCACTCAGAAATCTTCTGTTGTGTATGTATGTATGAATATGACTCTGACTATTTAGGGATCCCTTCTCACACCTCATTTCCCCCCAGAATCTTGCGCTATGCTTATCCATGATGCCAGTAATGACTGAAGTTCAAGCACTTGGCTTCTTTCTGAAACCTCACTCAGTAGACCTGACTCTGTAGCCAGTAGTCCATTGTTAACTACCAAGACAAGGAAATGTTGATTAGACCATTCATATTTGCATACATTTAACCCTTTCAAAGTACTTTACATGCCAAAACATATGGTAGTGTTGTGCATATCTGAACAATAATTCTGTTGGACGTTTGAAGTTCTGAAGGTCTGGTGGAATGATGGAAAGATCAGTATAACCAGTGATTAGTACTGAGATGACTAGAAAGGAGCTGAAAGTGGAGATAAGGAAAAGAGTATTTATTTTTTTTTTAAAAAGTTGGTTCTTATGAATTGGCTATAGTTATTATAAAAATTTACTATTTACCTGTTCAGATATAACAGAAATAAAAACTTGGCAGTGTATCTAAATCCTATCCATATTTTCTAACTGTGCATTGCCCTTCTGAGTCTCACTACTCCTTCTTTTTTGATCATTTGACCAACTTCCAGCTACACCAATTTGCTTTTCTCCTGTGTTCACTCTCCCACTAAGTGAAACCACCACCTGTGTGGGAGCCCAGGACATGTCAGGAAGCATTATCCTCATATTTTCCTTCTTTATTAGCCCATGTTCAGATAACCTGTGATTCTGTTGGTTACATGTGCCTTTGTTTGATTTTGAATGGGCCCATTCTTAATATCTCCCTCCAGCAGTACCTCACTTTAATTAAGTCATTCTCTCTCCTCACTGTTTCCTAACGGGTCTCTCAGCCAAGGCAAATTATGGCTCTAGAATTATCTTTCTAAATGCAGGTGTGTCTATTCTTCTTTCCTAAGTAAAACTTGTCAATGAGTTCATTGTCCTGCAGGCCAAGTTCAAACTCTCCCTTCCTAATGTCCAGGGCTCTCAGCAATGTGGTTCCTTGATTTCCACTCCAGCATGGCCATCATTCCTCTTGCTGCTTTGCCTCCCCCTCCCAACACATACACAGTCACTCGCACACACTCATACTCATGCACACACTCTACTGAAAGTCATATCACACTACTTTCAGCTCTGTGCCCTTTCTTACCCTTAGGCCTTTTCTTACCCAATGACTTTCCCATGCAATGCTCTGCCACCTGCTCCCATCCAGCCATCCCTCTTCCTAGAACCAGAACTGGATGACTTGTTTCTTTTATTGGAATAACCTGTCTACACCCAAGTTTACATCTCACTATCTGAGGCTTGCTTCACTCTCCAATAGTAAGGCTGTCTGAGGACTGGGCTCTGCCTGGCTCACGGTGACATCTGCCACCCCCAGCAGGCAGCCAGTTGGATAAATGCTTGGTGAATCCACATTAGACACTTTTCACAGTCGATGAATATAGAATTCCCCCAGGGCACACAATCTTGTGAAAACCATGCAAAGGTGTGTGTGTATTGTGGGGGAGCTGTGGAGGTCCAGTGAGTGGATTCACAGGAAGGTGAGCACCCTTGACTCCCACACAGGCTGCTGGGCAGGGAGAGCCCTGAGGACCTAACACAGGAACCATTGTCTAGCTTTGGCTGCTCTCCTCTCTCCTTGTTCTGCCTCACAGCAGCGATTGTGTTTGAAGTTCTGTCTCCTGTTGTTGCACTTTCATTGATATGTAATAAAAACTCAGAGAACAGCTTGCAAAAGGCAGTACTCATTCCTGCTGAGAAAAAAAAAAGGGAACAAGTGAATCCTCTGCTAAGCAATTTCAAATGTTTCTGCTGGAAACTTCACAGCGTAATTTTAACTTCTTGGCACTTGGTGAGGTCAACATCGGTGTGCTTTTATACTAATGCATTATGCTGGGAAATTGGATCCAGAGGTAAGTGGAGTTTCCTTTTCTCAAAAGTTGTCTAGCCAAGATACACAATCCCTGAACAAGAGCAACTGGTGAGAACACTGGCGAGGTGTGTGCCTTGGTAATAGCTTGCTTCCCTGTGTTCAAAAACCCCAAAGCTTACTTCCCTTAGGTTCCCACTTATATTTACTATTATTTCTATTTCATATTATTTGCATGAAGTTTAAACTGCAGACTTGGCTCATGTTACTTAGAATATTCAGAAATTTGGGTAGCACTATGTAAAACTTATGTGAATAAACGTAAGTATTTCTTATGTGAATAAAATTTTTTAAAGATTACATTTGGTTGTGAGGAAATATGGGTATTTAAAGCCTCTAACATCTAAAAAACATGTTTAATTTCCAGTTTTAAGAAAGTCACGATAACCTTTTTTTTTCGTACTTACAGATTCTCTGAGAGTCATTTAAGTCAGTTGTGTGGTATTAATTGCATTGGCGTTGTGATAGCCTGAAGTGCAATGGAGGAAAAGAATGTTCAATATGGATTAGTAATTATGCTGTTAACAACTTAAACAAATTAATGACCAATGTTACATTGGTGTAATGGTAATTGATTTCAGATCAGTCAATAAGAACTGCTTCCTAATCAAGACCAGGATATATTTAAAGGAAAAATTGGTACAAAATGTTGAAAGATACAGGATTTCCAGCAAGTAGTCTTTAACTGAAATTCAAATATTAGCAACAGACTATTTTGAAAGGGATTTATTTGGGTAAACCCCTACAATTTAGCATTATTTACTTCTGAATATTATTCAACACATTTCAATCTGTGGTGTCTGCAACCTGGGCTAGAGAACTCTCAGATATCAGCTCTCTCTGAGCCTTTTGGCGTTTCCTGTTTGAGTCAGAGTGGAAATATCCCTCACAGACTCAGTTTTAGGGGTTTTAGCCCTCTGTGTCCACAACTAAGACAACTAAGAGATGAAAGAAGCTGAAACAAGAGAAAGGCTATCAAACAATGCTTTTGATTTTTCAGAACCTCCTGATTCATTTAAGCTGAAAGATTTATGAATTATGCCCCTCAACCAGCCATTACATGTAATAGTGTATTTAGATTCTTCCTTTGCCTCCTAACTTACTGCATCACTGACTGTAATTTCATTTCAAAGTCCTTGAGTCAGGTTTGAAAGATTTAGGTGGATGCGAATCTGGAGCTTCATTAGCAGAACAAAGGTGACCTAGAGCCATAATTGGCAGCTGCAAACCTGGGGAGGGAAGCTGAAGGTCAGCTGGGTGTGCTGTGAAGAACGGAAGATTGGAAGGTCAGGACTGGGGTAGACGGTCACTTCCTGTGCACCTTGGGCAATGTATCTCACCTCGCAGGGTGTTGAGCTCTGTCGGAGTGTTTCAAACATTTTCTTTTTCTCATTTCTCTTCCTTTCTTTAAAGCAGCAGTCCTTTACATTTGTCATCTCAATCATAATCTCACTGTCAACAAATATTTGTTGTGTCATTCAACCAATATTTATACTATGTGCTGGGCATGGTTTGAAGGGCTGGTGCATGACACATGGCAGAAAGCAAAGCAGAGACGATGCCGTGGAGACAAGGGGAGCAAGCTCTGTCTTCTTGGACTGGCCCTGCACCTGTCAGTGGCCCAGACCCTTCTCCTTGCTACCTGGCTTGCCTGGAGCCCAGTTTGAGAAACAGAGATGTCTGCATTTCCCCAATAACGTGTGGTTTCATGGGCAGAGGGGACATATGAACCAGCCACTGTCCTTGCCATCACAAACGCACCCAGGACTGTCACAGTCAGGACCTCTTTGCACAGGATCATCCTGTTACAACAAACACTTATTTGCTTTCTCTGTAGTGCCCCACTTGAAGAAGAAAGAGGCAAATGAGTCACATATTTAGTGGGATCTTGGCCTTTCTTAGTCTTGATTTTTCTTCTCACTATGGAGGTTCCTTATTCTCTCCCTGGAGAAGGCATGGAGGTCCAAGGCCTGCCTTTATATTGTAGAGCCATTAAAGGAACTCCCAACCATTTGTTGTGATTTTATTTAATAAGTAACCAGTAAATGCATTTAATAAATAAAACAAGTAACTTTATTTAATATGTAAAGGAGACATTACACATTCTATTTGACATCTGAGCTAGTTAAGCTGGAACTGAAATATATTCTAATTTTTCATCTGGGCATGAGAGAGAGAGACAGTGAGACAGGAGAGAGAGAAAGAGAGAGAAGAAAGCAGAAGGCGGGAAAAGGAGCAGTTGCCATTCAGAATTTATGAGGAATAGGGACAGTTGACAGTTAAAACTTACAACTGCTTATCCTTACTGCCACTCAAGGATAATTTCCTGTGGCTGCTTTGATTTGAATCCACCAAATAATATACTAGGTGTTTTTCTTTTTCTCTTAAGAACAAAAAGATAGTCTCTGAGTTTATATGAAGTTTAAATGATTTAAGTCCTGGTAGAAAAGTCAGTTTGAAGTCTAGTGCTTATCATCACCTTACATTTCAATAATGTTTTATTTCCCACACCTGCCTTCTCAAACCATTCCAATCAGGAATAACAGTCAGGGAGAAACTCAGTAAACATGATGTGTGCGGAAAAGGTCTGAGTAGTTATGAGCCCAGTGGGAAAGGTGAACAGTTGTTACTACCAGGCTGAGCCTGGCGGGAGTCTGGAGTTGTGCCCGAGGCTACCCAGCTCCACACCTTCATTCTCTTGGAGGTTTTCAAAGGACTTGATCTTTCTGGGATTTCCAGCCAAGATGGAGGTGTAGGTAGACACACTGTGCCTACTCACACAACCAAAAGAAGGACAACAACAAATTTAAAAACAAAAAACAATCAGAACTAATTGAAAAATCAAACTGTATAGAAGTATGACAACCAAGGAGTTAAAGAAGAAGCACTCACCCAGACTGGTGGGAGGGGTGGAGACAGGCAACCAAATGGAGAGGACTCACCAAAAGGCAGCAGCTGGCACACTGGGTGAGGTGGTGGCTGGTGGACCTGGTGGTCCCACATTTGTGTGGGGTAAACTGGGAGGAACAACTGAGGATTGAGACAGACCACACAACCCAGCGTTTCAGTGCTGGGGAAATAAAGCCTCAAAACCTCTGACTGAAATCACCTTTGGGGGTTGAGGCAGCAGTTGGAGAAATTCCCAGACTCACAGGAGAGTTTGTTGAAGAGAACACAGGGTCCTAGAATGTACACGAACCCACCCACCTGGGAATTAGCACCAGAAGGGCCCAATTTACTTGTGGGTAGTGAAGTAAGTGACTGAAGCTGACTAAGAGCCAAGCAAGCAGCACTGTTCCCTCTCTGACCCCTCCCCCGCATACAGTGCCACAAGTAGCCACATGGGTTGCTCTGCCCTGCCAAATATCTAAGACTCCACCCCTTACTACATAACAGTCACACTGGGACAAAAAAGTTAGGGCCTAAATGAAAGAACAGATCAGAATAGCTCCAGAAAAAATACAACTAGGTGATGAAGAGATAGCCAACCTATCAGATGCACAGTTCAAGACACCAGTAATCAGGGTGCTCACAGAATTGGTTGAGTATGGTCAAAAAACAGAGGAAATAGTGAAGGCTATGAAAAGTGAAATAAAGAAAAATGTATAGGGAACCAACAGTGATGGGAAGGAAACTGGGACTCAAATCAACAGTTTGGACAAGAAGTAAGAAAGAAACATTCAACCAGAACAGAATGAAGAAACAAGAATTCAAAAAAAATGAGGAGAGGCTTAGGAACTACCAAGACAACTTTAAATGTTCCAACATCCGAATTATAGGAGTGCCAGGAGAAGAGGAAGAGCAACATATTGAAAACTTCTCTGAACAAATAATGAAGGAGAACTTCCCCAATCTGGCAAAGGAAATAGATTTCTAGGAAGTCCAGGAAGCTCAAAGAGTCCCAAAGAAGTTGGACCCAAGGAAGAACACACCAAGGCACATTATAATTACATTAGCAAAGATGAAAGATAAAGAGAAAATCTTCAAAGTAGCAAGAGAGAAGGAGACAGTTACCTGCAAAGGAGTTGCCATTAGACTATCAGCTGATTTCTCAAAAGAAACCTTACAGGCAAGAAGCAGCTGAAAAGAAGTATTCTAATTCATGGAAGGCAAGGACCTACATCCAAGATTACTCTATCCATCAAAGCTATCATTTAGATTGGAAGGTAAGATAAAGTGCTTCCCAGATAAGGTCAAGTTAAAGGAGTTCACCATCACCACATCTTTATTATAGGAAATGTTAAAGGGACTTATCTAAGAAAAAGAAGAGGATCAAAAATATGAACAGTAAAATGACAACAAACTCACAACTATCAACAACTAAACCTAAAAAAAAAAAATAAAAACAAACAAAAACGAACTAAGCAAACATCTAGAACAGGAACAGAATCACAGAAATGGAGATCACATGGAGGTTATCAGTAGGGGGGGGCAGGGAGAGAGGGGGAAAAGGTACAGGGAATAAGTAGCATAAATGGTAGGTAGAAAATAGACAGGGAGAGATTAAGTACATTATAGGAAATGTAGAAGCCAAAGAACTTATATGTACAACCCATGGACATGAACTAAGGGTATGGGGAATGTGGGTGGGAGGGGGTGTGCAGGGCACAGGAGAATAAAGGGGGGAAAATGAGACCACTGTTATAGCATAATCAATAAAATATATTTTTAAAAATAAAACAACAAAAAAAGACAATCTTTCTAATATTACATTCTGAAAATCAGCTTCATAGATACTCTGTTTCTGGAGAGCTTTGTAGCCAGAATTATGGAAAATTCTTGTGGTTGTCATGGTTTTTGATGAAGGAGCAAAGATCAAAATACTCATAAGTGTGGCTTATTTGCATGAAGTTGGAATTTTCAGTGACAGTGACTCCTGAATGGAATCTTCTCGAAGCTGTAGTAGAAGAGAAGATAATCGCAGCTGGAAGGTGGCTGGGGATTGAAGGGACTATCTGGGGCTTTACCACTGTGCTTGGTGTGAATCCGGGGAAGTGCCCAGCTATGGTGGATGAGGTGGTCAGAGCCAGCACTTCACAGTGAAGCAGATGCTGGCCTGTGGGATAGGATGTGAGGAGTGGAGGCAGGCTTCCTTGTCAAATCCTCATTTTCATCACCCACCACATTGTAGTCATTCCCCTGAGGTAAGATCCTTTGAGTGCAAATTCCAATGAAATTAGATTACCCAGGAGGCACGTTAGTCCCTGCTACCTGAGCAATAATTAGTTCATTGGCAGATAACCACAGGAAGTGGGTCCTAAATGAAGTAGAGATGCAGAGGTCAGTCTGGGCAGAGAGAACCATGTGGGCCCAGTGGAACTAGCACCGTGGGCACTGAGAGTGGACCGGGGGTGGGGAAGACCCAGGGGTGGACCCAGCTGTGATTCAGTTTCAGCTCCCAGTGCAGTGATGAGTGTATAAAGCCATCTTGCCATCCGGGCATTTCTGTCTTGTGCAAACTCCCTGAGTGGCAAGCACATTCTGTTTGCCTTGGTTCCCCTTCAAACCACCACTCACATCCGATGTTTCACCCAGAGCCGGGGCTGCTAAGTTTCCTTTCTCTACATCCCCAGCATTCCTTCCCCATCTGTGACTTAATTCTCTCCACTTAACTGTGCAGAAAAATGTAACTTCCCATCCCCTCCTTGGATGCCCTGCCGCCTCTGTGCATCTGTGCGCTCAGGGACGACCAGCTGCACAATGGGCTATCACCCACAGGCCCTGCCGCTGAGAAACAGCAGGTGGAGGATTTGAAAGTCAATTCTCTCTACTTTCCTTTCCCACACATTTTGGGTGGCTGCTGAGAGGGTCTTGAGACTTGTAGCCTGAAAAGTTTGTCCTTCCTCAACAACTCTGCTGAACGCTGAGGGCAGTTCTGCGGGCCATGGCTCTGAAGAATCTCCTCCTCCTGTCTGTTGCTCAGGTGTGTCCTTGGACATGATTCAGTCAATCTAAAACAACCACCATGTGTTTCTAAGTGACTGTGACAAGGGTGTTGGCTAGTGAGTGTTGTCTCAGGCCCACCTCCTGCCTCTCGCCAGTTTACAGTCAACCCTGAAAAGTGAGGGCCACCTGTTGGAAAGACGAGCGGTGCATTGGCCATGGAAGTGCTGGAGGCTCAGTGATGACCTGGAGAGTACAGGACCTACTTTCGCCCCGTGGTATCCTGCGCCTCACAGCTTTTGTCGAGGTCATCATGAAAGTAGTTATTTGGGTATTATTTGTTCAACATTTTGAACAAATTTGTTCATCAAAAGCATCTTCATGCTATTTTATTTCACATTCCCTTTTGTGTCCCCTTGGTGCATTTTGCTTCCTGGTGTGTCCCCAGTGGAGCTCTGTGGACCCAGAGCATCGGAGAAGGGGGCAGGGGCTGTCAGTTGCACCAAACACCAGCCGTGACCACTGGGGGAGGCTTCCAGGGGCTACACATGAGCAGAAGGAAAGTCCAGAGACTGTTATGGATTAGTCATGGCATCCTCACCCTGTGTCTCCACCACAAGGTTGCAATGACATATTTCTTAATCCGGGAATCTCCACATCACTGTTGGAATCAGGAAGTAGGGGATGGCTCACATCCTGGTGGGCTTGGGCAGCCTGCCGGTGTATCTGGCATGACCTGATTCTTGTGTGTTCCAGACCAAGTTCACCACAGCAGCACAGCCAGTGTCTTGGACTCCCAGGCAGGGCCCAGACTCTGGTGGCTGTTGTTTGCATTTCAAAAGGAACTTTGTGCAGCACCTTCCCTCTGAAACTCCCTACAGCCTTTGACATGGTTCTGTCTTCTGTTCTTGTTCTCAACTGTCCTGGAAATCAGAATACAAAAAAGAAAACTGTACTCAAATGTCCTACGGGATTCACAACTACAAGAGCAATGTGCTAGGAGCAAGAAGAGATGTTGTTTCAACTGCTCTGCAGCCCCTGGTGAGCAAAGGCAGGCAGGCAGCTGGGGGAACATTCATGCGCTATTCTCTGCTAACAGTCCCTGGTTCCTCTCGGGGAGAAGAGGACGAGTCGTCGCCACCCAGCTGTGCTGTGACCCAAGTGTATGGAGAGACACCAACAGCACCATTGCCTTTGAGTCTTTCTTTTCATAAATTTTTTGTCCCCAACAGCTTTCATCCAAATAAGGTTCTTACTTCTCCTGAGATAATTCCTATTATTTCGAAATGGGGTTCAAGTACCCCAGCAGTTCCACTGGCAGTGACCAGCACCTCCTTCCACAAATGGGCCGCTTGGTTGTACTGGTGCATGTGTTGTAACTGTATTTAGTTTCCTTTGAAATATTTTTTAGGAACTTTGAAAAAGGAATGGTTTATTTAGAAATCAGGAGGTAAACACAACCTTAAAATTATTATGTGAATGTGGGGGATTAAGAAAGATTAAAATAAAAACATCACCACTAACAACACTATAGAGATATTTCAAACCCTTTTTGTGCCTTAGAATATGGTGCATTTTGCTCCACTCAGGAGAATTTCAGCTCCAAGGGGAAGGGTCAAGTTAAGGAATAACTACAAGAGTTCCATGGACAAGGACAATAGGGGGAGGATTAAATGTGGGAGATGGGGGTAGGCAGGGCAGGGGAGAGCAATGGGGGAAAAATGGGGACAATTATAATAGAACAACAATAAAAATAATTAAATTTTTTAATTTTTAAATTTAATTTTCTACAAAGTGAAAAAATCACTTGTAGAGTCTTTTGGATATTTTTTCTGGTGATCAAAATTTGTTCTTTGAGGTTAGAGTTTAATTTAGGGGACTGTTCAAAACACAGAAGTGGCTCGATGAATAAGACAGGTGATAAGGGTGTGTGGTACCACTTTCGTTTAAAAATAAAGGGAAATGGAAGAGATCTCTCCACAGGATTTTTTACACTAGAGCATCTGTGACCAGCCACTGTGACCTTACAAAATGCCTCTGTTAAGAGGCAGACTCTAGATTGGTCTATTTTTTCTCTTCTCATTCAGGTTCTGTGGATGGTAGTCTTATTCGTGCCCCAGTTTGCACAGAATTGTGGACCAAATGACACAGCAGGGGCTGGGTCTCACAGGCTTCCTTCGATTCCAGTCCCCTTCAGAGACTTATTTTGTAGACCAACTTAAGATGATTAAATATTTGCAGAATACTAAAAGCAAAATATCTCCTATATTAAAATGCTTTTGGAAATGTTAAATTATCTGGGGATGTGCACACTAGATTCTAAATTCAAGCCCAGGTGGTACCTGACATTTGTTTTGGTCTCTTTTAGAACATGGATTCAATTGAAGTCGCCTGATCATGAAAAATCAACATATTGCAAATATATGGGCAAAGCTTTCCTTGCAGGCAGGAGAACTCCTCTGCCTCTTGGCCTTGGCCGTGGCTTGTTTTCACTGCTCCCACCGCAAGTTCACACTTAAGGCCCATTTAATGCTTGTGTGACCACCACCTATTTCCTGTTATTGTGTTTCTTTTTATAGGCTGCCCTCCTTAGAAATCTTATCTTTCCATCAGCTCCTACTCTTTTGAGTTGGGATGAATTTGCCCGAGGCAGGGAAAGACTGAGGCACCCAGCTCACATCTGAGCTGGAACCGCAGAGGAACCTGGGACAACAAAGGGTGTGTGTCCAGTGAAGTTAGTGCTTGTGTTGTGGTTTTGTTGTTTGAAGTGCTGGCCAGAGGGAACTTTTAAATTTCAAACATTTTGTTGTTTTCTCCAAATCTTTTTTTTTTTTTTTAATCTAAGTTAGGACCTTAATGTGTCCACAGATCTCTTTTACATTATTTTTGGCTGAAGCCAGAAACAAATTGTGTTGAAAAATATTATGAGAACACCTCTCTTTGTAACCCAATGTGGTAGACGCCACAGGCTTGGATTATTCAGAAAAGCCTAGAAAAACAGCCACTGTGTCAGATTATCTGCTTAACCAGATGCCAGCGCTGAACTGCTAGAGGCTTCCTTATCCACAAGGAACAAACTGTGTTACTGAGTAACCGCAAGGCGTGGCCAAATGAGCAGCAACTTGTATATGAAGGGATTTGAAACCCCATGCCAACGCTTTTAATAATACGGCTAAGGAAAAGTCATGTTCTGGTGCATTTCTAAGGCCCATTATATTTCGCAGGATGCCTGAGTCTGACATAATTAAATATGAAATATATGAGCGAATTAACCTGAGTATCCTATAATAAACAGCAAAATATATGCATTTTCATCAAACTCTAGTCATTTTGAGATTATTTAAAAACTTATTTAACTAATGGAAACTTGAATTCTTAGGTGTGGGGGACAAGCAATTTTTAAAATTTCTTAGTTTATGAACCAAGGTAGTAATTCATTCAATAAACACTCTCTGAGAATCTTCTCTGTCCAGCGGGGCTGGGACAGCCACTGATGGCAACAAGCCAACAAAACACAAGGTCCCTGCCTGCAAAGGAGCGGGTCTAATTGGAGAGACAGTCGGGTAAACACACATTGTCACTGTCCCTGCACTGTGAGCATTAACACAGTGACGCAGAGGTCTCTGTGGGAACAGAGAGGCCACTTCCAGTGCTGCCGGTGGCACCTCAGATCAGCCACTTAGTGACTGCAGCATGTGACTGATTCCTGGAGGTGAAATACGGATGTCCTCCGTGGGGAAAGGGTCAAAGACAGGGACGCAATGACTTCTGGGAACCCTACCATAGGCCAGATGATTGTTACTAGAGCGGAGGCTGCTGTTTTATGTATCTTCCCATTACCTCCCACCTGTCTCATACTATGTGCTGCACTAAACACAGTAAACTCTCAGGGCCTTGGTTTTTCACATGCAAAATTGGGATGATGATAGGTTTTCCTAAAGATTAACTGTATTAATACACAGAAAGCACTTTGAACACTGCTCAGAACATAATACAGTGGTACATGGTAACTATAATTAGCTGTCTCCTCACAGTTGCCCATTCTTGCCAATAATGCCGCACAGCAAAAGGCAGGGTGGTCAATCCATTCATTCATGTATTCCCAAATATTTGCTAAGGACTTACTCTGTGACAAGCTTTGGGAATTCCAAAGGGAAAAGCATAAGCGCCCGCCTTCATGGAGCTTAAAATTCCAGTGCTCAGATGAAAAAAAACAAGACAATCTTCAGACAAGCCAGCGACAGCTGTGTTCAAACCCTACGTGGTGCTCGTGTAGTTGAGAGCTTGGTGTTGAATTTCCTGGTTTTCCAGAAAGCTCGAGGAAGCCACAGTGGGAGCTAACCAATCAGGACTGTTCATGGATCTACTGACTTGGGAACAAGCTGAAATGAGCACACTGGCTCCGATACTATAGATTAAAGCTAAGATAGCAGTAAGTTTAATACCGCACCCCAGGCAGGGTTTTCTGCACTCATCACATCCTTGTGCCAGCTGGTTCTCCCAATCCTATGCCTGGGGTGCAGCACAAGGAGATTATTTTATTTATTTAGTAAATAAATAAATATTTACTTATTTATTTATTTACTTACTTATTTTCATCCTCACCTTAGGATACCATTTTCATTACTTTTATCGAGGGAAGAAGAGAGAGGGGGAGAGAGAGAAATCGATGTGAAAGAGGAACATTGATGGGTTGCCTCTATATGCATCCTGATGGGGAATCCAACCTGCAACCTAGGCATGTGCCTTGACCAGAACTCGAACCCACAACCTTTCTGTTCACAGGATGACACTCCAACTCACTGAGCCCCACAGGTCAGGGATGGCACAACGATTTTTAAAGACATTTTGTTCCAGACCTCAAAGGATAACTGCTGGCTGTGAGTGCCTTGTTATAAAACTCTGTCTTGTATCTTGAATCAGGTGATCCATGTTCAGTTTAATTTAAAGTATGGTGTGAATGGGAGGTGTTGGAATTTAGATATAAATGCCACATGGTCTTTTTCTCTCTTTGGCCCTTTATTATTCAAGAAAACCAAAGTCCTGTCAAAGGGACTCGTGAGCGGCACTGAGCAGGAGCGCACACCACATGTTATCCTCCTTTGGTTCCTTGGGATCTCAAGTTTCATTTTTACTTCATTCTAGGGATTTGGTTTAGATTGAAAACTTGTTCATAATTAACTGTCCCCAACATCTACATCAGAAAGTACCTCTAGCTCGAAAGAGAGGTCACCAGTGGGACAACTGGCTTACCTTACTTGTTCTGGCTTCCTTTTGCTGTCCTGGAGAGTGCTTGGGAGAGCCAGCAGGGACTTGTCCTTCAGAAGCCACAAATGCTGAAATAAAAGTGATTGCATGTTGAGTAGCACTCCCCTTTGACAATGTGCACGAGTGTCGGGTAAAACCCAGGGGCTCTCCTCTTGGTGGATGGGATGGGCATCCCACCGGGGCATCGTGGAGCTACGTCCGCAAGCTTTGACTTCTAGATGCTTGAGGAAATATCTAACTGATTTTTTTCATGCCACTTGACTATTACTGTTCTAAGGAACAGTGTTTTGTCTTCTAGCTTGAACTAGAACTTAGAGGGGTTCATGCGTTTCTGGTGCTGAAATTTATTTGAAATGTATGATATCTAAGATTTTACCTATTGAATGTATTTAGAATCCTTGTGGGCTATTTTGGGAGATTGTATTTGCATAACATGTGAAAAACTAGTTCACCATCTTTTAAAATAATCCTTTAGCTATGTCAATTTGAAAGGCATTGAAATATAATATTTATAGATGGTGTATTTCCCAGATTTAGAGTTTTAATGAGCTTAGATAAGTTATAAAAAAAACTGATTTTAAGATTGCTAAGTAAAATCTCTAATGAAGAGCAGTTTATATAGGTTTAAAAACTCTTATTAAGCCCTGGCTGGTGTGGCTCAGTGGATTGAGCACAGGCTGTGAGTGAAAGGGTCATGGTTCAATTTCCAGTTAAGGCACATGCCTGGGTTGCACATGCCAGGTCCCCAGTGGGGGCCATGTGAGAGGCAAACACACATTGATGTTTCTCTCCCATTCCTTCTCCCTCCCTTCCCCTCTCTCTAAAAATAAAGAAATAAAATATTAAAAAAAAACTCTTATTAAAATTATTATATCTTGTATGGTAATATGCTTAATTCTCCATGTTTTGAAAGAAAAAAATAGATAAATGATCTTACATTGGACAAATAGGAATAAATACTAATTTTAATCTATTCCAGTTTAAGGAAGGTTTGTATTACTGGCCATATCTGCCTAAACTTTCAAAGAAATGAATTCAATATATTTGTATAAAATTAAAAATATCAATAGAAAAAAGTAATAAGTTAAGATACCAATATAATTTTTCTAGTGTTTAACTGAACTGGGTATTTTTAAAAACAACATCATGAAATTCTATAAAATATTTTTAAACTACTAGATATATTGGTAGTAATATTCTGTATTTTTATCAGATTTATCCTTAAGTAAATATGGCTACCTAAATTGCTGAAATAAAGATTGTAGATATTTCAGTCTTCAGAGTTTTCTGAGCATGTTTGCAAACAGGCCCTGAGCAAATGTGTTCCATTCCACTCATCCGTTTCTAGATTCATTTGCTGATCACATATATTTTTAAAATCTGAACCACATTGAAGGAATGCATAGATGTAACCAAAGGCTTAGATAAAGGGCTCACTAGAAAAGCTCACAATTATTTAAGCCATGGTCCTTGTTTTCAAGTTACTTTAAAAACTAGTTTACTGTATTTTTCTTAGAAATTCTTATGTGTATTATAGAAATTTAAAATAGAATATGTAGAGTGGAGAAGAAACAATACCTCTCCACAATACCTCTCGCCTCTTTCCGCACCCAGGTGTACAGGTTGTGAGTCTTTTTAGACGTGTGCGTCTCTCTCCAGGTGTGCTTGTTCCGGTTTCAAGGCCAGTTTCCTAGAGTTCTTCCGCATCTCATTCTCTCCAGCCTGTTGCAGTGGCCTGATTATGCATCACGTAGTGTGATTTTACTGATTGGCATACTTTTTGACTTTTGGACTCTTGCACTGTAAATTAAAACACCACGAGGGTTCAGACCATGTCTTTCTGTTCATTATTTTATTCTCAACCCTTAAAAAAACAAGCAAACAACAGCAACAACAACAAAAAACAACTCTCCCTTGCTGCCTTTTGGTCTTAATGGATTAAAAAACAACTTTCATATTTAGATTAGCCTAAGTCAAATTTATAGAAACCTCTTTGTCAATGAAGTAATAGACTCATATTAATAAAATAAAGAACACAGCAAGGATCTAAGAACGTTGAAGAATTTTGTCAGAAAGTGGTAAGTGTAGTCAAAATTGGATTCGTCTTTGCTTTGCCATTGATTAGCTTCGAGATTCTGAGCAAGTTACTTAACTTCTCTGTGTTTGTTTGCTTATTTGGAAAATGATACTAATGGCCTAGAGATAATTGTGCTATGAGGTTGAAATGAGATAAAGTATATGAAGCAGGTAGCAGGGCATGGCTCATGGTAACTACACAAAAGTTAGTTCAGTTACTATATATCTAGACTAAAAATAGTTGCTGGTTTTTTAAAGTACGTACCAACAGGAAGTAAATGGGACCAGTAAAAACAAAAATATACTGTGAAATTCAAGGCTATAAAGCCAAGTATTTGATTAAGAGTAAACAGTGGGCAGAAGATAGAATTATATAGAGAACATAAACTCATGGGTATGACTTCAAAATTTTTTTTGGATAATCACATTTAAATAACGGATAAAAATTTCCACTCAAATGGGTCATGTACATCTATTTTGTGTTCTGCAATATGAATTTGACATTTCTGAGAAGTTTTGTTGCTCTTAATTTTTTAACATGAAGGGGATGAGGCGCACTGAGGATAGTAAGAGCTAACGATTCAAACGGTCAGTTCCCATACCTGTCTTCTACGGTGACAGTGACGTGAATGCTGACCCACACTTTCTGAATTACTCTTTTTTACGTCACCATTGTTATTTCGGAGGATGTAAACAAACTTCGTTCCCCACAAGTCTTCAATATCTGGAAAGCATTTTAAAGTCTGTATTTTTAATCTTTAACTTAGAGTTTTCATAAAGATAGGTCACTATCAGGTTATTTGTATTTTATTAGGTGTAAAGTTTAGTCTTCACACAAATTTTTGGGCTTTGCCGGCTACTGAGTGTGTTGCTATGAGCCAATGCTAATTTTCTCCTGTAATTAGATCTACAATTATAATTCCAAGCAATAATATGGTCACATTCATTCTTAATAAATTAATGACATAAGCGAGTTGATATTGATATTGCAGCCAGATAGCAATATGTCCTATTTTGATAAATAACATGCAAGGTCATAGAAAAAAGAAATTTCTTAACTTTCACCTGGATAAGTAGATTTAAAAACTTAAAATTACTAAGATAAAAGACTCTGCTTGTCACTTGTAAGAGCCATTTGCCCATTCACTAATGTTCCCTAATTACATATATTTGAAATAGCAGGCTCAAGGAAAGCCCTGGGCCTACTCCCTCTCCATCTTTAACAATAGCTCTTATCCATGGAATAACTTTCTCCAAATTGACGCTTGGTCATTCTTTCTTGTATTGAGTGTTATTCGGCATTTTTGAGGCCTGGGACTTGTAATCTCCCTCTGGAACTGAGGCCTCCCTGAAAACTGGATACAAAGGCTCTCGTATGAGCTCCCGATCAAAGTGTCATCTGAGAGCGAACTGCCATTGAGTTTCAAACGGAAATACAGAAAAAAAGAAATATATCTGATTTTATTGTCTAAAAGGAAGTAGGAAGCCTTTACAACAGATACAAACAGGACAATTAAAACTTCTATATATTGCTCTGTACTGCCTACTACTTGCTCTCTTTTGAAAATATACCTTATACTTTTTATTTTGCCACATGAGATTTTCTCTCTTAAGAGTTCTTTTTTCCTCTTCAATCACTCGAACAGATTAGATTCCCCCGCGGCTTCCCCTCCCTCCCTGGTGTCTTTCTGTACCATAGAGTAATGAACTTGGAAAACCTATAAATACCAACATGGAAAAAAGAAGACATCAAATGTAAACCTTTTAC
This sequence comes from Anoura caudifer, assembly GCA_004027475.1. Classification (NCBI taxonomy): domain Eukaryota; kingdom Metazoa; phylum Chordata; class Mammalia; order Chiroptera; family Phyllostomidae; genus Anoura; species Anoura caudifer. The sequence continues at coordinate 37,763 of PVKU01000036.1, forward strand.
ATTTTGCCTATGTGACCTATTCCCATATGTCATTCACATTATTTTAGCCCAATTCCACTGCTTTGGGAGAGATTTATCAGACTGTTGGAAGGAAGGCTCTTTCAGCTCAGGGTGCACCTACAAGAATGTGAGCAGGTGTCCCCACATTCCATAGCTGGTCAGTGTTCTGATTCACTCAGGGGCTAACATTCTAATGTACATGGACTATTTCTAAGAAAGCAGTTACAACATGTTGATTTTTATTTGGTGGTTCTGCCCAGTTTAACAGAAAAAGGGAGGACAGAAGAGTTAATGCTCCTGAATCTGTCAGCAATGGAGAACAGTCAGCCCTCACCATCGTTTATACCATCACACTGATGGATTAGCCTCTATTGCATGTGACTTAGGTGCCAAATGATGTCTCTAGATTCTATTTCCAAGGAAACCAGCAGAATCTGCAGCCCTGAAAGTCCTGAAGAAGCAGTGAGTTCTGGTCGTTTGATAGAAATAAGAGAGGCTCACAGCTAAAGAACACAAACACGTAAGTGTCAACAGAAGCTACACACATAGTTCGTTTACCTGACAAGACGTCGTGTGAGTAGTTAGAGCTGGCCATGACTCTGTGGTGCCTGACAGAATCTCTCTGTTCCATTGGCTAAAAGGCTTCTTCCTGTGTGTCTGAGGCGCCGGGTATGTCTGTGCCATCAGGTCTGTGGTCAAGCTCCCAGAGATGGACACCTTCACAGGGCCTGGGAAAGCTGGTGAGCCAACCTGGACACCTGAGAGCACCCAGAAGTGGCTGAGCAGACAGGTGGGGGCTGGCGTACAGGCTGAGCAGCAAGGGGATCTAACACCGGGATACCATGTCCAAATGCCAGCCCCAGCAGAGGAGGTGGTGAGACAGGGTCAGTGCTCCAGGCCACAGGGACAGCCTACAGGGGACGGTGAGGGCATGGTAAGCACAGGACCGTCTCCTCTCCTTTGCTAATGGGATGATGAATAAGCCACCTCAGGAACCCAGATCTCATTCAGGAAGTGGAGAATTTGAGGAGTGAGGACAGAAGCTTCCCCAACCTGGTTTGATATAATGACCTTGAATATGTAAGAGGAAGTAAGGTAGTTCACTAGCAGCTTTGCAGTCCCAGGAGCTAAGTTTAATGACAATAGTTACATCTTTGTACACTTGGGTGTGTGACTATATAAAATGTCAATTTATACTTCACAGCATGCCACACAGGCAGAAGGCAGATTTTTCACTTCACAGCAAATAACAGAGAGCATTCCCTTTTAGTAATCTAAGTAGATACCAATCTGAAAATCTGTAATGAGAAATGACTTTTGTGCTTCGATTTTTTTTGAAAACATAGGATTTACAACACAAACCTTTTCCTGTTTGTGTTTCCATTCCAGTGTTATTTAGCTAGAGTTGAATGAAAGCAAAACAAAGCAAGCTGTCAAATAAATATATGAACTCTTCATTTTTTAATATATGCTTTTGTGGTATAATTCTAACTTTCCTTGGTGATATTGATCGAAAGGTCAGATTTATTGAGGGGTAACTTTTAGTCTTTGAAGCATCACCCAAAAGTGTAAGTAAGGTCTTTGTCCGCTAATGAGCATTCTTTGATGTGACTGGGTTTGTGAAGCCCAGCACTGTGAATGGACCGTCAATCAACTCACAGCTGCACTAAGCCCCTCCGATGGTCGTATCCATGGCAACGAGCCAGAAATGGCCACACAGATTAATCCATTTGTGTGAAAGTCTCAGTGAGAGTCCACTTTCATCTTCCGGAGAGTACTGTTAGGGAGCCTGATGGTGACACAAAACACTGAGCAGAAGCGAGAGAGCGGTGGACACCACAGGGTCTGGTTCCCGTAAACAGTGGGGCTTCACGTCCTTTTTATCTGCTCGGGATGACTGAGAACAGTTGGGGATTTGATATCGCCACCATAATGTTCTTTTAATAAAAGTTGCATTAATTTAATGCTCACATGCGGGGTCCTTCTTCATCATCTCTCACTAGTGCAATCGACTCAGCTTGGACAATAAGCCCAGTGAGTGACACAGTGGCACAAAATTAAAAAGTAATCTTTTTTCTTGCTGTTTTATTGCTAATTGTATTCATATAACAGTGCATGAGAGATACCACCAACATCAGATCTGATTGTTAATTTACTCTGTTGTATGAATAAATGAAGCTAAGTCTTTGCATTGTTGTTAAAGCTAAAAAAAAAAAAAAATCACTGAGCATCTTCTCTGTCTTGTTAGAACCTTGTGTAAGTCCTGTATCTAGACAAATCTACTCTTCAATTACATCTTTAAAAAAAACATATTTTGGGCCTGGCTGGTGTAGCTCAGTGGATTGAGTGCGGGCCAGTGAACCCAAGGATCGAGGTTCAATTCTCAGTCAGGGTACATGCTTGGGTTGCAGGCCAGTTCCCTGCAGGGGAGGCATGAGAGGCAACCACACATTGATATTTCTCTCCCTCTCTCCTTCCCTTCCCCTCTAAAGATAAATAAATAAAATCTTAAAAAAACCCATATTTTGTTCTGATGTTAGGATGAACTTATGGAAAATCAAATTACAAATGCTATTGTCAACATTACTAATGAACTCTTAAGACAAGGAAACTTTTCATAAAGCGAACATATATGAAGGTACTGTCTTTTCATTTAGAATTTATTATTCACTACTGAAGGATATTCAAATGAAAGCACATGAGAGACAGATTGAATGTTTTCTTGTTATTTCTCGCTTGGGGAACTGAGTTATATTTTTGTATACAGAAATAAATGGAATTACTTTCTACCCTGTAGTTCTTAGCTTGTTCAAGCCATACAACTCTTTGAAAATCAAATAAAAACTTTAGACCCCTATGAAAATTACATCTACGTACAAATTTGCAGCAATTTTATGTGATTCATGGACCATCGGTTAAGAAAATGTCGGTCAAACTGGTATTAAAATGTTCTCTTAAACATTTCATGGAGCTCTCTGGTTTCAGTTCCCCCATTAGGAAAGCTTGGAAGTTATCATTTCTACACGTACAGGGAAATGCTGGGCACACGGAGTCCTGGAGGTACGTGATGCCAGAGAGACTCAGCGACACCTGCTTTTTTCCCTGGAGCAGGAGAGGCTGGCGCTGTGCAGCGACTAGAATGCTTCAATGCCACTTCTGCTGAGCTGTGGGGGCTAGGAGGAGACACCCTGGAGAATGACAAGCTCCTGGGTGCTGGCTTCTCAATCATCTCCCAAACTCCCCTTGTTTTGTTCCAGGAACAACATCAGATTCTCATGCTAAAGATTGAAAAAATTCCCCTCTTGGCTTTGGTGGTGGGAAGGGAAAACTAGCCATTGTGGAATCCCCCCACCCTGCAGTGTTCACCATAACAAATGCCTGCTCTGCTGGGGTGGGGGGAGGTCTTGACCAGTCTTAGCCTATCCCAGCCAGAAAGGACCATTCTCCTGCTTCGTTCTCAAGGTGCAGTAGATGGTATCGGTGAGAGAAGGCAAAAAGCACATGTGAGCGTTGAATTAATGGAAGTTTCATTAAAAGAACATTATGGTGGCAAGGTCAAGTCCCCAGCTGTTCTCTATCATTGCTTGCAAATAAAAATGAAAAGAAGCCCCACTGTTTACAGGAAGAACATCACTATTTCTCCTAAGATTTGCCCAATGGGTTTGAAAACTTATGTTCTCGCAAAAATCTGCATGCAGAGGTTGATGGCAGCTTAATTCCAGAACTGAAAAAATCTGGAAACCAAAATATCCCTTAATGGTGACTGTATAGATTGTTGAACAGCCATACAATGGAATAGTATTCAGCAATAAAAAGAAGTGAGTTATTAATCCATGAAAAGACATGAATAAGCCTTAAATGTTTATTGCTGAGTGAAAGAAGCTGGTCTGAAAAGGCTACATGCTGTGTGATTCTAATTATATGACGTTCTTGGAAAGAAAAAAAACTATAGAGAGAAGAAAAAGATCAGTGGTGGCCACAAGTTCACGGGAAGTGCGTGAGGGCTGAATAGGTGAAGCACGGGGGTTGGCTTTTGACTTTTGTTTTGTTTTTGTTTTAGATGGTAACATGTCTGTATGATACTTACTGGATATAGGGCATTATGTGTTTGGCAAAACTCTAGAACTTTACTGCAGAGAGTGAACCTTAATGCACACAAATTTTACAAGATCAATTTGGAAGTTGGGGGTTAGATGCAGAATGGGACAGAATAACCTAAATATATTACAAATGTAAGAAACCACCTTCCTGAATGGGTGGGGGGATAAGGTGCTGACCTTGGTAACTTAGGAAATGAATGGAGTTTGTAAGACTAAATGCAAATGCAACTGCACATGGGCACTGTACCCTAGTTGATAAAGTAGTCCCCAAGGTGGGTGGGGCTTACCAATTCAGAAACTGTTACACATGCATACAGGAAATGAACGATGAAGGAAGACGATGGAGAATCATGTCTGTTGTCATCATCTTCCTCCAAACAATTACCATTCTCACCTGGATTTTTGCATTGTTTTCTAAGACATCTTGTCCTGAGTCATTTAAGACATTCATAAAAGTAAGTGCTTAATTTGAGAGTCCCTAATCCTCATCAGATGAATGATGTTAACACTCCCACATGAAAAATGATTCTTTGCTTTGGGGTTAGTTTTTTAATTTGTTAATGAAATTGTCTGGTGATAAATTTTATTTAATAAATAACCAGTTAAGACTTTTGAGAAAATTCATGGTTATTCATTAAAAATTATGATATACATAGGACTTCTTAAAAATGAGAAGAATCTAAGACTCAAATGGTTTTTTAATTTAATGATATCTTGTCAATTTAATGATTCAAAATTAACCACTTTTGTGTGTTATTTTTATGGGCATTCAATCAACCATTTGTTATTTCTGTTGTAGTTTTTTTCTTAATAGCCTTATGACATTTGTAGTATTTTCAAATGAGAAAAACAAAACACATAACTCTCTTAAGATACCACAGCTAAGAAGTATCAGAGCCAGAATCTGAAATCAGGAATTTGCTCGCAGAACTTTACTGTTAGTCATTACCCTCTTTTGTATACTCTGGGGACAATCCTCTTGGTTTAAAGAGAATTGCTGTGGTTCATGGCTCTTGTGAATATGTGTTTGCTAACCTGGTGATTCTGCCCAAGTGTAGTCTACAGAAGACCAGAGGACTCTGCCAGTGCACACTGCATTGCAGCTACATGGTATTTCCTGTAACCTTCAGATAGATAAGATAAACAGTGGTGCTCTTCATTAACAGCAGCCCATTTTTTAGAAGGCAGTTGAGAATGACTGTACTTGCAAAACCCAGATTTTAAAATGTGAATCTGCATAATTGTGGACCAGACATGTTCTGTCCAAGTCCATGCCTTGCACGGGGGATCCCCAATTACTGCTTTTCCTCCTAACCATTGCTAATCTTCCGCTTGATGTTGTAGGTGATGAGATGCTTGAGTGTGAGCCATTCATCAGGGCTGGGGCCACATCAGGTGAAACACATTGTATTCTGCCTTTAGTCCCAGATGCTCCAGGTTTTGAGTTCCTCTATGTTTTGACTCTGGTCATGGTAGAGAATTTTGCCCTGGGAGGACTGCCAGTGACCTGGTGCATGCAACCCTGTTCTTCCCACTGCTGTCCTACATAGTGACAACCTTTTGCTTTTGAAGTCACACATGGTGTTCTTCTTCCTGTTATATTTATGACATTTGAAAGCCCATGTTCAAGAAAGCATGTTCATGAACCAGGCATCTGTCATGGCCCAGGAAGACTGCTTTATGAGGAATTCCTGAGCATTGCAGAAGGTGACCAAAATATCTTTATGCAGGCAGCAAATCAGTGGGAATTAGTAAGGCTCTCATTTATTAATTTTTCCTCACTTTTATTTTGCTGTCAAATGTAAGGCAAAACAGTTCTGAAGTTTCACAAAGTTTGTTAAATTCTAAATGTTTTAGATAATTTAAATATAAAGATAGGTCACATGTCCATGAAGCCTCTGATAATATGGATAGGTAGGAAATAGAGCATTATTCCTGTGGAATCTAATACAAAACTATGGTTCTTTCTAGCTTTGACCCATTCTTCTACCCCACTTTGTTCTCATTGATAAACAGATATACTCTCTGTGAAACATGTCTTGAGAAAACTCAAACAACTCACTATTAAAGAGAAGTCAGTAGGGACCTCAGGCACTGATGTTAGATGGAAAGAGATAACTCATGACAGGTTATTTGAGTTTAGGGAGTCAATAAAACAGTGCTTATTAATTTCCATGAAGGAAAATCAGGAGAAACAACTTCTCGGCAAAAATATGGACAGAAATCAACCCTTTAAGTTGAATCCAAAGTGATTTGGTAAAAACCAGGTATGTTGGAATATGCATTGCTGTATGTTTTTCCTTGGGGGGAGTATTCTTAAAACTTACTGAATATGGTGGATAAGAACTCACCTAATTTTTATAGTATATTCAACTTACCTTTATAAATTTGTAACTCTTAATGAGAATTTGGAGAAATTAGAATAACTCTTACTAGGTTGAAATGTAGTATATATAATAAAATAAATTTCACTTATCTACAAACCACTGAATAGGAGTTTTTGTATGTTCACAGTGATTTTCAATTATTTTTTAAAAGATTTTATTTGTATTTAGAGAGAAGGGAAGGGAAGGTAAAAGATAGGGAGAAAACCATTGATGTGAGAGAGAAACATTGACTGGTTGCTTCTCGTATGTGCCCTGACAGGAGATGGAACCTGCAACTCAGGCTTATGCCCCGACCAGAATCAAACTGGTGACATTTCCATTTGTGGGGCAATGCTCAATACCAGCTGAGCCATACAGGTCATGACATGATTTTATTTTTTACATTTCCTGTATTCACATGAGAAAGAAACAAATGTGTGTTATAGTTTAATCATTCAAACAACTTCCATGACTTAATCATAGGAAGGGAAGTATAGATTAAGCCTAGTTGGCTTTATCTTCTAAATATAGTGTATTCTATAATGAAGATTAATACATTGTAGTTCATTTGATATTTTTGAGTGTGTACTGTATTCTAGACAAGTCCTGTCTAAATTGGAAAGGAAGCCATAGGCAAGCCTGGTCTTCCCATTGTAGAGTACCACACACAGATAGGGTATGGACCAATGTGCCACCAGAGGCAGAAACAATGACTGGTCATGTGAGCAAAGATTGAAGAAAAACTGTTATCAGAGGAAACAAGAAAAAGCATTTCAGAAGAAGTACTGTATTTTTAGGACTATAAGGTGCACCTAGGTTTTAGAGGGGGAAAATAGGAAAAAAATTTTGAAGCAAAAAATGTGGTAAAACATTTAATAATCTGTGACCCTACTCCACTGCCACCCCCCTGCTCCAGCAAGCCAGGTAAGCTATATCCAGACTACAAGATGCACCCCCATTTTCCTCCAAAATTTTGGGGGTGAAAGTTCATCTTATAGTCTGAAAAATACATATATCTGAACTTAAGAGAAAGAGCTCTGAGAAGATGAGTAGGAAATATAGAAGTACAAAGAAGGACTTGACTGATTGATTGACCATTAATTGATTGATTTAAAGGAATGGCCTAGAAAAATAACTGTAGACCTTAAAGGGTTTGATGTGCTTGGGCCCTGTGACAGGAGCTGAGGGCAGAGAAGGCTGGACCAGAAAAGACCCTCGGGGCCAGTTCTGTGCCTTGATGCGGCCCGACATAGTACTGCAGGAGGAAATTGTTCGGGTTGGGCTATTTTCCCAGTTTTAGCCAGTGTTTTTAACATTTGAAAACTGGCCATCCACTAACCCACACACAACAGTGAAAAATATTTGTTTTATTTCTTTCCAATTCTTGTGCAATATATTTTTTAATTTTGAAGATCAAATTATAAAGCCTTTATTAAGTGACTGATGAATTGGGCAGCAGCTAGCAGCCAGAGGGTTGCTAGCTGCTGCTTGAAAAAAAAAAGTCATTTCTTTTCCTTCAATGTTATTTTGTGTTGGTTGGATGATTTTTTTCTTCTAAATTAAGGGTTACAAACATAGATGCCTGTGAAGAGTGGACAGGCCATGAAAATGAGTGAAGTGGGCCAGGTGAAATGGTTAGTTTTCCTTTTGGGTACAAGAGACAAGGACAAGTGAGATGGCAGGTGACAAGTGTCCCCACTGCTCCCCCAGCTGAGCAGCCTGCAGACACCAGCTCCTGCCCAGAGACTCTGGCTCCAGCACTGGCAGGTCTGGCAAAGCCAGAAATCAAGATTTTTATGTAACAGCTCCCAACTTTTCCATGTTGAGTCCTTCACATTGTTTTCAGTGCTGTGGGGGCCGACAGGGTGGCAGAGCCAAGCAAAACAGGGCGGGGCCTCGGTGAGACTGGGATCTGCTGCTGACAACGGCTGACGGCTTGCTCCCTCAAGTCCTGCTGTTTCCCATTAAGAATAAAACACAATAGGATTGTTAGAAATCCAACATCACTTCTTTTGAATAGCAAAAATTGTAAATACCCAGAAAATTAGAGTATGTAATAAACATGTATATATTTGCCACTCCTATTTAACAACTATTCATCACTTACTTTGTTTTAAATCTTTTTGAAAATTCTCTGCTGATCGGATGACCCCTCCTTTGTTTTCCTCTGCTATTACATTTTGGCTCTCCCTCCCCAGAGATGGCTGTTCTGAAATTAATATTCTTCACCTTATATTTTAGTACCATTAATCAGTTATACCCATCAATAAGAATTATATTTTTAGAGTTAAAAATTCCAATAAAAGGCATTCCACTGTATAATTTATTCTGCATCTTGTTGTTTTTCTACTCCATGCTTTGTTCTAGAGAGATTTAATCACTGTAAAGATCAATGTATTAATTGTTGTAGCTGTACAGAGTGGCATCGTATAAATGTATGTATTCATCCATCTCCGGGTGAGCATGTAACTTTTTTCCAGTTTTTCCCACAGCAGTTATGCTGCCGTGGGCACGTTTACGTGTTTTCTTGGGCACTTACAGTAGGTTTCTATAGGGTTAATACTGGAAGTGGGATTTCACAGTCCTGAAGGTTGTGTGTCTTCGGCTTTACTAAATGCGATTGAAAATTATAATAAAAATATTAAAAATTGACTTCCGAAAGGAGTTACAGCAATTCATACCCACCAGCTGCCCATGAGCTGCTTTTTCCTTCCTTTGCCAAGTTTTAGTGGTTTTTAAATTTAAATTTTTACCAATTTGATGACTAAAAACTAAGTATTAGTGTGCTGTTACTTTACATTTCTTCAAAGACTAGTGTATTTGAGCATCTTTTTTATATGGGCCACTTGTTTCCTATAACTTCCCTGTTTATATCCTTCAGCTGCTTTCTTTTCTTTTGTGCTGATATTTCAAAATTGAATTCTAGGATTCTTCATAATCCTACTTACACATCTATCATTGGTTACTCAGGTCACAATTAAAAAAAAATAATCAGCCTTGCTTTTTTGTTTAGTCTGTTGTATCTTATCAAATAAATCTTTTTCTGAAAACAGGACAATATTCTCCTGTATTTTATTTTAAAAATTTAAAGTTTTGTCTTCATCATTTAAGTCTTTAATCTCTCTGGGAGTCACTTTGTGTGTGGTGTGATGTAGGGATTTGAACTCTTTTCCTCATTAATAGCTCGTCATTTCAGCTCTGTTCCTTGCTTAAGCCCGTTTCCCAGCCTGCCAGTGTTGTCTTTGTGGAATAGTTATTGTCTCGCCTTCCATACGAGGCATTCTGCAGACATAAAAGGCAAGCAACGCCCCATGTCCAGCCAGCCAATGCGGAGGGTTTGCTGGTGCTGTTCTTGGATATGGCCACACTCCCAGGTGGCCGCCGAAGTGCAGCCAGACGAAATGGACAAGAGAAAAACCTTCAGTGGAGCAATCCTCAAGCCGTCAGAGTGGTTCAGAGGTTAGGAGCTTAAAGGTTTCAGTCAATAAAACATTTTATTTCAGCTATTTGATCTTCGGTACTGAAATCTAAAAATGCATTATTTCCTTCCACTGAAAAAGGGGGAAAGAATTTTTAGCTGTTTATTCTATGCTGACAGCTTCATAGTATGTCTAAATCTGTGCTAGGAACAAAAACTTAGGTGAACTATTTTCATCGATCACACTAGCTGTATTCATCGCTTGTTCTACAATGACTTTGTGGGAAAACGAAATCATTCACGCAGTTGGTTGTAGCCTCAGATGTAAGACTGACCAATACAAAGCTACCTGTAAATGTAGAGCAGAGCCCTTCATTACACACACTATTTAAAGTTACTTTAAAATCAGGAAGGAGGCAAAAACTTTGTCTCTCTTTAGGGCTCTTAACTCAGACTTTCCCTCAGTCATGAAATACTGCAACACTCATCCCTTCTTTCCCGGACTCTAGCAATGTTGGCATTCCTTACTCCCCTGGAGATGCTTTTCACCCTCACTGATGTGTGAATCCCTTTCTGCTCGATCTGCTCAGGTCCCTGACACTCGGTGGCTCGTTCACCATCTCAGAGAAATGAGCTGATTCTTCACGGAGGTGTTTTTCCCATCCTTTCCAGAAGCCCAAGGAAAGCCAACCAAACTTGGCTTAGTTGAAGTCAAAGTCTCCTCTTTCAATCAACATAACATCAATAGATCCATTCCTTTGTGCTTAAATCATTTGATCAATAAAGTGAAAAAAAGTTTAAATATTTTAATCAACGTATCCTCCAAGGAAGCTTAATGTAAATCTGCTTATGTTACAACTTGACTGCTGCCTTAACAGGAAGGAAATACATCATCAGGATGCTATTCCTTCAATAGGTTTGTTTTCTCTCTGCTTCAATCTTTTGCTCCCTTTCCTCAGGTGACATCTGTGTTGTTGCAGAGTCGCTCTCTCATGAGCGGTCCCTAAACCCATTCTGTATTCGTGACGTCTAGGTCTTGCTCTGCTCCTCTGCACAGGGAGCAACCAGTGGCAGACACGAGGGGTGAACTTGCAGATTTCTGTGGGGGATATTCAATTCAGGAAGCTGATGGGGTCTCCTGTGTTTTGGGCAGGAGACCTTGAGATGGAGCTGGCAGGGACCCCCAGGGCAGAGTGCTTGTAGCTGTGGTCAGAGCTTGTGTGCAGCCCCTGGTTTCAGCCTGGCTCCAGCCACAGTGCCTTTGGTCACTGTTCACTGTTACCTTGGCCAGGGTGGTTGGCTTGAAATGTTAGGCTTTTGATTTTGATCTTGATAAGTGGCTGTAGTTACGACAGCTTCGTGCACAGGAAAGGCACTGTTTTTATAGAGACCGGAGAGCAGAAATCACACCTTTACAGAACAGGGGCTTCACAACGGTTTGGTTTTCAATGACCAGTTGCCAAGTGAAGGTGAGCAGGGCAGAGCAGCTGTGATGAAATCCATCCTGCGTGCAAGGTCAAGGAGGAGGCTGTGAAGAAGAAAACAACAGCTTCATGTGGCTGCACAGTGGTTCTCGAACGGGCTCCAATGTGGCCCTCAAATCAATGCAGGTAGTGAACTGCACAGGAGAGAGGAAGCCTCCTGGGCAGGTGCCTCACCTGAGCCCCGGAAGCAGGAGGCAGTGCGGACAGGCACCAGGGTGCTGCGGCCAGAGTGGAGGGGATGCTGGTACCACTGGTGTGCCAGAAATGCTGCCTTGGAGAAAAATGGAAATCAAACAATTTTTAATGTCCTGAAAGGAAAAGAAAGGCACCTCGAATAAGATGGGTGATGAGTTGCCTCTTTGGCAAATTTCTAAACCTAAGAAATGCTTTGGTTCCCTCTGAGGGGGCAGGCCGTGAGCACATAGATTTCCACCCCAGACGTGGTTAGGGAAGATGGTCAACGTCACCCAGCTGAGAACCCTAAAATTCAGTTTGGTTCCATGGGACTGGTTTTCTGAGCTGATTTTTGTTATGAGCCATAGGACGCAGAGTCAAAGTTATTTCCCCTTTAATGTACAACATGTCGCTAAGTGGGACGAAACCTTGATTCTGCATCTGTAATACCTTAGTGTTTAGGGACTCTTCAGGGGAAGTCTTTGTTTTGCATCCTGAGCACCTGCAAATGTCATCCGGGTTAGAGGGCACACCTGCAGCCAGAAACAGTCCTGTGTCTGGTGCTCCCCCTTACCAGATTGTCATTCCATCTTCACAGTGAGAATAAAGCTCGTTTCTCTGGAGGAGATATCCAGGGTCATCTCTGCTCCTGGAGCTAGGTGAGAAATTGCAACAGCAAATGTTGTTTTGAAAATCAGGATGATTTGATGTTATTTTTTAAGACCTCTGAGATAGTGTTATGGACACATTTATTTTAAATAACGATGTGACTGAAAAGGCTAGAAGGTTCCCAGCAAGGTGTCTATGGAGTGTTCAAGCCTCATCTTCATGCCTCACCTCGGAGTTACAATTTGGGACCAATCACTTTCACTATTTGAACTTGCTGACACGATTTACCTAATTTTTTAAAAAATTCAAAGCAGATTGATTACTTTTGTCTTTCTCAAGATTCAGAAGAAAAATATGATCATATGCTAGTTGTTTTCTAAGTAGGATATTTTCTTGTAATGAGCTGAATTAAAAGGTTTAAGAAACTATGATAACAGAGGAGCAATTTCTTGGTTGGGTGACTTTTATGCCAAAATGATAATACCTAACAGTTTCCTCTAAATAATCTGGTTTTCTCTTCAGAATGGATCACAGACAAACATCACTTATTGACATTTTCATATGTAAACAGAAATATTTTTGCCTGATTTGCCCATAGTGTAACTTGTCAAATGGAAGAAATTCTATTTATTATAAGTAGTTATAATAATACCTTTCACTATAGAAATTTAAATAGGAAGAGAGAAATTATGTAGATAAGCAAAGATACAGTAAATCCCAGAAAGAGTAATATAATAAAAAATAATAATTTTACATTTTAAAGTAGTAGTAGCTTATTATGTATAAGATGACCTAGAAAGAAATTTATGGGGAACACAAGCAAATTCACTAGCTTGTTAGATTAAAAATAACATGATGTTTGTTTATGTTATATAAGTAACAAGATTCAAATACTCATTTTCAATAAGTTGTGCTAATATTGTACAAACAGACTTCACCTCACATTCAGGTTGATTTAAAAAGAAAATGGGCTCAGACAAATCCACATATACCTTGTTCCCTACCTCTGTTGTAAGTCTTTTTCCTTTTCCCCTTTAGTCTCCTTGTTTCATGAATATGACAAAAAAAAAAAGGTAAAAAGATAAAAAAGGTGTGTCTGCGAACTTATAAGAAAGAAAGAAGGAGAAAGCGGAACATTTTCAAAGAGGCTTTTCTTCATGACTAAAATCCTGTGGTTAAATGTTCCAACTAGGTTTTTTTCTCTCGTTTTTCTTTTGCAACATCCAGACTCCTAAGCAGGCTCAGCCATGCTGCAAGCGGAGTGCCAGGTTGATGCCTCTCGGAATTGTTTTTCCCAATTATAAATCCTGCTGCAAACGATACATCTTTCTATCTGCTCTGTAAATGCTCAGAAGCTTACTTAATTTTCATCTGCCATCGAGTGATTTATGCAACATCCAGGAGTGAGGCCACCAAGTCCCATTGCTGACATTGTCCCCTCTTGGGTGTCTGCCAGGTGTGAGGGATCCAGAAGTCAACCAAGACCCACTCCATCTCAACGGAGGTCAGAGAGCCAGGCCCACTGACCTCACAGGGGATGAATGGGACCAGATTCGGTAAGAAATGTTTGAACCTGTGCTTGGAAAACTGACAGGCTCCATGTAAAGATAGGGCATTGCTCTGTACAAAAATTCTGGTTGTCTCATTGTTACTTTAAGTTTTCTAAATTGTTCTTTCTTGTTTAGCATTTATCATGAAGATTTCCCAAGATCAATATTGCTATGAAGTTTTGTGGTTTGGGTGCATAAATCATTGTGTTTGTCAAGTCCTGAGAGATAATCAATTTAATTAACAAAGGAAAAAAGTGTACTGCCTAAGAGTACCAGTAAGTTACATCTCTCCAGCAGACTGGGCCACTCCCTCTTTACCTTCCTTCTGGCTATTCAACTGAAGGTTTTTGCTGTGAATTATTAGACATAACAAAGAGTAATGAAAATGATTATTATCACGATCATTTAGTCAGCACTCTGTACGTGCCAGATAATTTCTGTGTGCCTCACATACTTGATCTATTTAATTCTCACAACAGACCTGCGAAGTGGTTACGGTACTCTGTTAGTATCCCCACTTCCTAGAAGATGGTAAGTTTTCCCTACGCAGAAGTACTTGCTTGGCCTCAAATTATCAAACATAAAACTGGAATATTTTAGGAACTCTAAGAGATTATTCATTATTTTTATTCATTTCCTTTATTTTTTATTGTTTTAATTTTCCAGGCACTCTGTTCATGAATTGGGAGGGTTATACATCAGTCCTATTCCCCCCAAAATACCCCGCTTCTACGGACACAACCCAGTGGAAATCAATGAAGCAAAGCATGGGGTTGTTACTCTCACTCATTAACAATTATGGAATGATATTCACTTGCCTCATAGTGCTCATTAGTAAAGATCATTCTCCTTACAAGAAATAACTGGTAGATATGGGGATTTAAAAATGCAACTTTGACTTACTTTATACACAACAGCAGGACTTGTTAGTGGCCATCCTACAGTGTGACTAATTCAAATATAACTCACATAAAGTAAAAAAAATCAAAACCAGTATTTTTACAGTTTAAGAAGAGATGTATTTGCAACATATTTTTTCTAGCGAGCAATCTCAGAGAATTGTTTTCAGTTCATGTCAGTCTAATAACATTGGAGGAAGAAACCTGAAGATAAACAAATGTTCCCCCCAAATATCAATGTTACAATTACTTTAAAGCTTGACAGACTCAAATGGCACACATACTGGAGTAAGTGTATCAGGAATATTAGGAAAGATGTTTTTCAGGGTCATTTGTGTTCAAAAGTAAAAATTAAAAATCCTAAAGTAAATACCTTAAATAGTTATGTTAGTACCATAAAGTATTCTTACAGAGTACTCCATTTACATTTATACTCCACTTATATTTATACATATTTTGGTTCCTGAACTAAAAGAATTTTAAGTATTTACCTCTCATGTACTGTATTGAAATTTTTGTTTCAATAGTTTTAAAGGATTTTTAGTTTTAAAGGAAAAATCCTTTAAAACTTCAGAATGTGTTTCATCGTACACCAAAGTAGAAAGGACAAAACATCCCTTTGGGTTTTCACTTTGTCTGTTTTCCAGCCAGTGTTTTCTGGAATTGCTCACAAAATATTTATCATAAATTAAGCATTTGCCACATGAGAGAGATAGCTATTATGCACCATTATTCTATGTTTTCCTAGACAAAATCTTATTTATGGCATCAAATACAGATAAATCACCCCATAACAGAGCCAGCAATCTCTGTCAGACTCAGAGGACCAGAAAATGAGGCAGCCCACAGCAGCCTGGACCCTAGCATGTTATTAATGTTGGAAAGCAGAGTTCCTGTATCCGGGTGGAGAGAGAGGAGATCCCGGACACTGCTCCTTCTCATTTATTGTAATAACATCGTGCACACCCTTCCTCCTCGGGTTCCATCAGCGCTCTGGGGAGGGCTCCCAGTTTGAGCGCTGTCATTCCGTATGCCTAGGAGTCAGAGGTGGGGAGTCACACACTGTGGTCACAGGAGAACAGTGCTTCTGCAGGACATAGGCCCCAGGTGCTCCGATCTGGGGTGGAGGGAACCTGAGTAGCCAGCACGGTTTCCAGCAAGCTGTAATAAGCCTTTTGAAAACCTCATTGTGGTAGGCTGGCTGCTTCCTTGACTGGCTGTCTTCTGGGTTTAGAAGTTTGACCACGATTTTCAGTGAGTATCCAGATATCTATCCTTAAATCTCTTACAAGGGGTCTTTACATCTGCATCTTCTAAGGACAGCAAGAATTAATAGGCTCAAATTCTAGTTCTTGCTATGCCACAGGCTGCTTTTTTACCTTCCACATGTTGTTTGGCTGTTCTCTTCCTCTGTCCCCCATTTCATGGGACCTAATTCTAAGGAGCAGCAGCGATGTTCTCATGACCTGCCATCAGACAGAACCTGCCATAGGCTTCCTTCAGAATCTTCTAGAGAATCTGTATTGTAGGCTGTGGACAGGCTCAGGGGCTAGCAATCTCTCTTACATGGATGGACTCTAGCTATACGAGAGTGAATGTAATTTTTCAAGATCTTAATTTCTTCATCTGAAGTGGTTGGATGGGCTGGAATCTATAATTCCTCTTCTTAATCTAAAATTCCAGTGCTGGTTTATACATTCCATTAGTTGATGCACACATAGTCCTCATTAGATCTACTGCGGGATCCTTTCATCTATTTTTCAAGATGCCAGGAAACCAGACATTTCCTGATTTTTGGAGTAGAAGCAGGGTTGGAATGTTCTATTCCTAGCATTTGACAATCACACCTCTTACCCTCTGTGGAGAACAGGTGATGGTCCAACAGCCTTTAGTTAAGGCAGGGTGGTAGGGTCTATGACCTCAGGGAGCAGGCTGGAGAAAGAGGAGGTACTTTGGAGTGGGAGGGTAGATGATGTTGTTTTGAGATTGACTTTGTCCCCTGGCTCACTAGACTTCTATCACTTAGACCTCATAGTAGAGATTATCCTAAAGTACAGGATCATCATAAAATGAATGGGTCAGCGTTTTCTCGGTCACAGCCCTAGAGGAGCAAGACCACCATTGCCAGAGGTTCTGCAACAAAAAAGGATGCAGTCCAGGCTGTGGACCAACCCTTTTGTGCTTGCTTCCTTGGAGCTCAGGCAGTCAATGACCGAGTCTCTTACTTCTGACCTTTGAGAAATTAGATAGTAATAAGATAAAGAAGCCGACTTCTGAAAACACAATTTCTAACAGCATAAAAGTATCACCTTTGCTATCTCAATGCCATAGTTTCAAATTCAAGTTTGAAAATAAAGTTAGCCAAAAATAGCTCCATTCTTAGTGTTCTTTGGGGTTTTGATGAGCTGATTGTGTACTGAGGTATTTCCTGTGGAGAGTGGACTGAATGCAGTGGGGGTGGGTTGGCCCAGTTGGTAAGGACATGGTGCTAATGAGAGCCAGTTGGTGCCTCCATGTGGGCCAGGGGGTGGTGCTTTTGTTCCATCGCCACAGGCTGCAGACCCAGCTCCACGTTCGCCTCCCAGATGCTTGGCCCATGAAGCAATGAGGTGAGAAAGCGCGGCCTAATCGAGAAACCCCATCATCACTCCTGGGAAAGCAGTCAGAACTCCTCTGGTGGCGTGTGGGACCAACAGTGTGCCTGGAATTCCAAACCTGGGGCAACACTGAGTTCACTGCATTCAAGGTTGCTGATGGAGTCCAGAGTCTGTTAACGCATAAAAAACATATGGTTTGTATTTTAAAGACAGAAGACACTGTATTTGGTCTGTGCATTTGAATGTTTTTTCTTCAGGGATCTTCCTGTTAAATGGGGCATATGCAATAGTAGAACAGCCTGTGCAGGCAAGGTGCGTAGAGAAATCCGTTTTTCTAAGTTAGCTGTAACAAAGCATGCAGGTCTTTCTAGACCTTCCAGCATGGGTCTTTCCAAGTTCCCCATCTGAAAAAGGATGGATTACACATGAAGTGTGTCTTCATCTTGTCTAATTTAGTTCAGTAAGAGACTGAGTAACTTTGCTGTTCAATGCTGAGTAGACACTGTGGAAGATGGAAAGGCAAATAGGACAGTGCCTGTGAGTCCCAGAGGTTTACACGGTGGGAGGGAATGACTATGGGTGAATTAAAGATGATCGCAAGCAGACCCGGATATCAGAAATAGAGGGAAGTGAGCTCGAAGGGGAAGGTGTGATTAATTCCAACTGGGAAACCATAGAGGGCTTTCTGGAGAAGGTATACATCTCTTAAAGAATGGGCGAATTTATATACTCTAACTTTCTTTTCTTTTTATTCCTCCCTCCCTTCTCCTTCCTCCTTCCATGCCTCTCTCCCTTTCTTTCTTCCTTTCCTCCTTCCTTTGTCTGTCCATTTGTTCAATAGCTATTTCAGAATTCCTACTATGTATCAGTTATGGTGCTACCCTAGTGGATTGCGTGACCTTGTGGTAAAGATGGAATTTAAGAATTTAAGCAAATTATCACGTTACTTGATCTGATCTGATCTAAGTTATTTGAGGAAAATAATCAATTGCATGAGATCTAACAGAGGAAACAGACTTAGACTAGGGGTTCAGAGAGGGCTTGACTTGAAACTTGACCTGAAATCTAGAAAATGGGTAGGCGTTGACTAGTGGTAAAGCTGAGTGGGAGACACATTGCAGGCGTAGGGGACAGCCCAAATATTGATGAGCCCATGACGCAGACTAGTGAGAACACTAATTTTTTAGTGACTATTTGCCACATAGAGAGATAGACCATAGTTGTTAAAGCATACTCTGGAGCCAGATTACTTATATTCCCATCCCAGCTCCACCACCTCCCAGCTGTGTGGCTCACACCTTTTCTGACTAAATCTCTTGGTCTCATTTCCCTCTCTCTAAATGGGGACAATCATCACTGTCCTATAAGGATTAAATATGTATAAATATTGTATATATTAAAAACAAACTAGTAAATACATTACTATGCAATATTTAGATAATGACTAAATATATATTAATTCATTCAATCCTTAAAATTGCTCAGGAAGCAAGTCCCATTACACATTATGTTAATATCTTAGAATAGAACAGGCATCACAGGCACATAGCAGCATATATGTTAGAATCTGATATATAAATAGGAATAACATGTGGTGTCTTATTATTTTTATTATATCTTTGAGTACAATAAAAACCTGAATTCTCTAATTTAATAAATCTGCATTTGGCCATATGTATATATAACCTTTTCAATTCTCAGGATTGTTAGACTCCTGGAGTTTTCTTTCAGGTTTTTTTTTTTTTTTTTTTTTTTCCTGAGAGATCATTTATAGGGCAAAAGCTCATCTCTGCCATTTAAACATAGTTGCTGAACTATGATATTCTTCTGTGGTGGAAACAGTGGGGTTTTTTTTAGAGAAAGCACACATTTTTAGCATCTTTTATGAGAGAGGGTCCAAGGAGAGTTAAAATGACGCAGCTCCCCCCACCATGTTTTCTTTTCTTTAATAACCTTTTTCTCCAAATCTTTAAGATCCTATCTTTTTTTCAGATTTTTCCAGCTCAATATCCATACCACATAATTTTCCTGTTTCCGTGATTGTACCTGTTGCATATAAATATTTATTTTCACATCATGTCCTACACTCCAGGAACTTCTGTGCTATAACCTTGGCTTTCTCTGTTCTGGTCTAGATGGCTAATCTTTGATAATTTTGAACAGTAAAACATCCAGCTTTAGAGTTTTAATAATTATAACCCACTCCTCCTCTATTATGATTTCCCACAGATTTAAATCAATTCCTGTCTGTTGGACCCCTGTTTGAGCCTACCATTATATTAATTTATGGGACGGCATCCCGCACAGTCCAGAACGTATAAACATGCAGAGAACACAGTTTCTGCTGTGTCTTTCCAATAAGATAATTAACCTTTGAGGGCAGAGACACACTCAAAACTCTCTTGTCTCCTTCCAGAGCTGGGCTCAACACAAAGCAGTTGTTTAGGAAATCCCGGCTGGATTAAATTGGGATACTGTTGTAGCAGAGCTTTGTAGAACCTACTTGGGCCAACTTCTCTGCTTGTAAGTAAAAATAGGAGCTTAAGTCACTGTGAAAGAAATTATCTTCAATTTTGTTCAATTGTTTATTCTCACCTGCTAAGTTGTCCTATAAAAACTATACCTGAATAAAATCATGAGATTTCCTGGTGGCATATTTGTATATTTGAATGAAGTCCAGTGACTTGAGTTTTGAAAGATATAAAATGATGAGCTGCTGTGTTTTATAGCAACTATGTTGAGTATTTGACAATGGTTATAAAAATACACCATGTGAAAATATCAATCTGCCACATCATCCTCCCAAGAGAATTGGTACAATAGACTCCACATCTTGAAGATAAAAGCCCAAGACTGAAAACTGTCAGCTCATCATTTGGTCTTCAGACACCCCAATTTAACAGCATACTGAAAATTACCACCAGGAAAACCCAATCATCCCCTATGAGTGACAGTATTGATGCTTAACTTACTGATATTATGGTGTGAATTTAATTGTCCACCTGCACTTCTAATTGGTAAAAAGACTAAAGTTTTATTTGTGAAAATAGACAAAACAGAAACAGACCGATAGATGCAGAGAACAGACTGGTGGGTACCAGAGGGGAAGAACATTGGTGGGCCGGGTGAAAAGGGTGAAGAGATGGAGGATAGACTTGTGGTCACAGAATAGTCATGATGTGAAGTACAGCGTAGGGAGTATAGTCAGTAATACTGTAATGAGTATGCGTGGTACCAGGTGTGTACTGGAAATATTGGGGGAACACTTTGTAGAGTGATTGTCTAACCATTATGTTGTACACCTGAAAATAGTACAGAATAATATTGGGTGTGAACTATAATTGAAAAAAAATTTTTAAAATTGGATTAAAAAATCACTTGGAGTATGTAGAGTCTTAGGTTACACTATAATTTGTTTTGTATAATACTCTGTCCAGGTACTCCATTCTTTGAATTAAGACCATATGAAATAAATTCTGCTAAAATTTTAATTAACTTCCTTTAAGGTTTTGTTTGACTTCCAACTTAAGCACATGGGACTCCTCCAGCCACATACTTTTCTACTTGCTCTTTAGTTGCCTTTCCACTACGACTCTGTTCTTCTTTTGGAAAGACATCTTCTTACTGGTGGAACTCCCTCAGATGGTGAGTGGGGGCAGTACCCCCAGGGAGAAGCGTGGCCCGGTGTGGAGGGTGTGGACTGTTCTCTCTGCTGGGGGTGGGTTGGGGCGGGGGGGATGTGGAGGAGCCACAGAGAAGAGAGACACAGGCAGCTCTGTGCCAGTGAGGTGAGGCAGGTGGGCTGCATCATGTGGGCAACTGGGAACCAAAGAAACAGAGATAAATTTGCAGCAACTTTGAAGTCATTTGCTCATGTGTGCATTATTAAATGCACACATTTTGGCTCTATGGTTGATAGTTTTGGTTTAAGTCATAAAACTGTGTAGTATTTTAATTATTTTTCAGTCTGTATCTCTTCCTTTTCCTATTTATTTATTTATTTATTTATTTGAAAACAAAGAAAGGAGAGTAAATCTTTTTCTCCTGCAATTACAGAGAAGCATTTTCCCAAACATGATAGTCTTTTTGCGGAAAATGCCATAATGCAAAAGATACCACTTTCTGTCTGAATAACATAAAGAACCAAAATGCAGTCCTCCTGAAACCCGGAACAGCAAAGAAAATTCGTGCTGAGTAAAGTTTAATGAGTAAAAATGACCCTGTCTTCTGTTTTGCTGCAGTAACTTGTTTTGCCAGGTGCGGCTGTCGGTAAATGAATATACCTTTCCTCGATGGTGCCTGTGAAACAAATGGTAGGACAATTTCTCACCAGATTTTCTCTCAAAATGAGATAATAGATTGTTGAGTCAAAGCCAGAAAGTCAATCAGGCTAATCTCAGTGCCAGACCTGTAATAATGAAATCTCCCCATTGTACAGGAGCTCATATTGGGCTGATGAATTGATTGTAATCTTTTCCATACTTTATTTGTATTATGCCCTTGATTATGGCTATCTGGGAAGTAATAAATGGCTTCATTAAATGGGTAGCTAATTAAATAACTACCTGGATACCAATAAACAGGTGAACATAGAAACCAAAGATGTTTAACAGAAGTTAAATAAAGGCACAGTTGAGCGTCATTGTTTCCAGTTTCTTGCCAAACATTAATTACGTCTTTTATATAAACAACTGAGATTATAATGCAGTCATTTCAAGATTAGGGAAAAATTAACGGAAGTGTTGAATGCTCAATTTGTTGGCAAAGCTTTCAGAGGTGACAGGCATTTATACAGAATCTATCCTGAAACCATCTTCTAGTTTCTTGTTTAACTGGAACAGGATCTCACTTTTAGGAATTAACTCATAAATTTCCAATTGAGCTACTGTTACTAACATATTACTAAGTTCTAAATAAACACCAACCATGCCTATTTCTAACTGCACTCTCATGGCTAAATCCTTAGTGTGGTTTCTGATGCAAATGGGATGCATATTTATTAGTTCATTTATTAAGTGAATTCACTTAGTAATTAAATGAATTCACTTAGAGATTAATTGAATCCACAAATTATAGAAGTGGTAGTGAGATAGAAGGAGTTATGGATTAATAACTCCACATCCTCAAAGAATTTCCCACTTGTGAGAAGACATTAATAGTGAAAAAGCAATCTCAATGCAGTGCTAACAATGTGTTTAAACTCAGACCTTATGTCTAAGCTCAGTTTAGTGCAACGTGGTTGTAAGAAAAAGCAGCAGCACCTGAGATGCATTGTGATTGGAATTAATACTCAGTCCGGGGAGGGTGTGTTGGGGAGGACATTATTGCTGATGTTGGAGAAGTCAGAAGAAATCAGGTAATGAATGTACTTTCATGCCAGCATCCTGTGGGTGAATTTTATCTTCAAAATTAGTTCAGAGATTGGGATTTTCAATAACAGCACAATCTGGTTTGAATTTTAGAATGATTTGAAAACCTGTTAATGCAATATTAGTTGATTAATTTAGGGGTTAATTGATGGATGGATTTGACCACTCACTGATCCCTTTGACCACACCCTGGCTATAACTTTCTGGTTAGCTACATCCCCATACCAGGGACCCTACTCTCCCAGAGGACACTCCTATGCTTCTAGGTCACGCTTCAAAGACCTGAATGAACCCTGGCGATTCTTTGATTTCATCAGGATCTATAAAACACCAATTCTACCAGCTTTTCTTTGTCCCTCACCTCATCCATCTGCTCATTCCTCTTCTTTCCCAGTTTACATTATATGACATAACTGTTTCTTCCACTCTCCTCCGTGGAAATAACTCCAACTCTGCTTAAATCCACCTCTCCTTTGCATTTATATTCGGGTTGCTGAAGAAAAGTATGAGGCTCTGCTTCCTGACAATTCTATTTCTTTTACTCTCTATTTTACTGCAAAAATAGAAACAAGCAGAAGAGAACCTTAATGGTCCCACCCACATCTACCAACCTACTTGCCTCAGCAGCCAATCTGCCTTCATTTCTGTTATGATGGATGAGCTGTCTACTCCCATCTAAGGCAGACCCTTCCTTGTGTGCTGCATTCCTCCACTCCGCTCAAAGTCAGAATCATTGCTCCAGGATTTCCTCCCTACCTTCTCCACATCACTAGGCTTTCCCCTCTCAGGATCATTTCCATTGACACACAAACATCTTATGCTATTCTTCATGGTAAACAAACAACAAACAAACAAACACAACAACTCTGCCTTGATCTTGACTTCAACTCTAGCTAGCCTTCCAAGTTCTGTTCCCTCTTACTGAGAGATTACACCCCAAAAGTTGTCTCCTTTTTTTCTCTCCTTCCATTCTTTCTTGAACTCATTACAATGAATATTTTATTACCCTCCCATGATATTAAAACAGCTCCTGTCAGTGACCTTGAGATTGTTAAGTCCAATGACCATTTCTTCGTCTGTGTCTGCTTCAGTTGGGCTCCTCATGTGGAATGGTTGGCCATGCCCCCCTCTACTCTGAAGCACTGAGGCCAGTGGAGAGTTTGGCTGAAGGTTGGTTAGGAACTGGAGGGCTGAGGAGGTCAGGCGAATAGTTTCATTTTAAATATGTTCATTAGGTAAAAAAAAAAATATGCCATAGTTATATAATATTTTATTATTTTCTAAGGTCACCTAGAAGCTACAGGATATTTTCATGGCTAACCAAAGTCAAAGTATTTGACTTTGTAAAAATACATGACTTTGGCTTGTAAAGTAGGCAAAGTAAAGATTTATGATTTATTTGATTTCATTTAACTTCCTACAAATTTTATTGTTAATTGCATTTTAATGGTGTATATCTAAAACCCTATAACATATTGAATTTATTGTAATATTATTTTATATGATTGATATTCAGTTGGATTTACCACATAATTGTCTTCTGCATTGTTCTGTATTCCTTCTTGCATTTCTTTGTTTGCAATTGTAGACTTTTTCTTACGATCAACTCTCTTTAATATTTTTTTAGTATACTTCTGTTTGTGATGAATTATCTTTTATTTATCTAATGTTTTTCTTTCATTGTCATTCTTGAAGGGTATCTTCACCAACAAACTGTAGGATGGCATAATTTAACTTTACCGCTACCTCTGGCTCCCATGGTGCCTTCTGGGAAGTAAGCTCTTAGTTTAACTCTTTCTCCTTTGAAGGTAAAATCCATTTTTTCTCTATCTGCTTTTAATATTTTATCTTTATATTTAACATTCAAGAATGTTATTATGATATTTAAAAATATTTGCCCAACGTGTATAACTTTGCTTCAATTTATTTTTAGGTTTCAACTGCTTTGAAATTCTTATCCATTTTATTTTCAAACTTTCTGTTGCCTTAGTCTCTCTCTTTTCCTACTGAAACTACCATCCCTGTTTGTTAGACCTACTCACTCTACTCCTTAAGTCTGTCGCCTCCCATGTTTCCAAACCTCTGTGTCTTTGTGTTACACTCAATTTCTTCTAACCTGTCCTTTCATTCACGGATTCTACCTCTGACTACTCTGCTACTAAACCCACCTATTGGTTTCTTAGTTTTACTATTATTTGTCTTTTTTTTTTTTCAACTCTGCTTTATCTTATTTTATTTTCTACCACTCTGCCCAGTTTTTCAATCCTGTTTTTATTTACTGGGACATAAGACACAGAATTATTTTAAATTCATGTCACAGCCCCGGTTGATCTGATTTTACTGCCATTTAATTTTGCTCTTTAAAAACATGTTGTCTTCTCATGGGCCAGGGTATGTTTTTTTATTAGTTGATTAGTTGATTCCTTCTCAACTAGGGGAAATTGTGTACCTCTACCCCATGCAGGGGAACTTTGGTGATATCAGGAGACATTCCTGGTGGTCACAACTGTGTGTGGGGGGTGTTGAAAAGGAGCTCCTGACATTTAGTGGGTAGAGGCCAGGGATGCTGCTAAACAGCTTACAATGCACAGGGCAACCAGCACTGCCCCCAATAAAGAACTATCCAATCCAGCTCCAAATACCAACAATGCTGATACTGACAAACCCTAGGAGAGAGCAAACAGATCTGCTTAGGTGTTAGGACTTGGTCAAGGGAGGAAAGCACAGAAAAAAATAGACTGAACTTGAAGACAGTGTCAAGCAGAAACAAGTCCTATTCATCTACTGGAACAAGATTACTATCTTCAGGAACACTGATAACAGGAATATCAACAGGACCATGAGTGGCATCAAGTGTAAACTTGGTAGACAATGACCACAGATGGACAGGAGCTTATCTGAGCATGCCTCACACTAGTTTCCCTACAGCATTTAGTGATTACTCACATCCCGGCCCATTTCTTCCTGATTGTGGTAGAGCCCAGGCTCTGTTATATCACTAAGGTGCATGTCATTAAGTTTTAGAGGAAACAAATTCACAAGATGCTCCATAAAAGTAATCTCTGCTTTTTGGCACTTGAGTCTATCAAGCATTGATGAGGCAAGCAGGAAACCTAATGAAAATAATACAAGGAAATCTTTGCATCAACACCCATCCCTAATGTCTCAGCTATCGGGTCATTGTTTTTGCTTCTCTCCCTGGAAGCTGTGCCTGCAGCCAACATAGGAAACCCTGATTTTAAACAAGACTAAGTAGTCATTTTGACCACATGGCAGAGCCGCTTAAGTAGTGACAACCCTGCCTCAAAGAAAATGGAGTGGCTTTTAAGTGTGTTTATAGCATAGCTTCTCTCTGTCTCTCATGCACATGCACAGAGACAAACTCCCACCAAGAGCCACTGGAATAGGGTTTAGTGTTTGTGAAGTAGCCACCGATTTTTCCCCAAAAGAGCATGCATGAAAATTAATATAGGTTTAAATAGCATTGTTTTGTTGGCAAGGATAGCAATGGGATTAATTTGATGCTTTGTGATGACTCCCTTTTGCTCTTAACTCTGGTGCAAATGACCATTTTGTAATATTATCATCGTTTCATTTTATCTATGAAGAAAGTTAAAGATGGGAATGACTCCCTACTCTGCCCTCTACCATATCTAGATGAAGAGGTTAACAGGCCGGTGGACAAGGGACCAGCCCCAGGATGAGAGGCCCATCAGGGCGTGTTTACTAAGGTTGGCAGAGCGTGTGATGAGCTGGAAGGCAGGGTGGGGACAGGATATCCTCATCATTAGGCACACATTGCTTTCCTCATCATTAACGTGGCGGGGTCACACACATTGTCCTGGTTCAAACACTTAGAGGACCAGAAACTGAGCCCACCCTTCCATCAGCTTCAAAGTTTGACAATCACCCACGGAAACTTGTAATGTCCTGTCTGGAGAATGTGGCCAGATAAAGGTGGTTTAAGAAATGGCTTGGTGGCACTGTGCATAGGGGAAAGGACATCTGCAAGGTGCAAAGGAAGCACAGATGGCTGGCACACTGGCAGAGCACAAGGCCGCCAGCAGGACTGTTGAGGTTAGAACAGCTGCGCTCCTCCAAATGCTCCAGGTATCATTTCGGCCCGAAAAGCAAGAAATGGCAGTGGTTACCCCAGGACATGAGCAACCATGTCACTGAGGCTTCAGTGCATGGTAGGAGTTCAATAAATGCTTATTCTTAGAAATCACAGAGTAAGCACCGATATTATGCCAGGCACTGTCTTGGAGACAAAGAAATACAAACAGAATGAGGACATGGTTTCTGAAATGCAGGAATTAAAAATGGAGTTGGAGGTGACAGATTCCCTAATCAGGGTTTGCAGTGGGTTGGGAAATTAGGGCCCATTGGGCAAAGATGGTGCACTGCTTATTTGTACAAATAAAATTTTATGGCCAAACAGCTATCCCCCTTCACTTACCAGTATATATTCTCTATGACTGCTTTCACGCTACAGCAATGGGATTAAATAGCTGCAGCTTCAACCACGTGGGTCTCAGTGGTTGATTACAACACAGCTAGACAGTGGTGTGGATGTAAAACGGAGTTAGGAGTGTCTTTGTGCACTGCTACGTGGAGTCCCAGGGTGTATTATTAAATGAAAAAGACGCTGCAGAAGAGTGTTTACAATAAAATCCATGTGTGTTAGCTGTGTGCACACTGGCTCAAATTTTCAGAAAGAAACAATGGAAGGTTAACCCCAAAACTAATGAAAATATTCACTTCTACGGAGAGGTAGGGCACAGGGAGGCAGAGGCAGGGGTGAAGCTGAGCTTCTATGAACATTTTAATTTTTTATTTTGGCTTTGGAACTATGCAATATCTTACATAGTATTAAATCTAAAATATATATAAACAAAAGAACCTCTCTCGCACCCCAGGAAGATCGAAGACTCACTAAAAAAATAAATGTTGGTTGGTTGGAAATAAATCTTAACAGTAATATGGCAATAAAGTGCTAAACAATGCAGACAGTTAGATAGATGAGTCCATTTATTTTTATTGAGAAGAATTACCAGAAGGAAAAAGTCTCTCTATATGTCATTAGATTCTAAGTCAATTACTGAGATTTTGCTGGTTGCCAAGAATAAGATCTAATATTGCCAAATGTTTTCTTGTCCTCTGGGTATAGAAAGAAAGTAAACAAAATATGAAAATTAGACCAAAATATTTATATTATGATCAATGAGGAGAAGGGAGGAATCTTTGGTCCAGTTTGCCTCCTTTTCTGCCTTTCCTGCCTTCTCACATTCCTTGCTTGTGAGGGTTATAAAATCTCTTATGTCATCAGATTTCATGTGCTTGTAGCAAGGCTGACCCCAGTGGCATTGTTCCCTTTGTCTACTGGCCCATTCACTCATTCCGGATCCTTCCTGTTCCCCCACATGCACTTTCGGGCACTCCTGGGCTGCCCAGTCTGCTTTGCATTTGGAGGGTCCTTCCTGATTGTCCAAAACTGCCTTCCAGACTTCACTTGCCTTGTAGAAATAACTATCAGCACAAATATTTTGAAACAGTTTTTATTTTAAACACTGCCAGTTGTTCAAGTAAGTGGAAAACAACAACAACAACAACAAACCAAAACAAAACAACAACAAAACCAGGGAAAATATTTATCAGAAATAGAACGAGGGACAATACCATGTCATGAATGCCGTGAATGGTGCAGCGGGGAACAGCTAAGGAATTCCTGGTCACTTAGAGGGCGGGACCCACGCTGAGGAAAGTTGCTCAGAGGCGTCATGGTGTGTAACCTGAGGCTGTAGCTGAGAGAATCACTTGCCTTGGTTTAGAAACCTCCCTTTCTTTGGCTCATTCCATCAAAGTGGAATAAAGTGCCATGCCAGAAGGTTTCTTGGCAGATTTCTGAATGATATTGATCAGACATGGGACTGTTCATTGTGAAAATATAGCTGCTGCCATACTCTAAGCATTATTACTTGACTTTTTCCCCAAAGATAAACAACAACTGTTTTTTGACACCCTATCTTCTCTATAATGAAGGAGCTTGGATCTGGGTATACTTCAAAAATGTCCACAAAAGGTGAAATACCACGCAGCTGCTTTTTTCCATCACCATGGAAACTTTTATCATTTCACTTAAAAAAAATCAGAAGGGAAAGAATTGCCAAGTTTTAATATGTTTCTTTGGTCTAATAGCAGGAATAAATAAAAAACATTTGGAACCGAAAACATACTGATAGTATTTGTTATTTTTAAATGTTTTAAGAGACTCCTGAAAAAAGGTTGGAAAGTTGAAAAGTCCTGGTGCCTCCCAAAATGTGCCCGCACTTTATCACCAGAGGGTAAGGTCATGTAGGTTTCAAATCAAATTTGATTCCTCAGACACCCAGTATCACACTGTGTCTTCCAGTGGAGTGAAATAATATAATCAAGGAAAAATTAAGACATTTTATGAAATATAATGAGCATCAGATTCCTCACGCACTTTTTGGTGATACTGTTTTTTTTTATGTGCAATAGTTCAAAAAGTTTTTATATCATGTGATTACTTCTGGTATCAATTATCTTCCCTTGAATGTGGGAATTCAGAATGCTCACCGTTTCCTACAAATCACTTAATCCATTTCTAATCCCAGGGACTTACCCACAAGGACTGAAGAGCAGTTTGGTGAACGCCCTGCCCTCTCATCCCCCGGAAACGGATGAAGAGAGCCGCACTGGCAGCCCTTCATACTGCTGGAGAGGACTCTCAAGTCCTTCCCTTTTGTTTTTATTATCACAGAACAGAAAGTCCTAATATGTAACATATTTTTTAAAAAGCCCAAACAAACAAACAAACAAACAAACAAACAAAACAACCAAACCAGCTAAGAGATGAGATGTGAGGACTTGCAAATATAAACAGAACATAGATAAGAAACCATTGGCCTTCCCTTACTAGCATCACACTGCCCACATGTAGTGGGTGACAGAGAGATGCAGGTTCCTGTGGCTGCCTCGCAGAGGGAAGCTAACGAACTAGTGGTGCTGGAGCTCACAGAGAGGTATGAGTCACACTGGGACATTGCTATGAAGACTAGAAAGCAGGGTCTGCTGGACTGAACTTCTGCTGGTGTCCAGGCCAGACACAAGGATCACGTGTAGGCTCTGAAGCCAGCCTCTGGGGGGCAGGGTTCCTCTCCTGATGGCCTAGGACCTGCAGTTCCTTTGTTTCCTCATCTACAAATTGGGCACAATAATGGTGCCCCCTTCACAGGGTTACTCTGAGGATTTAGTCATTTAATCACAGGTGCAGTGAACACAATGCCTGGGATGGAGATGTGGCATATCACCCAAAATAATAACATATAAATTGGTGACAAAGGTGGCCTTTCTTACCATTTTATAAATACGTTTCATGAAGAATGAGGAGAGACAATAATCTGTAAGAATTGTGCATAAAGAATTGTTACTCTTTCTATTAACGAAGATTTGAAAATATAAGTGTAGCTCATAATCTTACAAAGATATCAAAAAGAGCTTAAATGGGATGTCAGGGAGCTGTTCGAAGTGAGAGTGCTAATCCAAGATCACTTCACCCGAGGTGGTTTCCATGGTGCGGCAGGGCTCAGTTTTCCTAACAGAGTCTCATGGAAACCTCTGCCCAGGGCTTTTTCTGGCTGGTTTAGGGGCAGCAAGCTGATGCCCTCGGAGCAGCCTCTTGAGTAGAAATGAGGGCTAAATACCTCAACTTCCTCCCCTCTGTGGCAGAAGCACTTATGTGAGTTTCTACGTGGCTCCCCGGAAGTCCTGAGCAGCTCTCTGCTCATGAGCACACCCTGTATGAACATTTTCCCCTTTTTCCGCTCACTTCTCCGAGCCCTTCCATTCCATCCTGAGGTCACTTGCCAAGTCAACAACCTGCTCATTAATCCTGACCTCAGCATCTGTTTCTAGCGGAACGCAATCCCTCCCTGACCCCTTCCCATCAAGAGTCAAGAACTTCAACAAAATTATACATGATGATGTTTCCTAAATGATCTGAGGAATCCCTCCACCTTCTTTCACCCGATCTCCCTTGCTCCAAAGAACATGTATGCTTAACCCATAGACACAGACAACAGTGGTGGTGGCCTGCGGCGCAGGCTGGGTGGAGGTGGGCAATGGGGAAGCAACGGAGGCAACTGTAATACTGTAAATAAAAATAAAACAAACAAACAAACAAATGACTGGAGGAAAATGGACTGCAGGACCATCTTTACCTGAAGCCACATCATTCTGTTTCCAAACACATGACACTGTGTTGACACACATTTTAATGGGATTGGTTTGTCCTGTTAGATGAGACTCCAAGCACAGAAGACACAAATGCATGAGACACCCCGAACCCTTGACCATTAGCTGCCCCTGTTGTTCCTGGCGCACAAAGAAGATAGGGCAAAGAGACCCCACCCCAAACGGTGCACTGTTAATTATGTTAAGTTTTCCACCTCAAAAAGCTGTGCTGGCTTCTGGAAGAAGGAAACTTCCTTTCTCCACCCTGTCCTCCTCCTAAGGAGGGAAGTCAAGGTTTTAAAATGCTCAGATTCGTGTGCTCATCGAAGCCACTTTTGCTGACGGTAGTGACTTCTAAGTGAAGGAAATGAGGCCTCTCCGTTTCTGCTTCCGGCAGGTGGGTGCCGCACTTCATTGTTATGGTGAGTTCCAGGCTCTAGTTTGAGCTTTGGTAGAAGAAGAGCTGGCTTTGCAGCCTCCTGGATTCAGGAATATTTAGACCTAACTCGTGCAGGGAAAATAAAATACTTCCACATGGTTCAACCTAATTCACTGGGGCTTTATTTTGGCAGAAAACCCTAAGTGCTATATTTTAGAAAGTACTGTATTTCCTATTTTACCATAATTGTGTATATGGGGCCTTTTGAGGAGGACGTGGCTAGCCAAGACAGGAATCGGGGGCTTTGAATATTCTTGGAGTCCTGTCTCATTGCGACTCATGTATAAGATCAACCTCTCCTTTGTGGAAAGCATGGAGAGCCAGGGTGAGTTCATTTGTACAGAGTAGACAGAGGGAGGGAGTCTAGGCTAAAAATAGGTTTCATTTTCTCTTTTCTTTTCACCCACATCCAAACCTTGGCCACTAATAGGCCATTCAGATCACCGGAGGCAAAGGAAAATAAACCTAAGAAAAATTACACATGGGAAAGAGATTATTTTATACCCTAGAATCCAGAGCTTAGCATGTGTCGGCTGGGATGGTCCATCCTTAGGCATTTCTGCATGCTACATGGGAAGATTTCTCAGAGTGGTCTTTGGGCTTCAGTCCATGTCTCTTTACTGAGCACGTACTGAACACTAGGACTGTCACAGTGAAAAAAATTATAAAAGAAAGTTCCTCTTACTAGAACTTACCCTAACCATGACACATGGTGGTTACAAAAGAAAAAGCTAGGAGGAAAAGAGAGAGAAATCCCAGAGTGCTGTCTCAAACACAAGTTTGCTCATAAGAAGAATCCATAGTTGAAGACACATTAACTCAGTCACCTGGTAAAAAGACACAAGGAAAGTCTGTCAGAGGTTTCTGTTCAAGTTCTTCGTAGTCCAGTACACAGAGCCAAGAAGAGACGCTCTTTCTCCCATGACCTGTGCCTTGAGATGACAGAGGCCCTGGCTGAATCCAGCCCTGGGCCAAAGGGAGAGAGGAAACAAGGAATTTGAGATGCGGGTGACATTCTGCTTTGTGGACCTCAGTGACTCTGAAGCCTGAACTCCTAATGAGGCCCCATTACGTGAGGTCCTATTGTAAGGTTTCTGGTTTTTTTTTTCCAGATACAAACATTTCAATGGACTTAAAAATTAATGTTGGGAATGGTTGTCATCAGAAGCCATTGGGGGAAATAACTCAAAATGGGTTATTTAATTGTGGCAGGTTGTGTCAAGGAATGTGCTGTTGGTGGCATGCAGCGGGGGACAACTGAATCCAGCATCCTCCGAGGCACCCACCAAAGTCAAGGGTGACAGGGCCGAGCTACCATTCCCAAGGGACACTTGAAACAGAAAAGTAGGAGGATTAAATAAAGACAATGATGGGCTCCATTTTTAAAATTCTTGATTCAAGGTCTACATGGTATCTCAGCAGTGTCCTGGTTTTAGATTTCTGCACCAGTGGACCTCACAGACTTAGCAGCAACCTTAGGAGACTGCAAGGGTTGTAGTTGGGACAAATGGAACTCCCAGCAGGGAGGTGGCATTACCTGAGATGGCTTAGAGAAGTCAAGGAGCTCAGGTGTCTAACTCGGAGGCATGTTTCATATCAGGTGATGTAACCCTTTTCTACTTTCCAAGAGCTTGTCTCTGCCTTGCTTAGAGACTCAGAACCTTGAAGGCTGGAGGGAATTCTGTTTCAGAGACAATCCAGTTAACCTCATGGTCACGCTGTGTTTCATCTAATCTAGGACTAAATTGGGCCCCATGATGTGGGGGGAGGAGGGCATTACAACCTCAAGACCAATAGGATGTGACTTGCCCACCAAAGGGATTGTAGCAATTTTCTAGTTTACATCAGGAAAAATCTGGGAAATATGTCTGCACTTGTTTGAGCAAAGAGGGGAAACACAATTGAGACCAGGCTGAATCTGTCTGTGTGAATGCCAGTATTATGGCTTCAGTGTGACTTCAACAGCTGGAACTGAAGCTAATTGTTTGGTTGAGTGACTGAAATGAAGCCTTGGGTGGCTCTTACTGAATCAAACTGAGAGGGCAGAACGTTTTTAGAGTAATGTCAGTGAAGACACTAGAAGATTTGGGAGATAAATGCACTGGAGTAAATAACACACATGGCCGACCTCTCTGACCCAAGGAGGGCTCTGCGGCCCAGCCTCTGTCACTGCCGCTCGGGCCGTGGCTATCTGCAGGGAGGGCTGCCAGCCGCTTCCACCGTCTGCGGGCTGCAGCTGCTGGAGCGAGCTGCCTGCCATCGAAATTAAGTCTTGATGTCAGCGGATGAGGGAAGTTCCTGGGGTGACAGAGGCCAAGCGGTCTCACTTAATCCCTCAAAGCCAGAAGGAGGAGCTCCCTGTACAGGCATCAGGCACTGTGTGATGACCAGAGAGGCCTGGTCTGGCTGGCAAGATCGGGTGGTGGCTAGAAGCCTGGGTGTTCCTGGGCTGAAAACACAGGGTGAGCCCACAAAGGTCCTATTTGATTTGCATGTCTGAGTGAGGACAGGTTGGGCGAGCAAAGGTTGGCCTTGGACACAGTAATCAGGGCCGCCCCTCATTTCATTCCCACAGCCCGAGGCTTTGACTGAAGGGGAAGCTTTGTAAAACAGACTATAGAATCTGTCAGGAGGAGCTGTTTTTAGGATTTAAGGTTGTAATCCATTATCTATAGTATCTAATACTATACTCCTGGTGAAATTTTTTTTAAAAATTTGCTTTATCATTAAAGGATTGAAAAATGTAGGAGTGGAGAATCTCATCACTTCCATAGTTAGCTGTCCAGTTTGGCTACTGAAAAAGATAAATTGATCACAGAGAATGACAGTAGATTATCAGACATTAACTGAGTGGGGATCAATATGGCAATTCTGTACAATATGTGGTCTCTTCATTGGGACAATTGAACATAGCTCTTCCTAAGCACCTGCTGATTTGACAAATGCTGTCTCTCTATCTGCAAACACAATAAATAACAGATTTCTTTTTCAAGTGACAGAGATAGCTATGCATCTTCACAGTCTGGGCACAGGGTCTATCAGCTTTCCAGTTCTGTGTCCCAGTCATTCTGCAGGGACAAGTAATTATCTCCTCAGTGCTCAGGACATCTCACCGGCCACCACTGTGCTGACAGCACGTAGACAGACAGCCAAAGGGTCCCTATGACCTGGGTAACACACCTGAGCGCCCAGCCTGGAGGGTCAGTGCCTCCCGAGGTGTATGAGCTCCCTGTGGTGTGAGGTATCTCCTCCCCAGCACGACTGTGTGACGCTCCCTCTCTGGTTTGGAAAGGAAAATGAACGATAGAACTGTGAGCTGCACTGACCCGGATGCAGTGTCTCTAAAGTCGCCAGTGTGACCTGGAGGACAGGGACACGCTCCCTAGTGCAGGCTGCACTGCAGCTGTCGTCCAAACCTTCAGTGCTGTCGTCAGCTTTTCTGCTCTCCCAGGAGAGAAAATGGGCCTCCCAAGGGCCACCAAGGGGACCCTTGAGTAGTCACACTTGATTTTCAATTGTTAGTTTCTAGCAGCTTTTCGTGCACAGGACATTGTCATGACTTAATGACAACCAGCCCGTCCCTCCTTCTGAGCACCGTGTCCGGGACATCTCAGAGGCACCAGGCATGGCATTTCCTTTCACAACAGCCTGCCGGCACCACCAGTGAGTCCTCAGCAGTGGGGCTGCCTCCTTGTGCCAGGGACAATTCATGGCTCTCGGAGCGCATGGTTAGGGCCCTCATTACCAAAGTGGGGCCAGTGATCCCATCCTGCAGCCCTGTCGTCCCTGCAGACTTTCGTGGCTGCTCTTGTAATGAGCTGTGGTCACTGGAGAGCAGTCCCCAGGGGTGGGATGGTTGCTGGAGGCTGTCGTGAGAGCAACGGGCATGAAGCAGGCCTGTGAACAAGGAGCTGTCCGACCACAGTGGAGATCTAACAGCATCCCTGCCAGGCCTGGGGTGAGCTGTTAGCTGGGGATCCGAGCTGGGCAGAAATGGCTAGGGCCTGGGACCTTGAACTTACTCAGGGATCATCCTGAGACGTGTGGCCTTGGCTCAAAAGTCGTCTGCAAACCATACTCTGAAAACCAAATCCATCTTGAAAGGGATCTGGGGGATGCAGGTGCACTGCCACACATGTTTACAGAGAGTTCAGGGGGTTCGACCATGATGGGGCTGACCTGCAGGTTTTTAACGGAGCCAGGACGGTTCAACCAGCAGGAGGATGTGCCAAGACTCATGGCTTTAAAATAAGAGCTCATTTTAGAATCGGTTTCTTCTTGAGGGACAGAACAATGTGAGTCCCTGTTATAATGAAACTTCAGACATTTGTTTCATTCAGTGAGATTTCTACATTATGCAGTTGAGATCAAGTTACAGGTCTACTCTCGAAGGCATTTGGACTGCTACTGAAACATGCTGCTTTTTATGCGTACTCTAAAAAAATGCTTACACACACATTATCATACATGGGCCACAGAATGACCCTATCAGGTACGCAGGGCAGTGTGAAACATTATCTTGGTAAATTTTTATCGATAGCTCATAACTTCTAAAGATATTTCCATGACACCAGCACAATGAATAAAAGATTACCACATGACCATAGAAGTGATCCAAGAAATACTCATTTAAAAACTGAAATACCAGTATTTTCTTAACGATATTATTTCATTGGTTTCCAATTTTGTCATGACCTTAACGACATGGGAATTTGATGAATTTGAGATAAGTTATATTATTGTTTGCATTTGAATTTTAATATTGATATATAAAATGCTAAACATAAGAAAATTTGATAAAACATGAAATTTACCAATTTATAACACAAATTTAATTTCTTCTACCTTCTAACCTTTAAGTATGTTTCTACATTACTGAAAACATTTATAATATATAAGTTTCTAACGTGCTTTTTCAAAACTTAACATCATTGTAAAGCAATTCTGAGATCCACAATTCCATAGTGATTGTTACTGTAATTTTAAATGACTTTCTAAGATTGTGTCTACTGTTTTAAAATATTTTACACATAGTTTAAAGAGGCATTTTATAAATGAATTTCATGGGAGATAGACATTTTGGGGTATATAAGTAAAAAAGACATTTAAAGTAATATAATAAGTTAATCATATAAATAAAATAATGAATAATAAATCAAAATAAATAATAAAAAATTCAATTTTTCAGAAACCAGACCAAAAGCATATGGTGAAAATCATTTATAATGCAGTTCTTCCCTGTGAAACTAGTATTATCATTGACCTTTCAGCCTGCATTCAAAAATAGAACTTTATCATCGATTTAGCCTGTGGACCTATTTTTAGATATACAGCGTCATGACCTACGCTTAATAAAAATGAAACACAAAGAGATGAAAGTGGGAAACTTCTCTGCAGAAATTCCTTTGGGGCTATATCCTGTCTTAATTCTATAAAAAAGAATTCCCACAGAAGTCAATAGAAGATTAAAATAAATATCAATGGCAGGATACAGTCCAACTTATGAACGAAACTTTAAACTTGACAGGTTAATTGTTTTTCAGAGCGCCTGGAATTTGGGGGCAGTGTATTGGTGAGGGAAAGCCACGCTCAGGCTGTGGATAAATTAGCATGCTGCCTTTCGCACAGCAGGGCCTTGTCTACAGCAGTCATGCCCACCCACTGTTTGAGGACATTGGTTGTTGCCATTTTGAAGGAAAGTTTCCAGACCAGGCATCCTGATTTTGCATCAGTGGATCAAGTTTTCACTATGCTTTTACTTACAGTAAGACAAACAACATATAAGGTGAGAGAAATGTGTCTCTGACACTTCTTGCTTAGTGACATTATTCAAAAATTATTAAGAAACAAATTATAATAATATCACAAATAAAAAATTCAAAGATGAAATTGGGTGATGAATGACTTGAAGCCCATTGGCTACAAAATGTTCCACCTGGTACAAATGTGTACATAGGGTTCAGGCTGCGAAATGTGTGATTGAGATCCCTTGACAGAACAGAGGTTTGCAGAAAAGTTTTGCTTTTATTTTAAACAGTCTGTTACAAATGCACAGCCTTGGACACCTTTTCCTTTTATGAGAAGAAAGGATGACAATGCTTTCTGTGAAATGAGGATGAGAAACAAGGAAGAGCAATGTAAACATTGAAGGACTTAGTTTTGCAACATCTAGAAGTCAGGAGTTGTTGCACCCATAGGCAGAAATGATTTGGCATTTGAGCGAGAGCAGGCTAGCTGCCCTGAGTCTTTTCTCCTTTCCTCAGCACTGCAGAGTGGCTGTCCCACCTCCAGCTATCATGTCTTTAGTCACAGCTTGATGAGGTGTAAAGAACGATATCATTGACACTTGTCTCATTAATAAAATAAATAAATAAATAAATAAATAAATAAATAAATAAATAAATAAATAAAAGATTCCCCAGAAGTTCTCTTGCACCTATCACCTATGTCTCCTATCTAGAATTGAACTATCTGACCAAACCTAGCTGCAAAGGAGGCAGGGAAATAGATTGGAACACTTTTAGCAGAAGCACAATAGGATTGAATAGCCCTTTATGTAACTTATTTGAACTATATTAAAGGTACTTATGAACATGGCAGTGGCATTTTGGACAAAGATGGGCACAGAGTGGGTGCTGACACAGTTCTGGGAGGTTTACAGTCATGCTTGTTTTGCTCGCTCCTCTGCCTCTTGTGCTCCTGCTGTTAGAGCACCAGCTATCTGGGACCACCTGTCATATGGCCGAGTGCTAGGCACCTAGTAAGTAGAGAAGAAATACTAGTGGCTGAATCAGTAACATTTATTTCAAAGATGGCATGCAATTCAATTGACATTTAAAAAGTGCCTGTTATGTTCAAGGTATGTGCAAGGAGCTATAAGAAATGTAATGATTCTGTTCTGGCTGGTGTAGCTCAGTGGATTGAGCATGGGCCTGTCAACCAAAGGGTTGCTGGTTCCATTCCCAGTCAGGGCACAAGCCTGGGTTGTAGGCCACATCCCCAGTAGGGGGCATGCGAAAGGCAACCACACACTGATGTTTCTCTCCCTCTCTTCTTCCTTCCCTTTCCCTCTCTCTAAAAATAAATAAATAAAATCTTAAAAAAAGAAATGTAATGATTCTAACAATGTCCATATACTGAAGGGGGCTATAATCTGAAGGGCAGGTGAACTTAAATCCAACCCACTGCAATACCAAGTTACATGTGTTAGGAGCATAATTAGGGATTTAAATACAGTCTTCCAGCAAGATAAAGCAATGGCCATTATTTTGCACTGGAAACTCATTGGAGGATTAACAGAAAGATGGGTGAACACAGGAAGGGTGGAATCTCGGAGGAAGAGATCAGTTCCAACAGTGGCCAGGATTGAAACGATAGGGACAGCACTTCCCAAAGTAATTTGCATTTACTCTGAAGGGAAGAACAGGCTTGTGAATGAGTCTCCTGGGATCAGAGACAACAGCAGCAAGTTCTGATTATTTAACAATTAAAAGGAAAGTACACAAAAGGGCTCCTTTTATGAAGTTAAAAGATGGCGGTATGAAGATAACAGAAAAGAGAATGGTGGAAATGAACGCTAGATGTCTCGTCCACAAGGAATAAAGGGTAGTGACTTGAAATGGAAGCATTTATTTTTCCCCATGAGGCCCAAGACCTTGAATAGCAAAAACAGTAAAAAAACAAAACAAAACAACAACAAAAAAAAAAACCCTAAACTTTTTAATGTAGGTACTAGTGGGAAAATGATACTGTTTCTGATTAACTTTAAAAGCTGAGCACAGATTGAATTTGTTATCAAGGAGGCTGTTAAGAGAGGTCCAAATAAATCACTATGGTTCCAAATTTTCCTTCGGTTAAAAATGGCCTGATCAAAAGTTTTTTTCCCATACCATATAGGACAAAAACCTCTATCTAAAATGTGTTAGTGTTGCTACATTAGTTTCTTCTAATACCAGTCACAGCAAATATTTTAAGGTGATTGAAGCATAAAAATCTGTCTGAGATGAAAAACCTGCTGTTAGGCCAAGGAATGTAATAGTGAGTGAAATGTCAGGAAGAATTCAATGTACATGTTTGAGCTTGTAGAACAACTGTGCTCAAAGGAAATCAAACTGAGAAGAAAATTCTGAGCATAGGCAATACATGGCTAACTTAGTTTGCCAAACCTTTTGTTCTGTGTCTGCATTATAAACTCTTATTAAATAAATATGTATTTCCTTTCTTTGAGGCTGAGAGCTAATCTTTATTGAGCAATTAGTATATTCCAGTATATATAGCAATTAGTATATACTGTACTAATTACCTTACACATTTTCTCATTTAATTTTCACAGTGACCCCATGAGGTAGAAACCGATTTTAATTTTCCTTTCATAATGAGAAAACTGAGAAATAGTCTGTCTGTGGTCACATGGGTATCAAGCAGAAAGGTAAGACTGGGCCCAAGACTTTTCCTTATCCTTAAAACGACTTTTCACACACCATTTTTGATGTCCAGATTCACCAGTTTTGTTTACAAAAAAGAACTTGAAAGACTGACATAACCTTGATGTTAATACCCATGACTATATCTTAGTCTAGTTGCTAAGTTAAGTTTAAACTAAAGTGTAGCATTCTCAGGATCTGCAAAGAAAA
This sequence comes from Anoura caudifer, assembly GCA_004027475.1. Classification (NCBI taxonomy): domain Eukaryota; kingdom Metazoa; phylum Chordata; class Mammalia; order Chiroptera; family Phyllostomidae; genus Anoura; species Anoura caudifer. The sequence continues at coordinate 77,657 of PVKU01000036.1, forward strand.
GCATCCTTTATACATTAGACATAATTGTGTAGCCAGTTGCCCCCGATGAATGAGTTTATCTCTGACAAAGAGTCATTCTCAGTGTTTGAAGATATTTTGTTTACTTTGCTAGGGAATTATAAAATCTGTTCTATGTTATAATCAGTGAAAGAGTTTAAGAATTGTGTCAAGGTGATAGTACTCAAGTGTGTTTCCTTTTGTATAGTCTCATGTTTAAGGAGGAAATCTCTCTTTAATTTTCTTTCTGTGAAAGGGGAATGTCCATTCTCTAAGATTATAAACTTAACTGTTGTTATATTCCATTTTAGAATAGTTTTGAAATTAAAAATCATAAACACAAATACACTACTCTGAAAAAATGGAGTCTAGGCTGAATAATATTATTTGTCATTTCTTATTGCATTACACAGAGATCCTATTAATAGAAGTAGATGCTTCTTTCACGAAATAACTGCATGTGTGGTCCCTCCACACTGAGTCTGGTCCAGGGTTGCTGGGGGTTAGGTGCTCTTGCTGGGTTGGTTTGTGTTGCTGGAGGACTTGGGGCACAGAGGGAAGGGAAGGGAAGAAGCGGAGTACACTGAGAGGTAGGAAGTGTCTGGAACTCAAGTCTCTAAGATCAGACAGAGAGTGCCAACACAGAAGCCCAAGTCAAGTATCTTACAAAGGATCTGCGGGCCAGTTCAGACAGTTGACCCTGGAAGACTCCCGGTGGGCACAGGACATGGGGCAAGGCTTCTCTTATAGCTTGGCAGCTGTACCTCTGTGCTGGGAAGAAGATGGATGTTAGGCACTTGATGTTATTAAAGTCTCGTTTTCACAGCCGAGTCTCTTAACAGTGGACAGTTCAGCTAATGGGATAATTTAACCAAGAAAGGAATTTATCCAAAAAATTCCTTAAGGACTGATATAAGAAACTTTCCTAAGGCAACAAAACCAGAACGTATTAAATTGTACCATGGACATCTTATAAGCAAATGTAATATTAAAAGTATTAAAAGATTTTTTACTGCAATATCCACAGGGACCTTTATTCCTTGACCTTATTTTGCCCCTAGATCCAAAATTCATACAAATTAAGTGGTGAAAGCTGAGAAAATGCTTGAATTAACTTCAGATGACACATTATGAATTTAAAGTAGGAGGAGAGAAGATGACCCAAGTTTTGCCTGAATTAACGTATTCACTAATTGCAGGCTTAACCAAAAAATTATTGGTGAGAGTAAAAATATATTAGGAAAATGACAATTTCAGGAAATTTTCTTATGAGGGAATTTCTGGGGGGAAGTGGTGTGAGATTTTGCACCTAATGAATCCTATACAGTGAAATGAAATGGACGTCAGGATCCAATAGTCCCAGCTCCCACATCCCAGGTGCCCACTGCCTGTCCAACACTGTGCTGCGCTTGACTTGCGTTCCTTCTCTCATTTAATTCCTCGAATTAACCCTCCAAAGTAGCTGCTACTCCTCACTCTACAGATGCGGATGAAGAGAAAGATACAGGTCTCAGCGAGGGCACGAGATTAGATGTTGTAAGTGCCTGGCTCCAAAACTCAACTTTTGAGCAACGGATAGATATGGCTTTTAGGTCTACCTCACCCATGTTATTTGTGACTATATATCTTCCAAGAGGGCATCCAATGAATGCTTGAATATATTAGATTGATCCTGGTAAAAGTGTACAGTAAGAGGAAAGTTTACATCATTACTTTTGGCTATTTCAGGTAAATGCTTTCAGTTAGTTGAATTTTGACAGAAGCATTGGTTTCCCTGGTGGGGATATGACCCCTTTCTTCCTTGTCCAGGTTCAAAACCAATTGAGAAACAAGAGGAAGAGTACAGAGTTGTATAATCTTGCAGTGCCCGTGGTTCAGGAATCCGGGAACACTCTTTCCAATTTGTTTTGGCTCAGTCTCCCACGAGGGTGCAGGTCAGCTGTTGTCCAGGGCTGTCGCCATTGTTTCAAACATTGAGGACACACTTCCAAGTTTGCACACGTGGTGGAGGAAAGCCTACAACTTCTCACTGGCTGTTGGCCTAACACCTGAATTTGTCACCATACAGGACTTTCCAAGAAATAGCAGCAGGCTCCCCTCAGAGCCAGTGACCCGAGAAAGCAAGAGCATGACATCACACTGTCATTTATGTCCTCATTTCTGAGTCATGCACTGTGTCATCTTTTTCTACTTCTTAGAAAGGAGTCACTAGGTCCAGTAATACCTTCAACAGAGAGAGTTACATAAGGATTTAGATACCAGCAGGCAGAAAATTGGGCTCCATCTTCAGTAAGTAGGCAAAAACAAGGTAGGAGTAGGTGATGCTAATTGAATGTCCTCCAGAAGAGGAGGTCATCAGGAGTGAGGAGGAAGCTTTGTCTTTTCACAGAAGGATGGAGAATCTCCTAGGCATGTGCTACAGGTGAGAGTTGACCAAGCCTTCTCTTGCCCTAGCAGTGTGTGGAGTATTCTTGGAGAAGTGTAGCTGTTGCTGTGTGACACTGGGGTTTCCACTCTGGGATTTGGGGGACAGATGATCACACCTGCCAGGAAAGGACCAGTGTGGTCAGAGCAAGCGCCTCCTCATCCTCTGTGCCCTTTTCATGGACCATGTGGCCCCGGGATCTGGTGTCAGACGCCTGCCTTCTCCTGAGCCCTCCTTCTCAGGCATCGGCAGGGGTCTCCGGAAGGCCAAATCTAACAAACATTCCTCAGCTCTCCAACGTGGTGATCTTGCTTTGATATTCAAATCTATGTTTTTTGAAATGGCGTGTTTATTTTTCAGTATCACTTTATCAAAACTCTCTTCTGAATTGGCTTCCTTAACCCTGAATTCTCCAGGATCTTTGGCTGGATTCTGGAAAGCTTCCTTTTCTTCTTTTTAGCATCATCATCCTTTGCCTGTTCCTTGGAGGAAGAAGGTCCACAAGCATCTTCCATAGCCCTGCCATGTGCTCACTATGATGTGTGCACCAGCACGCACACACATGTAATCTGCTCTTTGTCATATATTCCTCACCTCAGTCCATTGCTTTCCCATTCTTCAAGTCCCTCGGTCCAGAAACAACATGGTCATCTTTCACTTCTACTTTCCCCTCATTTCCTATGGTCATCCAGGCAGGTTGGAGAGTATTTGTCATTGGGGTTTGTCACACTCTGCCATTTCCTAGCTATATGATCTTAAGTAAACCCCTTACCTTGTCTAATGCTAATTCCCACAGCTGTGAACTAGGCATAACGAACAGAATGTGCCTCTCAGGGCTGTTACAAACATGTTGTGAGACACAGTGCGTGGAGTCCTTCTTCCCGCAATGGACACAGAGAAATCAAGCTGTGTGTGTGACTCCAAAGATCAGTTAGTACTATACGGCCATACTACTGTTAATGTGTGGGTTCTAGCTCTGGACTGTCTTGACTACATGCCAAGCTTTCATTTCCACTGCCCCTGCCTTCATCCACTTCCTTCTCTTACGTGGATTAGCGCTCCCACTGGCCTTCTGGTTTATAGTGTGAATCCCCCCTTGGATCACCCCACACAGTCACGAGCTTTCTCTTACCCAAGCTCAGGCCTATTCATGCCATACTGAATACTTCTGTAAATGAATTTGTAATTCCAATAAACATTCTAAGTTAGGAGCGTAAAATCATGAATTCTAGTACTTCACCAAATTAATGTGTTTATGTTTGACAATTATTTGCCCCTTGGCTGGCTGCTTCCATGGGACTCTGCAAGGCAACACCAGGCCTGTTGGCGGCCATGTGTCCTGTGAGCTCGCCTCCACAGAAAGGAAGGAAAGCAAGAGGCAGGGTGTTCACAGGAGCATAATTAAGATGTTAAAAATTAAATCTGAGATATAATTGCTAGCTATAATAAGTAAACAAATCAATATAAAATTTTTAATTAAAATAGCAAGAACAGTAACAGCAAGAATGCAGAGGGAAGGTGTTTTTGAAAATTACTCTCAGTTTCTCATACCCGGAGGATCAGCTGCTCTAACTTAACTTAGAAACAGGTACAGTGAGGAGAAATTCTACTTTATTTAGTGGCACATAATCAACAGATACCTTCTCAGTGTTCATGCAGTTTTGCTTCAGAGTCTCATTTATTTCTTGGCTTTATTGGAGTTCTAGGCCAAATATGAGCCCTGTGGAGTTAATGAACAAAAGCATCCTTTTCTACTCCCACCAAAACTAACCACAGGCTATTTCACAGTCAACACACCTCGGATTCTCAGATGAGGTACCAGTATGCCCTGCATCCCTAACAGGGCAAATTAAGAAAAGCACGTTGGTGTCATGCATCACAACCACGCCAACTCCCCGGATGTCTGCAAATACAGTCTTTCCATTTTCAACATAAATGAAAACTCCATTCACTTGGATGAAGCCCAATTTGTCTGTTCAAGCCTCTGCTTTTAAAAATTAATCACACCCTGTAACTCCTCCTGTGATCCCGGTGTCTTAATTATAAAATGGGCTTCCAAATACAGGTGCTAGTAAACACATTCTCTGTTGTATCCATTTTGAGTGAAATTTCAATTATTTTCTAAATATAAAATCCATACGTATGATAGAAAAAAAGGAAAAACAAAAAAAGTGGACACATTTATTTCACCATGCAAATATATCTACTCTTTGTATTGGGAATTTTAGATGTTTTCCTATAATGGATGTTTTACAACCTATTATATGCCTGTGATCTGCTAGATAGCATCTTGTAGAGTTGTGTCCTCATTCTCCCATTTAACATTAGAACATATTTTCCCATGTTCATGTAATTTTTTTGTACAGAAAATGTAATGTTTGTAGAAATAGCTTTGTTTATTAGCCATTCCCTTATTAGTCTGTTAGTGTGTTTTAAGATTTTAGCCATTGGAAATAATGATGCCCTAAATAGAGACCTTTCTAGGACATTTTAGTTGGCTTTTTATCCTAGTTGCCAAACTGAACAATGAGCAAATGCCTTGCTGATGAACAAAATAGAGTTGATAGCTGCAAAACACATTATGTTAGATTCTTCTAAGATTAAATAGCCATGCAATCTACTAACTTTCATGATATATTAGATAATATTTTTGATCATTAAAAGGTATTTATTTATTTATCATATGTTAACATTCATTCAGATCAAAACATTGCCACCTACAAAGTCTTCAATGATTCTTTCTATTTGAACTCTAAAATACAAATCCCTTCTTGGCATTCCCAATTCAAGACTTGCCTCTAGCATATTTTTAATTTTTTTTTTGTTTCTTCTTAGCTTGCCTTAAGCTCCAAACAAGTTGAAGTGCTCATTGTTTCTTGTAGACACAAGTTTTCCAATCTTGTTGCTTTTGTTCATTTTTCTGTCTTTAATATAAACAAAGGCCCCATTCCCAACTCATTTAGCCATAAACAGATATGGCTAGTCAAGGCCTATTCAGATGTCACCTTCTTAAAAATTATTTAACTTTCTCCCACTCTGAAGTAGTCTCTTCTCTTTCCATCTACCCCTTGTAGTTTTTCCAATGCCTCAATGTCCCCATTATTTTGTACACTTTATCATGGAATTTAAGTATATTTTTATCTAACTAACAATTCCATAAAAGAAGAATCTTTATCTGATTTCTCTTTAGAACTCCCATAGCACTATTTTTATGGTGGGCACTCAATAACTTTGGAAGAAATTAAACTCTAATAAGAACATGATGTAAAGGAAAAGTACTTTTAAAATTGTTAAACTATCATATTCTCATTTAGGGACTCTATAAATATTAGTGATTGAAAATTTGTTTTAAACAATTTTAAACCCTATGGAAAACTTAAAAGTTTTCTGTTTGCACTTGTTGTTTTAATAAAAAAAAAACAAAACAGTTATTTAGCATGCACATACCAGAAATGGGTTATACAAATTCAGTATCTAAATGTGAATGAATAAAAATAATATGTTGGTAACTGGTATCATACAAGTACTTCTATTATAAAAAACTCTAAAATTGGAAAAATGTGTTGACAGAGGGAAATCCCATGATTTCCTAACTCTCTGTCTGAGAGCAAATTTCCTGGCTATGTTCCAAAACCTCATGACTGTGGGGAGAAGGATGGCTCTCAGATGAAATGAGGAGGCAGAGACTACAGTTCAGAGCACCAGAAGCTACTGAAATCTGTGCAGTAAGGCATGAGCAACCAGTAGATGTGCAGAGAGGCAACTCCAAAAGATTATGTGAACCGATGCTACCAGCCTCCAAATGGGGGATGGGCTGGGCATGCACAGGGAAAGACCTCATGGTGCTACAAGATTTAGGGGTCTCTTGGATTGATAGTAGAGCAGAGATACTAGAAAATCAGCAGTGCTGGAGAAGAGCAGTTCTTTGAAATGACCTCAATATTTACCTCCTTAAAATCCTTGGCCTTAGCTGAGACCACAGAAACAACTTCCTAGCACCAGCCAAATACCACAAACATGTCATTTTAGATGGAAGGACCAACCCCTTAAGCAATCCTGTAGACCCACCTTAACCAAGCCTAAAATCAAGCCTCAGAAAGATCTGCCAGTGACATAGTTTGGAGACTGACTCCTGCTAAGTTACAGGGATTGAGGGAATACTTTAGCTTTTACACAAATTTACACTAACAAAGCAAAAACTCAAGTCCATGCACATTCATTGGGATCATATTTATCATGCACGTAGGAGAAAAACAATGCTGAAGAAAATAGCAGGGGCAAGCAAATGGAATTAAGTGTTGTAAAACTACATTTATGAAGCAGAAAGCAGGAACAGGAAATAGGAAGTAAGAAGTTTGTGTTGAGTGTTATGAGGCACAATGAAGGAGGGATTGTCAAGTTCAAAGCGTGAAGTGTCAAATTGATTCTAAGTAGACCAATGAGTGTTAAGTATGGGGCAATAATTACAATGATGCATACCATTAGAACAACAACAAAAAATGATGAAAAGACATGTAATGTAGTTAACAAGCAAGGAGAGGAAATAAAGCAGATATGGAAAAAAAAACTGTGATACAAGATAACCCATATAATGGAATCCTACTCAACAACAAAAGGAAGAAATGCAACAATATGGTTATTTTCAAAAAGATTGCGCTGAGCCAAAGGGCCAGAATAGAAAAAGTGTACATATTCTATGATTCCATTTACATGATATTCTAGAACAGGAAAACTAATCTATATAGACAAATCAGAACAGCGTTGACGGGGGTGAGAGATTGGGCACGGAGATTATAAAGGGAAGCAAGGAACTTCTGGTGGTCATGCAAATGTTCCCTATCTTGACTGAGGTAGACATGGGTTTTTGTTAAAAGTCATCAACGTGTGCAGTTGTACTGTGTGAATTTTACTGTATATAATTTCTGCTGTTAGAGTTTATTTTAAAAATTTAAAAAATACTAAATTATATATGTTGTAAATTTGGGTTGAATTTATAAGATCTGATATAGTTTGAAATTTTAAATAGTATCAGCGAAAAGTGGAACTTTTGTGTTTGTTGAAAGAGTTGTGGATCAAATAATAGAAAAAAATTCTTTAGAATAATCAGGAGCATCCCACTTTTTGGTGTCTCTGGGCCACACTGGAAGAAGATGAGTTGTCTTAGGCCACACATTAAATATACTGCAACACATAATTGCAAGAAAAAAAATCTTACAATGTTTGAAGTAAATGTATGATTTTGTGTTGGGCCACATTCATAGCCATCCTAGGCTGTATGTGGCCCACAGGCTTAGGGTTGGACACCCCTGCGTGAAGGAAATTTGAAAAAAGCTTTAGTTTGTTCATTTCGGTAGACTCCTTAATTCTAGCATGTTGGCTACCTGATAGTTATTGCTCCATCAATTTTTGTTGAATTTAATTCATGTTAGTTTTTGGAAAATCAATTACTGTGAAATGTCAAATGACTATCTTTGATATTTGAATATGTTCTTATTCACCTCTAAATTAAAGGATTAGATTTCTAAATGAAAGATCTTTATTTTTAATAGATAATGAATCATTGTTCTTGTCAAGTGCTATGTGGTATCTTGCCTGGATTAGTGTTTCCAACACCTCAAGCATATTGGTTTTTAATCTATCTTTTCCTTTAACCAAATTCTATTTAGAAACTGGTTCAACACAGCACTTTGTAAGGTATGAATAAAAATAATTTTCTGTCATAGAGATATGTTAAACATTATGATTGATCTTTGGAAGGCTATATTTTATAATTTGTGAATGTTTACCTCTCCCAGCTTTATTGAGATTTAACTGACGTATAACACTGAGCAAGTTTAAGGTATACAATGTGATGATTTCAACACACATATACTACTAAATGATTATTACTAAAAAATGTTAAACATGCATCATCTCATACAATTACAGTTGTGAATGTGTGTATATATGGTATGAACATCTTAGCATCTTTCAAATATAGAAGAGAGTGAATATCTTTTATAAAGTGGATACATTAATTTCAGCTCAAAGATAATTTCTCTCTAAAAATGAGATCAAGACAAAGAACAGAAATTTAGGTTCACATGGGAAACTTTTGGCTTGGATGGAGCTGAAACATGCCATTATAATACAGTGTAATCAGAGACTGTCAGCCTTGTGAATTGCCACCCTGGTTGGAATGAAGAGCTGCAGACAGATTTTGAATCCGAGCCATTTACCGTCATGTAAATGGGAAGGCCAATTTCCTTAAAGGATATAGATTCTCTTTAACTCCAGAGAATCACCAGATCACTGATAATTTTAAGTGTTATCTTGCACTAAATGTCTATTTCAAAGTTTGGCTCTTCCGTCTCTTCTTAGGAATGCATTCTTGAAGCTCATTATAATTTATTATCCCAGATTTAAAAAAATGGGATCCCATTCAGTTTTGATTATAAAGTTCTTTGGGACTATTTTGCTTCAATATAACTTGACTGATGTGCTGTTTTTCATATGTACTGACAGATATTTATATTTGTATTTGAGAAAAAATGAATAATGGAACTAATTTGTGGGTGATGTTTAGTGATGGGGCTATCTATTTCACAATAAAAATTGTTTAATGAGCTTGGAAGAAGTACTTCTAAGTATTTTATTAATTATTATAATGTTACCCTATATAAATCATTCTTCATACAGAACAAATTACCTACCAGGTAGTCCTTAGTGGAACCTATACTATATTGCAAACAGATTAGGAATTGATATATACCTATGGATCTAAAATAACAGTGGTAAAGCAATAAAACCTGATTTGGTTAAGGTTCCTCACTCATCAAATGAGAACTCAGGAGCTCAGTAACAAAATGTCACTAATTTTTCTGTCTGAATTACTGCTACTTTCTTGATCTTTTACCTCCCCCTGCTCTCCCTCCTTCATATTGAAAATAAAACAAAATAAAAAAAAAATAGCCTACGACAAGCCACTCTTACCTGGACATCAGTCTGAAGCCAGAGCTCTTGGGAACTCCAGATCGAGTCTTGTGGAGCCTGCCAAACAAGGGCTATCTCATTAAAGACATTCAAAGTGACTAAAATAACAAATCCACTGGGGCCAGTTGCTTGCTGAGATACATCAGGTGAAGTGGAGATGGGACATTCACTGAGTCCCAGGCCCATGCAGACAGATGTGCTGAGTACTTTTGTCCAGTCCTTACCTGGACCCTTAGCTTCCTAGCAGATAACATGGACACACTCGACATCAGAGAGTGACAGGCCATGGGGATTGCATAAATGACTATTGTATAACCACGCATTCAATTAGAATCTTAAGTAGTGTACTTTCTGATCTATGTATGTGCTCTCAATCAAGAAGCATTCGAATAGATTTGAAATCTTTTGTTCCAACTACTTTTATAGGATACATATCCTAAATGTTAATATTGCCTTTGTGAGTTTCCTTTAATGACATTAAAAGGATAATTAAAAAATGTCCAAATGCTGAACCGATTCATCACGAAATTGTTAACATGATTTTTTCTTGCTTTGAGTTGCTTAATGCTGACAAATTTAAGCTCTGACTGTTCAGCGAGGATGCTTATGAATTCTGCGGGGATCATAGCATATTTTTCTACAGTACCAAAACATTGTATGGGAAATGTGTTTCCATTTCAGGCGCACGCTGTCATTTGAAGGGATGCTGCATCAGCAGCAAACAAACAATGCAGTGTACAGGTCCTGTTCTGGTGAGCACGGCTTGGAAGTTCGGTGGTCACAGCTTCGTCCTTGACAGAATACAAGGCCAGAACATCATTCTTTGCCTTTCTGCTGATTTGGGCTTCCCATGCTAAAATGTGAAGCACTATGTGTGCTTTTTAAAACTATCTTTCAACCAGTATTATTACTGCTGCCATAAACCAAACACGCAGTGTCTGACAGATGGAAACGGATATGGTATCCCCGATCACCCGATATCCTCTGGGTAGTTTTTGTTAGTGACGAATTTACATTTTCTACTAAGAGTCCTCCTGATACTCGGCCAGGTAAAATTCTCCAGGCTATGTTGCCTTGTGCTAATCTTTAGCAAACGTCTTGACTTGTACAGGTGTTTTAGGTTGATTCAGCAGATGTTTTAAGAATATCTTATGTGGAAGGTCCTTTGCTGGATGTGTCACCTCGGGGTTCACTCACGCTCTGGAGAGATCTCCCCTCTGACTTCTGATGTGTTTCTTGTTCTAAGAGACACGGAGGATTTTGGAGGTTCCTCTAACTGACTGGGAAATGGTGGATAGTGTGTGAGTGATTTTCTTGTCCCCAAAAAGCAACAGTGCTGTCCATCCTTGTCATCTCAGCATGAAAGAAACTAACATAAAGCATCACAAGGAATCTCAGATGAGTTTTATCAGGGGAGAACTTTCCGGATGCTGCCTCTACATTCTCTTCCACATGCATTTTTACTTACCTCGAATACACACCCTTTTTAATTATGAGCAGGTTAAGAAATGAGAAAATGTTTTCAAATAAAAGATGTTGAGGCCAAATGAGGACTTTGGTATTTTCACTATTGAAATATTTGGTATTTTTAATAACATTTCAAACCATTACTTTAGAACAATGTTGACTTTGCTCTAGATTTTAAGATCACCAGATGCTTCGAATGGCTGACATGTTTCCCCCAGTTAATTCAGCCGATAACAAGACATGGCCATGTGAAGTCATGACCAGGTCAAGCCATGGCCCACTCGGTAGCAGCTCACTCTATGGGACGGGCTGGTGTCTGTCTGTAGCATCGGTCCTAAGAGCGGAGGCCTACAAAACAATGGGAAGTAGAGCTGCTACACACTGGTCTCATTACCAGTCCATCTGTCTGCTCCCCATGTGAAATACTCCAGTCAGGAAATGCTGTGTTGGCTTTCCTTCGAGCTCATAACAGCTCTTTTTCAGATGCATCAACAGACAAAAGGTTCACTAGTTAGGAGAGAGGCCTGATGGCCGCAGCACCAAAGGGGAGGCTGGGCTCTGTCTTCCAACTGCCTGGATCCATGGTAGAAAACCTGGCCGGGGGCGGGGCATGGTCTCTGCTCAATATTATTTGCTTAGGCATATCCTTGTTGGTTATGTTGTTATGTTTTTAATGATCATAAATAAGGAAATTAGTGGCTTCCTTAAAAAACATTAGGGGTTGCAGGCCTAATGTTGAAATGAAGCTTCTAAAAGGAGGTAAATGGGGAGATCCAATGTGTGGCTTTCATTCTTTCCTGCCTAGATTCCCACTGTTTTTCTCTCTTTTCCTGTCCTTGCTAGCCCCTCAGTCTGTGGCTTGTTCTCTCCACTTTCCCATCATCCTCCTGGGCTCCCGTTAACACAGGTGACAGTGGCCAAAGGAAAGGGAGTTTCTCTGGATGTGTTTCTGTTTCCTGGTTGGGTCATTTTCCAGAGTTTGCCATGGGTGGCTCAAGGTTCATCTTCATATTCTGATTACTGAAATAAATAGTCCTTACAGCTTTTATGTTGTTTTATATTATATAACTAAGTGGTCACTGATGTTCAATGTGTAATTATATGATTGTTTGATTTACACATTGAAAGCTGTACTTAGAAATAAAAATTGTTATGTGTTCTCTATTGCAAATGAATTAATATATTTTTTTCTATTTTAGTTGCCAGGTTGGGAAAACCAGAAAATGACGAGAAGCTATTTTGTTCACTTCCCTCATCTCAGTTACTGAGGAAACAGGCAGTTTTCTTTTGGGGACATTCTTTAGAAATACCACAAATGCCCCCAAATCAAAATCTATTACACTGCAAGTTCTAAAGCCAAAAATGGGTGGGACGGTTTGCTGCTGTTGTTTTGTTTTGTTACTTTTGTGATTATTCTGTCTACTCACGGTGGAAACAGATCAGGAGCCCCTGAACTTAACATAAGACGAGAACACACTAGATGGTGCTGTATCCCAACAGCACTCTGCCTTGGAAACTGTGCTGGAATGAAGTTAGAATAAAGCTGGAATACAGGGAATGATGCCCAAGGCACATGTTGGATTTTGTCTTACACCCAAGGATACGCTCACATCAGACTGGGTACTTCACGTTCACAGCATGTGTATTTTACTCGGAAATGCGCTAGCCCAGCCTTGTTTAAAGTCGCACGTGTGGGTGAGTGGACATGAACACACGTGTGTTTGAGAGGAAACAGGTATTCTGATTCTAGCTGGTGTTATCTCCTGTGACTCCCTTAAAGGCATGCTGTATTTCTATTAGAAACCCTTGGACATGGCTCACATTTTCCCACCTGTTTGTCTTCCTACATGGGGGACATTTCCATCACCTATTTCGAATGTTTTGCCTTCCATGAAGGTTGCTGATGGCCCCAACCCTTCTTCCTTTCTTTGATTTCCCACAACTCCTTTTTGTACTTCTCGTGCTCCTGTGACACTCTACCTGGTGTTATCTGTATACTTTTCCTACTATCTGCAAACTTCTTAAGAATATGGGCATTTCTTATGCCATATTTCTAGTTCTTCTTCCTATACCAAACTTTACATAAAGTACTACTACATGTGAACATAATTGGTGCTCGCAAATATGCAGGCAAAGAAGAAATAAAAGAATAATAAATGAATTGCCATTACAAAAGTGATTATTCTGGACAGTTTGTTTGCTCTCCACCCACCACCCCACCGTTCTGTACCCTGAGAAGCTGACCTCTATGGGTACAGCAACCATTCCAGTAGGCATAGTATGAGAAAAGAAAACAGAGGTGTTCATTCTCCCATCTCCCTCTGAGCCGAGCCATGGGTTGGCCACAGCTACTGATGGGTGTCTGGTAACCTCTCCCCTCACTTGTCCCCTCAAGCCAAGGGTGGCAGCTCTGGATGCATCTTTACTGTTTGTTTAGCTCAACTCCACCCCTTTATTAAGCTCTTTGTAATCACCCATTGTCATGTAATAAGATTGAGATGAAATCTTTTCTGCTTGTCATCTATGACCCATGCCCAAACTATAACATGCAAAAGGCCCTTAGAAATGGGTTGGCTCACACATCAATGGCTCTTTCTGGTAATGTGACCAGGTCATCACATCTGAAAAGACAACTCAGGTAACTGAGGTTTGATTTGTACCTTCACTCTCTGGTTAGAAGAGAGCTCCCTCTGACAGACACAAACACTAAGGTGTTCAAGATAAGCATCCCAGTTATTTGAGAACATTTACTAATTGCCTGGAAAGGAAATTATCTACAGTAATTTTAACGATAATTTTCTTTTTGGATAGCCTACGTGTCATTTACAGTTTTTCTTATTTGAAGGCATTCATCAGGTACTGTTCTGCTAACGCCCAGAATCACTGACTCACAGAACTAAAACAATGGTTTTCAAACCATTCTCTCACAGACCCAGGATTCTCAACTTAAATCTTAGCTTCCACATAAAAAAACAAAATGCAATTGACTTTTAAGCTTTTAGTGAATACCTGATCAAACAGGTATCAGAAATTGTCTTATATGACAATACTAAACATGTCATGTAATAGAATTCAGATTAAAATCTTTTCTATTCACCAAAATAGTGACTTATACTGGCTGAGAAATCCATTCATTGATTCTCTTCCAAGACAGGCAATAACTGTGTGAACTTTTCTCAGCTATAAACTAGCAGTAATTTATGTAACTCCTACAACGTAGATACTGCATCGTGTTCAGGGGCAGCCAAATGTGTTCCATACACACCTTTTTTTTCTTCTCCTCAGAGTCTCACAGTTGCTTATTAGACAGTCACATCAAAGCCCAGGCCTCCTGGCCCCGAGTTCAGGGCTGGCTCTAGCTCACGGATTCTGCCCTGATTTGCCTTCACATATATTAATTTTTCTCAGTTCTGAGTTTCTTTTTTGCAGATATGTAGACTATAGCATGTCAGGAAAATACGGGCTACCATATGGATTTTATTCAGGATTAGAGTTTCTACCATTATTTTGTGGTCTGCAAGCATATACGGTCATTGCTTTAGACATTTTGTTCATTTCCCTTCCGATATTTATGAACTATGAAATAAGAAAGCCATAGCCTGTGTGATCAGAGCATTTGCTCTTTCATTCAGAATTTGCTGTCTGTGTTGAGACTGAATGAACTGACCCCCTTGACTGTGTCTGTTTCTGGCTTGTGCCTCACAGACGGTGGTGACCGACTTCCTAACACTGCCCACCCCCCTCTGCCAACTCTAGGACGACTTGAGGCAAATCTTTTCCCGCATCTTCTCCAATCTGCAGGCACATCAGCATCTGGGATCCTATTTTCTTCTATCCTGGCCCATTCGGTGGTGAAGTCACAGGTCTGACACTGGGAGAGAAAGCAATTCTGAAGGAGATGAGTTTTTGAATTTGTTTCAAATGCAGGAATTTGAGTCAAATTGCATTACTGATTAAAGCAATTTGTAGTTCTTGGTCAAATATTCAACTTGCCTGAGTTGAAACCGGTTTGATATCGTCATTCTTTAGACAACCAGGAAAGGAGTACAAGCCACACGGGATCAGTGGGTAAAGGTTAGACTGCCATGCAAAATTTTCAGGGAATGAAAACACTTGGAGTTCAGTTTCTGAATTAAAAAACACAGCCTTTACTTTTCTTTAAGAGTGTCCAATGTTTCTCTGGAATTTTGCCTCTCTATATAAATCAGGCATTAAATATACATACACACGTATATGTTTTTGACTCTGAGAACATGATTTACATGTGTGAATGCATATATGCAGGGATAGGAAAATAGTACATAGGTAGGTAATAGATGCCTGCTCACTCACACACATGAAGGTTGTTTTTCATCTATTTTTGAGACCTGATTTCTAGATTTTTATGGAGAATCAATTAATGCGTTTTGCTGATGAGGCTACCTTCATTGATATTTTCATATGTGATGAGTGAAGAGCAATGACTATTTTCAATATTGAAGCCCACAAAAGAATATCCCATCTGATATGTAGATTGCCTCCCCAGAAGTGCTATTACTTAGAAGGCCGTGTCAACACAAGCCCTCTGCTCACAGCACACCATTCCTAGCTAAGGAGGGTGTTGGCCTGGACACAGCAGGGCCAGCTGTGTCTTCTCATAGTCCGCATGTCCTCAGGTGTGGGCTTGGGGCCTGACAGTCCCTTCATGAGAGAGAGAGAGAGAAGAAGGATGATGTCCTAGTCACCCCTTGACCTTTGTCAAACCAAAGTCCCTGGAGGAAAACCCTGCTCAAAATAGAGAAAGTGATTGTATAATATGGGGCATAAGGAACAGGGGCAAGAATGAGAATAAAACATGAGGTTACTGCCACATTCAGTACAAATATGATAAATATGATTTTTACTTATATGAAGGATCTTTATAGATACTAAGAAATATTCTGGATGAGGTGGGGTTTTTTTAGTGATAAATCTCATGGTGATTTGGCAGACATTTGCCTGAGGATATGCAAGCTGTCATTTAAAAATCATAATAGCTAACATTTCTGATAATTTACCATGTGTTTCATGTTTTATATTTTCACTGAAGACTCACGACCACCCTCATGGATATTTTTATTTCCTCTGTTTCACTGAAAAAACCTAAGGAGATTCAAATGTGAACCAGGTCAAACATGCCACTGATGGTTGGACAAGTATATAAATGACTGTTCAGTAACTGTGCACAATCTTGATATAAAAAAATTAGGACTATTATTAACACAGATACTTCCTGTTGTAACTGAAGATACTGATGAGATAGGAAAATAATTCTTGAAGAGAGCAGGGGTATTTATGAAAGTGATCTTTCCGTACACACTGGCAACAAGACTGAAAGAGGAGGACACCACATGGGCATGTTAAAGAGTGATGACTGATTTTGATTGTCATTAATTAACATGTTTTGTGCTTTCTGAAAACCAAGATGATCTCAGCTCTTGTCTACAGAGGACAACATAAGCTTGAAGCTAATATTTGCTTGATGATGCTACTGATCTGGTTTTGCACATTTGGGGGCTAAGATCCTCATTAGAATAATCACTGGTACTTGAGTGATGGTCACAGCTGGCAATTGGAGAACCAAATATGGATTCTGGAGGGATGTTAAATACAAATGTGTTTTCAAGTCTCTTTATTGTATAACTGATTCTCTACCCAGAAGTCATGTTCAAAATATTTAAAAAATAATGTAGTGTAAGGAACAACCACTTTTGTGCTGAAGCGCAATTACACTTGGTCATGAGGGCCAATAATTGTTAAATATTCAGAAAATTTACCAGCCAGTTATTAATTCTTTGGTAGTTTGCAATAGCCCCTAGGTCAGTATTTATACCACAGAAATTGGCAAATGCCACAAACTAGGGCTTTTGGTTCTGGAGACACTGGTTTACCACACCACTGAAGCCAACCACTCAGAATGGATGCTGAGACAGTGAGAATAAACGACAGGTGTGAAGAACAATTTCTCCTGTGTCAGTGAATTCTGGGTGAATATCAACTCTGTTTACTCACTAATTAATACACTGGACACATGCTTTAGTTCCAGCCAGATACAAGTATAGAAATAATATAATAAACTGAAAGCATTAATAATTTTTAAGTTTGAAAATTATATTGGTGTATGTGATATTTAAGAATTTGTAACATAATTTGATACCTTAGAGAATGTAGGAGATTTGACTTACGTTCTAATTTGCAGTATAATTGAACAATTGATTTAGACTCATGATTTGAAGTTAGAAAGTATGAGAAAATTGTATTGTTCATAATGTTAAACATTTAGGAAACCTTGGTTCTCACAGTTGTAAGTCAAATTTCTTATAAGATTTATAAGAATGCTTAAGTACTTGAAAGGTTTTGCTTATAAAAGGCATTTGAAGTATTTCAAAAGAAGATCAAGTTCAATAAGCTGACAGCTGCAATTAAACATGTTTACTAAAATGTCTCTCTTAATGCTTGTTAGAACTTACCAGATCACTGAATAGAAAAAACTAATTTAGTAGCTGAACTTCAAGAATTTAGGAAAATATAGGTTTATAAACTCGACTTGAAGAAATCAAATACTGATTCTAAATATCAAATTAAAATCTTCCCCAGTTACTAAAGATGCTCCCAAAGACATAAAGGATACTCTGTGACATGCAGAATTGATCTGCGCAGGTTTTCCTGTGACTTTCTACTCAAAGAACTACAGAAAAATGTTTAAAGAGGTGCACAGAGTGGACTCCCGTGCGCCCTCTCAAGTGGGCGTGTCATCACACCGTGTAATTCTGATGGGCCTTCTCACGTCTCCTTCCCCAAGAACGTGTCCTTCACCTGGTCACTGGGACTCGGAGGGAGGCCCTGTCCAAGCCCACTCTGATTCTTGGCTGTGTTCCTCTGATCATCTGGCACGCAGAGGCCTGAAACTACTTTCAGATTCTCCATCTCTGTTGCAATTGCTTGACGTTTGCCTCAGATATTAAACGCATGCTAATAAATTTTTACACAAATTTAAAGTGCTCTGGAGAGGGCTGGTTGCCAAGCGGGGAGTGCTATCCTGGGAATGGCTGTGGTCCAGGGTCTCTGCCTCTGCGATGGGTTCCCAGCTCTCCACACTGCCCGCCTCGCTGCAGCAAAGAGGAAGGTTCGTGGCCGCACTTTCTCATGAGAAGCGTTTCCTCTTGGCTCAAAGTGCAAGTTTGTAAAAGATAAATCCAACCGTAGTTAAGATTTTTTTCTTTGACACCATTTCATATCTCCCCATGGTTCAGGGAAATCCCTCTTTGTATTTGAACTTTAAAAAATGTTTTGCTCATTATGCTGAGGGTACTATTATACCGTCAGCTAAACTTGGACATTGTGTGAATGACAAGAACAGTGAATGGCCATGGGGCCTGATTAATTCAGCACACTCTGTTGAGGCTTTCCATTTTTAAATGTCTAGTGTTTTTGTTTGTTTTATACTCACAAGCAACTTCCAACCTCCCACCCACAGGTGGATATCTGCAAGAAACACCACTGTTTTTCACCCTACTTATACATCGGTGTATAGAATGTTTATGTTCCTTTGGGAGGGGGGGAGAAATGCTTATGATTCAATATACTATGATTATTATCAAGATTCCTTTTGAGATTTTCAGAATCTTTCTTATATTGATATTCCAAGTCTGAGAAGATAATAAAACTTTAGAAACTAATTTGTTAATTAGAAAAACCCATCACGAGATGAGTTTTTCACAAAGCAGCCAGACCCAACTTTATCCTCAAAGTCTGTTAAAATTTTATATGAATAAACCAGGAAGCACAAAGACACATCATGGATTCCAGATGCGTTCTTTGGGGTTTGAGACATTGGCATTGGTTTTCCTGAAAACTGAAGGTCTACTAACACTGAACATGTTTAAACTATGAAGTGGCAGCACAGTTTTGATTGACACAGTCCTAGTTAGAGCATTTCAGGAGTGTTTGGAGTTGGGTAGGCATAGAGGATTACTAGAGAACACTGCACCGCAGACAAGATCGCTCAGATATCACTGAAGGCAGGCTTGTCACAGGCTTCTTGGCCTGCAGGTGACAGGCAGCAGGGTATTCTGAAGCACTACAGTATGATAAGAAATCGGTTGCAAGCCAGGCTTGGAGAAGAAATGCTTTCCAGAAATACAGCCTCAAGGGTACTGAGTGGGGCAATTAACTAAGAAAGGACAGTAGCGTGTAACAATCAACCTGCAATATAGAAATCAGGGACAGCTGATTTCTCATGAGCAGACACAGATGGTGAATCTAACAGGCAAGGAGGGAAACGATGTTAGATGGCTGAAAAATACCCTGAGAGCAGTTAGCAGCACAAGCAATGTATTACTTTGCATGTAATAGAACCACCATTGTCTTTTCTACTGGAACCATACACATATATACTTATTTACTTAAATAGACTTGTTTCTAGATAGTATAATGATCTTAATTGCATTTGGTGAGTTGAATAAAAGCTGATTTTAATGAAACTGTATAATCAAGTTTTGGAAGTAAATTCCTCTAGTATCTATGATGAGTATTTACTACTAAATGCTCAGCTCTGATTTTTTTAAGTATAAGGCTTCCATTTTTTAAGGAGACATGTAACTATAACCTCCTTCTTCACCTTTCTTCAGAAAGCCTATTAGCTCAAAATCTATCCTCTTAATTCTACTAGATACGTGTTCTATACAAATCAATAATAATGAAAAATATATAGTTAAATTAACACTAGAATAAAATTCCAAGTGATTCAATATCCTATACATTGCATGGTTCTTTCTATGAATCTGTCATAATGAGATGGATGAAATATCACCTTTCATTTGCACATGAAAACATTCACTCTACTAAGATGCAGAGATTTTAGACAAACAGAAGTGCTTGCTGCTATGATATGGACAAATGAATACATGCCCAGATCGGCCTTTTCAGGTTTGCAACAATTTAGTGCAGAGCTGGTCAATACGGCAGGTTAAGGATGTCGAGTCTGACCAAACTGTACCTCACTTCCTTAGTTCAACTTGCTCTCTCTCCCCTGCTACCTTCCCCCACACTCTCTTGTTATCTTTTGCTTAAGTCTGAATCTTAACATTATTGCAATAATGTAGTTTGCTTGCACCAATAACTTTCTTGTCAGGAGACATCTGTTCAGTTATGAAAAGTACTTCCCAGCAAAACATCAATCATGTTTCACTTTTAAAGAAAAACACTTTTTTTTTTGGTCCCTAGATAGCAAAACATGGCTGAGAAAACAAACTGTGCAGAAATATTAACTGTGGCATGTTAATACATATATTTTGAGCATTTTTTATTTGACTGTGGTGGGAGCCATGGGATCCTGACAGCTTGGGCTGCTGCCCTCTTGTCCTGGAAACCACAGAGGACTTGTCAGTGTCCTCCATAAAGGCCTTAACTTGGGCTGATTGCCACGGAGATCCACCCAGCAAGAAGGTGATGCTGTGTTTTAAGCAGTGTGTTCTCATTTGCTGACACACAACCATTTGACCTTTTGAAACTCCCTGGGTCCCTTCCCCAGCTGTGGACACAGAAGGACAGGCTACCTGGGAAGTTTGCGTCCATCACCTGGGCGTCTCCAAATATGTAGATCCTTTGCATCCTGGACATGAAGCACTGGGAGGATGGATCTAAACTTGTACTTGAAGTCTGATGTTTTTGTATTTTACTGACATGCTCACTGTTTACTTTATGAAACAACATTCTCTGCTTTGAGGCCCAGGTAGTTACTTTCAGAGTGGAAATTGTCATCAACCTTATATGTTGGGGGAATTGAGAGGTCTGCTCTTTGCTTACAGCAAGGCTTGAAGTGGGACATAACAGAGAAATTAATGTATCTGAGTAAACACTTCACCAAAAACTGACTTGGATGCTGTTAGGGCTAAAAGTGACATGCCAGCTCACATCCATTCAGGAGGACGAAAGCACACAATTTGCCCTGACTTATGTGGCTCAGTGGGTTGGGTGTCATCCTGCAAAGTAAAGGGACACTGCTTTGATTCCCAGGAATCTGCTCGTGCCCCCAAGCCAGACCCCTACGACTGCATCTGCAGCTTCTTCTGGAGCTGCTGCCACTGACTAGGAAGCCATCCGGGAAGGGGCTTTGTGGCATGGATTGTGCAGACTAGCAAGTGCAGGGGTCCAGAGCAGAGTGTAGAAGGGCAGAGAGGGAGCTGGAGGCATCTGTAAATAAGCACTTTTCTGTCTGTTTCCTCCCTGCATGTTTCAAGGATTGTCCCCCAGGTTGTCAGCAGTTCTGTGTTTTGGGGTTGTGCATGCCTGAGTGCCAACAGTTCACCCCGACTTCTCAAACTGCATGGTTGGAGAAGACACTGGGTAGGAAGATAGAGATGAGGCCCCAGGTTATGCCTGTGCTAAGATGGTGGCAGCCTACACGGAACTTGTCACCACAGCTGCAGCTGACTCTGTGTCAGGCCAACAGATCATGGATCCAAGAGGTGTCCAATCCATAATTCTTGAAAACTGTATAAATGTATCCCCTGAGTCACAGATTGGTGGGAAAATGTGTTTAACCTGCCTTTCTTCTACTCCCTGCCATTATAGGATGAGGGAATTCTAAACAGGCATATAATTTCAAACATTTCACAATCTTAAATATATTTGAACATGTTAAGTGCACTCCTGGAGAGCAGGAACTGTGTTTTACCTGTTGTACTGTTCACATGTTTAGTACAGGGAGAGGCTGTGAAGAAACTCAGCAAGTATTTAATCATGGGTAGTAATGAAGAAGATCTTTGAAGACACGTAAAAGTAAGGTGGGTCCATTCCAACTGTGACTTTCAATACCATTCTGGTCTGAAGGGTAAACTCCTTTTCTGTTTGTTGCCTACTTTCCTCTTCCTTGTGGCAAATGTAAAGTTGGGGAGGGGATGAGTGCTAGAATTGTTGAGCAGGATATTGTGATTGAGTGGGAAAGAATTAACTACTTCAGCAAACTATGTGGGCTACTTCATAAATCATGCATCCTGACCCCAGTGTGCAGTAGTGACTCAAGTTCAGGATTTGTTTTTCTTCCCTAGTTTTCCTGTCTCATTATCCCCCAAGTGTGCCCATAAGCTCTCTGTCTTTTGTATTTTTTTCAGGTCCACTTTGTTCAGCTTCTTTTAAAAATCACAATGTGATCAGCTGTTAGTTTCTGAAGGGTATGGGCAGAGCTTGAGGGTATGGAGTAGCATCTGGAACTTGCTGTGGGTCCCCCAGAATGTATTGTAACCCTGCCAATGAAGGGGCCCAATTTCAGAAAAACCAATCACTTAAATGTGAACAGGCCAGTGTGATTCCACATCAGTTAGTGCTGTGTCCACAGAGCCCCATCTGAGGAGGACGCTGGCTTCTGCTGTCAGTCTGTATACACCAAACCGACTAGATGGCTTTATCTGTTTATGGAGGGGCTCATACTGTTTACGTAGCGGTGCCCTGGTGCCTGTGGATCTGAGCGCTCTTTGCAGTGGACACTTTCTGATCTTCCATGAGGATCTCTCATCGTTTGCATTGGATGGGCCCCAATTCCTGCAGATGGGAGCGGTTTGGAGAAAGGCCCCACTTCACTGTCAACCTTGTGCTCCTTTGTGTTGGAGAGTGTGGCTTTTGAAGGCCTCTCTGTGCACCAGACTGCTTGTCTTCAATGTTAGATTTAATTCAAATTAAACACTTGAGATTTCTGAAAATGCATAATTTTAGTCTTGAGGACTTTGAGCTTCTGCTTGCAATGTGCGAGGGCAGGAGATGGGCTCCCAGGGCCCCTGGTTTTTCACAGGTTTCTCAGAACCATAGTTTCCACTGAAGTGTTTCTGCCTCCTCTGTGGTCCACATAAATCATCCCTGATCTAGCCCTCAAAAGCACAGCTAATGTCCTCTGCATCGTAACAAGGTACTGTCTCTTGGGGACAGAACTTTTCACTTAGACTAGGTTGTAAATCTTGGTAACAAGGAAGCAAGGACGGCTACCTCACCTTGCAGGGCAGATGGGACTGTCAAATGCGATAATAAACATGTCAGCATTTTATAAGCAATGTGAAAAGGAATATGGATCAGGTTAACATCAGTGTACGTTTAACTTTATTCCAACCCTGACCCCTATTCCTTGACTTAAATGCGTTGGGAGGAAGTGGATGGAGGAAAAACGCTGAACTGGAAACGACCAGCTCTGCTTTCAGCCCCTCTAGTACTGTCCACAAACAATGTGTGGTCAGCCACTTCTCTTCTCTGGACCTCAAGTTCATCACTGGTAAAATAAGTGGCTTACTTAAGTGATCTCTAAATTCCTTTCAGCTCCCTGTATAGTTCTTTGGGTACACTCCTGATGAAGTGGAAAAGCCTGATGTCATATCACCTAATTATAAGCTAGGATCCTTCAGCTTCTTATTCACTTTATTTTGAGACAATTGGCTTGATGAATGACCTTCTAAGTGACTAAGGGATCTCCCTTTGCCTGCTAATTCTTATAGTAAACAATATAGTATTCTCGTTCCATAATATATGATGGAAAAGAGATATTAGACTTTTTAAAAGTGTGGGACAATTTCCCACATTGCACAATCCCTGATTGCACAATTCAATTTTTAATTTAGGTAAAACTATTTTTGAACAGATTTTATTTACTTTTAGAGAGAGGGGAAGAAAGGGAGAAAGAGAAGGAGAGAAACATTGATTTGTTGCCCCTCATGCACCTCCAACTGGGGACCTGGCTAGCAACCAGGCATGGGCCCTGTCTGAGAATTGGACCAGCAACTTTTCAGTTTGCAGGCTGGCACTCAATTCATTAAGACACACCGGCCAGCGCAGGTAAAACTATTTCTAATAACAATCAAATTTTGGGAGAGATTCCAGGAAAGAATACACATCCCCTAGCTATGACCCCAAGCCTCTTCCCCAACTTGAGCCAAAGTAGCAGAGAGGATTGATGAACGAGGAATGGGGTGACATTTTAACAGTTTTTAAACTATGCTTCTGACCTGTATTCCCCAGAGCTTGTTTCATGGAGCAATAGTTTCACAAGGTGTTATAGATAAAACATGGAAAAAGGCTCCATGAATAAATGAGTATGTGAAACATTATAGTCAACAAATGTAAACAGATTTCTGGCCTGTGAAACTTTCTCTGAGCTTCTACTGAGCTTGTGTGCATCCTCCATATTCACCACAGACATTTGGCATGGATGTTGCACAAACACACTGACTGCGAGACCCTCTCATTTGAGGAAGTCTTGTAGGGCTAGGCCTCTTGGAATGCACGCGAAGAAACTTGGCTCTTATTTTTAAGAAACCAGAATTAACTGAGGAAAGCAAATATCTGCTGAGACACTGGAGAAAGGGTGATCTCACCGCTACGGTAATTTGGTAGTGGGGCAACCAGTAGACAGAACCACATCAAACTGAGCAAGAGTAGGGGTAAACTATTACTTTATATTTATCTAAGACCCATGTCACCAGTTAGACTAGTTTGCCTTTTATGGAGTTTAGTGAACCACCAGGGCCACTTGGACACCTGATCAATGCTTCAGATGCTGAAGTTACACTAGCAAATGTGTTATGGCTGCCTTGCCCCTTAGCACTTGTCTATCTCCCTTCACAAACCTTGGAATGCCTACTCCTGAGCGTGTTTCTAAGTGCTGCATTGTTGATCACCAAGACACAGATCCTTCCTGAATGAGCCATGATTTAGGAGGGGAAGCAAATGTGTATTTTAAACAGGCACACCACATAACACATGGAATGTTTAAAGGACCAAGCAGAGAGGTGATGAGGTGAAGAGAGAGCAATTGAGCCTCAGAGAATGGGATGGGATGTTTTGTAGAGAGACACCTGTCTGTGTCTCGAATGCAGAATAGAACTTGGCTCAATGGGACGTGCCAGTTGGTTCCAGCACCGAAATGAAAAATTTTCAAAGGGGAGGAGGTGAGGAACAATTTGGTGATTGTGGGAAGCTATGAATAGTGGGTATTATTGGAACACAACTAAAAGAAGCAAAGGAGAAGGTATAAGGCTCAAGAGCTTGACAAGGGTCAGATTACAGAAGCTTCCTGTGGTTTGTGAAATATCTCAGAGTCTGACTCAGGCAATGAAGAACTAAGATAGGTTTTTAGAACAAAGGCAGCCACGACCAAGTAAAGCTTTAGAAGCTGACCTTTGGTGCCATGGACAGAGGGTATTGGTAGGCAAAGCAATGAGTGGCTATTATGATTATCCAAGTCAGAGATGATCGGGCCCTAACCCAAAGCACTAGCAGTGACATATTTGAATATTGAGTGACATATTTGAATAGGACATATCTGAGGTATTGGTGGTGTAGTTTTAATAGTATTTGCTACTGATTAAACTGTGTGGAGTGTTAGGAAATGGACAGTCATGGATGACTCCCAGGTGTAGGGTTTCTTGCGTGGGAGATTGATTGGATAATGCTGTTTGTAATAAGATGAAAAGGCAGAAAATGAACATTACTATCAAGTGTAAAAATAGTTCATTTTTTTATATAAAACTTGAAATGCCTTGGGGGATATACAGAATGGGATCCTAACAGGTGATTGGTTATATTTACTGGAATTCCATAGAATTGTTGTTTTTAAAGTTATATATTTGCTTGCCATCAGCTTTTAGGTGGTGGATACAATGTGCTTAAAATAGAAAATATAACCTTAGAAGAGAAGACCACAACAGAGACAGATGAGTAAGGAATACCATTGCAGTGAAAAAAAAAAAAGTATGGGACAATTAAAAGGAGAATGAGAAAGTTCTCATTCTAAGATCTAGAAATATAAGGTTTGTGAACACGTAGAATGAGGGAATTTCAGAAAGGGAGTTGTCAAAAAAAAAAAAAAGAAAAGAAAAAGAAAAACAAAAAAAAGCAAGGCCAAATGCCTTAGAGAAGTATTTGGAGATAAGCTGGAGACTTGTTTCAGGACCTGGCAGTGCTGACTCATTAGTGACCTTTGCAAGAATGATCTCAGTGAATGAAGCCAGATTACCTTAAATGGTTGAGGGGAAAACAGCTGTAAACCATGGATTTTGGTTATTTCTTTTTTTTTTCCAAAAATTTTGCTGAGGAAAAAGGCAAGAGAAAGATAAGAATAGCTAGAGGGGGATGAAGGATCAAGAAAAAATGTGTTTAAAAGGTAATTGTGTTTGCATATACGTGTGAAAGAAAGAGGAAGGAAAGAAGGAAGGAAGGAAGGAAAAGGAGGATGTTTATGGGCTATAGGGTCTGTCAGCCTTGGCACTGTCTCAAGCCAGGTAACACGATGGTACTGGGTGTGTTGGGGGTGGGGGCAGTGTCTTGTGCATAGCAGTATGTTTAGCATCATCCATGACCCTATGCACTGGGTCCAAGAGCACCCCATTGGGACAATCAAAAATGACTCCCAAGGGAAGCAAAATTGTTCCAGTTGATAACCATTGGACTAAAGGAGAAGGAAGTGGAAAACCCCGATAATTTAAGAGAGAGAAAAAATAATAATGCAGAATCTAGTGATACAGGATGCTCTGGGTTTCAGAACATAGATAAAAGTGCTTCCTTTATACAGAAGAGACATATCTCCCTCTGGCACCAAAAATGAAGGACAAAAAGAGCATAGATGCTAGACAATTTGCATTCGGGGATGGAGTAGTGGTCAGGAAACCAAGGGGTGGCTTCTATCATCTCTGTGGGTTAAGATGAGATCATTTGGTAAAAGTGAACAAGCAGCAAGCTGAGCAAGAGTGAGAACTGGAGATCATTCAGGATGATAGTGCTGAAGTGAATGCAAGAAGGAAAGGCCAACATTGATTTTTAAGTCTTGAAGAAGGTAATCAAGGCCGCAAACTTGGAAAGCATGAATTTGAAAGCATCCTATTCCAAAATGGTACTGTTTTTCCCTTTGCCACATCTAGGCCCTGGTCAAAGAAATGAAAAGAGCAGCTTATATGATTGTAACAGTGTGGGCTGTGTGTAGGTCAGGTAGGAAGATGGCATAGTCAAATAGGTGGGAACAAAGAACAAAGGTAATCACACATAACCTCAGAGATTAGTGGATTTTAGGCAATTCTAGCTCAGTGGTTTTCAACCTGCAATGAATCAGTGAGAAATTATTTATAAAAATTAAATAATAGTGCTTCAATCATTATTCCCAGAAGTGATGTCTGAACATTTGATTGATACGGAGTATATTTTATGTTAAAAACCATTTGTATAGTTTTTTTCTGTGTGCTGTATCTTCATATCTTAAGCACTTAAAAATAATTAACTTATTGATTTGTCAGATATCTTTACATGTTAAGGGAAATAATTGTATGTAAAAACTACTGCAGATATTTATTAAGTTTTCTGTCTGCATTCCAACTTTATCTGTGGTTTGATTCAGGATTTTAAAACTGATGCATCAAATACATAAGTATATCCTCTATAAAACTATCTAAGTTTTGTGACATTCTATAGTAGGTTTCCCCAAATGAGAAAACCATTCTCTATATTTTTTTTCTAAAATTTCACAGTTTTGTTATTTGTATTCTAAAATTTGGAAGCCATTTGGAAATTTATTTTGGCCTGAAAATAAGCTAGAGATACAATTAACTATTCCTAAGAGTGTATCAATAACCCAACCATAATTTGTGAAACTGTATTTCCTGCATTGTTATGAAATACTACTTTATTCATTAAAAAATGTATGCAGTTATTAGGGTCTGTTTGTGTGCCCTCTATTTATTCTATTAATTTGTTCGTTTGTTTTTGGGTATGTACTAAAATCTCCATGTCACTGATTAGGTTTAACTCTTTTATGATAAAGCCCAGAAAATTTAAGTGGTTTATTGGAGCTCACCCAAGTAGTTGGTGGAGAACACCACTAGAGCTCCAGACACCTGCTTCTCTGTTGAGTTTGGGTTACGCTAATGCCTCATAGCTTCTTATGAAGTATGAGCTGTTCTGTTGCATAGTCATTGACTAGATCTGAGATGAGTCAGCCACCCTGAGTGCATGTACCTTTAGTCATTAAGGTAATTAGGTGAGAGAGTTCCACAGAGGGCTGATAAGAAGAGAAAATCCTATTCTTGAGGACCTCCAGCCAAGATGGAGGTGTAGATAGACACACTGTGCCTCCTCGCACAACCAAAAGAAAGATAACAACAAATTTAAAAACAAAAAACAACCAGAACCTCCAGAAAACCCAACTGTAGAGAAGTCCAACAACCAAGGAATTGAAGAAGAAACACTCACCCAGACCAGTAGGACAGGTGGAGATGGGCAGCCAGGTGGAGAGGACTCACCAAAAGGCAGTGGCTGGAGGGCTGGGTGTTCCCACATTCGTGTGCAGATAAACTGGGAGGAACAACTGGGGAATGAGATAAATCACCCAATCCAGGTTTCCAGTACAGGGAAATAAAGCCTCAAAGCCTCTGACTGAAAACACCTGTGGGGGTTGAGGCGGTAGTGGGAGAAACTCCCAGCCACATGGGAGAGTTCATTGGAGAAACCACAGGTTTCTAGAACCTACACAAACCACCCACCTGGGAATTGGCCCCAGAAGGGCCCAATTTGCTTGTGTGTAACAGGGAAAGTGACTGAAAACTGTCAGAGAGCTGAGCAAGTGACATTGTTCTCTCTCTGACCCCTCCCCCAGATACAGTGTCACAGCGCAGCCACGTGGGTTGTCCCACCCTGGTGAACATCTAAGAATCTGCCCCTTACTATGTAACAGGCGGGCCAAGACAAAAAAAAAAAAAAAAAAAAAAAAAAAAAAAAAAAAAAAAAAAAAAAAAAAAAAAAAAAAAAAAAAAAAAAAAAAAAAAAAAAAAAAAAAAAAAAAAAAAAAAAAAAAAAAAAAAAAAAAAAAAAAAAAAAAAAAAAAAAAAAAAAAAAAAGGCCCAAATGAAAGAAGAAATCAAAGCTCCAGAAAAAAATGCAACTAAGTGATGAAGAGATAGCCAACCTATCAGATGCAGAGTTCAAAACAGTGGTAATCAGCATGCTCACAGAATTGGTTGAATATGGTAGCAAAATAGAGAAAAGAGTGAAGGCTATGAATAGTGAAATAAAAGAAAATGTACAGGGAACCAACAGTGATAGGAAGGAAACTGTTGGTTTCCTTCTAAATCAATGGTTTGGACCAGAAGGAAGAAAGAAACATTCAACCAGAATAGAATGAAGAAACAAGAATTCAAAAAAGTGAGGAGAGGCTTAGGAACCCCCAGGACATCTTTAAACGTTCCAACATCAGAATCATAGGGATGCCAGAAGGAGAAGAGAAAAAGCAAGAAATTGAAAACTTATTTGAACAAATAATAAAGGAGAACTTCCCCAATCTGGTAAGGGAAATAGACTTCCAAAAAGTCCAGGAAGCTCAGACAATCCCAAAGAAGTTGGACCCAAGGGGGAACACAATAAGGCACATCATAATTACATTAGCCAAGATTAAAGAGAAGGAGAAAATCTTAAAGGCAGCAAGAGAAAAGGAGACAGTTACCTACAAAGGAATTCCCATAAGACTGTCAGCTGATTTCTCATAAGAAATCTTGTAGGCAAGAGGGGCTGGAAAGAAGTGTTCCAAGTCATGAAAGGCAAGGAACTACATCCAAGATTACTCTATCCAGTAAAGCTATCATTTAGAAAGGAAGGGCAGATAAAGTGCTTCCCACATGAGGTCAAGTTAGAGGAGTTCATCATCAACCAGTCCTTATTATATGAAATGTTAAAGGGACTTATCTAAGAAAAAGAAGATTAATAAAAACAAGAACAGTAAAATGACAGCAAACTCACAGTTATTAACAACCACACCTAAAACAAAAGCAAACTAAGCAAACATTAGAAGAGGAACAGAATCACAGAAATGGAGATTACATGGAGGGTTATCAGTGGGGGAGTGGGAGAGGGAAAGAGAGGGAAAAGGTACAGAGAATAAGTAGCATAAATGGTAGGTGGAAAATGGACAGGGGGAGGTTAAGAATAGTATAGGAAATGTGGAAGTCAAAGAACTTACATGTATGCTCCATGGACACAAACTAAAGGAGGGAGATGGGAGTGGGAGGTTTGTGCAGGGTGGAGGGGAATAAAAGGGGGAAAATGGGGCAACTGTAATAGCATAATCAATAAAATATATTTTAAAAAAGAAGAGAAAATCCTTGCAGGAAAAACTATGCAATAATCATGAAAGTGCCTTATTTCTTATATTATGTTGCAACTGAGGGTGGGGGTGGGGTGGATTATGTAGCCCTGGTATTAGAATTTGGTGATGTGCCCAAAGAAGAAACAGATATTTGACATAAACTATGAGCTACTTTTCAATGGTTTTTGTAAGTGTTTCTTTACAAAGATAATACATGGATTGGTTCATGTAAAACATTTTCCATGGTGTTAGGATGAAGGTAGCAAAAAAGAATATTGTTGATTAGTTGTACTTGTGTCATTTTTACTTCAGTTCCACTTTACATTTTCTCAATTGAGAATGTATTTATATTATTCAATGAATGCATATCATTAGGAATTAAGGTTTAAGATATAAGGGGGCCACACAATTTTCAGAACTATCCCCAAAAGACGAGACTAAGTTACTTGATCATTTAAAAGTTTCTGTATATATAACACAGCACCACAGAGGTCCTAGAGTATATGAAATGCCACTTATGAGTCAACAGTGTCACTCAAATTAGAAGGGGTTCAAATCCCATAAAACCCTAAACAGAGACATTGGCTGCTTCCCAGCCCACACATACAGGCAGGTACAAGGAATAGTAGTAGAAAGGTCACCTACATAGACTTTATGCTCACAGCACAGAAGCATTTACTGTCAATGTTTAAGTGAAGCACAGATTGAATCAGCCTCACATGGTGAAATTTTTGGCAGAGATTTTATTATGTCTAGGTTGCTTTTGCTGTCCATATGTAACACAAAGTGACTAGGGTAAATACCTACAATGCAGGGACAAAAAAAAAAAAAAAAGGCCAGTTTGAAAGTTTTGCCAACTTAAGAATTTGATGACTTGCAAATTGCCTAGTGCTTACAAAACAAGCATTGAGCAAATAGCAACAGGAGTGAAGTGAACCATAATCAACCATGAAATCCTTAGTAGAACTCTCCATAGGAGCCTCAGGATGCAGATTAAGTCTCAAAGTGACAGAATTTAGATTTTGCATCTGGATTATTATATTAGCACTACATTTTAATTTTTGATGCACCCTTTTCAGAGCAAAGAGGACACTTTGGGAAACCTACTAATTAAGATACCCCACATTGGAATTTTGAGCTTGAGCAAAACCTTTAAAATTTCTAGAATTGATGCATTGCCTGGAGCAGCTGAGTCATAAATGAAGCAGAGTGCAATTTATGGTGACTGTGACATAATAACTTGAAGCACTTAAAAGATTGAATGATTTTCCTTTATTGGAAGATACTTGTCTGAATTAAGTCTTACCCACTCAGAATGCAGTTTAGCAATCATGGCACTGTGGGGAGGCAGCCAATAGCAGGGCTCCAGAGTGACATTAGCAAGCCATGTAAAGTGTGACATTAGCCACACGATCAGTCTATCAACAAGTAGGGCAAGGTTTAATGACAGAGTCTCAACTCCACATATCGTAGTGATGTGGTCCAGGACAGGAATGTACCAGAATCTTCTCTTTCCATTTACCTGGATGGAGTCTATGCCTCTGTGGCTGAAACCATGGGCTACACGGAGTAATGATGTCTACAACAGTTTTCGGGGTGAAAGTATACTCCCCTGGTTTCCTTTCCATGTGATACTCCTTATACATATCAAAAATCAACCCCTTCCACATTCTCTGTCTTCATTACTACATGTCCTGTGGGAGGATCCAAGACCAGCCGTTTATAAGTTAACATGAAATGAATGCATAATTGTATCCAGGTTAGTTGCATTTAAAGTCTTTTTGGAATTTTAGATTGGAAGTATATACGACCTCTCCAAAGTCTTCGATATTCATATGGCACAGGTATCCTTACAGCTGATTTTAGAATCAGTGATTGATTTCAGGATTTATGATTGATTTGGGGTGTTTTTAGTAGTCCCTAGAAAATGTTATGAGTGTGTGTCTGTGATTTTGGTATATCAGACACACATATCAAATATATATTTGAATTAATGCACTATGATACCAATATGTATGTGAAAGAAAACCTCTCATATATAAGCTAAAAATTTCTTCAGAACAATTTCACATAGAGATAAGAAAGAGATGTTTTCAACAGTGCTTTTTTTAGCTGAAGATACTGAAGTTCACCTCAAGACAAATCTAGACCTAGATTCCAGTATTCCTCATGGAGTTTATTCCTCACTTGGCATAAAAGGTATCAGACAAGCAATCCTATGGAAAAATAACCTGTCTGTGATTTCTGTTAAAAATTGTTTTCTTCTCTGCCCATTTGCTGTAAGGATGCCCAGTCAGTAAAGTAAGGTATGGAGAGCTATGGCAAACATTGTCATAAAAGTTCAACTGTGTTCAAAGGTTGAGAAGGCTTCCTTCACTTTCTGATGTTCCCACAAAATTTCAGGGACAGCCACAGAATGAGGGATGTCACAATACTAGGCTGGAAACACAGACTCTTGTGGAAATCCTAGTCGGCAGGTTTAAAGAAAGATAGGAAGATGTGGTGAAATCCTAAATTATATAGGATTTCATATATAGATATCATCTCAGCAAGGCATGAGCTATAAGAGATAACTAAATGGAAGCCGTTAGGGAGGCAGACTGGGTTCAGATTAATCGGTAGTTCTGCCGCATGCAAATTGAGTGACCTAGGAAAAGTCATTCTCTTCTCGATGGCTCCATTCCCTTATTGGTAATATGAGAGTGATAATGGTACCTCATAGGATTGCTATAAAAATTGAGTCATTCGTTAAAGAACATTCTACTTTTCACATGTACTAAATATTATCTAAATATGCACTGAATAAGGAGGCAAAAACATGTCATTCCTGGAGGAAACTATTGAGGGAACGGCCTTATATTCTGGGGACTGTTGTCCATGCCGTGAAAGCACCATCCTTAGATGAACATGCTGCACTCCCATGCGTCTGTAAGAAGCTTCCAGGCATTTCTTCCCACCAGGAATGAAGGAAGACTGTAGGGATTGATGTTTTCTCTTGCCTTGGATTTGAATGTAGCAGGTGAGCCCACTTGGAGATTCCCCGAGACACAAAAGCGCGGGAAGAGGCTGATGTAATCATGAGTCTGAGCGGTGAAAAGACAGAATTTGCGAGATGGAGAGAATGACTTGCCATCTAAAAATACAGAGCTTACTTTCCGCTCTGTCTGCCTGTGGCCTTGGGCTGCTCACAGAGCCAGCTGAAACTCAGTTGTCTATCCTACGATATAGCAATATATGCAACTGCTGTGTTCATTTTGGATGGATGCAAGGCTCAAGTGACAGGCAAATGTGAAGGCCCGTTTAAACTGCGAAGCCCAAGACAGAATTTGGTCGTGAGCTGGTAGGTTGTGAAGCAAACTAGTTAATTTCCCCAAATGAAATTAATTTCCTGCTCCTCTTCATAACAACACATGTAAGCAGGTTCACCTTAATGAAGGTGAACAGGGAACTGATCTGTGGGGGCAGAGGCAGGCAGTTACTCTGTGGTTACTAGACAATATCACATACCATGTGGGCAGCCTTTGCCTAGTTCGGAGTTTTCAGGAAGAACAGAAGGGTTTGGGCGGGAGGAAGAATGGAAGGAGAAAGAGAAAAGGACATTGTCCCCACCCAGCTTCCCTGCCCCATGCCTGAATCACAGCTCAGGTGAAGTGTGTGTGTGTGTGTGTGTGTGTGGGTGTGTGTGTGTGTGTGTGTGTGGGTGTGTGGGAGGAATAGGTTAATTTCAAGAAGAGAGAAGTTTCTGTGTTTGATAGAAGACTATGAGACAGAACGTTTTAACAACTAACAATGAGGCTGCTCTTTAATATGTGAGGGGACACATATGTGAGGCATCTCTTTCGGGTTGACTTTCTAGGAGCAGGAATCCTTCAGATGGAATGTGAATAGGAGCTGGAAGGAAGGGTGTGCGATTTGTCCTTCGCAATCTCCAGGGCAGAGCTTGCTGTGTGGTTGGTTGCTACTTTCACTGAGTGAGGAGTTCTCAGCTCAGAGTCCTCTCCCTCAGAACTTTGAAGGCACATCTCCAATATCTTCAAGTACTCTGGGTTGTCCATAAGAATTTGGAAGCCAATGAGATTATTGTGAAGTGTTTTTTTCCTCTGGAATTTTCTAGGATCTTTGCTTTATCCTTAGATTACTAAAATTTCACAGAGATGCCAGGCTTTTTTCACTCACTGGAATCCAAGCTCACAACTTTGCTTTGTTCACTTCTGATTCTTAGTTCCTTGAAACACCATGTTCAACACAATAGGAACTCAATAAATATTAATAGTTGTTGAATACATATTTAGAATGAAGTTATTCTGTGGGAAACGTGGAGGATGTACTTAATTTGAATAATCCATTTTTCTTCATTGAAAAATATCATTTACATAAGTTCTCCTCTCTTTTATTCACTTCTTCAAAAGCAATAATGAGGTAAATTCCCATCGCTGGTTGAGATCTTCTTTTTGGCTTTTCCTTTCCCTTAATAGGCTTCATTTAATCAAACAAACACCTTTTTACAATAATTCATTCTGATTAACTGAGTGAGTGTTAATGTAGCAATCAGTTTGGTGATCACCAGTCTGCTTGTTATTAGATGTGAAATCTCAAGTTTAAGCAAAGCATGAGAAAAATTTTTTAAATGTTCCATACAAGTGGCTACTTCAGCAAGGATCCAGAGAAAACAAATCACTGATGAGAGCCATGTGATTTTTTGAATTTCAAAAATAAACTTTTATCTTGAAAAAAATTTATGGAGACCATAAAATTTCTAAGTTTTTATTTTTCTAGGAAACAATATTTTAGAATGTTATGACAATCTAAGCTTGCCATAAATTCACTTAAAATATTATATTTCAATCCCCTAAACTTAGAACATAATCTAAAAAGATGAGGAAGATCACAGCACTAAAAATATTTTTATTTTTCGTATTTTCCCATTTATCTACCTACTGATTCACTAACTAATTGATTCAACCAGTCACTCATTATAACTTTACTAACTCTTGTGAACAAGAACAGCTCTGTGGGATCACTGACATTAAAATTAAAAAAACACAAACAAACAAAAAAATTGCTCCCATTGGATTGATCTCAGAATGTTGTGGCTTGCTTTGTTCTTGATTTAAATCTTTGGCTGCCATTCACCCACAAGAGCAGTAAAACACACTCACAGTCTCAGATTATTTCCATCATGGCTCTATTAAGTCCAGCCATAATCCAAGAGATGGAGTTTTAGGGACGACATTTTCCCACCTTTGTTTTAAAAGACTCCCTACTTATTGGCTGAGGAAGAGAAACAGGCAAAAGAATATGGTTAGTGATGAAAGCAAAGTGAGGCCACATCTGATTCTCCTGAGATATTTTTGAAGAACACTTTATCCTTAGGAAAATGTTGCTCTTGTCTCATTGCCAAGGTCAGTGATAACTTGGACAGCCCTCTAGGTATGAACTAACTGTTTAAATGAGACTTGGCAAATAACATATTCAGGCTGTACTCTTTAGCTTAAGAGTATTCGCAACGTTTCTCATTCATGATAAGTTAAAATGCGTTTTACTACACTTGTTCATTTCTTCCTATTTTTTTTTTTTTGTTCCAGAAGAAGACAGTAGGTACATTTTCTCTGCAAAACTGGGTAGCACAGCCACACTTTGTAAGTGGCTCTGAGGAGCAGATGTCCACGTTACTTGTCCAAACTATAGATGGAGAAATGGAAAGACTGGAAATATTCTCCAGAAAAAATACCCCAATAATTTCAAAAAAAGCAAGACATGTAAATGAAGTTAGAAAGAACTACAGAATGATCATATGAAAAGAGAGTCATAAAAAGTTGTGAATTATTAGTGTAGGGACAAAAAGCGACTATGCATCTTGTACAGTGATTGGCCAAGTAGCAAAGGATTGTTACCTCAAGATTGGGGAGTCCCTGATACCAGTTTCCTGGGTCCTCTGTCACTGAGCAGATATATTGTCTGTACAATCCCTCCAGCACCACCCACCCTCCACTGTGCTCCCTGGAGGAGAAGGTGACCACAAAGTGCAGGGTAGTAATTCTAAATATCAAATCGTGTGTCAGGGCCAGTGACCCTAAGGTATCCTTACTGTCAATGACATGACTTCTGAACCTTGCCTCAGGGGATGGCTCTTCCCTGCTCACCTCCTTGTTACTTCCAGGGGAAATGGCTCCCTGCCTCCTGCCTAACTTTGTTTTTGGGAGAAGATGACCTCCACTAGCTCCCCCGCCCCCACTTCTTCTCTATCCCCTTCACCCTGTGATGCTGAGGCAACCCTGTCACTGCTGAGCCTTTGAGCAGCATCCAGCCACACGGTTCCAGAGGAAATCCAAGGTGAGGTGAGGCAGGAAAGGTGTGCATGAGCTGCACCTGGTGAGAATGGTCAGGGCCTGCATGTTTGAGCTCAGCCTGTGTGGGGCCAGAAGCCTCTCTGTCTCAGGAGACCCATTACCACCTCTGGGGTTCTGTCTCCTGTGTTTCTTTGGCACCACTGTCCTCTGCGGAAGAGTTTTTCCATCAGGTTGAAAGCAGAGTGCAGCACCGACCTGTTCGCATCTGTGACCCACTGAATGGTATATTTCGTCTGTGGTGGCAGGGGGGCCCTGCCCAGGCCTGTGAGGAAACCAGGAGATTCAGCCTTATCTGCGCTGGGCCTTGTTAGCAGTTGTTACAGGCTGACGTGTGTCTCCAGGAGATGTGCTGAAGTCCCACCCTGGGTCCTGATGAAGGTGAGCTCACCTGAGAATGAGGTCTTTGCAGATGCTGGTCATTGCTGTCAGGGGAAGGACAATGAACAGGAGAACAGGAGCAGTATGGGCCTGTGGTCCAAGATGACCAGTGTCCTGGTGAGAAGGAGGACAATTAGATACCAAGAGAGAACCCCCTGGAAAGAAGGAGACACAGGCTGGAGAGACGCTGCCACAGCCAAGGGCCCTGGGGCCACCTGAACCAGGGGACAAACAAGGGAGTGTCCCTCCCAAAGCTTCAGAGGGATCCTGGCCAGGCCTTCCTTTTGGACTCTAGTTTCCACAATGGTGGGGAAATAAGATTTTTGTTTTAAGCCACCTAGTTCATGGCCCTCCCTTACAGAAGCCATAGGAAATGGATACAGGGGTGTCTACATGAATTTAAGTTAAGAGAAAGAGAGAGAGAGAGATACTAATCACCCTTTTCAACCTCTATTGTTTGAGGACCCCAGGGGTCCCAGTAAGGTAAATGCTTTTTACACTGTCCAGATAGTCCTCCTGGGAAAGAGGGAACAGCTGAACAGGTGAGTGGCCCCAAGCTCTCTCCTGTGGCTGTCTGCAGACCAAGGAACTCATCTTCCCTGGAGCTAGGTGGCTATCAGCTTCTTGTTCCAACCTGTACCCTGAAGGAAAGATCTCCTTTCTCTGAATGGTGGGACATTTTCCTGTCTGGGAAATGAGAAAGGGAATCAAACATTTCATATATTTAGTAATGTTTCTAGACATTAATCACATACAATATAAGGTAATCTCATAATATTTGCTGTGAAGCATTAATTACTCAAGTATGGGGGTTCTCTATGAGTTAAGATGAATTAAACCTCATACAATTATTACATCCAGCACATTAAACTGCTGAATAATAAATCAGCATCAAATGAGGGAAAGAAAGTTCACGTGAAAGAGATCAGATGTGCAAGTCTCTTAATGAAATAATTTATATTTCAAAAGGAGAGATCCATCAGTAAGCTAAGGTTTCTGAAGTGGACATTCCCAATTACAAAATTTCAAGAGATGAAATTTGTTTTCTTTCCCTAGATGATCCTATGGTCTCTTCACCCACTGCAGAACAATGGTAGTACCCTGGTCAACCAAAGCAGAGAGCATTTCAGTCCTGTTTATGGAATCCTTTCTCTATGGCAACCTAGCCTGGCCCAAGGCAACTTTTTTGAGAACATGATCCTTTAAATAATGTCCTTCATGGCAAATACTTTCTACTAAATAATGAAGGCCCCAAATTTTCTGGGGTAGTGTAGAAAGTCTGCTTCCTTCAATCTCTGCAGAAGTGTGTATTTGAGGTCCTGAAACTGTTTCTGGTTTTAATCATGCAGGGAGCACCTTACAGACATTTCGCCAAAGGGCAAAGCACTGTTACTATTGGGGACATTATGTAATAACTGTTGGAGGGGGGTTATTCCCTCATCCTCACCCCTGTCCCTCATGTACATTCGCTTCTCTGTGCTGTGCCCAGGCCAAGAAGTACAGGGTAAATAAACAGCCTGGACCAGGAGCGGGGTCTTCCATCAGGGAGTTATAGGCTGTTTGAGGAAATAAGAAACAGACATCTAAGCAGCATGTTAAATTGGTGTCTGGACTCTCCCATCCCTGATAATTCGGACATATCCAGGCTTGCTAAGAGAACCAATGGGGCTGATGAGGAGAGTTCTGTAGGGAAGATGGTGTGAGTCAGAGAGTAACATCCTGGGAATAAACACTCTCAGTCCCTGGACAAGCTAATTTTGGAATGAAATGGAATTGAGCCTACAGTTTCTGGATAGAGCTACAGCCAAAACCACACCATCAAGAGGCAACAGAAAGAGGGGCAGATGGCTATTCCTAATTTCAAGAGGCGAGGAAAGGTGATCCTCACGGGTGCAAGACGCAGAACAGAGCCAGACACTGGGGACGGGGAGGAGTGTCCACTCTCCAGAGTGAGCGCGGTTACTTCATGGTCTGTGTCCAGTTATCCCGCCATGCTGAGTTTCTGTTCTCAGCTATCTTGAGATTATCTTATCATGAGGATTTATTTACGTATCTGCCAGGTTATTTCTGATGGCACAATGTTTGTTGTAGTGGGAAAATGCTCTTCTAAAAAACTTCGAGGCCTAAAGTCTCAAAAAAAAGAGAATCTTGAAGAGAGAATTTTTATTGGTTTCCACCACGCACCTCTGGGCATTCCTAGCCTGGTGGTAAATAAAAATGAAAGCTTAAGAAGAGACCAAATCGGGCTGCAAGACCGCACAAAGGCTGATTAATTTCTAGTTCACAGTCCCAGGGTGGGTAGCCCTTGGCTGCAAGGTTAGATTGGAAGAGGATGCCAACTGAGGCTCAGTGTTGAGTGGTCCCTAGGATGTTGTCTTCCTGAAGAATCACTGAAACTCGATTTCTGCTTCGTGGCTATTCCTTCTGATGAGTCAATGGCCTCAGGGTGAAAACAGTTTTCTGTGCTGGGTTTGCCCCTCTGGAATTTTGCCTTTGCGCAGATTTTGGTCCCGTAATTCTTCATTAGCCTTTCCATGATATAAAAAATATTAACTTATGTGCCATCAGTTTATAAAAGTTATCCTCAATTATTTCATCTGCTGTGAAGCAGAAACCCCCAGAGCAGGACTTCTCACTCTTGGCACTAGGGATAGTGTGGGCAGGTACTTCTCTGCTGGTGGGCACCGTCCAGTGCACACTAAGGTGCTTAGCAATACCAGTAACTTCTACCGGTGAGATGCCAGTAGCAACCCACCGCCCCACTCTGCACTTTCTCAGTCATGATGACTAAAATCATCTCCAAACACTGCCAAGTCCCCCCTACGGAGAGGGATTGTCCTCAGTTAAGAACCTCTGCCCTAACATATTGCTATGTTTAAATGAACATTTCCAAAAATATTTACAGCTTATGATAAATTAAGAATAACTGTGTTTTGTGCATTCGCTTTACATTTCAGCTCGCTAATACTGAAGACGCGGAGCTTGAAAATCCAGTGGGAAATTGCTGAACAACGTGATTTATAGGAAGAACATTAACTTCTGAGCCAGGCAGAACTGCATTCTAACCCTGCCTCAACAACTGGCTTTGACAGGCTGCTAATTACATAGCCTCAACAAGTTACTTAACCTCTTCACCCTTAGTTCTGCTCCTGTAAATTAGGATCCGCAAAGTGTTGTTTGTAAGTAATTTTCTTCTCGCTTGGTTCGATTATTCATTCAGAGCACACGGAACATGCAGTGTTAACTTCTTTTTTTGTTTTTCAGATTCTTTCTAAAGTACAGGTTTTTTCACCAAAAGCTTTATTGTTAAATTGGGGGTGAGGTGGTGGGGGGATGAGAGAAGTCCATTGAATCAAATATGTTAGTCCACCAAATATTTTATTTAACTTGGATTCTGAAAGAGTCTTCAAGGTAAGATTCAGTTCCAATCTTATTTTAAAAATTATTTATGGGTTGAGACCAAAAGGCAGACAAATTTTCTACGAGGCTAAAAATTGCATTTCAAAAGGTGTACTTTTTCTTGAGGTGTGTTTGTACATTATTATGTACAGATTGAAGAGGAGAGAAATAAGACGATTTTGGTGTAAGACAAGTAACCAACACAATTTGTGTTAGCTTATGCATCAACTCAAATCAGAGAAGTCAACATGTTCTCAACAGGTCTGCAAAGAAAACGTACTGAGCACCAGGTGCCAGGCTCCATGGGGAGTAGTTTTCACAGGTTATCTCATTTAATTTTTGCGAGACACCTCTGAGGTAATGCTAACCCATTTTACAGATGCAGGGATCTCAAGTGCATTGAGGTCATGTGTCCACATTCATGCAATTGGGAGCAAATAATTGCAGCCCTGCTCCTCTGGGATCCAGTGCTCCTGAACCTGATGGCACGCTGCCTCT
The DNA here is from genome assembly GCA_004027475.1 of Anoura caudifer. NCBI lineage: Eukaryota > Metazoa > Chordata > Mammalia > Chiroptera > Phyllostomidae > Anoura > Anoura caudifer. The sequence continues at coordinate 118,263 of PVKU01000036.1, forward strand.
GATAATCGGGGACAAGAGGAGCAAGAAAGATGGATGGACACCAAAGGAGAGTGTCGAACTGGAGGCAAACTTGATGAAATATGCTGGGAGGGGGCCTTAAGGAAAGACATGGGTTCAGGATGTGAAACCTCTAGGACAGAAATAAACAAGGGAAAAGGGGTGGAGGGTGCGACCAGGGGCATTGGTTTATAGAAAATTCCTAACACTTATCAGATTAAAGGAAACATCTTTATTTTTAGTTAAATGGAAACTCCCATGACATCTATTCAATTTTATGTGTTTAAATATGGGATTATAAATGACACCCTCCTGCCCACCAAGAGTTTACTTATGGGAAATGAACCTCCCTTTGACATGGAGACAAGCTTCTTAATCATCAGATAATTCTAGCATGAGGACACTTTTAGAACCAGAGAAGTATATTTTAAAGCTTCTGCTGAGCGCAGAACTGCTGGGTGGGCATTTTATCTAGTAAGAAGCATAGATCTTGGCCGGTAGATCTTGTAGAGAAAAGAGCTTTGAGACTCTCAGGTGGATTTTCCTGCCAAGGCAGGAGAAGTAATGAACACTGCTACTCGGAGCCTCTGAAGAGCGCTCGTCAGTATCAGGCGCTTAGCAAGACCTGGCCCCTCCGATGGTATCTGTCAAGTGAAGATTAAGCCCAGCCGAAGCCACTTCAGAGTTCGACTCCCATTGAAGCATCATGTCTGTTCTTTCTCTGTTTACAGCAGTCACTTTCTCCCGAGCATGATCAAAAAGCGGCAACAAGCAAGAAAAATTGTGAGCATTTTTTCAGTTAGCAGCATCTTTTCTTCTCAGCAGCCACGTGTTTCTAAGCAGGTTGGCTCCATATTCACAAGCTGGGGGACTTTTGCCACCTCAACTGTGTGGACATCCCATGGGGTTAATTGATAGTCTATGAACTGGTAAAGAGGGTATTCAAGAGAAGCTCAAAATTGAAATTTTGATGTGCTATCTCCCAGTTTTAGTTATTTGTGACCACTTCCAATATTTGTAAATGCCATGCTGCGCACACACACAGTCGTTCTGTGACCTCAGTAGATCTGAGGGCTGCCAGTGTGACACCCCAAAAGCAAACAGGAATTCAGGTGAGATTCAGTTGACTTGGGCATTCTGTCTGAATATTCCACAATGGAAAGAAGACAAGAGTGAACTTTGGAACCGAACAATTTGGGGAGTTGATGGCCACGTGTCCGTGGGCCAGTTACTCAATCTTTCTCACTCTCTGTTTTATGATTGGGGAGAGAAGGTGATGGGACGCTGGCCACTGGGCTGTTGTGAGGGGTGAATTAACCAGCTTGCATTATGCTAAATGAGTGTCAGCCCTACACTCATCTCAGTTCTTCAGTGGGCTCTAGAGATGGTCAGCTCATTCAGGAGAGACCAAATCTTGCTTTGGCAATTGAAGTAATTTGGTACCTAAGAAGTTTTATGTAGAAAAGAAGAAAGGTCTAGAAGGAAACATGCTGGGAGAATGTGACTGCTTGGGGATAATGAAACACCAATTCCTGAATTACAAGTCAGCTTTAACTGAATTGAAGAATGCATTTGCATGTATAACTAGGATCCCAACTTAATCATTGCCTCACTCCCCGTCATCCTGGGGGTTTTGGGGTTTGGTGCCTGGCTCCTCAGAACCCCTGCTTGTCACGTCCTTTGTTCTGACAGCAGCTTCAAGTCCCTCCTACCAGGGCAGCAGTGGATCCTACCCTCCTGTGTGCCTTAGTTTGTGCAGGGGACAAGAATGGGGACACAGAAGCAGCAGCAGGCATACTGCTGACCTTGAGTGGCAATAACCATGCCCACTGCCAAGTGGGCCCTGCGTGTCACCTTGCATGGTCATTTGGAAGATGTCTAAGAGGCTGTGTGTTGCTCTGACCAGTGTGGCTCCATTGTTGGGCATTGTCCCACAAACCAAGAGGTTGCCAGAAGACAACCAAGCGATGCAAGAACCCATGTCTTCCTCTGTTCTTTGTTTTCTATGAGATGTGAAGAAACATGAAGGGAAAGCTCCTTCTGAGCACCGCTGAATCGTAGGGGACCAGACTTCTTTCCAGGCCAGGGCCCAGCTGGGGGTGCTAACCTGGGGGTGAGACACGGAATAGAATGGGGACGATGTTTTCTTAAAGGAGCATATTTGTTTCGTGAGACCTTAATACTTTAAGACAAGTAATAGAGAGGTGTGAATTTTTTTTTTAAAATATTTTATTTATTTATTTATTTATTTTTAGAGAGGGGAGAAGTGAGGGAGAAAGAGAAGGAGAGAAACATCAATGTGTGGTTGCCTGTCACGTGGCCCCCACTGGGGACCTGGCCTGCAACCCAGGCATGTGCCCTGACTGGGAATCAAACCAGCGACTCTTTGGTTCACAGGCCTGCACTCAATCCACTGAGCTACACCAGCCAGGGCGAGAGGTGTGAATTTTAAGGACATAGTTTCAGAGAATAATATGTGTGCATGCATGTGCACACCTGTACATTACTGCCAAAGGATGAAGTTCAGGCACAGTGTATCATATGCAGAAGGCCCATGCATTCCTTGGAAGAAACCGAGTCTCAAATGTAGGTGCTGTGTGGGGTCCAGATCTATTGCAGGAAAGGAAATGGATGATTATGGAAAACCACTCAACTGTAACACTAATTAGTATCAAAGTTCAATTTGCTGCAAAGCATGCTGGTAGTTTGCCACTTGAAAAACCAAGTTTAAAATAAATTTGAAAGTAAAATGACCCTTAAGTTTGAAATCTTTTTTGAGGAGTTGTCCTTATATGCTAAACTTACTCGTTGATTACACTCCTTGAGTTTAATTCATTTCCTGCTAGACTCCCTCCAGAACTTCCCGAGCTATTTTAATGCTTCATGCATACTGCTGTATCTTCATATTTGCCAGGTCCTGTTAGGCTACCAGGTGTCAATTGGCTCACAGAGTTTCAAATGAATTTAACTTTGTTAATTTTCTGTTTCCTGTACCCTAGCTCCAGAACATCTTGGCTGAAGTTCTATCCGTCACAATCTGTTAGATAACAGGATACAGTTGGGGTCACGCCCTCCTATTAAAGACCTCTGAGTGGCTCTTTAGGAACAGATAATTATTGTGAGCCAAAGGTGGAAGAAACCTGCAGAGCAGTCATTTGAAGTAATCATCTTCTTATATGTGTAACTTGTACATATAGAATAAATTGAGCAAACATTGAAAAGATGCCTTTATCATGGAATGAGGGGATTGACTTTTATTTTTATAAGACACTTCTTTTAATGACCTGGGAAGTGAAATGGGAATAACACATGTCACGGAAGAATTCAGAAACATGGTATTTTTAACTGTAAAGCCCATGAGATTTGAAAAAAAAAAAAGCTATTTTATTTCTATAATCTAGCTGCATTTTCTAAACCTCAGTAAGTCATAATTTTAAGAAGTACAGTCTGGTGTGAACTTGAACTTGTATGCTTAAGTTAAAAATCTTAGCCAGTGACACATTGCAGGAGATAAGACTTCGTGTTTCTCTTCCAAAACATTTACACACTCCTCTCCCTGCTCTGACTGGTTTGTCCCATTTCCCTGCAGAGTTGAAATATTTTAACCTAAGATAACAAAGTCACATTCAAGGTCCTCCTAGCACAACTTGGGGAAGTGCCAAGCATAGCAGTATGTTGTTCTTGACAGGTTCGACTCCATCAGTTTCTTAAGGGAGAGAAAGATTTGCGGAACACTCTGCGGGGTAATGGAGCAAATGCCTTCTTGAGTAACACCAACTGAATTATATCCCTTGGTACACCGTGTTTGTATCTTTTATAGAGCCACTAAACAAAGATGATGGGCCTGAAGATGAAAAGCAAATCTTAGGAGAAAGGCTCGTATGTGGTCAGTCAGCACTATGAAGGATTTGTGGATGGTTGGGACTCAGGGAGGAATGAATCATTTTCCTTGAGTTTTCATGAGCGTGCAGATAAGCACAGAAGGGACTTGTGCATGACGATGCTGCTTGACCTCTTCTCATCGCTACGAACAGATTGCAGGTGGTGCCACCGACCAAGCAGGTCCCTCAAAGGGACTTCCTGTGAGCATCTCTTTAGGTTGCTGTCGGACTCCACAGCTCCTTCTAGGGCAAGGGCGAATTATTTGGTTGAACAAGGTTTTAGTCTGTGTGTTGTGGGCAAGTGGACGATTGGAGCTTCTCTATAAACACAGTCTCCAATACCGGTCCCACAAACCTCTGCTTATCTGAGGCTTTTACGGGAAAACTCACATCCCAAAAGTCAGCATTGCTCCCTCTCACCATGGCTTCTGCAGTTTTTACTCTGCTTAAGACAGCAGAAAATTTGGGGAAAGCATCAGTTTTGTCTGAGTAGACTGTTCATGTATATATAAAGCAGAAAAGGTAGGCTTAAGAAAAAAGAAAGTTTTCTTTTTCCTTTTTTTTTCTTGGCACCTGGGCTGCATCTAGGCAACTGTCCCAGGGAAGATGGGACTCAGGGCTCTTACGAAACACCTGCTGAGGAACACATTTGCTAATATGGATTATTTGCAGGGCCTTTTTTAATGGATTGGGTATATTTTGCACAGACAGTGCCTGAACACAAGTCCATCATTATAATTTTATATAATTATCTGGGAGAAATATTTTTAAAGTAATCAATCTTCCCTGGGAAATATTTTAAAACAACTAAGTGGATGTATATCCATGAATATTTGAACTGTGGGTTGAAATATTTACAATTATTAAAGCAACCTGTGGAACAGGAGTGAGTTCTAGGAGAAATTGTACAAAATAAAAATGGTAGGCACAGGTAGGTAGAGGCAGCGTTTGACTGTGTTCTGCTCAGGGCATGGGCATGGCTGGAGGGAACATGGGCATCTTGCTACATTTTGCTACTTGGAGGGTGACTGGCTCCAGCTCCACCCAGCCCATGACCTCTGGCACTTGAAGCATTGTGCCCCAGAGAACATGACGTTCCTGTTCAAGGGGCCTTAAAGACATGGATGGGTGAGTGCAGAATTCCTGCTTGCTTAGCCAGCTTCATGAGATTATGCACTCTCCATCACAAAACCAATATTTGAGAAGTAGAGAGACCAGTGGAATGTGGTTTAACTAAAGGCCAAACTGGCCCACTCAGTCTTTCCCTGCTTTAAGCTTGGGATCTCAAGCTACATCTTCTCATTCCACTGGTTAGTACTCTACACAGTGGGGTTTGACCTGTTTTATATCCATCAACTCACCATGCAAGTGATCTGAACTACAAATTGGTGGCTGGCATTAGTCACTCTAGGGTGACTTTTCTGGGGGTGACTCAATGGATGTGTCTCCCTCTTTCATGGGTCTTTTCACATTCAGCATATGGCTTGTAATCAAACAGAGAGAGAGTTCATCCACCAGCACTGGCCAAGACAGATGCTAACCTCGAGACCTGTGGTGGAAAAATACTGGCTGTTTCACTGAAGAGCAGCTCCATCCCAGACAATGGGAAGCTAATGCTCAAAAGCCTGAACTCCCCAATGGTGTGTAGGTTACAGATTGTAGGAGACAAAATCACAGACACTGTGGGTCGGGGGTTGGCAGTCCTGCTGGGGCTGATGGGTTGGAGGTGAGGTAAAGGTGATGCATCAGGTCTCTGGGACAGTGCTGAGGTCTGCGCTGGTGTCTCTCTGTCCTGTCTCCAGGGTACATAGCCAGGGGGCAGTCATTCCACCTTAGAGCTCAGGAGCTGACACATCACTTAGGTCAAGATGTGACCTTTAGTCTGCCAGAGGTCCAGGGACTGTCTCCTGCTGCCTCAGGGGTTGCTGGTTATCCGGGGGAAAGGCTAGGGCTCTGAGGTGTGGCGGTGAGGGGGGAGATGATTTCCAGAGCTAGGATTTCAAGCTTAAATTAATCACGGTCATAAGGACCCTTGGTTTCAGCCTGCAGATGGTCTTCAATCCATAGAGTCACCTTCAGAAGTGTGTCCCTGTGGAGGCCGAGGGTCCTTCTTTTGGCTAAATTTACCAATTTTTCATTCTTCAAACCACATCTCATTTTCCACAGTTAGGCTCAGAGCCTCCTTGCCCCTCCTCTGACCTGCTCCCTGGGCCTGCTCCCGGGAGTCCCTCTGTGTTTCCATGTTTTGTCCTGTGTGGATGGGCTCTCTGAGTGTCCGTGGGCCCATGGGCAGGGTCGTCTTGGAGGAGCGTGGCTGCCAACACCTATATGAAGGAGTTTCCTGCTCACAGTGACTGTCCTATGTGGACACAAAGGGTGGGCTTGGGATGGTGTGGTGCTGTCCCCTGAGGATGCCCCTTTTCCAGGGCCTTCCAGCAGCAGGACCTCAGGGTACCTCATGGACTCACAATGCAAAGTGAACATTTTTAGCACCCAGGGGTAGGAGGCCTGGAGCAGCTGAGTTGCTGGAGGGGCCTCCAGAGCCCAGGGCCTGTTACTCACACACTTGTGGGGAAGCGTTTATTTAGCCCGCGGTGTGTAGTTAGTGAAGATGGTGGGGCTGCACATGTGCAATCCCACAGGCAGGTGGGCAGGCAGGTGAATGAGGTAAGAGCTAGATTACCATCTTGATTTTGAAACCTGTAGGGCTGTCCAGGTGGGATGGGATGGATACTCAGACAAGATTTCTCTCTTAGTCTTGAGGCCAAATTCCTTCTTCCTATCTTTCTGTGTATACGAAACAGTGTTCAAATATCCTGTGAAGGAAGAAGACTTTCAAAAGAAGACAAAGAGCATATTATAACAAGAAAGCATAGGCAGAGGAAATCAGAAGAGAAGTATGTGCTTTTCAAGAATGACAGAGGTTTACAGTTCAGAAGCAGTCAACCAAAGCTAACTCAGGAAGACCAAAGGAGGAGCCAGGTGCTCCCATCTGCTCTAACTCAGAAAGTATGGGCGAGCTAAGGGGTGCCCCTCCACGCCCCATCCCTAAGGCTGAGCTCTGCCTTGGGAAGGAGAGAAAATGATGAAGATTTTCAATCCTTAGTTGTTCCGCAGGCTTGCAAAACCAAGCATGCCATCTCCCCCGTTTGGAGAGTAGCTGATGCCCAGGCAGGTTTTTTGTTAAACTTTGAAGCTGAGGACAGGGGTTCCCAGCACAGTGGGATGGCAGCAAAGCCTTCAGAAGGTCTACTTGGAGCAGGCTTCCAGCAAGCATTGGGTCAAGGACAGTTTTTCACTGATACTTAATTGATTTTACATGGCCACATTGCCTTCTTCCTTCTTGGGGAGCGTGCCATTAACAAACGACTCCTTAATACTTGTCCGAATGGCTTTCACCGCCCAGTGTGAAAATAGTCTCAGGCTTCTTTGTGTAGCCCTGGACTGCTTGTTCAGAAGGATGTCATGTTATTTAAGCAGTCTTCAAACAGGTAATAAAGGCATTTCCACTGGGTCAGCACTTCCTCTCATTTCTTGAAGGAGGAGCTGATTGTTCTGAAGCTCCCCAGGGATACTCCAGGCTCTCAAAATGACTGAAGTGACCATGGTGTCATGCTCTTATGTGCACTGTTACAACGGGAAACCCTGGGAAGGTCATTTATAATATCAGCATCAAGGCTGTGATCCTCTGCATTGGACTTTCTCTAAAGCAGAAGACACCACCAAATGGAGTTAGTGCTGAAAATGGAAGAAAAGGCTTATAACCTGTTGACCTTCTCTTTGAGAATCTGTGGCTTGTGCCGTGTCATTCATAAAAGAATACAAAGGCATGTGTCATCCAACACAAAGCCCAGACAGCCCAACCTGACACAGGGCGAACAAGTCAGTAAGTCTGGCAAAGATAAGGGAGTTTGTGAAAAATTGTCACTTCCCCTCCGGGCTATGCATTCTGATTAGATTCCTGTGCGTACAAGGAAGTGAGTACGAAAGCTGTGTAGTCACCCACACAGAATGATTAAATAATTATGCAAAAGAGAATTCCTCATACCTGTGAGATGGGCAGAACTCTGTTGCTTTCAGGCTTGAGATAAGGAGCTATAATTTGACGGTCATTTAAACTGATATTTCTTTTGATAATAACACATCCTCATTTTGCAAATGAGCCCTGATCCTCGGTCCTAGTAGCTCACTAAACTTTCCTGACATCATAATTTCAGGGATTTATAATCACATAATTAAGAAGTGATCAAGGTAACATCCAAAAAAATAAATATATCTTGAGGGTTCAGTGGGGCTATCTGAAAGGGCAACGTTATTGTAATTATTAATGTGAATTTATAAAATACTTATTTTCCTAAGTGCTCCAAATCAATGGGCTCTTTTAAACTCTTCTCTAAAGGGAAGAAAACAAAAGAGCTAGGATAAAAAGCTCTATCTATTTCTTTTCTCTCCAAAATTTTAGCTAATTTTGATGTTAATTTTAGTGAATGCTATATTTTCTCCTTTTCACTCCAAACCAAATGTTATTTTATTTCTTTTCTGTTACCAAATTATTGAAGGATATTCAAGAATATATAGAAAATAAAGATAAAGTAAAAAAGTAAAATAGCTAAAAATTCAACCCATTATAGTCAAACTTTAATTTTATTATGAAAATAAGACCCAGTGCAATTATGTCAAATTCCACAGATATTAATAATAATAATGTTCAGGAAGATAATTAGATAACAGTGGAAATAGAAAACTGGATAAGATCCAATTCTTGCTTTCAATGCATATCTAGTGGAAAAACAAGTAAAAAAGTGGCAATAATGTAAAGATAAGAAAATTAATTAGGAAAGTGCCCAAAAGCTTAATATTACATCAGGTTCAAGAAATCATTTATTCCGCACAGCCTTCATTTAATCATTTCAACTTGATAAACTTTTTTATAATAAAGTTTTTTAATGAATTAGTTAATTCCAATGAAATGTATAATACCTACAAATTAATTAGTGGGCCAGGATGCCTCTCACATGATGATCTTTAATACCAATGACTACCAGATATTTGAAGGATGAAATGATTAGCTGACTTTTATCTTTCGTTCTGTTGATGTGATATAGCACATTTGTTGATTTACACATGTGAAACCGTTCTGGCATCCCAGGGATGAACTCATTTGATCATGGTTTATGAATCCTTTAATGTGCTTTGAATTCAGTGTTCCGGTGTTTTATGGAGAGTTTTTGCATTTATATTCATCAAGGATTTTGGACTGTTGTTTTCTTTTCTTATACTGTCCTTTTCTTGCTAAGTATCAGGGTAATGCTCTCCTCATAAAATGTTAGGGAGTGTTCCTGACTCTTCATTTTTTTGGAAGAGTTTGAGAAGGATTGGTGACAGTTTTTCCTTAAATGTTTAGCACAATTCACCAGTGAAATCATCTGGTCCCAGGCTTTTCTTTATTGGGAGGTTTTTGATTACTGATTCAATCCCCTTAAATTATGATTGGTCTGTTCAGATTTTCTATTTATTCATGATTCAGTCTTGTAGGCTGTATGTTTCTTGGGTTTTCCAGTGAGCTGCAGGATGTTAAGCAGCATCTCTGGTCTCCACCTGTTAGTTTCTTATAACACACCCTCAGCTGTGGCAACCAATATATTGGCACACTTCACCAAATGTTTCTTTGGGGACAAAATCACCTCTGGTTGAGAACCACCTGACTAAATATATGTAACAAATCATAGAGAGCTGAGGAGAGAGTGGTGCACTTTATTGGAATGTCTCAGGAAGGACTTCAGACAAGGGGAAATGTTTGATGCTTTTAGGGATTCTCTAGACCATCAAGACACTTGGGGAGAGAATTCACAGTGAGGCATTACTAAAAGAAACCTAGTAATGCCATTTATGAATCTGATGAAGTTGTTAGGTGGGGTAGCTTCTCAGTGTATTGGTGTGCATGCTGAGGCCCCTCGTGCATGCTCAGGTTTGTAGGATGTCTACATTAGCCAAAAACAATCACTGCAACTCCTCTGTAAATAGAATGAAAGACCCCTGCACCTTGCTTCAATTGCCCTTTCTTAGTGATCCTGAAATAGCAAACCACTGCAAAAAAAAGGTCACATAGAACAGAGATTTCCCCACCATGAGGTATGTGCCTGCAAATAGATGGCGAAAAATCCTGAGAGTGGCCCCGTGAGTTGCTGTAACTGTAACCCAGAGCATATACAATCATCACCAAAAGTTAGATGCTAAGACATATGTTTAGAAAACATTTGAGCTAGTTTAATTGTATCCCTTCCCATTTCCATTCTTAGATTCCTCTTTAGCATCTCAGTGTATTTTAAGGCATCATGCACTGTGTACTAAAATTGATCAAGACCACACTTAGAGGAAGTCAGAATCCAGATCATTAAGAAACAACCGCCAGATTGCCTGTATAAGTATTTTTCATTCAGAATGTTGGCCTCAAGGAGAGGTACCATAAACTGTGGCCATTGGACAGATTATGTCTTTTCAGACTTCTTAAACTCAATACTAAAGCTTATATAGTGGACAGCTCTTTTCATTAGTCAGACCATTTTTATTCTGTGACCAGTTGTCTTTGGGTTTTCAACATCTATTGTTTTTATGATGTGAAAACCTCTTAAGTAAAAAATAACATGGATTAAAATTACTTTCTCCTCTGGAATGCAAGTACTTCTTTATGGGTCTGGGCGCCTGCTTGAACATCTCGATTGCCCAAGGGCAAGGCTCAGATGACTTCCTCCTTGATAACAAAGTGGACATTGCCAGGTGATAATGATAATTAGACACTGAACCAGCTGTGGGAAAAGTCACTTAGTTCAGGCCAATGACACAAAGGCATTTCTTGTATCATATGGTTTTCTTTTTTCCCATCAAAAAGATGAGAAAGAATGATCACTTTGGAGTAGTCTGCCAACAGTGTTTCATTCTTCAAATAAATTTTAGGTAATTGGAAAAACACTCACATATGGAGTAACTACATATGTTAGAATGACTTTAATTTATAAGAATGCTCCTTGATAGTATTTTCTGTGTAGGTTTCCAATGGCAATTTCTCACAAAGGTTCTTCAATAATAGTTTTAACTCAAGGATAACAATGTGTTTAAACTCACTAATAATGTGAATTTTTCCAGTTATGCCTTTGAAACAGCACCATTTCAATATCGACTGTGCTCTGAGGAGGAATAGACATAATTTTTCCTATTTCTTCCTCTAAGGACAACCAAAAATCACACTCATTATGTACAAGACAAGCTCTGAAAAATGGAGAGAAGTAAGACCGGGTAGGGCCCAAGGATTAACACGGGGGGCATTCCCTGGCTTCTCTCTGAGCCTCATGTATCCCAGACTTGGAGACAAAGAAGTTGGCAATCCAGGCCCACCAGCAGGTGCAGACAGAACAAGCCCCAAGACAAGCCTCTTCTTTCTAGCCAAAGGACCAGGAAAAGAGTATCCTAGCAATAAAACTTTCAGAGAATACCTCGCACTCTAGCCAAACACCTCAGAAAACATTGTGGTCCCACTCCCAGTCATACCAATAAAAAGTCAGTGGGTGGGCTGTAATGAGGTACCCCAGCTCCCTGCCAGGATGGTGTCAGAGAAGGTCAAGTGTGGAGCGGGGACTTTCATCTCTGCCAGATGGTGACCATACACCCCTCCTCACCCCCCCCCCTTACGGTGTATATGGAAATAGTGGAGGGGCCCTATCAGAACTACACATCTTTCCACTCCCTGCTCAGCTGATGTCAGTGGAGTGTTTTTACCCCAGTGGTCCAGCAGCAGGGAGACATTACTCCAGGGTGTGAATGAGGGACAGATGTGGAGCATGAAGAAGGGATTCCCACCCCTGCCATCCGCGGTGGTATCAGTGAGGACCCAGAGGGGTGATGGAGTGTGAACCCATTTGGGGCCAACAAGGAGTCTAATTTGTTTCAGAGAATCTTCTCTCTCTCTAGGACCATCTTATTATTTAGATTCTTTTCTGATTCAATTTATTTTAACAAATGTTTGATTATTTGTATTATGTATATGATAATACAAATATGTCATTAAATCCATTATTGATGTGACAAATTTTATGCTTTTTTTTCTGATAGGAAACAAAATTTTATATAAAATCTAGTTGAAAAGTTACTCAACATTAGTGGATTTGTTTTTATTCTGATTATTGTAAGCAGACAAAAGTCGCAAAATCAAAATCTGTAACTGATGGTGCAATGCTCTCGGGCCTATCACGAGAGACAGGGCTCTTTGAAAAAGACAATGATGCTAGGAAAAACAGAGGCAGCAGGAAAAGAGGAAGATGAAATATGAGATGGATTTGCTTCATAAAAGAAGTCACAGGCATGAATGTACAGGAGCTGAGCAGGGCTGTGGAGGCAGGACAGAGCAGATGTCACGCATTCACGGGGTGGCCAGGAGCTGGGACCGACACAGCGGCACGTGCCACAGCAGCTCTGCGTGACTGCGTGCCACCCTGTGCTGGGTGCTGCACACTGTACAGAAACGACTGATTTTCAGCTTTAAAGACACAATCGTGGAATGAAGTATGGACATATCTGTATTTATTAGCATGTCTATGTTGTAGGCACTAAAGAAAATATAGCTGATGAGGTATTGTGTACAGTAGGAGACTATAAGTGTATATACCACAACAAAATCACAAAGCCTGCCAAGAGTATTACATTAAAATGTCAACCATATTGCTCGATGCTCGAATTATAGTGAATGTAAGCTTTTATTCTTATGTTCATTTATTGTCTGAGTGTTTTATAATGAAGTAATATTCTTTTTATAATCTGGTTTGATACAGGAACAGGTTTTGAACAAATATGGCATTACTAGTAAAGATATCAGTCACACGGGTGGGGATAGGAAAGACAATCCCAAAGGGAGCGGCGCCAGAAGGGGATGGTGTTGGGGAAAGTGCAGGGCTGTTTGGGAGAAGTGGAGGGTCTGGACTTACCAAAACCTGGGGAGTAGTGGGAAAATCCCAGTGGGATTCCTGTGGAGTGCTTTGAAAGCTAAGCGGAGGGTTCTGCTTAAGAGGTAGAGGGAAAAACTGTAAAAACTCAGGCTGGTCATTTAATCAGATAGTGTTCCAGGAAGATCACTGCACTCCTGCTGATTAATTTGGAACATAGTGAAAATGGGGTGGGGGTGGAGGGTGGGAGGTAGAGGGGGCCAGACACAATGATGCTTCATTATTTGTTCTTTACTTATTAGAATGAAAGATATTTGATCATGGACATGAACTAATTTGACAGTCAAGCCAGCTTTACTGAGGATAAGGAAGAAAAATAATACAATAATAATATCTAGTAGTACTATATTCTTTCTGAATCAAAGACTTACCTGTTTCTCTGTATATCCTCATGGACAAAAAAGGGGTCACATATTAAGCTCAGGGGAGGCCAGCAAGGCAGCCTTACAAACCCAGAGACCGAGTGTAACTAACGAAGATGGTCTGACATAAAAATACTCTCTAACTGAAGGCCAGTCGTGGCGGGAGTCATACCCTAGGCTGGTCTCTTCCCTGACCAAGGTCAATCTTTACCTTAACTGTGCTGGTCTGGTGGCCTCGTGCACCTAAGATAACACACCTTTCGAATGTGAGAGGTAATCTCCTCTTCCACACCCCTCAGGGCACAGCCGTGGACCTGCACACCAGACCACAGAACCCTTGTTATCTTCTTCTCCAGAATACCAGGAATTCCATCTGTGTGTGCCCTAAATGTTGTTACCTGTCCTGTACCCGCCAAGGTAAAAGAAGTGTGTGTCTATCATTTTACTTTTTATCCAGTCCCTCCTTGGGATTGCTTTCTCCTGCCCCTTTAATCTACCACCCATGGGGTTCATGGAACCCCCTGGTGATTTCCCCTTTGAACCTAATGTACAAAGTAAGTGGTAAAACTGACACCTTTTGGAGTATTTTCTCAATCCATTGAGATTTTGTTTTTTGGCAACTGGTCATCAGTTTGGTTCAAATAAACTGATAAAAATTCTCTGTAGGTTTGGATGTTTCTTACGTTGACACCCTAAAAAAACAGCCTTATTTACAACGTAGTTTCTATATACTAGGTATTTCCTGGATAAAGTGTTCGTCTACTAACTAGTTTTTTCTTTCTTTTTTTTAAAGTTTATTTTAATTGTTGTTCTTGTACAGTTTTCTGTCTAACTAGTTTTAAGAAGCAGGAAAATTTCCTCAGTAATGTTTTAATTGACAAAGTATTTTTTTGGCAGCCACTTTAGATTAGATTTGGCAATTGGAATAGAGGCCTTGGCCCAGGAATAGGGTCGTGTAGCTGGAGTTCCTTCCCTGGAAACACATTGGCCAAGTCCAAGGAACAAACAGAGAATCAGAAATTCAGACAAACTGTCTAAATAGAAAAGCAATTTGCATTTACCCATTGACAGCTCATTTCAAACTTTATTTTAATAAGTGTGACTTTTTAGTCTAGAAACTAGCCATTTATTTATTTAAACTCCTAATTCTGATACTTGAATTCACCTACATTTCCAAAAGTTAGACAATTTTCAAGAATTAAGAAAAACAAACTTTTTTTTAAATTGAGAAGTTCTATTTAGTAATATATTTCCAAAATCCTTTCAGCTTTCTTTTCCATTCCAAAATCCAATGATAGCAACCAGCTCCGTGGCTTCCACATTTCTGGAATAGTTTCAGATGAGTCAATATAAATGCCAACTTTCTGGTCTGGTCGACTGTGATTATTTTGGTAGTAGTTTTGAATCCATTTATCGGAGAAATGCACTCTTTTTTTTCACTTTTGTTTTTGTGGTGAAAACACACTCAAGTGAGGCATGTTTTTCTGTTGTTATTGTTTCAGCATTTGTGAGGACAAAAAAAGAGAGACATCTGTTTTCCTTCAAATTTTTGTGACTTTTTCCAAGTCCATTCTTATTACCAACAACAGATCGTAAAGTGAGTGATTTTTCTAGGATGCTCTGTACAGAATAGGAATAAATAAACTTGGGAATATGGTATTTCTGAACCCATAAGATACGAACTTTGGATTGGCCAACAGTTCTCAGCTCTTAACAGAGTGAACAATGACCTGGGTCAGCACACCATTTGAATCTGGTTTCTGCTTATCTCATTTCACCAAGCTGTCTCCATGCATCTGAGGACAGAAACATTTGGAAGATGTTGGGAATGACATTGAAGCATTAAGCCCATGAGTTTATGTAAGACTGAGGGCTTGTTCTGCAACAGGAGATAATCATTCTGGAACGTTCCAGATCCTGCCATTAACTTACTTGACGATCTTGGAGAAGCTACGTAAATAATTTTCAAACTTCATCAGCAAGATGGGAGTGAATATACTTATCTACATCATTAAAATATTTTGAACCATGACAATTACAGGTATTAGTAACTTACTCTCTACATTAATAGAGAAAGATATGATCACTACCTGGGTCTGTGCTCCTAAAAAAAGATTGTTATAAAAATTAATAGGACATTTCCAGAGCTTATTAGCATTACACTTAAAATAAAATTTACCAGATTTTCATTATTTTTTCCCTTCTCAATAGTGAATCTTCCCACTAAATATACATTGATATTAACTGATGTAGCCCAACTCCATACATATCAGTCCACACAGAATTACTTTCCAATATTCATGGTGGCTCATTGCTCTGCTTTAATTTGAGTGTAACATAAAGCAGGAGGTTGACATGTATGGATTCCCAGTAAAAGGATACTGATAAAAAGTGTGGCTACCTGAGGGACAGGAGAGAGAGAAACACTGTGCTTACAGCCCACCAGCAATTTTACAGAAGGGCAGTCGGAGCCTGGTGATTTCTTTCGAGTAACCACTATGTAGAAAGCCTGGAAGTAGATGTTCTTTCCCCTTATTAGTTCATTTAATTCTCACAAAAACCCTACAAAGTGTATATTATTTTCTCCTTTTTTTCCCTGCGGATGTAGAAATTGAGGTCCTGTGATCAATGGATACATCATCACCAGCAAGTTGGCCAGAGACCGAAGTGAACTCAGAGTCTGCTTTCTGACTATGAAACTTTACCCCCCATCTATGGGCCAGGGTTCCCAAGCACTGAAGTTGGCCATGTGAATAAGGATCAATGGAGGTCAGGGAATGGATTTTGTTCATCACTTTAACAACACGATGTTTACTAGGTGTGGTAGGCAGAATTTTAGGTGACCCCAATGACCTTCTGTATTGGTGCTCCTCCTGGATCCTGTGACTTTACAGACATTAAGATTACTAGTCAGTTGACCTTAAAATAAGGAGATTATCAGGGTGGGCCTTTAAAAATTTCTCCAGTGGGTTGAAGATGAGTAAGTCACAGAGATTCTAAGCAGGAGAGGAGTCTATGGGAGGGAATTTCATCTCTGTTGAGACAGAAGGTCCCTGGGGCAAGGACAAGTGGAAGAACGGAATGATGCCAATAGCGGCAATGAACTTGGAGCAGATTCTGTCCCAGAACCTCCAGATGGAGTCCAGCCCAGTTGACCCCATGAAGTCAGCCAGGGGCTTTGAGCATGGGAATCTGCCCTTCTGGGTTTCTGACCTACAGAAATGTAAGGTCATAAATAGGCATCGTTATAAGCTGATCATTTCTTATGTGGCAACAGAGAACTAATACATTGAGTGACTGGTCAGATTCACACTGTTAGCCCTTAGCGACACATGCCAGTGTTGCTCTCCCCGCAACTCTTAGTCCTGAACTTGGTTTCCATCACTTCTTTGTTGCTCTTTAGTATGAAGAGATTTCCTCACTGGGAAGTCTAGCTCTTTAGTTGAGCAGGTTGACTTTGCCAAATCAGAATAATGAATGGATTCTGTCACCTTTGACTTTTTCTTTTTTAAAAACATTATCTGTTTAAAAAAGAGGGTGGATTTTGGCTTGGAACCTAGTATTTCTTACATGTACAGGTAGTGAGCCATGTTTTCAGTGAGACAGGTCAAAACCTCCCTGGTACTGGAGTGCGGTTCCAACATGCTCATGGGGGATGCCATGATCACAGAAAAGGCATCTTGTGGACTGTGGAGAATTGAAAATGCTCTGAATCCACTGGACTCTGGCAAATTGCTATAAAGTCTTGTTTTCATTAAGATGGATTAGGCTGAACTTTTCTTTGATAATTTAAAATTCCTTTCCACTTTCACTTCTCCCCACTTCTAACACGCATGCTTAAAACATCGTTGGTATTTTGGCAAATCAGAGCCACTTAAAAACAAACTACTGGCTTGCATTTTGTCAAGCATCTAACGATCACACAAAAACATGCTGGGCTGGCTTTCTCCACGCTGCTCTTTTGTATATCTGATTTTGCCGTCCTTCTCACAAGCTGCATATAGTGTGCTGAGTGCTAGCTGGTCTCATTAGCCCTCTCCGGAAGTTTTATGGCCCATGAAAAGCCTAATTGCTTTTCATGGTGGAGGCATGTAAACACCGTATTGGTAGCATTTTGTGTGTTCACTATTCCAACATTTCTCAGTCACTTCCCTTGACTTTTGTATTCTTTGATCTATTCTTGTTTTGGTTACCCTCTGAAAACACTAGTGGAGAATCCACTCTGCCTTTCCCAGCTTCCAGGCCGGCTGCCTCAGCCGATCTCTGGTCTGTGCCCTCCCATCTCTGCGTGCCTGCCCTCCCTCTGCCTCTCTCTCATCAGGTGCATGCGGCAGCGTGGAAGGCCCACCTGAACCATCTCCTCATCGCAAGAGTCTTACTTTAATTACACCTGCGAAGGACTTTAAATAAGGTCAGATTCCCAGGTTCCAGGCATGAAGATGTGGGTGTCTTCTGGGGAAAATTTTCAACTTGCTACACAGCTTTTCAGATTTGTACCCAACATACATTCTTAAAGACAAATCCTGCCTGTTTTGGGTTTTTGTTTTGGCAGTGCTTCATTGCCAGGCATCCAATTCTATTCTATTTACTACTAGTGCACAGATGAAGCACCCTTGATTTGCCCCTTACATATCAGGTCTTCAAAAGCCAGCAAAAGCCTGTTCATGAGGACAGATGATACAAATGGCAAACAAGGAGTTGTGAATAGGAACCAAGGAATAGACTTTATTTTGGTACAAAGCAGTGCCCAAATTTCTGTGGTTGTTTTGCAAACAAAACCTACTTCTCACTTGCCTCTACTAATAATCCTCCTCGCTCTCTATGATTCTGCCAGATAGCCGACTTCTGCCGGCCTCTCAAATATCAAACACTTAAGCTTTGTGGCTCTACCATCTCAAGACAATGTTTCTGCATGATTTTTCCAAAAGAGGAAGGGAGAGGCTGTAAAGGTGCCCAGAGCTTTTCACCAACTCAGCTCAGAAACCACCCAGATGACTTCCACTTACCTTTCATTGGCAAAACCCGTTAGGTGGCCTCAGGTGGGTGCCAGGAAGTGAAGTACAGAAAACAGTGGAGACCTTACACTGATGAGCACGGAGGCTGTGGGCCATCCCACCGAGGGGTCCCAGCCAGCCTAGGGGAGAGAAAAGGGAGGGGAGCTGGCCCTGTGGGGAAGCACGGATGGAAACAAGTGGGTTTTAACCTGTCGTCTAACTGATGGGGGCTGGAGGGTTACTGATCATATTAAAGAAGGTGTTTGTCTGTTTTGTCTTGCTTCCAGCAGACAGTAGAATATACATCTGTGACCAACAGGAAAGAAAATGAAGTCCATGAATGGAGTGGGCATTTGAGGTGGATTTTGTTGGCAATACCCACAAAACTAAGAAAAAGGAAAGCATGATATGAAATACAGTGGAAAAATAACATCAATTATATAAGACATTGAACAAAATGTGAACACATCCAACTCTTATATTAAGAGACAGAATCCATATGTTGTTTTTAGGAAACAAGCTTAAAACAAGTGGGTGAAGAAATACTGAACACAAAGAGGCAATTGCCAACTAGATTAAAAAAAGGGAGATATTACCATCAGACAGTGTAGTTCTTTAAGATTAAAAACACTGAAGAGGATCAAGGGGATATTGTGTTAAACATTTTCATTCCAGTCTGAAATGCTTGAAAGCATTTCACTCTACTGGGCAAAAATACACTCTTCATAATTAAACCGGCAGTTGAATCAACATCATGAATTCGTAGGTCCACCACATACACAAACAGGGGCTGGATGTTCCTGCTCAAATTGTATTCGTTGTGGACATGTTCTGAGCTTAAGCAAGGCTGATATCCTGGTGTCATGCTGTTCAACTTGGTAGGTGGCTTAGGGTATAATGTGTCTGATATAGAAATAGGTGAGTACTTGTGGCCAATATTTCAATCTATTTAATGCTATATGATAAAAATAAACTGAATTTCCTCATTTGTCATTTGTTTGGTTTTTGAACAATGGCTTACAGTTGTCAGTCCAATGACAAACGTCCTGGACCTCCATGCAAGACATTCCAATCTCCCAAGTAAGAACAGTATCCACCCTCTTTTCCCAGTAGTTCAACTTTCTTGTACTTGTTCTGTGTCTCAGCTACGCTTTCATTGTGACAGGTCAGTTTCTAATTGAAGCCGACTTTGTGTTATACACAATGGTTCTATCAGGCAATAGATGGAAAACAGGAAACATTTAAATGAAACCCACTCCTTTAATGGGAGGCAGCTGAGATTTTCTTTTCAGATATGACCTCAAAGTTAACTTGTTGGGTTTATTGGCTATGGAGAAAACAATGTAGAGAATATGAAATTACATGGAAATGTCTGGTTTCATATATATATATAGAGAGAGAGAGAGAAAGAGAAAGAGAGAGAGAGAGAGAGAGAGAGAGAGCACGTGAGCTATGTGGTGTGGGAGCTCAGGAGGCCATGGGGAATTTAAACCGTTATCAAAGGTCAGGCTAGGGTGACAGGGTGCATGTATGCAGTACAGAGTCAGGACAATGTGAGGCCTGACCCCCTGGCCACGTCCTTACAGGGCTGCAGGACAGGGCTGGATAAGGTACTATCTGAAGTACTGAAGTTTCTCCATCGCATTCACAATAAACAGATGGAAGAAAAATCATCAGATTCCTTTGGTAGTAATGGAAAAAAATGGTGGACTTTATTAAATATTTTAAAATTGAACAGATAAATTAACCTTTGAATATTTTAGTCTATTGAAGGGATAAACACCAAAACAAAATAATGGTTAGAAATTTATTGAAATTATTTATTGAAATCAAGCTTGACAGTTTAAGACTATTTCAGGCAAATGGCTCCATAGCAAATGGGCATGTTCTGCGGGGTGGGCATCTCAGAAGTTTTCTTAGATCAAAATGCAAAAGGAGGAAGAAAATAGGGTAAGAAATAAAAGTAAAATTTGAGATTATTTCTGCTATGGTCCTTCCTTCCCCCCCCTCAAATATGACTATTGTTTATATCAACATTATGGAAAGAAAAATACATAAAAGATTGCCAGGTATAATGCTTTAAATTACTGTTACCTACAAATTACTTGACTTCTGTTTAGAAAACATAAACGGCATTGGAACCGGAAAGGCAATTTTACAGTTGAGAGAGGTCAGAAGTCACATTCTTGTTCCTTTATTATTTTTATCCTGCATAGCAT
Source organism: Anoura caudifer (assembly GCA_004027475.1). Classification (NCBI taxonomy): domain Eukaryota; kingdom Metazoa; phylum Chordata; class Mammalia; order Chiroptera; family Phyllostomidae; genus Anoura; species Anoura caudifer. The sequence continues at coordinate 138,709 of PVKU01000036.1, forward strand.
AAGCTTTTAACAGACATTATTCAGCTTTCAACCAGACACATTATTTTGAAGTCTCCCAGGGATAAGCTTAGACCTGCTGCTCAGGGGTTGGGAGGGGAGAGTGTGGGTGCAGGAAATGAAAAGAGTCCAGGGAATGAAAGTTTCCCAAAAGGCAAGCATGTAAACGTTGAGCATGTCGTGAGTAACTGCGAAGTCGCTGGGAAGGCAGTGAGTGAGAAAATCTAGGAAGACCACCACTGATGCTCGGACTTACACTATTAGTTTTAGGTTCTCTGCTTGCATACACTGAACTTCGTAGTTTTATTTATTTTTATGTATTTAAGGGAAGTGTGGAAAAGTGAAAGAATGGCTTTTTGAAACATCATAGTCCACAGTGTGAAACCTTTTAAGAATGCTCACATCTATTTTAGTTACCAAAAAAATGCTTTTTTTTTCAGGCTTATGGAATTATATGACCCAAACCTGGTCATCTCCATATTTTAAGTTACTATGTGAAATGAATGAATGCATAATTATTCAATGTTTTTCTTCGAAAGTAACCATAATGCATGGACAAATTAATATAAACTCTAAGAATACAGATTAAATGCTTTGGAAAAGCTCAGTCAAATAGAGCCAGTTATAAAAACGGGTTGTGGATTAGTTCTGGGCAGCTAATTATAGATGTTTAGGGGAAATGTAAGAAAAGAATTGTTTTTTAGATTGCTTTGCAAGTGACTTTAATTCCTCAATCCCCTTTAATGCAATAAAAACCTCCAAAATATACAAAGTGTTTCAAGTACCTGAATAATCAAAAAAGCCAATATCCAACTCCAAAGACAAGGTCTTATTCCTGTAGCAAAAGCCTAGTGAATCAGTATACATGTGTAAAAAATATAAAATCATAATTAAAGCACACTTAATGATCCACTTGAAGTTCCTAGATTAATCGATCACCAACAAGAATTCAATTTATCTGAGAGAAGTCTCTTCCCTTCCAATAGATTCCAATCTTCAGACACTGACTATGCCACAAGCAGAGTCTGACGAAGTTGTATTTTCAGGTCTTTAATTTTGGACAATTAAGCACTCCATACATCCCATACCTATAGCCAGGGGCAATGCCAAGGGTCATGTGTCATTTGACAAAGAATGTCAACTACCTTTATCCCATTTGAAAAAACTGTGCTTTGAACAACATTGACTGAACCTTCTGTTTTTCATCTTTCAGAAAAGGTACTCTGGATTTCAGTGAATCTCTATACATTTATTTCCTTTTGAGAGGAAAAAGAATATAAAATCAAGTTCAAATCTGCTAGAAATGGATGAGAATGCCCAACTAGATCAGATTTATGGTATTTTTTCCTCCAACGGCTCTTTAATAGTTACATCTGCTCTTGAAACGAAGCTCTCTGTTTAGGACCCAGTGTTGCCTCCTGAGTTCAAATGGATGCCCAGGAACATGGGCCACTGGTCGGTGACATTTTCCAGATCATGTTGCATTCACAGAACGCAGTAAGAGTTCTCTCAGAGTTAATGTTTGAAAAGCACCGACTTATACTGACTTTCTAAAGTCTCTGACAGAAGTGCATTTTTTTAAATGAAGGAAATTTCTGCCAATGGTATGAAAAATTCTTAGTCAAGTAGAAATTTGAATACAAAATTTATTTCTAACTTAATGTCATTAATATTCCGATGCTTTTAATTTTTTCACATTTGTTTTCTTTCTGTATTTTTTTTTTTTTACAAAAAATTATGATGTTCAAAATACCCCTCATTCTTAGAATATTTACCTTGATCTTTTGGTACTTTGCTGAATACCAACATTTGTTCTCTCAGAACTTTGTTGAAATTTGTAAATAAGGCTGAGTTTGTGAACACTTTAATTCTCGCTAAAAAGAAGATTTGGCATTTGCAACTACCAAAGATTATTGAAATTACTTCTTGAGGGGTTATTGCAGAGTGAGTACTATTGTAAACATGGACATCTTTGCCAATTGTTCAATCAGCAACCAAAAAATTAAAGACTTTGAAATCAACAACTGTGGCTTTGATTCCTGGTAATCTGCAGAATCGCAATGCTGACTGGGGTCATCAGCTTGTACCTTTTGCTTGGGAAATCACAGGTGGCCACAGTTATCTCCAATGTGCCGCCTGCCATTATAAGGATGGTCTCAGTAACATCTGAAAGAATCAGGCTGCTGTTCAACATAAGCTCATTACAATATGAGGTATCTTGATACACCAACTATAGAGGCAGATAAATTTAAATCCAAGTTGGGAGCAAAACCCAGCTTCTATATACAGGTTATTTTATCATTTTTACATATAGTCTAGTTAGCCTATTTTTCAACCAACTCTCTCAGGTGGAGTTTCAGGTATAGCTTGAATGTTCTAGAATTAATTATGCTCTCTGCAGATCTTTAATTTTCCTTTAGTCCAGTCCCCAAAGCTATTCAGGTGCACTATCTGCCTTCAGATAAATACTTTCTTTGGTGTCAAAGTGTTTGAATCATATTCCACTTTTTCTTGACAACATTTGCCTGTAAAGGGTGGGTTGCTATGGACTGAACTATGTCCCCTCCACTTCCATATGTTGCAGCCCTAACCCCTAATGCTGCCACATTTAAAAATAGGATGCCGAGATGAAATTGGGGTTAAATGAGGTCATAAGGGTGGGGCTCTAATTCAAAAGTGCTGCTGTCCTTACATGATGAGGAAGGGACACCAGGGGTCTCACTCCCCCTGCAGCACACAGAGCAAAGACCATGTGGAGACTTGGCGAGAAGGAGACAAGACACCTGTCTACCAGCCAGGAAGAGAGCCTTCGCCAGGAGCCAACTCTGCTGCCCCTCGATTCGGGACCTCCAGCCTCCAAAGCTGTGAGGAAATAGGTGTTTGTGGTTTAGCCCCGAGCTGGTGGTGTTCTGTTAAGGCAGCTGAGCAGATGACGACAGAGCAAAGCATGTTGAAAAATGAGCCAAGGCCATTCCAGCCTTCTGACAAATATTGGGCCTGTCTAGAATGTGTGGGTTCCCTGGACAAGAAGAGGCGCTGTGATGCACCAGGGTTTTGTCTCAATAGCAGCCACAGCTGCACCTATGGGAGATGATGGTGTTGACAGAGAGCAAGAGCTTGTTCAAGTAATTCAATAAGGTAAATGTCATATTTTTACACTGCTTGAAAAAAGAATTTGCAAAGGGCCTTTTAAAAAAGCACACAAAATCTCCCCCCCCCCAAAATGTTGACATAAAATTGCTAAAATCAGGGCAGCCCTGATGGCACCAGGAGGGCAGGTCTGGTGCCCAGCCCAGGGCCTCTGCGGGACATGCACAGCTTGTCGCTGGGACAAGGGAAGGTTGAGACCCCGTGTTTTCATACAGACTCTGCCACTTCCACTGCCTGTCTCAGGGGGAACCTTAAACAGTTCAGGGCAACAGGGGCTTTATTTATGAAAACAAGGAGACGACCTCTATATCTTCTGGAAACTCCTTTTCGGTCTAACCGAAATTCCTGGAATTATCCCAGATGCAGAGAGGAGGCTGGATTGTTCAAGAGACCTCTGCACCCTCCAATTCCTCTTCAGCCCATGGAATCTCTCGCTTCCCAGAGAACCGGAACAGGCAAACCCGCATCTGGAGGAAGGGAGACTCCTTGTTCCTGGTGCCCCGCCAGGGGAATCCAGACCGCCCACCCAAATGGGGCAGGGAGAACAGAGCTTGTCATTCTCTCTCACATGGGCCAAACTGTCCATTTAACTCATTAGGAAAAACACATCACGATGACATTTTCACGTGACTTGAAATTGCCTATGAAGACATCTGCTGGAAGCACAGAGATGAGGAAGTTCTTTGTTTGTCATGACCTTCTCAAAAGCTATGGGCCACCATGTGAACCATGCTGTCAGATGTGGCATTCAGGGCGTCCATGTGCACAAGTAAAGACCGAAGTCATTTCATGCCAAATACCTCTCGTGTCTCACTTCAGGCTATTTCCCATTGACCTTTTCGAACAGCCGTCATGGCATTTATCTCGTTTCCTTAGTAACTAGCACAATCCCCTTCAAGGACTACACCAGAGATACTGTCATTTTGCCTTTGACATTCTTGCTCCCAAATGGCAGAACTGTTTCCCACGCCTTTCCAGAATTTACCTCACCTTCCCATCCCTGTCCCAACAGGTCAGGAGACATCTTCCTTTTCTCCTTACAATTCTAGTGTGCCTGCTTTTCCTCTCGTTTCCCTGTTTCCCTTTCTGACCTTCTCTCATTTTTTTTTTTCTGGTTCTCTCTTCCTGCTTTCACTTTTTCTTCCTTTCTTTTCTCTCTTCCTTTTTCCTCCCTCACATTAGCAATTCCAAATGCAAATCTGTGATCCTTGGTTGACCCTGTGTCCTACTGAGGAACATGGGCTTCACGCACATGATCAAAACCAAGAGATACCACCGTCTTAAAGGGCGTATCAGAATGGGAGGGAGTGGGAGCATTCAAGGTGCCCCAGCAAGTCCTGTCTGCTTCCTGTGCTTATGTTTGAGCTGGGACCCCAACATACTGTGGAGCAGAGATACTGGGGGATGGGAGCAGGAGAAAAAGAGGGGTGTAGGTCCTTATTTAAGATTCCTAAAATGTAAAGAGAAAAAATTAGCACCTGGGGAGGGGGAAGGGACTGTCAGAGAAAGGATATAGGAAGTATAAAGAATGAGGTGCATTGTCATGGAAACATGGACTCCCTGAAGTCCCCACCATGAGGATTTAGACTTGACCATGGCTCTGAAGGTTTTTTTTAAAACAAAACAAAACAAAACAAAACAAAACAAAACAAAAAAACCCTGAAAGACATGTCAGCTACTAGTTGCCTTTCTAATAATATCCTCAAAAAACATCTCTACTTAATTTAAATAGGTTCATTTGAAATCGAGGCAAATTAACTTTTAAAACAACGAAGAATACAGGCAACTGCCTTAAAATGATGAAACAAATGCCATGACTTTCACAATATTGTTCTCAAGTCCGATAGTGCAGTGTGTGCTGACTGCACATGAACTCTTTTCCTCCTTTGAAAAGTATGTATACGTTGCATTTGTAAAGTATTTTTGATAGAGACAATTTTGAAGTCTTATCCAGCTACTCATTGTTTTGTGAATTTAAATGAAGTGCTTCATGATTTCTCATAATCCTTCCTATCAATCAGCCATGATGCCTGTGTGGACCATGGCTCCTCAAGCCCGACAGGTGATCAGCCCAGGTGGGTGAGCATCCAGCATCGGGACCTCTGTGCTCAGACACTAGGCCTGATACCTAACCAAGTCCAGTAATCAGAGCTCCAGAAGGTATAGCATTAGAAGTCAGGTTCTACTTCAACAGCCTGTTGGGGTGACCTGCAGTAAGTATATGTGCATCTGACCAAGGTTTAGGAGCAGGGCACAGAATCTTAATTTTTGCTTTATGAAAATTGCTTGGTGTTGTTTTTTTCAAGATACTACTTTTTTCAACAGTTGAAAGAAGTTTTCCAAAGTCTCCATGTGTGATACAATTTCAGTGCTTTGAGCTAACTAAACTAGGTAGACTTTAAGAAATAGAATTGGAATTATATTATTACAGGAGACAGATATTTTACTTATAATTTTTACATAGCAATACTTTTACAAGATTAACATTTCCTCTTCATGGGGTCACTGATATGAAGAAAGGGGCTTCCCTGAAGTTCTTACAAATATTCTGTCTTTTTCCTTTTCCCCTCGTCTGTTTTTTCTAGCACAAACTCTGTAACGTCAGAGGAGGGAACTTTGTACACAATTTTAACTCAACTTCCTCCTTTCAGAGATGAAGTTGAGACTCAGCCAAGGAGTCGGGATCAAGAATCTGGTCTGTCATTCCCAGTCCAGGGTTCCCTCTTCACAGTGTTTTTCTAAGCCCTGAGTTTTTCTATGGAACAAATGGAAAAGAGCATGTGAACCTTTGGTTTTGTAAAGATTTTCAGACCACCAAACTGCACTCACTACACAAGTTAACAGAATTATTCCCTTCTTAAAAAGTATCCAACATACAAAAAATTCAAGAACGGATAAACCGGTAATCACTTTATAAAGCTAAGCATTGTTGATTTCCTCAAAGTTTTCTGGGTGTCCTATATGCATTTTTAGGATACAATAATTGGATTTATTCAGAACTTTCTGGAATTCCTGTAAAATCAGACATCAATGCTCCCTCTTCTACCATAGCAAAGCAATTTACTATTTTTATGTCACTCTCATTTTCAGTTCAAAAGGTAAACTCGCTGAACAGCATCCTTTGAACAAACCTGCAATGAAGGCTCAGGTCCTAGGGGCCCACACAGTGGGGTGGCGCTCCCCGGGCAGGTGAACGTTGGAACTTCGTAGGTAAGGAGTTTGTGACCTTTGGCAACATACTCAAACAGCTGCCATTGCCTGACCTCTCACTTGGGTCTGCTTCCTTTCTCCTACCCATTTCGAGAATTCCTTCAGAGCAGGGATTCTGGAGGAAGACCAGAGAGCATGACCCTGCCTCCTTCCCTTAGAGAGGTGCACGCTGGGATGCCCATGAAGTCTGTCTATGGTCAGCACCAACACTTCTGTTTGCAGTTAGTGTGGATCAGGAGAACCAGGCTATTTTTAGAAATTTTCATGCTGGAATCTCTTTCACTCAACCAGTTAGCCAATATCAAAAACCCTCTCCAGAAAAAAAAGTCTGGCAGCTAGATCTTATACAACTGCATACCAAAATGTTTTTTTCCCTTGAGACTTCTCAACTGAGTATACAGCACTAGGTTTCTATACATAAAACTCTGTTTACAAACTTTCCGAGATTCTGATGTAGTGACTGGCACTGCGAATTTCCAGTGTTTCCTCGTCTTTACCCTGCAGGCAGACTGGATTGGAATCTGGAGCGTGTTGGAGAATTGATGGACACTTTCACTGTGTATTTCAGCTTTTTGCTGATTGGCCTTGCTAATACTCTACGTCATTGTTAAACTTCATCTCCAGGCCAGCTGTTAAAGTGGCACCACAAAATTTTGATTATTACCATGGAATGCAGTGAGGTTTTTATGGTCCACATAAAATTGCAAGTATCTCTGGCAATGTATTATCTTTGTCCATGTTACTTTTGCTTCTGACCAAAATTATTACATCTCCTGGGACAAATTAAACTTTTTTTTTCTGGCCTGCTTCGTGCTTTAATATTTGACTTAGTAATTTTTTGGCTTACCCATGTCTTCTGAGAAACTAATTGTCAACACATAGTTTAGATGACTGTTAAGCTGATAACTTGTAACAGTGGTATCAGGTTCTAATATTCCTTACATGGCCTTAGGGGCTCATTCCAAACTGAGATTTTTTTTTAAAAATTAGCTAAACAATTAATGGAATTTAAAAGTGTATCAAAACTAAAAATGGTTGACCAGATCCTGAGGGCTCTCATGCGCAGTTCAGAGTTGGAATGACCCTGGTGCACTGCATAGCTCAATCACGTGACCATCCTAAGGAAGCAGATTGGCTGAGAAGGTGGCATGTCCTAGATTGATTCCCTGGGTTCTACATTCAAGAGTATCATGTGCTAAAATGTTTTGAATCACGATATATATTAAGAGATAACTTTGAATAAAATATGATGGCAACTGTCATCCCTGGGAAACTTTCTCGTATAGGCTCACACATTTTCATGGTGATGCCAGCCTGACATCTGGTTAGAGGGAAAGAACAAGGGCAGGGGGGATGCATGTTCCACCACAGCAAGTTCTGCTTACAGGGTAAGGATGCTAACGGGCTGAACTTAGTGGCTTATAATACAATTTCCATTTTATTTTAAACGTATTTTGCATGATATAAAAATATTGATCACAGTGAGCTTTACCAATTGTTATTGCAGTAAAAATGGATGCAGAAACAATATTTTTAGTGGAAATAAATTATATAGTCATTTTTTTTTAAAACCATAACAGGAAAACCTCGGCTGTTGGGTCCTCGGCGGAAAACCAGTGTTTACGAGAGGCCCTTGGCAGATGAGTCCGAGACTGTTTTTGTGACGGCAACCCCATGGTTCAGGAATCCTCCACTCCCATCCTTGTCACCATGGCCCTACAGAGGTCTCTCTGTCCCCAGACAGTTCTAAAGGGGCAGCTCAGGTTTCCACGGCAGAGACACGATGGACTGGAAACTAGTCCAATCTTAGTTCGCATGTGGTCTTTTCCAGTATGCAGGGACACAGCGACACACTTCTTCACTGAATGAGAGTCCCGGCTCACAGTGCCTCAGTCGGTTTGCACACGGCCGTCTGTAACAACTGGGAAAACACAGAGACTCACACTTTTGTAAAGACCAAGGCGAGGAAATAGTTATGCTGCAAACACACTTTTGTGTTTTTTAAATTTTAAACTAGGATGAAGTTACTCATTTTGTCATAAAATTGTCCTTAGGTTTATAGGTTTGTAAGTTGTTAAAGTCCATGCTTACAATCACAAACTTTAAGAGGAATAGAACCCCCCCCCCCCCGCCGAAGTGTCTCAGTTGCTGATATAACAAATGAAAGAATGAGAAGCTGTCAGCATTAAAGCTTTTGAAGTGCTCTCTGCTTCCTAAAAGAAATGGAAATGTTGGAAGCATCTCTTTCAGGTCTGCTCATTTAGTGTGATCGAGTAAGCAGGGCAGACTTCACTAGCGTCTGAGACTTGTAGCAAACCTGGGCTTCGCAGCGACTGAACCCAGCCATCCCTGCTCCACCTGGGTTCCACGTGCAAAGGGAGGGACCAAGTCACCGTGGGGGCCCCTTCTCCTCTGCTAGACTTCCAGCTTTTGGAAGCGGTGAAGAATAAATGATCAAGCAGCCAAGTGCATCCAAAGCCCTGTTGCTCTGAGGAATGGGAGCCTTCTTTGAAGATTACTTTTTTTTTGAGTTGTGTTTGCTTAACATGTGGGAAGGGGGGGTCCAAGGAAAAATGCAAATGACCTGATATGGAAATTCTAAATGCACTTCAGAAAAACTACAAATGTGATTTTATAGTTTCATTTCTTGTGCTTCAGAAAAGACAGCACATGTAGTTAAAATATTATTTTTTTAACTTCTAAATACAAATGCAATTTTAGAAGACCACTGTTATTCCTTCATTAAAAAATACAGTTCTTAATGAGCAATGAAAGTTGCTGATTAAGGCAATGGACCAAAGGCTATATACTCTGCCCACCACAATTTTGGAATAAGTATGAAGAAGAAATGAGTATAAATATTTTCAACATATACTGTATTTTTCAGACTACAAGGTGCACCTCCCCCTCCCAAATTTGGGAGGAATAGTGGTTGTTAATGCTGCTGTTGAGTTCTGTTTACATTTACATTGGGGAAATATTATGTTATTTATGTTATTAATATTTTACCACAGTTTTTTGTTTCAAAATTTTTTTCTTATTTTCCTCCTCTAAAACCTAGGTGTCTTATGGTCAGAAAAATAGGGTAAATTATTTTTTGCTTCAATATACTCATGAAACCTAGAAGTGCACACTTAGGAGAATGAACATAGAGAGAGTAGCAGTAGATGGAAAATCTTTATGAAACAATGCATGTAGGATTAGGAGAAACACAATGATAGAAATCTTTTTGACTAAATTAATATAAGAATTCAGGAGAAAAATAGAATTTCTGGTTAGACTACAGAAGCAGAAAAATTTTAAGCTTTTCAATACATTCTAACTAGGTTCACTCAAAAAGATTCAATACACAAAATTGTTTAGTAATATTTAATATCTATATTCTGAATTTTTGAAAGATCCTGGTGGAGTAGGGATTTATTAGTAAAATTACAATATAGTTATTGCTTAAAATATTCTAAAGAGAAAAATGGCTCCTTACAAGGTATCCTGAAACAGTGAAAAAGACATCAATGATATATGTAGATTCATTGAAATCTCTTCATGTAGCAGCTAAAATGCGAGTATAGACAGATCATCAGAAATGTAAATTAAGATGAGAGCACAAAACTTTCAAGAATCAAAAAGATGGGTACTTTACTGACTGAGGAAAAGAACAATGAATGTATGAATGCAGATACTAAATTATAAATGACTGAAATGTAAGTGTCAACTCATGTGACCAGTCAGCCCTTGAATGGGTGTTATCACTGTGTTTACAGAGTGGAAAAGAGGAGAAGAGTGGAAAAGAGGAGCCAGGCAAGGTGGTGAAGAACAGACATCTGGAAACTCAAAGACACCAGGAAAGGACTATGTTATATCAATGCAAAAACAGAAGGAAGCTTAAAGAAAGGCTACAGAAAGGACAGCTTACATAAAGACCAAACTGTCCATTGGAATTGGCAATTAAGAGTCTATGGACACCTTACGCAGAAGTTTATCATGGAATCCTAGGGCATAAACCACGTGACAGTTGGTGGAAAATTTGGAGATGAAAGAGGTGAATCAACAGGTGGTTACCAGAGGGGCAGAGGGTGGGGGACAAACATGGTGCCGACAAGAGAGTAGACAATGGGTGTAGAGCACGCCATGCAACACACTGATGATGTATTATGATACTGCACACTGGAAACCTATGCAATCTTATACATTTAATAGTAAAAACATTTTAAATAGAAAGGGGTGAACACAAAAGCCTTGGAGCAACTCAGGAAAGAAGGAAGACAGATCTTGTTTGCTCAAGGGTGTTCCACATCACAGGGAGATGCTGATAAGATAGAAGATGTTTGGAAACTTTTATAAATTGAGAGGAAAGGACAACAGCATTAAGGTTTTAAGGTCAGGAAAGGAGAGGCAAGACTGCTGGAGCCTCCTTGAAGGAATGTGGAAGGAAATGCCCGAAGGCCAATCTGGCTTCCTCAGCTGTCCACCTTGCTCTCAGGTTAGAGAGGAAGAAGCTCAGGACCCACATCGAAAGGGTTTGAGTCCAAAAGCCTCATTTTTTTTCCTTGGTGAAGAAGGGAAAACAATCAAGGTTTGTTTGGGGAATGAGTCCTGAGTGACTTTAAACAGAACATTAATTTATTTCTCTAATTCCATTGAATGCTTTGTTTACATATTCAATTCCACAGTAAGTGGCACTGTCCTATCCTTTATAAATTTGGACAAAATCATCTGCACTTAGAACGGTTGTCCTACGTCACATCTGAAGGGATCTTAACTTCCGTGGGGGCTGGGGTGCACGGCCTGGCTGTATTTGAAAATACTCCACAGGTGACTGTCCTTCAACAGTGGGTGTTGAGAGCCACTGCCTTCGCCTCGGGGACAAGGACTGAGAGTATATTCTGAGCGTGGATCTGGTTTGGGTTTCCAGGGCCCTCTTCCTGCTTTTTGGGAGCAAACGTTGTCTCATGGAAGTTCGACATTGGTTAAAACACGTCAGAATTCATTTTCCAGAACTTACCAGTTTCATGCTAACAACAAGCAGCTGCTATTTGGGTTGAGAAGACGGCTTTTGGCTGAGAAACTATTTCCAGGGAAGAAAAATAAATACGATTTATGAAGATTCTTACCTGCATGTTTGATGTTGAAACTTCTTTCCTTTTAAGAAGCATTTCTGTGGATTTTCTGTACATTCACAGGCGCATTTTGCAGGGTTGAGGGGTTGATTTCTCGGGCAGGTTCTTTTACATACGCACTGACATGTGGTTTCATCAAATTCTCTGTTGGGCCCACACGAGGTGGGGAAAAGTTTGTTTTTACAGACACACTGGCATGAGTCCCTGTCTAGTTCTTTGTGGGGTCCACAGCTGGAAGGCCGAAGCCCCCCTTTGCAGACACACTGACAAGTCTCTTCATCCAGCTCCTTGTTAGGTCCACAGACGTCATGGAATCCATCTGCTGAGTCTAGACAAACACAGGCGGGACATCTTACTATGCTTCACGTGGTGCTGGGTGCGGTGGGAAGCAGCTACAGGCAGTGAGAGTGTCTCCCTTTCTAGGGTTTTCATTATAGGGCTGTGCACAAACACAGGCATGTTGCTTTACAAAGGAGTTCAACCTAATATCAATGTGAGGCCACAAAGGTCCTATTGCATAGTGACTTAACTCAGGGTACAATGACCTCAGTATTGTGCATGTGGCTAACATTACAGTGTCTGTTAATCACAATAGAGGCCCTTGGCATTTAGTCTTCAAAAACACCATTCTGGCCCTGCTGGTGTGGCTCAGTGGATTGAGTGCTGGCCTGCAAATCAAAGGGTTGCTGGTTGGATTCCCAGTCAGGGCATATGCCTAGGTTGCAGACTATATCTCCAGTAGGGGGCGTATAAGAGGCAACCCTACATTGGTGTTTCTCTCCCTCTCTTTCTTCTGTACATTCTCCCTCTCTAAAAATAAACAAATAAAATCTTAAGAAAAAAACCCCACCATTCTGCTTACCATCTCCAGCACTAGAGGCAAATATAAAGTCTTGCTGAGTGAGGCACCTGCAGGCATGGGTATTCCACGTGTAATTTGTCGGGCATGTCTTGTTGGTAGCGAGGCACCTTGGGGGACACAGATGAGTCACTATTAGTGTAACTGGCATGTAGAAGGCAGAATCTGTCACCTCTGTGTCACAACATCAACACACGCTAGTACGAGACGCTCTAAAATGATGCACAGGCATAGGAAATGAAGCATGGCATTCCCTCTCGAAGTGCCTCCACCCACCCCCGCTATCAGATTCTACTCCCAGAGGTGGCCGATGTCCGTGGTGTGGTCTTGTATCACTCCAGACTTCGACCTCTTCAAAGTAAATGCATTAATTTGTATCATCACATAGTGTTCCAGTTTTCGCGAACATGGGACAAAGCCTTTCGTATCGCTCTGAAATTTCATTTTCCACTAAACAAACATTATGGACACCTTCATATGTCATCTCGTGAAGTTCTGCTCCATTATTTGTAGGGGTTGCATCAGTCCATAAAATGGATGTATCATTTTTTATTTTATTAGTCTCCTATTTGTAGTGATTGAAATTGTTTCCAACTCAGCTTTTTCAAAGAATCCTACAGGAAACGTTCTTATATAGGTACCTTCATTGACTATTTTTTCTGAGGCACAGACCCCATAGCTGTCAAGGTCCATTAATACAAAGTTCCCACTGGACACTCCACTAGAAAGACCATGGTTTTTGTCATTTCAGTTCCTCCCTCCCTCCCTGCCTCCCTCCCTCCCTCCCTTTCCTCCTTCCCTCCCTCCCTCCCTTTCCTTCCTTCCTCCCTCCCTCCCTCCCTCCTTCCTTCCTTCAGAAAAGTGACAAAGCCCTCTATCTAAACTATTGAAATGGCCAAAAAGAGCATCAGGAATCATCTGATTCACTAGCCCAAGAGGACTGATGAATGGTGAGATTTCCAGCCGCAGGGGTGTGTCTTCACGTGTCTGTGTGGAAATCCCAAATGTGCACACAGCTGTTTATGTGAAGTTGGTATGGAAACAAAACAATTTCCTTGCATGTAGTGAGGAAAAATTACATTTTTCTCTCTAATATTTCAACATCTTCAAAAATATAAATTTAAATGTATAGACTGTGTGTAGAAACAAATGTAGGAATAAGCATAAGACTATATTTCTGGAAATGCCATACATACAAAGCAAGATATCTAGTTTTATAGAATGAAGTAATAATTTCATATAATCTGTCTATACTAACTCCTTAGTTTTTGCACTTCATGTTGAATAAAAATAGAACTTTCAGAATAACACTCAATTATGTTGTGTGGCAAACACTGTGCCCACTTAACGCTCATATTGCTAACTATGGTTTGTTGAAGGTAAACTAAATATTTTATCTTTTAATATTTTAAAACTTAAATTTCTAAAAAAATATGACTTCAGAAACTGCCAAAAATAAGAAACTATTACTCATCAATGTTAGCACATATTTCAAAATTGAAATTTGAAATCCTGCTATATACTATTTAGAGAAACATATATTTGGATGAAAGGCAATTTCATAATTACTTAGAAGCTCCCTGCTCTAAATGTGAGTCACAAGTTTTTAGCATTTAAAGCTTCTCATGTTAAAAAAATTGGAGGCACATTTTCCAAAATACTGTCATTTTAGAATGAAAGGAAACATTTTCATGGTGGATAGAAAATTTGGCACAATCCTATCCCACTTGTCTTAATCTTCAAAGCACACCTATCCTATTAAAATTTTGTTATGAATATTAATGTATAACATATTACAATGTTTAGAAATTAGTTATTTTGTTTGGGTATTTATAAAACACTGACTCAAAGGCGCATTTTGGAAAGCAAAGCAGATTGCGCAATAATCAGTAAGATGTATACTGGGAATCATATGTAGATAAACTGACTTTCTACTTTCCCTTTCCCACCCACAAAACCAGAAACAAAACCACAGTCCTGCTTATAATCTGTGTGAAGGACAGAGATGTTTTTCTAAGAATCATTTCAATAATTATTTTAAAACTTCATTAGGCTGATTTGATAGTTATTGCTATTTACTTACGATTAGAGGACAAAAATGTAAGGATACACATATGTGTTAGAGAACAATGCTTTAATGATAAAAATCAATCTTATTTTGCCACTTATCTCTTCTCTGAAATTGTAAAAGATTAATATGCTCCAAATGTGCTCTGTTAGAATACACTGTACATGTCGGGTAATGATTACTAGCTCTTGTACTGTGAGCATCATAGTGGGACTTTGGGGAATACTAATTTTTTGACCCTCATCTTCTATATTTTTGGCATGGGAGCTGTTATGTATTTGGAAATTCCCTGACTCCCCCAATCCCTATGTAAGGGACAAAGACCTTATATGTGGCACTACTTGGAATTGAGCTGAAATGTCACCCCTTTCCCAAGAGTTATAATCTTTGCCATACAGTTCTAATTGAAAAGAAGTTACTGCCTCTTGATTTACAGTAAACTACTGTTGACCTGCTTTACTGAATATCTCATAGATCACTGAAAATGAATGTTAACATTAATTGAATGCAAATGCAACTTGCAGCACTCACTGGCTTTTTTAAAGAGCAAATTCATTCTTTGGAGAGGAACTGTGCTATTAATCAGTTACTCTCATTGGCAGCTCCTTTAGTAAGTTATTTTCTCAACAACCCAACAGATGCAAATTCTGCCCACCATGTAGCTCCCATGGCTCACAGTGTAGCTCCTCAAATGGCCCATGTATTCTAAGTCTCACTAAATGTGGAATGGGATCGCAGAACACCCCTTTTAAAGCATGCACTACCAGCTTTCTATAACCTTCAGAGCATCTTCAAGCCTCAATGGTGCATCCAGTAAGATGCTCTGTACTCCACTAAGAAAACCAATGAGGAGAACTCTGACCACAGCAATTATTTTTGATAACTATCAAACAGAATTTTGAGTTCCTAAAAACCAGCGGTTGATGTCATCTGAACCACTGTGATTTGCATTACTCCAGCCTGTGGTTATAATATTCTGAGACAGCATTAACCCAGGCCCTTCTTGCTCAAGTTTGATATCGGAACAATCGCTGGGAGGGCAACCATACTCTTTCATTATCACAACCACAGAGCCCTGGAAGAAGTTTCAACAGCGCTATTCCCAAACCTTTCCAATGGTGTTCTTATCGGATTCATCCTGATAGGCCTTGAATACGTTTGACCATCTACACAGGCGGGGATTTGCTTATATTTTTGCAAGAGTGGGTAATGTGGGATAGAAAGTGGCTAAATATATACAATGTTACTAAATGACATCTCTAATACTACAAATAGAAATCAGAACCACATTTATTTTCAGGTTATACACAAATCGTCTAAAACAAAAGGAACATATTTAACAGAGATATATCTAAATTAAATGCACATATTTATCTTTCCTTATGTTGATTATTACCGATTTCACATTAATTTGTGTTTTCTGTCTGCTTATGTTACTGTTTGCTTATGTTCCATTGTCTTGTGACTGGGAGAACAGCAGATGGAGTTGGGGATGGACAGGATATGAAAGGAATAGAGGGAAAGAAGGACTGATACATAAAAATTCCATGGTTTTAACAATTTTTCCAGGCTTAATCATTGGCAGGCTAATAAAACAGCTGCATTAATATGAAAAAGTGGGTTTATAAATCTAATCCTTCACTTTTTATGTGACTAGAATTGATGGTTTTAGAGCAGTAACTTGCCATACACAGAAGCTCAGCCACCAGCTAAGACCTGGCTGTAAAACAGGAATTACACGGTTTGGTCGATAGCCGGCTGGCTGAGTCCAGGGCTGTTTGCTGTTGAGTTGGGTGAGGCTAGCACAGGGCCACGGCAGCCCAGGGGAGCAGAGAAGTCTAGATGCCTGTGTTTTCCATTTTCCTGTATTTACTTTGAATTTGCCTGCTTGGATATATGAGGAGGAGAGAGTGCGGTAGGCTGAAAAGAGGGGAATTTAGAAGTTACTGTATTTACCAGCTTGCCGGTTTTTATTTCTGTGTTTAATTGGAACTAACAGAATTAGATAAAGGCACATAACCGAGAATTCAATGAAAAGTCCTTCAGTGATAGCTACTGGTCTCATACCTTGTCACAGCCACACTTCAGTAACAGAAAAACAATAAAACAAAACCAAAAAATGACAATAAAGAACATGTGTCAAGGGCACGAGAGAGTACTATGACATCACAATGCCTGGGTTTGGTGCCTGGGGCTTGCGGGAAGGGAGGGAGGGAGGTGGAGCAGGGAGTTTGGGGGACCGTGAGACATTCTATACGGTACTGTAATTGTACATTTCATTATACGTTTGTCAAAATCCATGCAATGTGCAACCAAAAGATCATAATGTAAAGTATGGGTCTCAGTTAGGAATGTGTTGATACTGGCTTATCACTTGTAACAAAAATACCACCCTAACACAAGGTGCTAATAATAAGGGCTACTGGGGGAGGAGGGTGGGGGTCTATACTTTCTGCTTAGTTTTTCTGTAACACTATAACTGCTAAAACATTCTATTAAGAATTTTAAGAAAACAACTGGTAAATTTAGTCTAATAACAAGGACATTTATTTAAAACAACGTCATCGGCGTGTTTTGGCTGAACTTGACATTAAGCTTCACGACATTTCTGATTTAATAGTTCCCACCTCTGGGTAACCTCACAGACAGAACCTCAGTGCAGAGGGTATACTGAGGGATCTTCCCAGTCATGTGCTCTTTGCTGTGATTTCTGCCTGTCAATCAGCAAGCCATAGGGATGCTGGTTATTGTGTTTTAGGGGGCACAGAGCAGACAGGCCAATGGCAGGCTCACTCTATAGCACAGTGAGCTTCCTTTTAGAAAAACCATACTTCAGGGTCTACAGTCTCTTACCTGAGATCAATGGTAAATTGATTCACATCAATAGGCATTCATTGGATGGTGTTACATGAAAATGGAGAATAGATGTATGAATTAAGATTGCAACCCAACTTAATTACTCTGGTCTATTCATTGTCCCCAGAATGGGCTAATTCTTTTAGGAAACACTTAGGGATGCTGACAATGATAACCAATTAACTAATGAACAAATTTACCACTGGATAAAATTAATTTCAGTGCATTCATCTCTCACCTGTGACATTTTACTCTCTTCCTCATATGTAAGTAGATGGCCTTCCCTGTAATGTATTGTCACAGAATAAGCATGACTATTCTGTTGATTTATTTATACAATGGGATACTATGCAGCTACTTAATGAACAAATCGGACCTACAGACATCAATATGATTAAAACATACTGCTGAGAGAAAAAGGCAAGGTTGCCATTTTAACATAAAAAATGTTAGTCACTCAAAGCTGTACTATATAATCTCTTGTGGTGTGTTAACACATCTGTATTCCATAAAACTAGAAGAGCATGGATTAAAATAATACAATTCCCAGTAGTGATTACTTTGGGCACTGAGGGATTAAGAATGGTGACTTGGACCAGACTGACAGTTTTCAGAGGGGAGGGGGCTGGGGGTGGCAGGTGGAAGAAGATGCAGGGATCAGCCCAAGGACATGTATGTATCACCCATGGACTCAGACACAAGTGAGGTGAGGGCCAGAGGGGAGGCGGGGGTGAAGGTGAGGAGGAAGGGTACAGAAGGGGTAGGGGTATCTGTAATAGTGTCAACAATAAAAATAAGGTAAAAAAAAAAAAAAAAGAATGGTGACTTGGTCCTTTGGGTTGTATCTTAAGTAAACATGGAAAAAATTGGTAAATTCTGACTTGGGGTAGACAGATATGTCATTTTTGTTTTTGTTGTCTTTTAACAAATGCTGGAAGTTTTCTAACTTAACCAGGTTAACAATGCCGTAATGACTGCAACCCCAAAGGAACGAACTGGCTGAAAATACAGTCTAATCTCTGAAGTATGCATTTTAGTCCTGTGATGTTGCAGAAAGTTACCTAACCCCTTGATTCAGTTTCTCGGATGTCTTTTGGAATCAATCGCTGCATTTTCTCCCCTTCTTCCTCAAACACACTGTCCCTCTTTGCCAATCGCACAGGAGATTATTAATTACGGGCAATGTCATCTTTACGTCATGTCCTTTGGCTAATGGAGTCAGTCCTTGTCATTCTCGAGCTTTTTCTAATAGTGGGTCACCTCACCACTCCTCTGTCCTTGAACTCTGGTTGGCTCTTGTAATATCTTCTGAATTTTGTAATATCTTTCTCTCTCACTTTTTAGCCCTCATTGTTTCTTTCTGACAGCTCTGTTTCAGTCCCCTGCACAGACCATTGTTTCTCTAACACTTTTCTAAATACTGATGTTTCCCCTGGTTTCATTTCCTCTGCTTACTTCCTCTATGTTCCTTGGCTGGGTTCATCTCTTCCAATTGCTCTCACTATCAATTCCATGTTCCCAGCTACCAAATGAGCTAACACTTCCCACCCCTGTCCTCCCAGCTCCACATCCAACTGCCTGCTGAACAGTCACTTTGATTTCTTACAGATGGTCAAAGTACATGTGAAAAACTAAATCCTTTTCAAACTCATATTCCTGTCTTTTTGATATTATCGACACACCTTCTCCCTCCTTCTTATCTTACACATGTGGTTCCCAAGGCCTACACTTGTGTTTCCAAGGTCTTTCCACTTAAGGAGTTGCCTACTTTAAAACTATATGTATATTTATTACACACACATAGTTATGTGTGCATTGGCTTGAAGTATAAAATACATTTCTGATGGTAGCTGGCAGTGAAAAAAAACACACTAAAAAACACAGAGAAAGAAGATGAGTCAGACATGAATCTTAGTGATAAGAGTCCATCTGCCCCTATGATAATCTCTTAGATATGAGACATTGTGCTAAGCACTATACAAGCATTCAGTACTTCATTCAATTCCCTTCAGATCCCAACAATTTCTACAGAAGCAAATTGAGGTTGAGAGACGTGAAATACCCGATCTTTAATGTCTCATTGGTGGTGGACCTGAATTCAAGTTTAGACTTGGCTTCTTCTAAGGCCCAGGGTCTTTTTACTCTTGTTTGTCTCTTCTTGCCTCAAACAGTGTATAGTATAGTGAATGAGAAATGATGACAACATGAGTAAAATATGCAAGTGCTGGGATATGTAAAGATAAATACGTTGTTTTATTTAACAAGCATTTTCTGATCAGTGGGGCATATCGTTTAGCCCCCAAATCTGCTTCGTCTATGAAATAAGGCTGCTACTACCACTACTAACTTCATGGATCACTTTCGTGGTGGTTATATATGAGACAATGCATTTCAAGGGCTGAAGGTATGGAAATGGCTCAATTGCTTTTCGGTGTAATTAGCTGGATGTTATTATGGAAAATATCAACCTACCTGAAATACTTTCACAGTCCAGTTGCACAGGCCACATTTCCAGACTCTATAAATCTGTGCAAGGACAAAGTAAATACAGAAAGTGCTACGGGTATTCAAGAAGCAAAGGTGGCCGTGGCATCTGGACAAGATGAATGCAGAAGAAAGACCTTGACCTGAACTCTGAGAAGTGGATCAGGCTTTGGAAAGGCAAGAAAGAAAGGACCAGGGCCAGAGTGGAAATGAGATACAGAGCAGGAAATGAGCTTGATTTTGTGAAACACAGGCTGGGGTAAGAAGGGGGAACAAAAGCAGAAAGGATGCCAGAACGGGGAGGTGAGGACTCTGCCCTCCCTTCTTTGAGAAGTTGAAAGTCACTGCCAGTTTCTGGTTAGAAGAATGAAATAATGCCTTTGAAAGCTTACTTGTGACATTGCACAAAAGATGGAGAAACATTAGATACTAGAACACTAGCACTGAGACCACGGCATCAGTAATACATGCAGAATGGAGGGGCTGAGGAGGGCAGTGCTGGAAGTGAGTGCCGGCTGAGCAGACAGTCCTCCCTCGCTCCCAAATCATCGAGTGTCTGGGTGAGACTGAAGGAAAGGAAGCGATCCATGCTAGCTATAAGGACAAGAAATAATTCATGACAACTGTGTGAACTCAAGGTCTCAAAGAACACGAGTGAACGCTGTGAGGAATAACATAGACTAAAGGGGCTGAAGAAATCTTCAATTTTGCACCTGTTATAGCTGCCATTATTATCAACACAGCAAAATAAGATAGATTTAGGTAAAATTGTATAAGTCAACAATATGGTCAAGTCTTGACCGGCACAGAGGCAATGACTAGAATCTCGGAGGGGATGAGCCTCGAAGGGAGACTGGCCCCTTGGTGCCCCATGGCTGCACATGCACTCAGGGTTGCAAGCCATGGCTGTCTCTGCTTTCATCAGCACCCATGTCTTCGCTGACACCTGCATCTTTGCCTTTGCAGCTCACAGGGGACAGAGCTCTGTCACTCCCATTAGGCTCTCCTCGAGTTTTCCCTAAAGTCCCTGGAAAGAGAAGGGTCTGATCTGCCTAAGCAAAGCAGCACAGAGACTCAACAGGGAAAAAACTGCCATTCACATGTCCCATTTATTGCCAGGTCCCCCCAAATGCAAGGTTTTTTTAAAACTTGCCCATTGATTTGTATAGGCTTTCGTTACAAATGTGGGACTTGTGTAATTTTATTCACCTGCGTGCTCCTTATGCACCGGGCATCCTAAAGAACAAAGAGGGACCTGCTTGTTTGGGGGCGGGAAGCGAGACACCTCTCCATCTCCGGTGGTAATGCATAATGGTCCCTCACGAACTGCTGGCAGGGTTGGTCCTCTATACGATATCCAGGTCCTTCCCTCTGATGAAATGAAGCCTAGGCTACCATTTACCAAATGAAAAAATAGGGTGGGGACGAAATCTGAGTAACACGTGTTACTTTGAATGTTATTTTGAAGTAATAGTAAAAGGAAGTTCTTTCAAGTGATTAATGGATATTCTATCCCTGCTGAAATAAAAAATATGAATAGATGCATAGAGAAGAAATCATTGAGATCGAAGACAAGTGACCGGATGCTAATAGATGTAAAATAATTTATTTATATATATTTTTTGTTTGGGGCCAAAACCTTCTCAAGGCTTAAATGATTTTAGCTTTAACCTCACTTACAAGTTGGCATGCCTGACTTCACGAGTGTTGTACCTAAATCACCGAGGGGATGGATGTTGGACAGATGTGTGTGATTCCATAGAAATACTGCTTTTATTTTGTGAACTGCCGTGTCTGTACAGTGGGCTTCCCTGTTTCTTTAATGCTGTTTTCAAAGTCTGCATTTATCAAATCTGTCTTCTTTGGTGTTTGAGGCAACATATGTTATCGCAGACTTCATATAACTTTGAATAAACTGTGTTACATAGAACAGCATTTTATATTGGCACAGGACGCAGATAAAAGAAGAGTGGCTCATACTCACTGCGGCAGCGTCGCTGGCAGGGACCGTCTGATGATGGAGTGGACTTGTCTGTAAGCATCCAGCTTAGACATGCAGCGGCAGGAAGTGTGATTGGCAAAACTGACCGTTATCGGTTTGGGGCCTTGAGAGAGAGGCACTGTGATTTCAAACAACTAAAAAGAAGGGACAGAAAGAAGAAAACATTATATGGATGCTGTGCAGCATTTTATGGTAAATGCTAGTGTCCAAAAAGAGTGAGAGGAACACTTCACGACTAGGTAGAGTGCTGCCTACTACACGTAGGATATAAATTTTATGTTCACGGTGCAAAAACGGTTTTGCTTCTAATCCATATCCTTTACCAGCTGAATCAACAACAGTCCATATGCTTACCCCATGTCACTGTTATAAAACACTTTAGAATTTCAATAACCAACTAATGAGTCTTAGGTTATTCCAGGGGGTGAAGAAGTGGCACTGATACACATTTCTTTGTGATCTAAGAGCAAAGCTAGAAATCTTTGGTTAAGTCTTGTTGCACATAAACTGAATATACACAGATGTAAAATTGGTTTTCATTCCAAATTACATCTGTACCTCAGGGCAGTTTTACATGTATTTGTGACATCTCTTATAAATTTATTATGTTTAGAACAAAAAAAAAGTCACATCTACTATTGACTAGATCTCTGTTTCTGCTGTGTTGACAAAGGTGTTAGGAAAATAATAAGCTAAACATAAGGTAGGACATTTTACATGATTGTGCATTAGAGTCTCAAAAGTTAATTTAACCAAAGTCTGAATGCCTTCTTTGTTCTCTTCCTTCTACAGAAACAAGGCTTTAAAACATTTAAATTGAAAATTTAATACAAATGTACAAACGAGTCATTATGTAAACCTGAGTGGATTTAAATTCCCAAGGCTCTCAAAATCTAAATTATGATCAGTAACAATGGTGAAAATGGAACCCTGGCTAGCGGCTTCTTGATAAGATCAGCCTGTAGTAATGTCACCACAGTCGAACCACGTGTTGTTTGCTACTTTTATGGCAATTGGAGAGGCACAGAAGAGATGACACACTCCAGAGCCTCGGGATTTGGCTCCTTGCTGTAATTTCATACCAACAGTGGAAGATCATTGAAAACATTTAGGGAATATAATTACTTGCCATGTTGTCCATACTACAGAGAGATTTACTGAAATGAGGCTTAAGAGAGAAATACAGAAATATCTAAATTATAAAATGCAGATTTTTTTTCACTTGAAATGTATTTATTTTGAATGCCAGCTCCTTTCTTAGCCTCAGTGCCTTAGGAGGGATGGGCACAAGGTCACACCCAGCCAGGAGGACACTTTGATTAGCAACCCCACTCTGAAGTTGTATGAACTTGAAAAGTCATTTAACTTCTCAAAGCTGAAGATTATATTTGACCCCAGATTTCATGAGACTGTTATAAAAACTACATAAGCTATTACATATGAATGTGATATACATAGTGGTTACTGTATAGATGTGGGTTTTTAAATTGTTTGCATGTATTCTCTGGATTCTAGCTATCCTCCAGAATACTCCACTTTACATAAATAATTTCAACATATGACCTCGATGTATTCCAGCATTATGATTTTGACCAGTTCCTTCTCTAAAAGACATTTGTTTATGCAGTTTGGATAAAAATTTTTATTAGGTGAAATGTCACATTGGCAGAAGTCCTTTACACTATGCGTAACTATTTTAGGAAAATAATTCTGCAGTGCCCATAAACGGCACAGTACTCCTCATGACATCTGTGAACCCTACATGAATAACCAGAGTTACAAAACAAATAGGAAGTTGCTTAGAAAATAAGCCATTTCTCCTATGTTCCATATTTAACTTTTGCAAATTACTTAAGCTCTGCAACAGTAGGAACAGTAGAAAGATGTAGAGCCCAGCTCACAAAAGCCTAGATTTTATGTCTACTCTGCAGGTAGGTATTTGTGCCTGGAGCTTAGAAGAGCCATTTAAAAATCATCCATACGAATGTTGTGATTGACGTCTCAGGCATTGATAAGATTACCTGGTGAGATCATAAAATCTCTAATCAAAGAAACCTGGGGCAGGGGACATTTAAGGGGTGAACGGAGGCAGATGAGCTGTTAAGTACACCTGGGAAGGTGTGGGCATGTAGAGAATCAGGCTGCGGGAGTTGTTAAACCAAGGGAAGGCAAAGAATGACAGGAGAGCTTCAGAAAAGTGTCGGTCACAGGATCCAGGGTCTTGGGGACACCAAGTACAGAAGGCCAGAGGAGACAACCGGGCACCAGGAGCAGCTGTAAGGACTAGGGCAGGACAGAGGCTGTGAGAACAGGAGCTGCACGGCCTGGAGAGAATGGTGGCTCTGGCCTCAGGGGACACTTGCATATGCAGGTATGTAATCCTTGCAGGATTTGTCAATGTCTCAAATGACACAAGGCAGAACAGAGCCCAAGAGTGAAGGATAATGCACTATTTGAGATAAGGGCTATTGAAGAGGAGTGAAGGGTGTTTTCCCAGCCCTAAGGCTGGCCATTCCAGACCCCACCTGGCCTGTGTCCCCAAGTGAGAGTTCAGATCTTGCCACAGTGACTCGGTGACTCCCAGGGTATCTGTCTACAGTCAGGACCCACCTGCCAGTACCAAGTGTGTATCAAGACCTGGGGCTGGGAAGAATGTTCCAGTGAAATGAAGGTCAGTTAGATGCCCACAAAGAAAGTATCTTCCTAGAAAAATAGGCCTGGCTCTATACTTTCAAGGAGAAGAGATTTGTGTTGGCAGATGCACTACTAAAAGCATAAAGGGGTAGGTAAAGAGGGATTTAAAAAAAAATTACTGTTCAGAGAAGGGTTTTATTTCCTGTAACTTGAAGAAATCATATGGCTGAAAACTATAGTAAAGCTTGAGAGAAAAATATACCTATAGTTTAGCTAATTAAATAAAATAAAAAACCTTAATGATTGGTGTTTCATTTCTCTTGTTTGAGTGTAAAGAGGCAATTGATCAGCTGAATTCAGTTAATTCTACGGAATAAATCGGTCAAAACATTAAAGCAAAGAAAAATTTTTCTTGAAACATTTCTAGCTCCAAATTTTGACCTGAATGTTTCAGGGAGTTTCTTTAATTCTCTTCTTGACTATGCCATAGCGTGGAAAAGAGGGAGGAGAAAGATGTCTGTGACCAGTATTGAAAGTAGGGAAATTCTTAATGATTGAGTTTGATGTGTGTGTCAATTTCAGAAAAATCAGGGACATCTGAGAGTGTGCTGTGGGTGCAGGAAGTCACTGTACCTCAGCTGGCTCCTGACCTGCAAAGGGCCTCTGCTGTCTTCCAGATTTTTCTGTGCTGAAGTGCATGCACTGATTGACAGTTTTCGTTTCGAGTGATTACGTAATCACTACCTTACAACAAGTATAGTAAATTCTGTTTCCTTTACCAAATGAGTGTGGATTTTATATAGCTATATTTAATGCCTATGCTACTAAGAATGTCCATGCCTTTTTTCCTAATCAGATTAATATGTGCTTAAAAATGTAAACTTTTTTGAACTAAAAATAATAATTAGAATCACATTATGAACTCATACATCCCCCTCCTAAAATGAATTGATATACTTTTAAAATAACTGGCAAGTTCTCTTTTTTTACTAGAGATGTAAGAATAACCAAGGGGATAATCTCGAAAACAGGCAGACATTAATTAGAGTCCTGAATTTTCAATTTAGTACTCCCATGACTTGGAGAAGTTATCCAACTTCCCTTGGCCGCCACTGCATTATAAAATAGGGACAATAATACAGTGATTTCACAGTAGGGTTGCTTGGATTCCCCTTGTCTTCCCCATTTGCCTTCAAGATTGAGTTGAATCTTTGGTAGATGAATTACAAATTTTAAAATTTCTGTTCAACATTGTTCCTTGTCTCGTTTTCAATAACTGCTTATTGACGACCTATAAGAAGCCATATGCCAGGTGCCTTGCTCGACTGTCAAGAAAACAGTCATCAATCAATCTATGCAACTCACAGGTGAGCAAAAATAACAACGGGAGTGAACTAGAAAACACTTCATACAGGTTATGATGCTATGTTAGAATTTTCCAAACATCCACTAGTTTACCACAAATGCTGTTAGTGAGCAAAACTGCAGTTTTACCCTCTTCTGGAAATCTGTGCTTGCCATTATATGAAGAGCTAAATCAACACAGTTTCTATAATTTTCTCTTGAAGAGTCAAGGTCTATTCAAACACATTAGTGTTTGAGGCAATAATAAATTCCTTACATTTTAATAAAATAAGAATTCTTACACTATTGTCAGACTATTTTGGGCTTTAATGTGTACACACTAGTATTTTCTAATTCAGATTTATGCTCATCAAATGCAAAATTCATGTACTCAGCTTTAGTTGACACTATGTATATATGTGTGCTCAGTCACATATATACATATGTGATTGTGTATGTGACAATCACACATGTGTGATTGTGATGGTGACAATCAGAATTTGATATTTAGAACATGACAATTTTCCTAAAATAGTTTTATGCTATAAGGTGAATTGTTCTTAAGATATTAACTCGTATCTAATTTAGGGTTTCAATAATTGCAAAATTCATTATGCACACTCATGCTAGTCTATCAATATATGCCTATTTAATGAGTTGCCGGTTTTAATGATCAAAAGAACTTACATAAAGGGGGCATTTAAGACTGGAAAATTAAAAAACAAAAACACCTGATTGTGTTTTCTGCAAAACTGTAATTTAAAAAGGAAGTGGCAATCATTTCCAACTGAGAGTTTCCCTGTTGCTATCAACTGGAATTTTTTTAATATGAATATTTAAGAGTTAATTCTCATCAAGAAGGATGAACTTCAAAAAAGCTACTTTTTGAAACAATAGGTTGTTTACTCAGCATAGCAACAGTTGTAAAGCAACAATTCCTATTTCTACTTATTTTGCAGGCTACTCAAGAAAAAAGGTGCACAACTTCCTTACTGGGAGGATCTTGGATTAACTATACACAAATAGGCAACCAAAAAATGTCTCTCTTTATACCTTCATACCCCAAAATAGAACCAGTTTCTCTTCAAAGCATGGCATCTCACAACCACATTTAATTTAAATATTCCAACCTAGAGTCTATCAATTAAGTATGGAACCAATCTGTAGTCCCTGGAGTGTGTGATTAATAATGGCAAAATCAGATGGAAATACTACACAGTAATTTAAAGAAATAATCCCCCCGACCCCCAAATGGGAAAACGTGAAAACTGAGCGTTTACTTTTTGCATTTTATTTTTTGCTCAACTGAGCATATCATCCACACAGCCAACCATCTAGGGCCTATGGAGCTTAATCTGGTCTGGGAAGAACATGGGAGAGCAGATCCTGACAGATTTACATCTGGCCCTGCATCAATTTTAAGATATTATTATACATAAAATGTATGTTCAGTGCTACCATTATAACAAAAATGCCATCTAGAGGTTTAAAAATACTACATAAAACTTGTGGACATGATCAGTACTTTGACTTGAAAAAAAAGTGCTACTTTTAATAGATGCATTAATTTTTTCTTAAGGCAAATGTGACTCCTAAAGAAACTTTTGGTTAGCTGTTATTGGTATAGAGTTCTGTTTTCCCCATCTGGATAAAACCTGATTTTCAACAAGTGTTCATGCCAAATATTAATTAGCTGAAGATTCAAAACAAACCCATTCCACTTGTTGAATACATATGAATGTAATAAGCTAATTTTTCAGACTGCCACAATGTTCTTTTTCATTAATGGAAGGACCATCTCTATCTGTAGTGCAAAATAGTACCTTCAAGTTTCAGTCCATAATTGTACATTGTACTTAGGTTTAAAAGATTTTGCTGTCAAAGAAAATTTTATGTAAAACTCAGCTTAACTCAAATATGACCTGGAATGGTTTTGTGTTTTTATTATTTCTTTATAACATAATTAAAAAAAGAGTATAGCCGTTTCTCTTGAAGATAGTAACACAGAATTGTAACTGATCCTGTTCAAGTATTTCAGAATGAGCCAGAGACCGAACTCCCAGGCGGAGCTGCCTTCCTTATTGCCTCGAATGCACACAGCAAGGAGGTTCCAATTCCCATGGAAGCCCCGGGGATTCAGAAGTTCTTTTTTATTCCTGTCTTCAGGGAAAATACATAAGGTAAATACTAACATTTAACTAACTTCTCAATCCAAATATCTGGCTCAGAAGCAGATGACTTTCTTCTGCTGCTACGTCCATCATCAAATAATTGACCTTCTGCAAAATCCACTTTCTATTTTTTGGTTCTATCTCTTAAATATACAACTGCTCATAAGAAAACATACTGAAAGGATATGTTTATGGAAGAGGTCACAAAACCAACCAATCAACTGAGGCATTCAGTGGCCCTGGATCTGAGTGTGGGGTGGGTTGTCGCAGAGCAGGTGCTATTGATTAGGTCACTGGAATGCTGGGTGCAGATGGTTCCACTTTGCAACTAACCAGGCTCCTCACACACTCTGATAACACGCCCTCCGTGGAGCCCAGAAAGGAATTCCTAGGAAGTTTCCGCAGAACACATGGGTGTTACTTGACTTAGGGTCCTTTGCCCTTACACATGTATGATTCCAACGGGTGACTTTTGTTGCTAAATGATGTGTCTGGAACTCCTTTAACAAAACAAAAACTCTTGTTTTCTTCAAAAGTAGAGCAGTTAAGAAACTTCCTTTTATGTTTGAAAGAAATCACCCCACACTCCTGTTTATACTACACTGAAAATATCATAAAATAAACTCGGGAAGAGGCGTTCCTTGAGCACAAGCTTCTAGAAGCTGCCATATTAGTAAAGTTGTTCGATGCAAGCACACGCTGCCTTCTGGAGTCTCACGCCTCACTCTCCCTGGGTGTGTAAGCCTCCTTGACCTGCATTCCTGCAGACCTTTGCTCTTCTCCTCCAACACTTGGCCTGCTCTTGTTACTGGATCAGCTTAATCTACTGCAAGCTCCATTCATTTAGGCCCCACATGTCCCCCTGGGCTCATTGCACATAGTAGGGGCCTCACCACACTCACACAATTCAATTCAAATTAAAACTACCCCTTTTACTGCAGGAGAAAATCTGAGTGGATTCTTCAGGAGGGGGAAGGGCATGAAATCACAAAATCAAAAGACTATCAGTGAATCCTGGCTTTCCCTCTTCTCTCCTGATCCATCGATTCTCTAAGTAGTGCTGTGAGGCGGACACCGGCCAGCAGTGTCCGAGTCGTTATGGATGAATTAAAACATACACACGGACTACCGAGTCTGGTGGAGGAATAAGGACGGCAGCATGGCTTTTCTTTCAAGAGGAGCAAAAGCTGCGTCCTCCACCATGACAGGCCTTTATTCTAATCTCTCCTTACATTCCAACATGGTTCTTCCTCACTATCCTGGTTCTAACAAAGGAGCCAATGCCCCTCATTACATCACAAAAGAAGGATATTAGCAAATGAATAAGCAGGCAGTTACTCTGGGCCTGCAAGGTACTTGCTGGGTGAGAGGGTTTCAGCAGAAAGCCAGTCTCAAAACAGTCTAAGTACATTGCAAATCTGATTACCCACGAGGGAATCTATCTGTGGGCATGGGTCCTGTGCATCTCCAAGTGGGAGCTGGGCCCACGCCATGCAGAAGGGTCTGCCACAGTGCCAACCACACCAGGGCTTCTTCCAAATCTGCAGCTAAGGACCCAGTCACTGCTGCGGAGTTCTGGAATGATATGCCCAGGCTTTTTCTGATCACTCCACCTACATACCACCCAGATTCTTCAAAATCAGTATATGCAGTGCTCTAACTTTGACCTCAAATCTGTTCTCTTTAATTCTCCATTCTACTACTGCCAAGTGTTTGCTTATGGTGTGCCAACCACTGTGCTCTATGCCCCAGGGAGATAACCCAACACAAGCTTTGCTTTCGTGGAGTTTAGGGCCTGGGGGGTAAAAGGTAAGAGAGATAAGGTAATGATGCAGCAACATCAACAGAAAGGGAGCTATCACAGACCAGAAGTGACGTTTACTCTAGGCCTGCATAAAAGTAGCAATTAGCTAGATAAGTGGAGCCTTGGGGATGGTGTGTGCAGAGGTATTTCAAACACAGGGCACAGTATTGTAATGACTTGGAGATAAGAGATATTGACATAATTTAGAGAATAACATAATCTGGTGCTGGTGGAAAGTAGTACTTGAGGGGAAAAAGCAGTGACAGTTGAGGCTGCAGATGTAGGTAGCAGCCACATCATGAAGACCCTGGGAACTGTGCGAAAGGTTTTAAACTACAGAAGAGTGTCATTCAAAAATTTAACAACTTAGAATGTTTGTGCCAGCAAATCAGAACTGATGCTAGCCTGAGCTGTCCAATCAGAAAAGAGTGGTTATCAACACATCAGCTGAGTGCTGGCTCAGTCCCAAGAATGCAATGTTTCTGGAGAGTTTGGAGCAGTATCTGATATATCACTGAGGAAAGAAAAATCAACAACTATCAACAACTGAACCTAAAAAAAAAAAAAAAAAGGAAAAACAAAATGAACTTAGCAAACAACTAGAATAGGAACAGAATCACAGAACTGGAGATCACATGGAGGGTTATCAGTGAGGAGGGGGAGGGGGAGAATAGGGAAAAAGGTATGGGGAATAAGTAGCATAAATGGTAGTTAGAAAACAGACAGGGGGAGGTTAAGAATAGTTTGGAGAAGCCAAAGAACTTATATGTATGGCCCATGGACATGAACTAAGGGGGGAAATGTGGGTAGGAGCAGGTGTGCAGGGAGGAGGGGAATAAAGGAGGGAAAATGGGACAACTGTAATAGCATAATCAATAAAATGTATTAAAAAATAAAAGTAACTTATTGCCAAATGAAAATCTTTGTCCTCAAAGATCAACATGTGTGTGTATGCATGCATGTATGTGTTTGTGTGCATGTGAATGCACACACATTCCTATGCATATTTATTCTTTTCTTCACTTGGCTTTGACACCATGGTGTGAGTTCATTGAGCATCATTACTTTGTAATATCATATCATCCAAACCACAAAATATCGAAAAGGTAAGTCTATCCCCAAAGAGAATACCAGACATTCCGAACTGCATTAAACAGATGGCTGGGATGGTCGGGGCGGGGCCGTGGGCCGTGGGTGGAGACACCTACCGTCTTGCTGAGGTAGCCTGTGCTGGTGTTCATGCACTGATGCCCCTCGCTGTTGCAGCAGCCCCCACATCTGTAGACGGACACACATGGAGGTTTAAAGAAGGTGTTTGTGGCTGCTCCAAACTCCTTCCCCACATCTACACACACCTCACGCGGCATGCATTGAGTCTTTCTCCACTCATAATCAATACCTGTCGAGTCACAGGGAAGGCCAGAGGTTACACAGAAGCCACCACGGCGGAAACAGCCCACAGCAGTTGGATGTCACTTACATTTGATTTCAGAGTTGAAGATTGACATTGCAGATATAACTTTAAAAAATAATTGACGGTATCCTAAATGGCCCTGTGAACTGGTGTCCACGATCATACATCACAGAGCAGCTAAGTATGTGTTTTTCAAATTTCTACAGCCATGTATCAAGCTGAATTAGGATTATGCTTTCTTAAAATAACATCAATACTCCCCAGCACTTATATTTGGTTTTCTCCACCGAAGAAAGCACAAATTTAACGTAGAGATGTTGCCAAGATTTGCAGAGACAGTCATGCTCATTTGCTATAATATGCACTGTTTTCATGGTCTCAAAGCAAATAGGAACATGATTTGACTTCTCTTTTTCAACTGAGGTGTCAATGAGAACATAGTTATGGTTTTGGGCTCAATTCAAACATCAATTTCAGGTGGGCTATTTGGCAATTTTGAGTAATGTCAAGATTGGTGGTAGCTACTTGAAATACAAGGGTATTTTCCATCAACTGGAACATGCATTCCAAACTACATTTTTTTCAGAAAAGTCAAATTTTCCTGTTCCTTTCATGCTTTTTCTCAGAATTTTACTTCCAATAACTTAGTGGTTTACTCACAGCACCAATGACTCTTTAAATACTGCATTACAAATGATGTATATCTTAAATGTTCTAGGCTATTGTCCCATATTTCCCCTAAAATAAACTCCTATGGGGAAAAAAGGACAAACTATTCGTTATTGAACCAGGAAGCCATTTTGTTTGATTGGCTTTGTTCTGAAAACACTTTGCAATCTCAAACATTTATAGAAATTAATATCTAATAACTGAAGGGAATTACTTTTTAAAAGTAATCTACCAATTTATACTATGCCAATTTATGCAACGTCATAATTTTTTGTGACCTTTTTTGCTGGATCTCTCAGAGACTTTACCAAAGTACCCTCTCAAGCTTGTTACCTGTGAACCAATGAGGCAACAAGTAGTACTTGGAAAGATGAGTTGGAATGATTTAGAAATTAAGCATTTCTATTTTTTTTGCAAGATACACAATGTTTGCATGATTAATCTCACAGTGTAAAATATATCTACATGTTTTAAAATTTTGCAATGACATTTCACCTAATTAAAAAAATTAAAGTGCATCGATAGGTCTGTACTCTCCTCTCTTTATATATATTTCAAAAAAATTATCTCAACCATTCACATTGAAATCATAAAATGTTGTATTTGGAAAACAGTATTTACTTTTGGCCCCAAACTATTCAGTGGTACAAATACTGAAATTAAAGGCTGAGGCTGGCAACCTACACTGGGTTGATGTATATATAACCCTTTTTAGGTATATATTTCCCCATTCTTACTTTTCAAGATCTCTGTATTATAATGTGCGGCAGCAAATTTTATAGTGTCTTCTGTCCTCGTACTGATGTCGGGCTGTTCTTCATCTTGTTGCCAGCCTCCTCCCCGTAACTGACACTTGTACATTTTCCAGTACTCTGGGTAGAGCACGGTCATGAGTTCGTCCACACTGGACACTTCGCGCAGCTGCTCCTCCAGATCGCTGCCTGCATAAGTCTGTCGAAGAAACGCACAAGGTCAAGTACTTACTGGAGTGAAGGATTTGTACACAGGGCCACTGAAAAACCTTTAAGTTTCATATTGTATGTGCTGGATCCACAGTAAAATATTCTGAATTATCCCTGAATCATATAAAATGTCATGGCAATCTATTCATTAATACATTAATTTGAATCATTACCACAGTCAAAATTAAATTAAATCCCATTAAAATACATATTTTTCTTTGAGGCAAGAAGTTTGTGATATAATTTTAACAATATTTTTTGAAGTAGCTTGTTTTATTTATAGTTATTTTACATAAATGTAAAGTTTATAAGTTTAAAAATTTATTCAAGCTTGTGTTACCTTCCAATAGAAATAAAATTAAACTGAACTCCATTGTCATGCTTTGCTTCATTTGTAGTTATCAGCATCAATAAAATATAATTAAGCAGGATGCTTAAAATTAGTAATCAGTTTTACAGAAGCTATTTTAGAATTGATAATCTCATGAAGAATGGGATTTCAGCAACAGCATCACAAAAAGGTTTATACATTGGCAGAACGTCCAGTGTTTCCAAAAAAATTGATCATCAAGATTTATTCTGGTATGAAAAAGACATAGTATGATCAGAATTCTGCTTACAAATAGTTAATTGTCTCTATTAGTGCATCCAATTAAGTGGAACATCCTATATTATATTCAAGTAGTTACTATATCCAAGAAAAATACATTTTTAAAAATCATGCTTTGAAATTATGGACAAATGATACATTGTTTAACTTTATCTGCAAGGTGAAATACAATACCACCTGTTTGTTTTATATTGCCATGATGCCCCAGCTCCAGAGTCCAGGTATATAATACATTGAACATTGGGCATCGGAGCTGTTAACAATGCAGGTAACTGCCTCCTACAGCCCTCAGCCAAGCATCTTGGAAGGAGAAACTACATTTTAAAAAGGTATAGTTTTCCCTTTCTAATTTTTGAAGAACAAAATTAGTAATGTTGCTTTAAAAATAAAAATATTTAATTAGAAGACTTTCCACCACTATCTTATTTATTTATTTTTAGTATATTTTATTGATTGTGCTAATACAGTTGTTACAGTTCTTCCCCCTTTACCTCCCTCTACCTGGTACCCTCGTTTCCTCCACCAATCCCTCCCCTTAGTTCATGTCCATGGGTTGTGCATGTAAGTTCTTTGGCTTCTCTATTTCTTAAATTTTCTTAACATTCCCCTGTCTGTTTTATACCTACCAGTTATGCTTCTTAATCCCTGTTCTTTTCCCCTCATTCACCCCCTCCCTGCTTTCACCTCATAACTCTCAAAATGATCTCCATATCTATGATTCTGTTCCTGTTCTGGTTGTTTGCTTTGTTTTTTGTTTAGATTCAGTTGTTGATAGGTGTGAGTTTGTTGCCATTTTAATGTTCATAGTTTTGCTCTTCTTCTTTTTCTTAAATAAGTCCCTATAACATTTCATGTGATAATGGCTTGGTGATGATGAACATTAATTTTACCTTTAGTTTTACCTTGTCTGGGAAGCATATTATCTGCCCTTCCATTCTAAATGGTAGCTTTGCTGGGTAGAGTAATCAAGGTTGTAGGTCCTTTTCATCACTTTGAATACTTTGTTCCAGTCACATCTTGCCTGCAAAGTTTCTTTTGAGAAATCAGCTGACAGTCTTATGGATATTGTTCTGTTAGGTAACTTTCTGCTTCTCTCTTGCTGCTTTTATGATTCTCTATCTTTAACCTTTGGCATTTTAGTTATGATGTGTCTTGATATGGTCCTCTTTGGATCCAAATTGTTTGGGGATCTCTGTGCTTCCTGGACTTGTATGTCTATTTCCTTCACCAAATTAGGGAAGTTCTCTTTCATTACTTTTACAAATCACTTTTCAATTTCTTGCTCTCGTCTTGTCCTTCTGGCATCCCTATGATGCGGATGTTGGTACTTTTGGAGATGGCAGTCCAGTGTCAACAGTCCCTTTAAACAACAATCAAGTTAAAGGCTATGCTATATGCAAATTTTACATTCATTTAATAGTTTTATAGTGTTGAAAATGCATGGAAAAAGGCAAATGGTTGCATTGTGGAAAGTTTCCTCTCACCTAAAAGCATGTGCTCTTCCCAAATACTCATAATCAGAACTGGAAGAATGGGCAAGTGTCCATTGAAGAAACGCATGGGCAAACTACTGCATTTTCACAGAGTGATCAAAAAGAGCCATAGGCAAATATGATTAGTCTTCTAATGTATCTATACTTAGGGGGAGAGGGGAAAAACAAGTCACTGTTCAAAAGGAAAGTTAGGGGCATTTATATTTATCTTAAAATGCAAATGTCATCTTTAAAGGTCTGGCTTAATATTTTACATTTGAAAAAATGTACATTGTTATGGACAATTACATAAAATGAAGCAGAGGGAAGATTACTTGGTCAAATTATCAGTTTAAGAAGATGGAAATGTACTAAAAGTTTTAAAAGGAAATATTTTTCATGTTATTCATCACCTTCATCATCTTTTGTCCTACAAAAGCAGATTATTGGTGGAAATCAATCTATCATAAGTCAGTTGTTGAGGTCCATAGCTAAGCTCCCATTAGCTGTTTTTTCTTTTGTCTTTGAAAATAGGTTCGGAGACAATCATTAGAATCAGCGGTGGCTGAAGTTATTCTTTCCCCCAAAAAGCCAAGGGACTCATTTATTCATCACTTCTTGATCAACTATGGTAGTTGTGTGACAGTTGAACTTGAGGTTGTCCTGTTTCCTTTCACTAACAATCCATGCTAGGCAAATCTGTCAGTTTTGAAAGTATATTCTAGTTATTTAAATGTGGAAAAGGACAATGGGGTGGGGATTGACTATGGGAGCAGGGCTGGGGCTGGGCAGGGGAGAGCAAGGGGGAGGATGGGACAACTGTAACTAAATGACAATAAAAAAAGAGTTAACAATTAAAAAAATAAAGCAACCCTTTAAAGCAAAATTTGGGCTAGGTGGCAGAACAGAGATGTAGAAAATAATAAATGTGGAAAATCCAATGGCATTCTTCTCAGGAGTGGGAGTGTGGAAATGTTTTACAGAAGCTCAGCACATCATTTGACCTAATGTTTCAGTGAAGATGTCGGATTGGGATCATTTTCCCCACCATCCATGTCTACACCAACCTGATGAGCCACACAGACGACCCTAGGAACAGGGAGTATCCGAATATCAGTTTAACATCGGGAGGCTTCGTTTGGAATGTTTACATTTCAAATGAACTTCACCTAATCCTCAGAAGTGTTTGAGTATAAATTTTGAAAATAATGCCATAATGAAGAGTGGACTTTTTATATCTATTATTAATAGCATACATTTTTTATTTTTAAAAAACGAAGTCACTTTTTTAGTGTGTCACCTATATGAATTAAATTAAAATACTAAATGTTTATTTCATCTAAATATGAGTTCAGTAGACATAGAAAATATTTTAAGTATTCATTTTGAAAGAAGTTTTTAATTTAATGCCGAAGTGGACAATTGGTTGTATCTGCATAATCAACACCATGGACACTGTGCGTGCTGATTTCTTGAACTGAACACTGACAGCAACTTGCTTGCTGCTTATTCATAAATGGAATCCACTTCCGTTCCTTGCAGAAGGGCAAAACGACCTCAGAAATATTAATTCCCACTTCCCCCCCAGATATGATTGCAAAAACAAAAACAGCACCAGGTAGTTGAAGCCAAAAATAAGAAGTACATTTACTGCCTGCTGAGGAAAGGCCAAGGAACTGAAACTTCCTCCTCAGATATTCTGGTGGCCATCTCGAAAAGCATGGGCCCTCAACAGGAGACACTGTCCCCCAGCTTCACCTGGAGAGGTCTGTGGACATTTTTGTTTTCAGTCTGGGGTAGGGGGATGATGCTACAGACACTGGTACGTAGGGGCCAAGAATGCTGCTCCACATTCTACGATACACAGGAGGGCCCCCCAAAATGTGTTATCTGGGCCAACATGAGAGTGGGGCTGCTGTTGGGAAGCCCCACAGCTGAGTAAGAGTGAGCTCTGTCTCTAGTAGCTCTTAAGAACATCCCAAGGCTCAACATTTGCATGAGCTTCACCTTCTGAAACCCCCAGGGACATCAGAATGAGTGAATGAGTGGATGGGAAATGTCAGTGGCTGAACTGAATGATGGCAACGTTCTTAGGGAGAGTTATTTATTGGCCAGGGTAATTTATGATTTTTCTTTTTCCACAAGCATTTCTCAACAGTGTCTTTGTTTCATAACAAGAAGAGAATGTAGTGGTTTAGACACAGGCTTCCTGGGTAAATAAATTCAAATGTTTCATAACTATTTTCGTTTAATTGCTTATAATTATTTTGCCGAAGAGTCAACCAATCTCAAAAACAGGTTTTACATATTTTTAAAAAAATGCTTATTCAGA
Source organism: Anoura caudifer (assembly GCA_004027475.1). Classification (NCBI taxonomy): domain Eukaryota; kingdom Metazoa; phylum Chordata; class Mammalia; order Chiroptera; family Phyllostomidae; genus Anoura; species Anoura caudifer. The sequence goes on from PVKU01000036.1 coordinate 175,864, forward strand.
AAATTATTTTGAAATTAAAAAATGTAATGGGTGATTATAATATTTCCTTTTCATAAAGTTCCTTTTTTGATATTTTAAAGACCAATTTGTGTTAATACTCTCTAATGCTGAAAGCAATAATAATACTTTAAAAAATCTTCAACTGGCAAGTAATATTCACACCAAACAGTGAACAAATCACAAGAACACAGTCTGAAGAAGGTTTCCAAGTTGAATAAACCCTTGTCATCACAGCAAGACTGAGACACGGAGCACTGGCCACATCCCAGGACCCCTTCTTGTCCTTAGTTCTAACTCTCCAGCAATGTCCCCATTGGTTACATTTCTATTTTCTACCAAAGTCATTAGTTTTTCCTCCTTTTCAAATTATGCATAAACGGGGTCCCTACAGAATCTAACACTGCACGCTGGGTATTTTTTCTCAACCTGATCTTTGTGACGTTCACCTTTGTACTGTGGAGCAATTAGTTTCCCTGCTGTCTTGCTCCTTACTGTATGAACTTCTGCAGTTTATTTCTCTAGTCTACACTCTGCATTCTTTTGATGGACAGGGTATACTTTCAGGGGCCTGTGTATAAGTGGAAACAGAATTGGTGGTTCATGAGGTATGCATATGCTTAGCTTTATAAATATGATCTAACCATTTTCCAAACTAATTTGGAAAATTTATCAATTTACATGCCTTGGAGTTGCACAGACATTTTTCCTTGCTCCCTATCTTTGCCAACAATGCGTCATGTCAGTTTCTAACTTTAGTCATTCTGGCATGGACATGATAACATCCCATGGTGGTTTCAGTGTACAGTCCTCACATGACTGGTGGTATGGGGCACTTGCATGTTATTCGGACATTGGTTACCCTCTTCTAGGAGGGGCCAGTTAAAGGCTTCTTATTCATTCCTGTTGGCTGTCTTATTTGTTATTGGTTTGTAAGAGTTCTTAACATATTCTGGGTGTATGTTCTTTGTTGGATGTGTGTATTGCCAACATATTTTTCCACTATGGAAATAGTATTACTACTCTCTGTATGGTGGGGCTTTTTTTGATGAATTGAAGTGAAGAATATAAATGATGCTGGATTTTTCTCTGTGGTAAGTGCTTTTGGTGCATTCTTTAAAAAAATCTTTACCTATCACAAAGTCATGAAAATGTCCTATTTTTTTTCTAGAGTTTTTATTATTTTACTTTTCACATTTGGACCAAAAATTAACTAAGAATTAATTTCCAAGTATAGTGTGAGGTGGAGGTCAAGATTCTGTTTGTTCTTATATATAATTGATCCAGCACCATTTATTGAAAAGACCAAATTTTCCTCAGAGGACTGCACTGGTCCCTTTGCTATGGATCACATGACTTTACATGTAGGTTTTGCTTTGGGACTTCTGAATTTTTACCATTGCTTGTTTTTTTTTTTTTTTTTTTTTTTTTTTTTTTTTTTTTTTTTTTTTTTTTTTTTTTTTTTTTTTTTTTTGCCTACCTTATGCCAGTACCACACTACAACAACTTTATAATTAATCTTGAGATTAAGTACATTATTTGATTTATACCTGTGATACCCCAAATTTTATCACTGATGTACAAAAATTAAGTGCAATTTCATTTCCCTCCTCTTCTATGACATTTCAATAATGGTTCCTGCAACAAATCTGAGGGACTTGAGGACATTAAATAATATAAGTTAAATATATTTCTCAGTGTCCTGCATGTATTAGGCATGAAAGGATAGCTATAGTTACTCACTGTCTAGTGCGGTGATAGCAATAAACACATGGCCTGCAATGATGTTAGGGGATATTCATTAAACATCATACAAGCTTCAATTCCCACAGCATACTTTAATAGTAACTCTTATTCACTTAAAACCTATGTGCTTTACAAAATTTCATTTTGGCCAATCACATGCACCTGTTACTTCAAACCACATAATGCATACATGCAGACATGTTGTTAATAAAATGACTAACTAAATTCTGAGTTTTCTAGCAGACCACATGTTTTGGAGAACTGCGCGTGCGTGGTCCAACATACTGCTAAGAGCATGTGTTGGGGGCATAGACAGACCTGTGCTGAATCTCACCTTCTCCACTCACTCGGTGGGTAAATGCCTTTGAGGCTCCCATCCCCATAAGAAATATGAGGACGGCTGCAACAATTAAATGAGGTACTTTGAAATAAGGTATGTAAGTAGCCCCGTGCTTATTTATAGCACATTTTTAATAGGTGTAGATAATGGTGATATTATTAAAATCTTAAGCCTCTGGTTCCCCTGTAAAAAATGTAGATAACAAAATGTATCTTACAAAGCTACTGTATGTGTAAATAAGACATTTGTAAAACACTTAAGAAGAAGGCTGGTACACTAAGGAGTCACCTGTCTCTAATAAGCTATTTTAAATAAATAGCACAGGATGGAAAATTTTAGGACTTTATGGCATTTGTCGAAGGACTACTCTATGTCAAAGACCATCCTAGGCATGCCATTTGTAAACAAGTCTCTCCTTCCATTGAGTTTGTTTGCTAGAAATTATATACATTTATTGTGAGAACTGAGAATATTAATGCTAAGATTCCTCTAGTTGTTCTTTACAAGGAATTTGTGGGCTCTAAGGCACACCTGTGTTGTATATTGCGATTCATTCCAGATGAACTGCTTGTTGCTCACTCGCCTCTGTGCCTAAAGGGTTCCAGATTCTGTGCCGAAGTGGCAGGGCATGGAATTTGTTGCTATGAAACAGTGTTGAGTAAAAAACAAAGTTGAATTATTTAACCAGAAGTGCTGTGTCTGAGACACAAAAATTCCAGCCTGTGATTTTACTAGCCCTTGGGCTGTACAATGTCTCCTTATAATTAAAACCTATTTAAGAATTTCTTTCCAAGTGAGCAAAAGCACAAATTCTCTATGTGCTTTTATTTGTAAATTCATTTACCCATGCACTTATTTTATATGGTACTCATTTTGGATGATAGTTGCACTCTAGAAGGTGTGTGTGCATGCATGTGTGTGTGAACGTGTGTGTTTGTGTGTGTGTGTTGTTGGATTATTCTTAGGATACAAACTCAGTAATCAGGCAAACTAGAAAAAGGATGAAAGATTACTGCTGTATCCAATTCATCATTAAAGAACTGGAAAGCTCCTCTGAGGGCAGAATCACTCCTTCAGCATCGGGAATAGTGAGTGCAGACATGCCCGTACCTCACTGGGGACTCCTAGACCCCTGTCTCCTTGCTCTAGACACACCTTTGCTCAACCTGACAAAGTCCTGAAGAACAGATGTCCTTTGGCATTTTAACAAGTATCAGTATGTTTCCTTTAAGAATTGTCACCGCTACTTCATTTATTCTATGCCAGTTCAATCCCACACTGATTGCAAATCATCGCCCTTCCTTCTATCTCTCATTCCTGCATTTGGTGGACAAACTCGGCTTATACTCCATAAAGAAAATAGAACATGATGAACAGCAACTCACTACCTACACACACTCTCCCAACCTTAGTGCTCCTATTAGCTTACCAACCTGCTGTTCCCCCTGAATTTAAAAATAAATTCAAGTATTGAATAAATTCAATAAAAATAAATGAGCAAGTAGTCAGAGGAACATGCACAAGCAGAGGACTGTCTGGGAACGAAGAACCCACTAAGCTCCACCACGTCCCTTCCCTCCCTCACCGCTGCACAGTTTGGGGGAGCACTGTCTGTATCTGCGCTGTCCCCCACTTCCCTTCCCTTGCCCATACCTCCACCTTGGTTTCTGCCCATTGCTCCCCTGGAAACGGGTCCCACAACTTCCCTGAGAGCTTTTCCTTGTCCTCTGTCCTGTGATCACCATGCTGTTGCTGCCTCGAAGCCACATGCTGTTTGTCTCCTGAGATCACATTTCTCTGCTTTTTCTTCTCCAGAGTGGCTGCCATTCTCAGTAACCTTTGCTGACGTCTCTGATCCATAATCCCAAGTGTTGGATGGAGTTCGCTGGGCTCAGAGTTTCCCAACCACCGTTCTCACGCTCCCCTCTGAGGACCCCCACTGGGTCCGACACTGCGGGAAGGGCTGCCTCTGAGGGCTCCAAATGACACACAGGGCCCAGCACCCTTTCCTCAAAGGCGCTGCCACCAGAGTCCTCAGAACCCCATAGTCACACAGTCGAACCAGAATCAGTGAGTTTCCTCTCCAAATGTTTCCTCCCTGTTTTTCGCATTGCCTGAAACGAGGCTCACTTTATCTCCTTCCTGCTCATTTCTAAATAGAATCTATCAGTAGGTACTAAGCGTCTTACCTCTACAACACACCAATCTTCTCCAGGTCTACTGCCGACCTCCTGGTTTAAGCCTTCGCTCTGTCTTGGCTAAGTCAGCTGCCCTGCTGGCTCTCCACACACAGAGCAGAAGAATCCCTGATAAACACCCACAAAATGATGCCACTTGCTCATTTACTCTGCCTCAGTAGCTTCAGAGGATGGGCCCCTCTTAGGGGTGTTCCCTGTGGCATCCCACCCACCATCACAGGACAAGGATGTCCCTGAAGCTCGCAGCCTTTTCTCAAATTTCCTACAGCAAGAATTTTATTGCCCTGGCACAAGCTGTGGCTGGTGCCTTCTCTTCAATAAACTTTTAGCTGAAACAGCGCAGACTCCCTGCACTGTTCTGCCCCCTCTATGGAAATAACCTCATCCAGCTTTCTATCCACTCTACCTAAATAACCCCATTCACGTAATCGATGCTAGCGCCTGCCTTGTTTTTCTTTTCGTGCCATTCAGGCATTGTAAATGCCAACTAGTTTGCTCTTTACCTGATTCACGCCCCCCCCCCCACTGGGTCTGTTGTGTCACCTACTGTGTATACACCCTTCTGTAGCAGACCTGGCCTCCGGTACGGAGTGAGGAGTAAGTGTGAGACATGTGAGCAGTCTCCTGTCACTTTTCATGTCATGAAATAACTCTACAAATAATGCTTTCCTAAAGCCAAAGAGAAACATTAGAAAAAATGTTGAAGGCCATTTAACTCAAATTTGATTAAAATTGCCAAATACTAACTATTGATAACGATGTATTTGTTTTCTTAGGCTGACTAAGGTTTCGTTTAGGAAGGTTCCCTCTGTAGTCTGAATCAAAGAGTAAGAATATAAACACAACTTTCTTTTCCAATATAACATTTTAAGAAACAGTATAACATTTGTATTTTAACTAGTTATTTCATCATATTAATATTCAAACTGCTCTATTTCATTTTCACATGGAAAAATGTGTAGTCAGCTCTTTAAAAAGGTTTAAAATTCTATCTTTTAAAAATAAAATGCAAGAAAAAACAGGAAGGAATGTAGGAAGGAAGGAAGGAAGTAAAGAAGGAAAAAGCCTGACATGAATAGGCCTCATAAAAAGTAACAAAAAAAGTGTGTATTCATGCAAAGACTACTTAACAAGGTACTACTGAAGACCCCCTTCATTTTTTACTTAACCAAAAAATGTAAAACACTTAATTGCATTTTTCTTCCTTTATGTGATACAAGGTGAATGAAAACACGTGGCTGCAGAACTGCATTCTGAAAGTCAGTAGTTTGGGGCATGACGGGGAAGACAGAACTATGTTGCAATGAAACATCACACCTCCAGCTCCCTGTTCCCCAAGGACAGCGCAGTTACAAACTGATTGTGGAGCTCTGTAAGGCTGGCATGGCCATTGTCTCTTCCTCAAGCTCTGAATCTAAAGCCCAGGACCTTGGAGCACCACCTTCCTTTGACTCCATCTATGTCTCCAGTGCGCAGAGCCTTACTGGATTGCTGCCTACCCTACCTGGCCTAGATCTACTAGCTCAAAAAAAAATAATAATGCTTCACAACTGTCCCCATTTCATCAGAATGGGACACCTGCCACACTGCAAGTTAAAGGTGAAGGGGAAGCGGGGGAAAAGGTGGATGTAAAGGACCCAAAGAAAAAAGCTACCAAATGAGAAAGCAAAATCAACAACCACGGATCCCACAGAGAACGGGGATCTGGAATTTGGTACCAGTGAGGATTAAATATGTGATTTGTATATCCCTCACCTTTGCAATGACAAAACATCCCTGACAGGCTTTCCTAAGGTGCCAGTTCTTGTATCAGTTAAAGAGCAATGGCAGTGATGGGTCATGACAAATAATATGTCATGAAGTAATATAAAACTTTCCAACTCGTAGGTTTTACTTTTTATTAGCCCACGGATGTTTGTATACTCCTTTTGTCAGTTTATTCATAATATTTACTGGCATGAGAGCTAAAACCAGGAAGTCATCGCTGCTCACACTGGGTAGAGCAGCTATGATCGAAAAGAATAACAAATCAAATATTTGTGAGGAGGTGGTGAACCTGGAACCCTCCTGTGTTGCTCATACAAATGTAAACATACACGCTGTAGAAGCTAGTTTGATGGTTCTTAAAAAATTTATACACACACTTAATATGGCCCAGTAATTCCACTGCTAGTGAAATGTCCACACAAAGATTTGTACGTGAATGTTCTTAGTCACATTATTCATAGTAACCCCAAGCTGGAAAACATTTTAAAACTCCATCAACTGTCTAAATGGATAAGTAAAATGTGTTTTATTGATACAAAGGAATACTCTTCAGTATCTGAAAGGAATGCACTACTGACACATACCACAACAGGGAGGAACCTCAAAAATATCATGTTAAGTGAAAACAGCCAGACACGAAAGATAATATATTGTATAATCTCATTTACAAGCAATTTCTAAAAAAATACAAAAGTATAGGAAATGAACACATTGGTGGTTGCCTCCTCCTGGGAGTGGGGCCAGAGACTGAACCCAGGAACACGAAGGAACTTTCTGGTGGGGTGAGGACATTAGAACACTGGGTTATGGTGATTGCTGAGTACCTATAAATCATTAACCAATTGTGGTAAGTAAATTTGATGGGATGTAAATTATACTGTGATAAAGCTGTTAAGAAATGGCAGTCTTCTGAAAATGAGAGAATCGGCTGAGGAAAACGAAGACATACAATCGGGGAAGCAGACGCTCTCCTCCTAGACAGGAAGAGCTGCCCCCAGGACTTGGAGCTGACTGGTTGCTGGTGGGAGAGAGATGGAGGACTCCAGCAGAGAAAAAAGAAGAAAATGGAGTTTATCCATTACCTGCTAGGTTTTGTCACCAACTTTCAGTGGAGTTTTATAATTATTTTAGAAAGTCTGGGAAATACTTTTGGTAGAGACAAGCAAACAAAAGTAGAAATTAGTTCCAAAACTTACCCTAAAAAAACTTGTATAAGAATAAAAGAAAAACTTGTATAAAAATTTACTGTTGTTCCTCAACAGTAAATAATAGAGCATCATGATAAAAATAAATAAATATATGTTTGCCCACGCATTAGGGTATTCAATACCACTCTTCAGATGATGGGTGGATGAGAAGTGTGTTCATGGACCAGGGTGGGGGTGGGCAGAGGAGAATGAGTGTTGGGGGTGGGGCAATAAACGGAGAGGGAAGGGAAGGTATACAGGTCAGACCCTTGTCTTCTTAGTAAGAAGCCAAGAGATCATATCTAAATGCAAAAAAGTCAAGTACCAGAATGATAACATGAAGGCAATGGCCAAAAGCAACCATTGAAAGACTAGAAGGAGGTTGTTTTTCTGAAGCAAAGGATTTAAGGATAACGAGAGGCTGTGGGAGGGGGTGGCTTCTCCGTTAGTAGCCCTGTGTTACTATTATACTCTTTACTATTCTCATGTATCATTTAATTAAAATGTATCAACATTATAATTCAATAATTAGTTTGAAGGGTATAACCTGATAGTTTAGCATATGTAATTGCACTAGAGTATGAAAGTTTTAATAGCCTCCATAATTAAGATCAAACTTTTTAAACAGCTTCTCTCCCTCTGTCCCCAGCATGAATCTGTGACAAACAATTCTTATTGTCCACATGTGTACCTAGCTTCTTTTTTAAAGAGGATGCAATTGCCTTTATTTTTTTTGTTTTTGCTTTGTAATTAAGTGTATTGGGGTGATGTTGGTTTGTTGAATAAGCGTATACAGGTGTCAACTGTGCAATTCCATAAGACGCCAGCTGTCCATTGCATTGTGTGTTTACCACTGGATACTAGCAATCTCTGTCTTTCCTCAAATCACTCTGTTCCTTGTCTCATTCATCAAAACGGTATTCATTGTTCAAGACCATGTTTACATGGTCATTTCATCTTGCATTTTTGGGCAACTTCAGCAATATTTTGAAATTCTTATCTTGGCTCTTGATTATTCATTCTTTTTGTGTGCGGCAATTTCCGTCATCATCCTTCAACAAGTCCTTGCTGAGTTCTCCATCTGTTCAAGAAACTGTTCTGTTTGTCGGCATGGAGGTTGGTAAACACATTTGAGGGCTATATACAAAATTTTTAAAAATAAACAAACATCCTGCTTAAATTTTTAAACTAATAATTATTTTTATGGGTTATCAAAGCTTCATGTGAAGTCAGTATTGACTAATTGCTTTTGGGAAAACAGTAAAAGGAATGTGTAGAAAAATCTCATAAAAATTGCAAAAGTTAAGTGGGAGAAATCTAAAGGAGAGCAAAAAATATTTGAAAAGAAAATGTTTAGAAGGCATATGCTTTTATGTGTATGCACATACATACATATTCCTTACCAATAACATTCTCATACTCTTTCAGGTACAAATGAAAATGTCTTATCTTCCTTCAGATACTGTTCAGACATTCTTTCATGTAGCACTTTTACCCATACTGTTAGTGGCACATAATACATACCAACCTATACCTCCCTTATATGCAATATAAGATGGCTTTGCACTCTTGTTACTTTCCCAGGGTCAGATTACTTTTTGCATGTGTTTTTATTTAAACAATTTAAAATTTGACAGTAGAGAATAACCTTTGCCCATTTTTGGATGTCAAAAGAATTCTAACTTATAGTTGATTCAGTCCTACTCTTTACACAATATAAAACAGGAAAGGAAAGAAAAAGAAACAAAATCCCAGTACATCCACACTACCGCTAGTGTTTCTTTTTTCAGCACTAGATGTTTTGGACAGAGGCTCTTAGAGCAAATCTTCCCAGAGATGAAATGCTTATCTTTGCCTATAATCTTTGCCCACTTTGTTGCATAGGGAGAATCCAATGGAGCAAGAGATTGCAAAACATCACTTTTAAGAACTTTCAGGTGCAGCCTGCTGAACGGTGACACCCTGGACAGAGCACTGCAAGGTTTACTCTTTGAGGACCTCACAGTGACCTGCTAGTGTGAGGGGACACTGCCCAAGCAGCGTCATGACTACTGCTTGAGAGAGGTGCCTGCCATTTGCAACATTTTCAACATCACTATTCTAAAGGATTAGGACATTTTTTTCAATGAGCTACATAAAATTCTTTCTCACAATCTTTTGAAATCTATCTATATAAATTGGCCCCTTTAAATAGCCTCCTATAATATCTGAAATAGCAACGTTTTTGGAAACAAATTGGCCTTAATTGAGATAGATGTGACTGTCCACTCAAAAACAGATTTATATCCATTGTTTCTGGCTAGGAAAGAGGCTTTGTCTCCATCCTGGGCCATCACTGCCACCGTGGAAATTCATGCCTTAATTTTTGTAAATGGAGAATTCTGTAAGTACTCCAGGCCTGAGAATTATTTCTTAAGTAAGAAGGAAAATATGGGAATGATTGGTACCAAAACCACTAAAACAAAAATAAAAGCTGCATGCTTTGGACAATGATGGCTGTGAATTTCATCATTCATTAAGGTTCAGCTATATTTCACTATAAGGTGACCATGTTTTGTATAATTATCCTACTGTTAAATTTTGTGGTGTTTTCTCTTGATTTTAACCTTAAAAAATTATTAGTCTATCTATGCCCTCAGTATAGAAGAACACGGTTTTTAGGTTTAGCCTCTGAGGTAAAACTCAGCAGCATACACGTGATTTAGTCTCTCTGCGATGCAATTAATTTCATTGTAAAGAAGATACAATAAATGCACCTGCCTTACAACTTCTTGTGATGTTTACGAGATGATATATACCTAGAATTTTCTTATTATTCTAGGTGTACATAGGGAGCACTTCATAAGTGTGCAAATAGTTTCTCTAAGGCTCCAAGGGAAGTATGCATTTGTTATTATTTTTCAATTATAGTTTACTTTCAATATTATTTTGTATTGGTTTCAGGTGTACAGCATAGTGGTTAGACAATCATATAATGTATAAAGTAATTCCTCCCCACAATTCTAGTGCCCACCTGGTACCATACACAGTTATTTCAATATGATTAACTCTATTCCCTATGCCGTACTTTACATCTTTGTGACTGTTTTCTAACTGCCAATCTGCACTTCTAATCCCTCCCTCTTCTCCACCCAGCCCCCCAACCCTCCTCCCCTCTGGCAACCACCAGTCCAGTCTCTGTGTCTACAGTTAAATTTATACACATATAAGGAAGGAAAGACTGTCTTGGATGCAAATATGTCAGTGAGAATATCTCTTGTGATTTTTAAAATGTTTCTTCTTTTAAAAATCAAACATTTCATAATTGCTTCAGTGTTCATCATATTTCTAAATAGGGTGCTACTCACCAAATTAGAAACAATTCTTAGCTAAACACAGAGCAACAGAAGGATACTATAGACTAAATATTTACCAGTGGGCTACACAGTGAAGCATAACTCATTTTATTTTTAAGGATGCATTTTAAAAGAATAATCCTTCTACTTCAGCAAATAATAATTATTTTCAAAACACTACCCTTAATCAAAATATATAATGCATCTAGGTATACATTTTAAATGGTTATACAGAATATGCACTATTCATAAACCTGAGTGATGGTATTATCAGAACCCCCATTTCCTCACATTAACTAATAAACACCCTAAAATAAAATGTAAACCTACAATGAAAAAAATGCAAACTAGCATAAAAATTTAAAGATGTTTTGCTAAAGGAAGAGGGAATTTTTATAGAAGAATATTGTTTGAAACTATTCTAAAAATATTTTGTTCATTTAATGCTGAAATGTGAAATATGAAATATTTTTAGATTAGTAAAATATAAATTAATCCAGAATTTATTCAATGTTTCTAAGGAAGTAACTTGCCTTTTAGTGTTCATATAATGTTCAGAATTAAAAATTATCTAAAAAGGAAAAAATGTTTCTTTACTTGATAAAAAGGCCCCAAAACAAATAATATAAATAAGTGTTCTGAACAGAATAATCTTAACAGTAGTTGTAATAAAACTTTTAAAGGACAGCTTTGCTTTTTACTTAATAAAAGTCTCCTTGAAAAATCATCACAATTCCTCATAATTTACTTTATACTGTGTTATTCCCTAGTGATTATTGTAAAATAATCTATTGATCCCATTGTGTATCACTACCAAATTCATTTTCAAATACATTTATATATTTTTATGAGTTGCATGTGAGGAAAGCAGAACACGAGCAGAATGTATGTCTCCTAACTGGAGACAGGAATGGCGTGGATACCCAAGCAACCAGGGTGGGCTGGGCTTGGAGGGGAGCCCACGTGGGTGAGGGATGAAGGGAAGAGTGAGGATCAGATACCGAAGGCCAGATGTATTCAAGGAGGGCCAACCCCCCAGGGGAAGGAGAAGAGGACAACCAGATGAAGAGGGAAGACCAGGATGAAGGTAGGCCATGGAAAACACCATGCTGAGCCCCGCCATCTGTTCTCACTGCGCAAGCTCCTTCCTGCCCCTGTGCAGCCTGTCTGAGCTCAAGGACCAAGCCGGCGGTAAGAGGGGGTTTCCAAAGTATTTATTTTTATCTATTAAAATACAAATGCTGAACGTATTTGGGGGAAATATCTGTGATAAAGTGTTATGTGCAGTATGGCTATGTCCTGCTTATCAAAATAATTGAAGTGATGGCCAATAAAAGTTACATAGTAGTATAAAATAAGGATAAATGATTAAAAGCCTTATAATAACAAAAGACTAGGAATAGGATGAATCATGACCAATTATGTAGTCATTGCAAAATCTGTATGATATATAAATATATGTACAAAACAACATATAATATATAAAGCAATATATGACAATGATATATGAACAATGTTATATAAACCTTTTATATACATAAAGTTGAAAATCCAGCAGCATGGAAAGTTATGTTACATTTATCTTTCTATTGTTTTATTCTTATGAATGACAAATGCATGTAGGCACTTAACAGTGTATATTTTTCACTGATTTTCAAACATTTATTTTGTAAGCGAAATAAGTATCACCTTTCTGAACTCTTCATCAGACCTCAGCAGAGTAAATGTGGAGCAAACACTGTTTCTAACCTGTGACCCCAAATTCCCATACTACACTTAATTAAAGCCACGTAAACTTATCAAAGTTTCCATGTCCAAAAATGCTGGTCACCCCCAGAAAGGAAAAAAATAGTCACAATTTCAAGAAACCTTTGCCATTAGTTATCTGTTGTTAAAGTCATTACCTGACTGATCACTTCCCTTGCTTAGGGCATTAATAACGTTTAAGTGAAATAAAGGTCCCATGCTAAGAAAGAACAATCATTTTGTGATGAAATATTTGACAGCTAATTAATCTTGGAACTCATTGCTGTGATTTCACTGACTCTGTCTGGCCATAAAGTCACAAGTTATATGACTATTTTAGTGAAGGCAATTGTCCAATCCCAGCCTCTACTTTATAACCACACTTTATGTGAATGGGTGAATCCGTGGTGAATGAGGCTTTGAGTTAGAAGACAGAGAATGATCAGAACCTTTAGCAGGGGTGTGCAACCTTTTGGACATCTCTGGGCCACACTGGAAGAAGAAGAAGAAGAGTTGTCAAGGGCCACACATCAAATACACAAATACTAACGAAAATTGATGAGCAAAAAAAAAATTTTTTTAAGTAAATTTACTATTTTGTGTTGGGCCGTGTTCATAGCCACCCTGAGCTGTTTTCGGCCCACAGGCCATGGTTTGGACACCCTAGAATCCCAGGCAGCATATACAGGATTTAAGAAGAAAGAAATACCACCTTTTCTTAAAGTGCCTAGGGCTAACATTTCCTTGTGAAATATGATATTATTTCAAAAGGTCCTTTTGTAAATGACAAAGTAGCTCTCCATTCCCTTCATTACTCAGGGGCCAAGTGTGAGGCAGAGCAACAGGTGATGTGACCTTTAGGATCAAACATGACGTCCAACAGGAGCGACTTCAGCATCTCTATCCCAATATTTTGGCAATACACAATGATGATAAAGTTGTTGATGAGTAAGAGGACAAGTGGTAAGCATAACCGTATTAGAAGTCATGCTTACTAATATTATTACTGTCGAGGATCAGAGTTTGTGCTAGCTTGGTAACAATATTACTTTCCCTATAACAGAACTTCAAAGTAGATAACATTTCCCTTATTTTGTAGATGAGGTAATGGAAGCTTGGAGAAGTTAAATAACTTACAAAGGGTACATGGCCAGTGGGTAGGAAAGACAAGGTCCAAACCCACATCACTAGGACTTCACAGCCTGTGCTAATTGGGCTATATTTTACTTTCTCTATATAATTTTAGAAATCCCTAAACTTCACAATTTTATAATCCCAAGTTGTAGCCTGTACTTAGTAAACCTTTCCTCTGACTCCTCCCCACGTCCAGCGCATGGGACGATGGAGAGACTCGGATAGAGTGAGCTTCCACAGACAGGTGGCCCTGAGTCCACACCAGCCACTTCTTGGGGAGTTCCAAATGTCACCTTTTTCTTGAGTCCCCTGGGAAGCTTTATCACTCAGTTCCTTTGAGTCCCACCCACAAGCTCGAACAGCCATGCTTCTGCTCTCCCTGACTTCATCAGTGATTCTGAAGCTTTAATTTATATGTACAAAATTTATTCTTTTTTTTTTGTTGTTAAAAATATGAACTCCTGGGCCACCTCCTGGAGACACTGGTTCTTCAGTTCTCCCTCCCTGGACCAGCTCTGCCTGTGGTTCCAGTCCCTAGACTGTGCCCCCTCTTCCACAGCAGCCTGTGCAGGGTGCTCAGCCTGGGCCTGCAAGGGCCGGGGGTGTGGGGCTTTCTGTCCTCCCCATCATCTGTCTACAGAAATAGCCAGATGTTCCAGAAACGATCACGTTAAATGATGGTCTCCAATAATGCAGCAAACATCCTGGCCTAAGAGCAGCTGATGTGTAAAAGTTTGGGTTTTAGGTATTTATAAGTTCATTGCAGGCCTTAAAAAGTCTGGATGTTTTAGTTACAAACAAATTCATCACCAGTCAAAAATGTAATGTTCTGTTAAAACTGCCTTGGGGTCTTCTTGGGTCTGTCACCGGTAGACCACAGATGGAGCCCTGTGTGGTGGGAAGCTCATTTTAGATGTCCAGGAATGGCCCAGATGAGGACAGCAGTGATGGGAAGAGTCTGAAGGTCAGGCCACATCCAGTGTGGTCAGAGCTCTAGAGACATGTCGCCTGGGCAGCATCTATTCAAAGGAAGATGCGGTATCTTCCTGCAAATGGTTATTGGGTTGACATGTGAAGGCTTGTTTTCTATTCCTCAGGGGACAGAGCTAGAACCATTGAATGAAGGCAAATTTGGGGTTCATTCTAAAAAATAATATTGTCACTTTTAACTCTTTCCAGTAGCATAAGGTAAAACAGTGAGCCCAACATCAAATGGCAGGGAAGAGGCCTGGCCAGAGATGGAACAGAAACTATTAATACAGAAGAGGACCCCACAGGGCACTTTTCTATGTATTAGTAACTAGCTTTTTCACAGCAACTATTTACATCAAAGAGACAAGCAGAGTGTCTGTTTGGTTCACAAAAGAATGTCCCTCCCTCAACTAAGTCTGCGCTACCTTTCTGCTCTGTGCAGGAGAAACGAACCCATGTGCAGCCCCAGAGTTCGCCCTATGGAAATTCTGAACTTGGAAAGGAAATGCAGAGGACATGGCCTTTAGAACTGAACGGCCTGAAGGCAAATCTATCCGAGAGAACCTTCCAGAGTCTTGGTGATGCAGTTTTTACTTGGTTCTCTGGACTATAGCAGTATCAATACTTTTAAGGGAAAACAATCCCTTTTAATTTAACAGTTACCAAGATGTCAGTTTCTGTGATTTGCTAAATGATAATTTACTTTTGAAAAATCTCCCACTCCTTCTCATAATTCTTATATTTTGCTTTGTTTTCTCTGTTGGTGTTTATATTTTTGGGAAATTATGCAACTTATGTAGAACTGTGTTGGTTGATGCTGTGATTTCTAGTGTGGTCCCAACATTAAAATTCTAAATAGAGTACCAGCGATATTAAGCCACTATTGAAATCCCAAGCAGCCATGGGGAATTATCAAAGGTCACTGCCCTGCATCGGTGGCATAGAGCCACTGAAGTCAGGCAGTGGCTAGATGCTGATGAACTCTGGTTTGCTCTATTTATTAAAGCAGCTGCAGAAATGTCCTTATTGCTTGAAAGTTCGGAGTCACTGAGACTTGCACCGAAGACTGCAAAACAGGGAGACAGTCAGCAAGCCTGGACCATACTTCACGCTACATGACAGCGCATGCTGAACAAGTGATGTGCTTCTAACCCATGGTTCCCGTTTCGGAATTCAAAGCTCTGATATCATCAACATGTATCACAAGTCTGTATCCTGTGCCATCATGTATAAAATTCAATAGCAAGGTACTACAAGTTTAAAAATGGGTGCACAAGGAAATGAGATGCAGGTAAAAACCAATCAAGGTGGATACAAATCAAAGTTATGAACTAAATATGTTCCTCTTTCCTAGGCCATTGTAGTAAAATAAACTGATTTGAATCATGCCTACATGAACTATGACGCTGATTTTATTATGGATCATTAATACCGGTAAAAACAAAAGTAGAAATAAATTAGCTCAGGACCAAAACTACGGTGCATGGCACACAGCTTGTTCAATGAATGAGTTACATTGCAATTTATTGATGGGGCAGGAACTTAACACATGGGGACAGGTCCTGATAGCCAGTTGGCATTGCCAGCAGTGATCTAAAATCCGTAAGAAGGACAAATCGTGACACACCCAGGCTTTCCCTGCCTCTCCCGCCTCAGCCTGCGCCTGCTGCTACTGCAGTGACAGGGTGCAGCTGTGGCATTCTTATGGGCTGTTTGATGGTGGTGCTGTCTAAAAATCAAACAACCCGATGTTTATTATGGTTGTGTTTGGGGCTTATTTTTGGAAGGGGCAAGTAATAGCAGGGGGTGTCAAAGAATGATGTATGGCCTCCAGCATAAACACCCTGGGCACCAAGCCTTTATCTTTAGGACTCCAGAAGAGAGAAACCAGCAACCACACCTTCTGGAACTCATTAGCGGTGTGGATTCCTCACCAGTGAGTCCGTGCGGCCTGGACAATGGCGACCAAGCTGCTCAGCAGGCAGTTCTTTCAGCGACTTGCAGCTCCGTGACCTTGTCATCAGAGGTGCTTTGTTGTGTTCTGAGTCCCGAAGAGACTGCCAATGTTGAGATACATGCACAGGGAGACGCAGGACATGGTTTTGCTAACGTTTTAGAAGAGCTGGCACCAGAACATAGTTTTATAACTTCTCCGCAGCAGATGATGTGGAGCTCAGCATCTCAGAACCCATGACAATGTCTTTATTACTGTGTAAACGAGCTATTCTAAAACATGTCTAAGCAAGGGACTGAAAACTGCAATTTAAAAATACATATGATGGAAAAGAAAACAATGACACTTTTCAATCTTTTAAGACAGAATTATGACTTCCTCATTGTAAATATAAAATATACTTGCTCATTTCATTCAGAAACACCAAGAAATGTAGACATTAACTAGAATGATGTGGCCTAATTTATATCTTTTGGGTTTCTGGTTTCTAAGATTAACTCTTTGGCACTGCCGTTCGCTAACAAAGCCAACAAAGACTGCATGCCCTCTCTCGGAGCCTACAATGTACTTTCACGTGGATTTTCTGAATTGACCCCTACAACAAACTCCTGAGAGAAGCAAGAGGAGGTCGCTGTCCCTACATTCCAGATGATGACTTTGAAGCTAAGGGAAATTAAGCAATGATTGAGATCAAATAGGGAGTAATTAGGCAGAATTCCAAACCAGTTCTGCATTCTCAAATGCCAAATTCTTCCCAAAGTCCATCACCATGTGTATATATCTGAAAAATGCTATGATTTTGTTTTGTTTTTTAAAAGTATTAAAATTATAGGTGACATACAATATTATATTAGTTTCAGGTGAACAATGTGATGATTCTAGCCATTTGTGACAACATGGATGGACCTAGAGGGTATCCAGCTAGTGAAATAAGTCAGAGAAAGAAAATTACTATATGATCTCACTTATACATGGAGTCTTAAAAAAAAAAAAACAACTAATGCACAAACAGAACAAGACAGAAACAGTCTCATAGACACGGAGAACAAACTGATGGTCACCAGAGGGTAAGGCTGCAGGGGGATGGGTGAGAAGGTGAAGGGGAGTCAGATGTACAAACTTCTGGTTATAAAACAAAAAAAGTCACGAGGATGTAGTGAACTTCGCAGGAAATATAGTCAACAGTATCCTAATACCTTCATATGAGGGCAACTGTCATGATTTCTGAAACACAGTTCAGGTCAATATGTTTGTACTTGGGTGACCTGACATCTATGTGTTTGCACTAGGGTCTATTAGTCTCATTACAGCTATCAGTTTCCTATTGCTGCTGGAGTAAATGGCCACAGACTTAGTTGCATAAAATGGTACAAATAAACCATCTTATGGTTCTGGAGGTAAGAAGACCAAAGTGTTCTTACTGGGCAGCAATCAAGGTGTTGGCAGGGCTCACTTCCTTTTAGAAGGATTTAGAATAAAATCTATGTCTTTTTCAGCTTCTAGAAGCTGCCACCTTCCCTGGCTCATGTCCCCATTCCATCTCCAAAGCTAGCAATGGCCCAGGGTGTCTTCTTCACACCACATCACACCAGTCTGCCTGCCCTGCCTCCCTCTTTCACTTATCAGAGCTCTTGCGATTACATTGGACCCTCTCGGATAATGCAGGAGAATCACCATTCCATCTCCAGATCCCTAACCATAGCCTTACTCACATTATAATCCACGCAGGGGAGTTTGGATTTTAGTCCACACATTATGAGATGAAGCCATTGGTAGGGTGAGACAGATGAATGATATTAGTTTGTTTACAATTTTGAAAACACACCCTGGCTGCCATAGATATCAATTCAAAGGGTAGGAAGAGTGGAAATAGATAGGACAATTACATTTTATTAGAATCATTGAAGCAAGGGATGAAGACAGCTTAAGTTAGAAGGGTAGCAGTTGAAATGTGGTGAAGTGCACGGAGCTGAGACACATTTAAGAGGGAGAGAAGCTGACTTGCTAACAGACTGATTTGCTGATGGACTGGTAGAGGGTTTAGACAATGCAGTAAAATGAAAAATTTGGGATGTTTCCTAGATTCACTGTACAAAGTACACATCAAGTGCCTTGTTCAATAGCTAGCACATAGGAAGCACTCAGCAAATGGTAGCTAGATGATAAGCTTTGGTTGACAGGAGAATTTAAAGGCAGACCAGTAAGAGAAAGTATGTTAATTGACATGGGAAAGAAGAACATGGATAGAACAATTACTCATTAACAATACTTTTTTTTTCCTGAGCACCATTTATAATCCACACCTACATAACTAACATAACTGGATAGAGAATGTCAGGGTCATAAAGGGACATCACATGGTACCAGTCTTGAAGGAAACATATATTAAATACCCAATGCATGGAATCAACAGTCATGGCCGTACAGCAGTTCAGAACTCAGGGGATCTCTGAGTCTGCAATATAAACTTAGACCATCAATACAGAAGTGACATCACCCACTGTCACTTAAGTCATGCTGTGCCATGCACAGGACATTTGACTATAATGGGCAGTTTGATCTGTTAACAACTATTTAAATAGACTCTAATAGAAAGCAAGACACATAGTGACATTAGCAAAGTCACAGATAAATTTTAATGTAAATTTGAAAGTATGTTTCATCTAGACTAATGGACTTGAGGGGGTATCAAGCAAACAAAAACATTTTTAATTGTATTTTATGCTCTTAATTAACATTTCTTAGGATTATTCATCATTTTGAGTTTGATTTTTTAAATTCTTTCTTCTAGTTGGATATACTGTCTGCTAGTTTTCTTCAATATTTCCATCAGGGTTTAATTCTTTTTCATATATCTCATTCTCATATAATTATTCCTATATTTCAAAGCAACAGTCCTCTTTATCTGAAAATTATCCTGATTATAGATTCAGTATCTTTTCAGGAAATATTATTCATTATATTTAATATATTGTCTTTTCTTTAATTTCCATACATGTGAAAGCATAATTTCACAGGACATCTTCTGTAGCTCATAAATTATGTAGTCCATGTCTTAGCATTATCTTTTATAAATTACTCATTCATTTAGTAACATGCATTTGTGGATCATCTGATCATGTGCATAATCTCTCTTTGTTTTTAACCTCTAGGAGAAAAGTAAATGATTTAGATCTAGTCCTATCCAAGTGAGAAATAAAATGTATTCTCAAGTAAGAGTTATTAGTAGAGGGAGAGAAAAATTCATTAGCAGCAGCAAACAATACCCCATCATATTTTTGAGGCCTCATTTTTAGAGGATAAATATGCTTAACTAAGTTTTTCTTATTAAGGTTTATCCCTCATCCTTCTGAGATGCCACACTTTGGTTATCATGCTGGTCTGAAATACTAAATAAATATCCAGCAGTTAAATTTCCTTCCCAGCAGTAAATTCACATGTAGATGCACAACCACGAAGCATAAATCACACCGGGCACCCTCTAGTGCTGGGATATGCCATCCTTTTAGTCTTGGCAGCTGGTGCTAGGAAACCTCCTTCTTGCTGACTCATGTTGAATTAAATGTGGCTATCAATCTTAATTCATGTCAGTGAAGATGTATAGTACATTAGTTAGCAGCTTCCCAAATAGGCCCCCTTCTGGACTTGCTGCTTTTTCTTGCTTTGGACAGCGTATCCCCAGAAAACGGGCTCCTCTTCCAGCCCCAGTTATGAGCAGGTGTCGCTGACATCTTGTAGCCAAAGTCTGAAGCCTTCCTGTGGTACCCACTCCCTGCCCTGTGAGGCATTCAAATACCAGACTTTATTCCTACCCAAGCTGCCCATCATTTTTCTCCTTGGGTTTTCAAGTTTGAACCTCCTTCTGTGCTCATACTATCTCATGGCCATTCCTGAAACCGACCCCTGGTTTCTTCACGCATTTGGACTTGACTGGCACTTGCCAGACTCTCCAGCTCTCGTGAACTCATCCCAGAGCCATCCAGGCCCAGTAACCACAGAGCCAGGATCTGTCACCATCAATCAGTGGATTACTACATTATATTTTAGATATATAAGCAGGGGTTCCCTTCAACATGACCAAGAGACCTTCTAAAATGCTAACCAACTCCCTCTAGAAGGACAATGTTCATCATTACAAAGTTATGAAAATTGTCTTCCTCCCTTAAAATGATCAGTAAAGTCACAACTGAATTGTAACAAGTCATAAATACACAAAAAGCTCAAATAACATCCTATGGAGGTAGAAACTCAATAACTATGCTATTTGTTGAAATTTAAAATTATTTAGATACATTTTCAATTTATATTTAGAAATTATTTGGATAGGCTTCCTTTGGAAAGACTTCTAAACTTGGTATTTTGAGGGTTCAGCAAATTCATTTAGGATAATGGAGAAAAAGAGATACTTGTGGAAAAATCTAACCATTAGGATATTTTTGAAAATTATTTTTAACAAAGTGATATATTGAAACAGCCCATCATATGGATGTCTGGTTTTCTGCTTTTTTTTTTTTTTTTACTTTACAATTATATATAACATATATAAAAGTGACTTGAGTGCATATTTCTAAGTCCATTCCTCCAAGATTTTTTTTGATGTGTATACATACAGAGAGAGTTTTAACTGCATAAAGCAAGAGAAATAAAGCTGAAAGAATCCAGAACTCCTTTAACTATCTTTTGGATGTAAAATGTTCTATATAACAAGCATTCACATAACCTCTATGGAAGCCCACCTTAACACTAACTATGGGTCAATTTTCATTAATTTATAAAGGTGGGGATCAGACAAGAAAATATCAGCTGTGTAAGAACACAAGTCTCAAAAATTCACTTTAAAAGTTAAAATAAATAACTTTTTACCAAGTACTGTACAACACAAGATTTTATTTAAAAACTCCACACACACAGAAAGGGCCAGAAACAAAAGATAAATGAGAAAAGTTAAAAATGATATAAGTTTTGAACAACTTAATTCAAAATTGCTAAAGAGACACACTGCAGAAAAAAAAAATCAGTGATGTAAAAGATAAGCCTTGCAAATTCTTTAAAATTCAGAGGAAAAGAGTGAGATTATAACAATAATAAGAAAAATTAGAAATATTAAAAATAATTCCAGGAGATCCAACATATATGATAGGAATTCCAGCGAAAACAAGAGGAACTAGAGACAAGCATCATTTAAAGAACTAATACTAAAGATAATAACATTATTAACAGTAATTCCCAGTTCACAAAAGTTCTGTGGCAGAACGTTCACTGTCTACCTGTCTGGGGACCAGTGAAAATTCACCACAGCCGAGTAATGCCTAGACATGTCCCAATGAAATAATTAAAACTCCAAGGAGAAGGCGGGTCTTCCATAATATGAAAACAAAAATAAATTAAAAACATTCACAAAGACTGGAAATCATATAATCACACAGGTAGAATTCTATTTTTAGATTTCAGTTCTGTAACATAAATACCAGAGAGCAATTAAAGAATGTTCATAGGGCTTTTGGCTGTTGTTCTCGGCGGGGTGGGTGAGGGAGGGCAATGTGCTCTGATTCTAGTGCAAGTTACTTCGTGGTTAACGTGTTAATAAAGGAGAAGAGAATAATATACACATGTGTGTGAGGATTCAAACACACAATCCCTACATTGATTGATTCCATATATTCCTGCTTTTTTTTCTTAACATTTGTTTGCAAGGCATCATTCAACAGTTTCAAAAGTGAATCAAAATGACTTACAAAAAATTCATAGGGAGCTCAGAAACTTTTCACAGAGAACAGAATCTACATACATGCCAACAGGGTTAGAAATGCATGTACAATATGTTTATAAAATGCATGCACATATAAATTGCGTGTGAATTGCATGTGTGTAAGCTTATGTGCATGAAATACATGTGCAATGTGGTTGTAAAACTTTTAAAAATTTTCATGAAGTTATAAACTGTAAAATATGAAAATTTAATTAAAACAATTTTAGGTCTTGAGTGTCCAATTATGTCACCCAAACTGGAAATGCTTTTGGGGTAGAACAATGCAGCAAATGTTTTCTCATATCTTCCAGTGAGATAAATTCCATTACTGGGATTATTACAGTGAACTAGATTAAGATATTTTTTAGAACTTAAAAGGTAAACATCATTGAAGAAGGCAGACCTTCCAAATTGCTAGAGAAAATGTGTAAAGAAATATGTAATGCACACAAAATATGAAAATAGCTGACAGCAAGGACACAAATAAATAAATAAATATAAATGAGGCAATGAGTCATTAAAATCATATTCTCAAGAATAGTTCAGGATCTGAAAAACAGAGAATATTACATTTTTAAAGTGAGCTATAAAACAATATTTTAAGCATGATCTTATTTTCTCTGAATGTAGCTTGGGAACATACAGAGCAAAGAATGATAAGTTCTTGTGGTAATGTTACAGATAATTTTAAAATATGTTTCTCCTTTTAAAAAATTATGAAAGTTATATAAATTTTCTATATTTAGAAAAATAATTCACAATAGAAGCTATTTTCATTAAATTTTATGCACACGTTTCAATTAGGTTACTGAGCAATAGGCTTTTCTCTAATATCCACTCCCCAAAGAATAAACATTTTCTCCAGGCAAAATCACCTTTTAGTGGTTAGAGGATATAATCTGACTCAATTAAGACTAGGTGAAATATCTTCAGATGTTTTTATGCTTACGCATAAATATTTATCAGCCAAGTGCCGGAAGCCTCCCTTGAGTAGTATGTAAGAAGGAAATGTAACAAGAATTCTACTCCATCACAAGATTTTACTGTTTCCCTTTCTTATCCCTCTCCCCCCAACAAGTCTGATCCAGAACTTTTTTCATACAACCTAAAGCTGGTCTGTGAAACATGCAATGAATTAGTCATTTCTCTGGCCATTTTTCTTCTGTGTGTAGGGTTTGAAAAAGTCCCATTAATTCCCCTAGAAATATGCCATTCATCAGTAATCTGTTGATTCCAAAACCAAGAATTATTTTTTAAGGAACTGAACAAATACCATATTGAGGCAACTCCAAATAGCATCATTGATCACAGTGAGGATGTCGTTCCTTATTGCTCAGGGTACCACAGCAGTTGTTCCCCACAAGGTAAAATCACTCAAAGTCAGTATAAAGAAGTTTGCATGCCAAAGATCTGGCCCAATGGGCAAGGGCAAGGGTGCGAGGAATTTAAGGTGATTTGTCACCTAAAGTGAAAAGGTTCTATATTTCCCTGTTATTGGTCTAACAAAAGCAAGTGAAAATTTTTGGGAAAAAATAGTTTATGATTACTGATCTTCTGTGGAATTATCCTAAAATTGCTAGAAAGTTAAATAGTACACTAGTGAGCAAATACATTGATTTCACCCTGTAGCCGTGACCCCAGATGCCCATGGATGAGCAGCTGGGAGGAACCATGGCAACAGATGTTAGACGCAGACCCAGAACATGAGTCCTTCAAGTCACCAGGTCGTACAGACAATCCTAGAATCTCCTATAAAACATGAATGAATTACTTCTGTGTCTACCAGCAGTTTGCTAGAAGAGATTCTTTCTGAAAAAGTATATCCATCCATCCATCCATCCCTCCATCTGCCTATGAAATGAATGTGTGTGTATCTCCATATTACAATGAATATGCACTAAGAAAGTAAAGATCCTAGGAAACCAAAAATAAAGTGAAAGAGGGAAATCAGAGACTACGCAAGCACTCCAGTCACATTCACCTTGGGAGGAAGAGCTCGGGCTGCTGAATTTGGGTATTGAAATTGACTGTGTCTCAAGAGACAGACCCCAGAACTCCCCTAGAATGGGAAGTTGAACAGAAAATCCCTGTATTAAGCGAGAACCTCCCCAAGTCTACAGTGTCTTTTCAATCCATGGGCAAACTAGGAAAAAAAAAATCTCATGTCCATGGGAGACAGCAAAACAATTTAACATGTCCACATTTGTTCCAGGAGAAAGGAGGGCAGAAATCTCTTCCTTGTGACATCATCATGTGCGTCTCACCCCGTTCTTTGTTCTCCAATAACCTACCCTGTGGTTCCAGCAGGCTTAAGTCGAAAATACCTTAGGAAGTGGGCTCTGTTTACTTAGTCCACAGGTGCCTAACGCAACAATAAAAATTTGCTCTAGAGAAATTCATCTTCAACCCACTCAAATGCAAAGTCAAGGAAAAAGAGCCCAAAGTGAAATATCCAAAAAACAGACCTTATCCATTCATAAGTGAATACATTGGTGGGATAATAGATTTATAGTGTAATCTTACATTGAAAAGTGAGGGAAAATGAAGGAGCTATGATATAGAATATCAACATGGATGAATCACAGCGACTTGATGTTAAGTGAACAAAGCAAATTGCGAAGGGATGCATAAACATCATTCCAATTATACAAAGTGCAAAAGCCAGCAAAACTCAACGAAAAACTTGAATGGGCACACCTTCAACACTATTCGACACTCACAGGCACCGGAGGTGTTCTGTTTTGAACTTGAGTGGAGGCACACAAACCTGAATGCGGGGCTCCGAAGGCAAACGTGCGAACCACAGGGAGGAGTGACACGCTTCTGACAGGCCCTGATGGGGGCCGCATGCTTCGCCAGTGGCTAACAAGAGCAGCACCTTAAGGGCAC
This sequence comes from Anoura caudifer, assembly GCA_004027475.1. NCBI lineage: Eukaryota > Metazoa > Chordata > Mammalia > Chiroptera > Phyllostomidae > Anoura > Anoura caudifer. Next base: position 200,878 of record PVKU01000036.1, read on the forward strand.
TCGCATGCGATGCCGTAAGATGTTCACTATTTTACCCAATTACAGTAAACCGACTCCAAAATATTAAGATCACACAGCTCCTAAGTGCAGGGTTAAATTGAAATCCAGTTCTGACCCCAAAGTCCATGCACTGTTTCAACTGCCCTAAGCTCTCTTGCAATACAATGCAACGGAAGGGTTCCAGTCAGCACACTTGCATTATCTGGGGGTCGGTGGTGGGCCCCTGTGCTCCCTGAAAATGCCATTTCTTGGTAACTTGTGCCAAAGAGACATCAATAACACACATTCCTACAAGGCAACTTAACAGCTCTCTGATTGTCCTGTGTGATCTTGAAAACAGTAATTTTGAAAAACAAAATTCAAGTAAGCAAAACATACAAACCTCCAAATGTATCTGGACCTTATTCCTTTTTCCCATTAACTGAAAATTTTTTAAAAAGTTAAACTAGCAGAAAGTAGGTTAACATCCCTTTCCAGCTACCTAAAGACTTCAATCCATATCATTGGTTAAAATGAATAGGCTTTCAAAAAAGTTTTTTTATATTAGAAAAATCTTTTCTAATCACACTTAGCAAGTATATTTGACTATCCTATTAAAGTCTGTTTTCAGACTGGACAAGTCAAGGCCAAAGCAAAGGATCCATCCTAATATTACCAACATTGCTATTGTAGAAACGGTTTAAGATATTAGTCACTAGGATGGTTTTCTAAATATTTTCAGCAGGTGTATTTGGCTACACATGAACTCAGCTTTCAAATCTGACATGTTTATTACAGTGGCCTGAATGGGGTATTTTCCTGAGAAATCAGGATGGACTAGAGTCTCAGTGCAGATTTTCCAGCCAGAATAAAAACAGTATTGGATACATTGTCACTTTTGAAAGGATCTATTTCCTTCCCAGTGCGCTCTGGGCTGCTGCTGCCTTGGAAAAAGAACTGAGCTCCTAGGTTAGCAACAGAGTGTTTTTGAGTTGGTTTAACCTGATTAGGGTACAGAACCAACAGAAGCTGGCACACACCACAGCCTGTGATACAATCTCGGTTTTCCTATGGGGAGCGGCTGCTTGCCCCACCACCCCACCCCGGAAGGGCTGGCTCTGGTCTGGTTTCCAGGGGACCTGCGGGTGGTCTGCTTCTTCTCTCCTTCTCCCCCAATATGACGGCTCTCATCTCTCATTCACCTGAAAGTGCAAACAACCAATACACACGCAAAATGCACTTCTTTCAAGAAAGTTTACTTTAAAAAGAGTCAATATTTGAAATCGAATACACTCTATTTGGGGACTGCTTTAAAATATCAGCATATATGACAATTGCCCATAAGGCACAATAAGAAGAATAATTCAAAAGATTAAGGACAAATAATTCAGTTGCAAGGGAAATTTTTTAAAAAAATATATAAACTGGTCAAATCATATTAGTGTATAAGATGATTATATGGAAATTAAACAAGGTAAGATTCAAAGTTCAAATACTCTTATCATAGCTGTTTCCCTCCCTCTTTGAAATGTTTTTTTCATGTCAAATTCTCATTAAGTTTGATACATGTTCACTTCCTAGAAAAATCATGTTTAACATATATATGGTTACAAGTTTGAATAATAAAATCGATAGGATAAAATATTGAGGATAATGGGGAAATATCAAAGAAATGTTTCCATGAGCAGTAGAAATGCACTAACTACATTTGGGGGAGCTTATACCCCCATTTTTCTGTCTCAGGGAGTGAAGGATAAAGCACAGGAAGAGGGCCTCGCAGGGTGAAGACAGACCCTCCGAGCATCTGATGGTAAGGTATGGACACTGACTGGGAGAGTGGTCGCTGTTTGTCCCCTGTGAGGACCATGCAGTGGTCAGGATTACTATTCTCTGTCATCAGCTGACAATAGCTGTTCCCCACTTTTCATAGAGACCCATGAGAGGACAAGAAAGATGGGAAATCTCCGTTAACACCAAATTGGTCTCACAGAAGGTGCAGCTCATTGGACAGGAAAGAATGGGCGTGTGGCTGAAGAAAGCCCTGTTTCATTCATATATTCAGCAGTGGAGATGATGCCACTAGAGAGAAGGTACGTAAAGTATGAAAATTCCCTGTGCCAACCTTACTGAAAATACAGAGTAAAAGAAAAATCACTACTAATCTATTTAAATTTTTTTTAGTTTTAAAAATGTTGTATTTACTTAATTTGGTATTATTTCATTTATCTCATGCTGAAATCTACATTATTGAAATATTTTTAAAAAACATTCGCTTGCCCTTCTCTGTATCTGCTCTTAACTTTTGACACAATAAAATTAGCAAGTTTAAATTCTCATGTTCGGTATCTGTTTCATATAAGAACTAAATCTACAAACTAGATTTTCAATCTTTTGGGTTAAACACATTAACCTTTCAGAGGAGTTTACCAGGAATGTACCAAGGCTGTGACACAAGCCTCAGGGGGGAAAATGAGTAATTTTTTTTGGGGGGGGGGCGGAATCTAGAAATCATCAATACAATGTTACAAGCACTACTGCTCAAAATCCATTCTCCTTTCTTCCTTACAAAGAGAGTACCAGTGTTGTTTGATGGGCATACACTTTATTTTTCAGCTTCTCTTGCAGCTAGAGATAACTGTCCATTAAGTGTAAATGCAAATCTACTCTGGGGTTCTGAGAGAGGTCTTCCTTTTCTGTTAAGGCACAACCTTCTGTCTCCTTAGTCTTCCTTCCTTGAAGTCAGACATGATTCTGAAGGAATCAGCCTTGCTTAACAACCATAAGGGGAAAAAAACAGGCATCTGGGGCATCAATAGCAGAATGCAGCTCCATGGTGCACCAGCCCTTAAATCCTCCTTAGGGAGAAAAATCAACTAAAATTAGCTTAAGCCCCTGCAGCTAGATTTGAACCGATGCTCTCAAAGTAGTTGGTAAGATCACCAGAAACTCACAAACTATTCTTTCATGGCGTGGGCCATAGCTACAAAAAGCAAAAACAAAAATGCCTCCCTAGCATCGAGGAACAGAAGTAAAGAAAGGCCTTAGGGAAAGGGAAAAATGGAGAATAAAAGCAAATTTTAAAAAAGTACAAAGACATCTGCAAACAGTAGCAGTGGTGGCAGGAATGGGAAGTAGCAGTAAGTCTTGTTACAATTATAGCAAATCCTAAAGATGAGGTTATGTTTAATATACTTTAATCAACACAGTAGAAATCTGAGTTATAATACTGAAAATTGCTAATTCTCAGGAGTCCAGAAAATTCACTCATGAAAACCTCATTTTTTAGAATACTGAATAAATGACAAGTACATATACTTACTAGAATTTACTTTTCCCTAGCACGTTGTTAAAAAAAGGAAAAAAAATGTAGATAATCCATGATACATATTATCTGTTGATTTACAACATGCCACCACTTATAATTCTTGAACAATTTATGCCATAGGACTACTTAATGTATAACTTAGCATATGATTTCTAATACACTGAAACTGTATGTTACATAAAAATTCTAGTTGATGCAATTGAATTCTTAAACTCAGTAATAACTAGGAAAGGCAACTTTATGGGTGTTAGGTTTTAAATATGATAGAAAATAATATGTAGTTAGTAACTTCAGCAGCCAGAACCAAAGAATCCCTTCTTTTTAAAATTAAATGGATCGAGGTAACATTGTTTAGCAACATTACATAAATTTCAGGTGTACAACTTTATAAGATGCCGTCTCTACACTCTGTCCTGTGCTCACCACCTAAAGCCTCGTCTCCTTCTGTCACCTTGGGCTTCTGATTGTGCTATGCTCAGTTACACCAAGTGGCCTACATGTGCTTGGTTTGTCTGACATGTGTTTTAGTGCCCCCCCAAAGAAAGATCTTTGCATATACAAAATGACTACAGCATGTGAAGCAGAATATGAAACTGAAATTTTAAATATTAGAGAATCAAGAAATGGAAAATATGACCAATATTCAAAATGAAAATGATCTCCTTATATAAACTCAGCAAATGAAAATACACTTGGTCCAGAGGATGTCTTGAAGGAATTAAAACACATGGTTTATTTAATAGTGCTTCCTACTCATGCTGCGTGCTGACTTTTATTCCCTAGTCTGTCAGGGAAGAATATCCTGGGAATCAGTTGGTCCAACCTCGGACTGTAACCAAGATCGACCAGATTGTAATAACGGATATGGTCAAAGCACCTTGAGGCAGGGAGACCTGGCCCAAATACTGCTCCTCCCAAACAGGCCAACATCCCACGGGACGGGGAGTGATGTGGCAGAGTGAGTGAAGACCCTTAGCATGGATAGGAGGAAGGAAATCCACAGCTCCAAGAGACAGAAAGTGACCTTCAGGGAGAAAGCTTGTCAAGTGGAAAATCTTTGCGCTCTCTGGCTTACTACAGCTTGGCCTATGGGCTCCAGCTCCAAATTTTACAGCAGAGAAAAAACCTAACTAAAAGAGAAATGTGTTGTGCTTAAAAATAAACTATTATTAAAAGCTAATAATGGTTTCACAGGGCACAGATGTTGGGCTTTTTGCTTCTCACAGACTTGGTCATGTGATCATGCCTTGGCTCTGTGAAGTTTAAGTAAACTATTACTTAAACTAAGCTTCATTGTTGCATATTTATTATTTGATGGTGAATGCTCCCCCTGAATGTTAACCACCCGTATGGAGGAGGGATTATATGCCTTTACATTCTGTGTTGGATGAAGGATTAGGAATGACTACTCTACGTGTTAGAAAACCCCATTTTTGAAATCACCTCTAAACATCCCACTGGGGTACATGCCCCAGATTGCATGTCCCACTGTTGCAGGTTTAAATGAACATTCTTTCCTAATTTCCCATTTTCATATCAGGCTGACAGATCCAGGCTCCAAAAGCCCACACACTCAAGCACAATTTTTTAATATTATTGTTTAATTATTCATTAGCCTGTAGGAAGACATAAAAATATTTTCTTCTTTGCACATTTTCCCCATTCATTCTGAGACTTCTCATCTAACTTTCTCTCTCTCTCAAATTTTCTGTGAGAATTCTCTTTCTCTCTGTTCTCTCTAGTTTCCATTTCCAAAACAATTAGAGTTGGTCAGGGTCACAACCAAGGGATTAACCCTTTTCCCAGCAAAAAGGGCCAAAGGTATAGTTTTCCTAATAAACAGAACTTTTATTTATTTGAAATGTGGCTACTTCTTAAAGTATTTACAAAATATAAACATAAAATTTTAAAAGATTCCATCAGTCAGCAAAGAATGTTGGATATAAAGATTATATCCAACTTGGATATTAAATTATTTTAACTCTAGAGGCAAGGGATTAAGTACAAATTTAGAAAGGCACTCCATACTCACTGACTGACATTAATAACCATAAAAATTTTAGTCTGCATAAGTCTAAAAGAGTTCTGTTGATAAGCATAAAGTAATTTTTTTAATTAGAAGGGATTTTCTGATTTCCAGGGAAGAAAATAGAAAGACAGGCAGCCCTTTACCAGAAAAATAACGTTTTTTCATAAGTTCCTGGCGACATTTTGCCTTAATTTCATTGGCCAGAACTATCCTATGGCAGCACTAGCTGCAAAGAGAGCTGGGAAATAAGTTTTTCTCTAACTCAGCAACACAAGACCTCAGACACAGTTTGGTCTCTACTACACTTAAAATTTCCATTGAACCCTTTGAATTACACTAAGAAAATGATCAGGAACCAGCCTAGCCAAGGTCTGTGATCACATGACCAGGCCTGTGAGGAGCAAAAACCCCAACATCTGTGCCCTGTGATACTTCCCAGGTGTTGCCAAGGTGTCAGACAGGCTGACTTCCCAAGGGCTGCAGCACGCAGGACAGGGGGACATGGAGGGACAGAGAGCATCTCTGATCTGACCCCAGCGGACCACACTGGAGCTCCAGGGCTGTCTTTTTAAATAAAGTGGGATCCAATGAGCCAGGGATAATGGTAAGATTGAAAATTGTTAGCATTTGAAAGGCTTGCATTTTGTTTCATTTTGTTTGCTTTTGTCTTTCTGTATATACCAAATGAACAACCTGGATTTGTTGTTATAAAAGTTTCACACAGTATTCCTTTGTATAGTTATGAGATTAGTTACCTTTAATTCATGTTTTAAATTACAGACAACCCAGTTACTGCTCTTCATTTCATTGAAGACATTTCATACTTTGATACTTATTAACTGGCATTACCAGTGATGGAGAGACTGTAAATTCACCGAATTCTGAAACCACTGCATGAGGTTTGTATTAGCTTTTCCACTGGCCTAAATTACTAGTTATACTTTGCTTAAGTCTAAGTTCTTGTTTATATTTACATCTCATAAAAATTAATCACTATTATATATGTACATATATCTATAACTTTAAAATACATAAAACAGTACATCTTAAAATTTTATAGAATTTTTTTCCTCATATTTTATTTAATACCTTAAACCCTAACACATGGAAGGCAACAGCTACTTAGTGAAATGAATAAATGTTATAAAGTGACAGAAACAGATATAGAAGTTACTCTTGCCACATGTAAGTTACCTATTTTATAGTCAGCATGTGACTAGAAATCTAGCTCTTTTGCTCATTCTGCTTGAAGTTATAACCAAATTGTAAATAATTCTCCGAATGATGTCTCATCTGTTTATAGTTCAAAATAAAACAGATTTTTATTGTGCCCACTGTGATAACCACCAGAGTCCTGAACTGTAATCAGAACGATACATGAACAGGAAAACGGCACCTGGGGAGCAGAGGGACACGTGACTTCCTGGGCGCTGAGGTCTGGTGCGGCCAACTCGCTTCTCGCGGTCAGCGGAGTTCTGCAGGTAAGCTTTGATGACCAAACCAAGCTGGAAGTTACTAGGACTCTCTACATTTTTTGGCAATGCCAACGGTAAAGAAAAAGCACAGTGAGAAAAAAAAATTAACCAAACAAGTAAATGACTCTCTCCTAGAAAAGAATGCTGGTGGAGGGCAGATGCCCTGAAACGTAAAGCGTTCTTTCTCCAACAATTAAAGTCAGCAATCCCCAAGTATTTGTCATGACGACATCTATTCTAATCAAATGGTGATTCAAGCAGGAATTAGCCAATTAAACAATTTGGACTAAATCATCTGTTATTTTGCTGAAATACTAAAGACTTCTAAGGGCTATTGTAAACTATACTGATCTCTTAGTTACCCATCTCATTGGACAGAAGTCAAGTTTCCATAACCAAACATGACTCAGATGTGTTTTAACCAAGCTTCACCCCCTGCTGCAGAACATTTGCTCTGTCCCCAGAACACCCTGTGACCTACAAGTCTGAGAACGTCCCTGCTCAATTTCCTGTGTCATTTGCACATTTTCTTTCTGTCTCCATCAATCTACCTATATCCCCTAAAATCTTCTGAACTTAAATGGCAGCAATGAAATAAATTGATTTGACAGAATCATTATAAATGTATACATGTTTCCAAAGAATGACTTCTGCACCACCACAATAAAAAGAAAAAAAAGAACTGATGAGAGTTTGGAAAAAATTCGGGTTCTTCACATTAAATGCACATTCCATATACAGATAGTGTGCACTCTTGGTTTTATGGACACAGTATATACACTAAGTTTTTCAAGCCATAAACCCAGGTCATATTACAATAAAATTGAAGCCAGCATGGTTTAAAGCATCATTTATGCACCAACATAGTAGGAAGACATGTTGAGGTAAAGACTACAGAGCCTGTGGAACCTGATTTTCCAAATGAATTTAAGTTCAAATTTAAATCACCCTAAGAAAATCTAATTGCAATCTGAAAGTTAACATTCTCTGTAGAATGACATTTATATATCACAGTGCAGGGTGGTATAAACAAGAATTCCTGGCAGTGGTGAAAGTGAGTATGTTGTAATGAACAAAAGTTGCTTGAAGTCGGTTTAAAATATTTAATGGCACTGTATTATATTAGAGTCAAAAGATGGGATAAAGGGAAAGAAAAGCATGTGCAATTTGTAAAGTAGAGTATATAGTAATGTGTCTGAAATTCCGGTTTATGACAGTGGTATTATACCTCTCAGCACCCAGGGGCACAGCCACCCCGTGGGATACTTTGGAGAGAGTTGCTCACCTCTAAGTCAGGGGTCTTTGTAACCTTCAAGGGAGGCCAGGAACCTGGAATTCCTGCCCATTTGTCCGACTGCACAGAGAACCAGCCCAGCCCATGGGGTGGACAGCCAAGTACCGACAGAGAAGAAAAAACTCCCTTTGCATGTACTTAACAGAAGTTCTAACAGTTCAGGCTCAGAAAGCCAGGCACTGTTCTGGAAAAGTCTGAACGTGAACAAGGATGGAAAACATAACTGAAACCACGCAGCTTCGGACATCCGGGCACCGTTAGGTCTGAAGGAAACCCACAGTTACATGTATTGAAATCATGTTTAGGACATCTTGGTGACACTGTATTCAAAATAGGAAAGTTTTACACATATAGGTTATGTAACTGGAACTCCCTAAGGTTTGGACAGGTGGCAATGGGCTGCTTGGCATTTTACAGAAATATATAGTCAAACTCATTTATAACCCACTCACTGAGCAAGCATGTAATACTTCTGTGCTACACACAGGGCACATGGTATTGCATATCACTCATCTGCACAGTGCAGATCTAATTTGAGCTCACAAGTGTCTTGGTCTACAAGTCACCATTTCAACTTTTGACCAGAAAGTCAAATTTCCAATAGCCTCAGGCAGCCCTGGGAGGAAGAAACCTTCATCCAGCCATAAGTGGGGAGAACTAATACCTGAGACAAACGAGGTGTGTGCGCACCTCCTCCCCACCACACTGCAGGCCCTTCACAGAGCTGGAGCAAAGCTAGCATCAAGAGCAAGGGCAAGGCCACATGTGACTTTCAGGTGTCTTCTGCTGGAGGAAGCTGGAGGGGCCCCAGTGCGACCTGAGGCTGCCACACTCCCACTGTCTCCAGTTTGATCACAGCAGAGTGTGCACTGCCAGGTCGGCATGACCCCCACCTGTGACGCTGACTTTAACTGTTTGCAACTCCACCTCCCTAACTTGGGTATCAGGTGTGCGTATGACAGTAATATCGCTATGCTCACATGGTCCTGGACACAAAGGTGAGTTTCCTACAGGAGAGCAGCACTGGTCTCCAGAAGTGCAGGTCTTGTTCTGCCTATGTGTAGGAGGAACGACAAATACCATTTGCATGAACATTTATCCTAAAGCAGCTTCCAATTGCCCAATTTGAAGTGTGATGGTCATGACTCATGAATAATTGGGTCTTGAATAACATTCTACTTTGGCCTGGAGGGACATCGAAATTCGAAGAAAGACCCAGGACTCAAAGAGAACAGGCAATGAATCACTATCATCCCCCAAACTAAAATCTGGCTCTGAGACAAAAATAGTTTGTTTTTTAGGGAAGTCATAAATAAAACGACCCGTAAGCAAACATGAACCTAAATAAGTGTTCTGGTTTTCAAAACATAAACTTGGAAGAGGACTTTGAAAGGATAAAGTAACTAAATACACACAACAGACACAAACAAAGAATTAAAAATATTCCGCATAGGCAACAGCATTGTAGTAAAGTAAACTGTAGTGGTTTAAAAGAACCACACATCTGGTATGGGATCTTAACTGGCTACTTCTACTTCCAAGGAACTCCGAGCGAGAAGATGCAACAGTGCCTTTCACCATGGATTCCAGGGCTCCAATAACACTCCCGATGTGAGCCCCTACCCTATCGCCATCACAGTGCTGACGCCTGTGCTCTTCCCCTGATAACGAAGCCCCTGGACTTGACAAAAATGTGCGGGATGCTCTATGCACCAGCCACGGTGCTAGGAGGTACTTCTGTTCTGTTCTTTATTCCTCTAAATAACCTTATAACATGGGCATTAGCTATTGACTTCCTTTTCTAGAAGAGGAAGCACAGAGAAGTTCAGAAACTTGACCAAAGTCACACAGTGGGTTAAGTGGTAAAGGCGGGATGGGAAACCCTGTAGTCAGGGTTGGAGTACAGAGAGTCACGTGCCAGAGCCTACGCCCTTCCCCACTGCACTGCCTGTCCACCCAAGGCCTTGGGTCACTAGAGCAAGTGACGGTGCTGTGACTGAGACAAGCAGAGGTATGGACCGTGGGTTCTTCTGGGCGCCAGCAGAGGAGATGTGAAGCAAAGTCTCCCCCCCCCCAATATGTGTTCTGAGGTCAGAAAAAGAGCTAGCTTCGTTCGTTTGCACCCTTGACCACATGCATCACTATAGCATAAAATGTACAGAAATGGTAATCTGGGGACATTTCACGGTAAAACACTTGATGATATAGATGACAAGCCACATCTTTTTGACCTACTCCAAGATGTGTTCCCTCCCCACCTGCCCAAAAGAGGCCAATATTGATGTCGAACTTGATGAGAAGTTGGCCTTTTAAACTCTGAAGTGCTGTTAATTACACAAAACCACATATCTGGGTATTCCTCTTTTAGGATATCCGTTTTCTGGTCCTGGTCTTTCAAGTTTGAGCGAATGTTTCTGGCACATTACGAAAACATTGATAACAGCAGCTACAAAGTAATCGGACTGTTTCTCTGATAGCTCCTCTCTGCCCTCTCTTTCCAGTCTTACTGTTAGCAAGAATACTCAGAAGTATCCTGTGAAAAGAAGAAATTGCTGGGACAACTTAGGGTTACCTCTTTTTTTCTTAACTGCCAGCTGGCCTACAAATGAGCATAAAAACAGCAGAGAACCTAATCTCATATGCTCTGATTTTTAAAAAACTGTCTTTTAATAGATTGTCTAAAAATAATATTTACCTAGGAAAATAGACTAAGTCCAGGTTAGGCTGTTTAAGAACCATTAGGAGGTGTACGTGTGGGTGTGTATTTGTGTGTGAGTCTGTGTCTGTGTGTGAGTGTGTTAGTGTATGTGTGTGTCCGAACGTGACCACTATTTACACTGCTCTGTTTGGAATGCAAGTCACAATAGCAGAGGTGCCTGTTATTAATAGACTTCGTACGTGTTTCCAGAGAGTCCAGCAATGGGTGTTTACAAGGGTCAGAAGAGGCTATCCCTGTCCCCATCAGGAATCGGGAGCCTCTGGGGGACTCAGGAACCACACGGGGTGCCACCCGAGCGGCGGGGCCATCACAGCTGACACCACAGGGAACCAGCTTCCGATCCAGTTGTTCAGACACATCTGTACCATGAGTCCACACAAAGCCTCATCCCACTCCATTCCAGAATCTCACTGAAGAGTTTCCCCGGCTCCTGGTGCTTTCTGCCCAAGCTCAGCCTTCAGTTCCGCTCCGGGTCTTCCCCAGTGTTCCTTCCATTTCCCTGAAGCTCTGCCCCCAGGTCCTTGGTGCCCCTGACTGCACTAACATCACTGACTCCGGTCTCCGCTCTCACTCAGTGGTGGCTTCTGAAAGGTCCTCCCTCCCTGGTGTGTGCGACCAGCAGCTGCTCTTCTCAGCTGTCCCAACTCTCCCAACATAGGCCCACCTGGTCCCCACCAGCCATTCGCTCCCCAGCAGCCAGGCTGACGACTTCTGGTAAATCAGCACACTGGTACAAAATCTCTGATACCACAGGCATTTATAGGCTGATTTCTTTCTGGTATTTTAATGAGTTCCTGTCTTGTTTCTCAGAAAGGATGGTAGGCTTGTTACAGAGAGGAGTTGCCCACTCTGCATTTTCTCAGTCCCTCACTGTGTTGTAATTTCCTGCCTGGCCCTGAAGCTCCCGCTGGTGAGAACGAATTAAAACATCCCTGCATGCAAGCGCCCTGCATGTAAGCACATTGAACTGGGAGAATTCCGATTGAAACAGGCCTAAACCAGGTCCTCATGGGGAAGGGGTATCAGCAGTGTGCAAGTGGTCTCCTTCTAGGAAAGTCCCTAGATTTCCCTTCCTGGTGGTCCCTGGGACAATCAGGTGACTGAGGATGGCCTTTGCAAAAGAGGCCGAAGCCCTTGGGGCAGCAGGAACCCCAAGTTCCAAAAGTCTCTGGGAAACCCAGGGTGCAAGCTGAGCATGCACCCTGCCCCCGCAGGGCCTGTGGCGGCATCTCAGACTTACTACCGTACTTGTTCTTGAATGAAGTTTAAAAGTATTCAAACATAGAGCATGCAGAAAGACTACAGATAGCTTTGTCAGGTCCTATCAGGGTTACAGCACCAAATAATTTGGGGAAATGAGCTTCTGGATTTCAGGACTGCAGAAAGGGATTCAGGAGGCCCTGTTACCATTGAAAAGCCCCAGGCACAGTCAGCAAAATGGAATGGTACAAATCCACCCGTGTTTTAAGGCAGTTTTAAGGCACTTATTTGATGGATTTGGGGGTGGGCACTCCCGAAAGCAAACTGAGTAACAATCTCTTTGCTCTCTAATAATCAAACTACAAACTCTGAAAAAAATCAACCCACTGAACATAGAAACTACCCAGATAATTTCTGTGAGTCAATTTTAGGAGACACACTTACACAAATTTAAAATATTTATAGTAATTTGTTATTACATTATAAATCAAAAGAACTGTCGCCTCTTGTTGTTTAAAGTTCTCTGCTACGTGATTTTCAATAATCCCCCAATTAGCTATTTATACAAATCCAAAGTTACAAATCTGTGTTATGAAACAAAGTGTAGGCATCTGTGGTATTTGCAGAGTGTGTATCTACCGTGGTTACTGTAACCGGTGGAAGGTGAAACAACAGCCTTGGAATGCAGAGGAGGTGTGGTACCTCCACCAACTAACACCTGTCCTTTCCAAATCCAATTGTCTGTGAAAGGTCACTGCGTGTAGGTGCAATCACAGTATTTCACTGCAGTTATTTTAGTGCAGGTAAGAAAACCTGCTTCACTATTGCCAGGAGTGCTACTTAGACCCTAGTTAGGCGCCATCCTTACATCTTACAACACTACTATGGGGTGGGCCATTTATGGGCTATCATTAGTCAGAGGGGCACATCCCGGAAGAAAGTCCAGGTTTATTTCAGAGTGTCCCACTGCTGGGCATGGGGACATAAATGAACAAGGAAGCCCTCACTCAGAGTCAGACTCCTCTGCCTTCACATGGCTACACAACTTGCAGGAGGAAAGGAGGATGGATGGCGGGTCTTCCAAACCCTGGAAGGCCCAAACCCATTGTCACACGTTTCTAAAATGGATGGTGCAAACGTTTTTTCAAAAGAAACAAAAAGCTGTATTCTTGCTCCAGATTAAGTCTGTGTTCATTATCTTTAATGAGATGGAACAGCATCCATCCCGTGGAGGTGCAGCGAAAAAGGAAAAGCCAACTCACAATTATCACACAGCTTGGCACACACAGTGCTCAGGGTGTGGCAGATCTACCCTCATTATTATGGAAACACCTTCTTTCCATACACAAAGGTAGCTAGAGGGTGATCTGACCCTGTGAAGTCCCCTACAGCTGCCAGAGATGACAGCTGGGGGCACAGGAAACATTCCTCCCTCTCACACCAGCTCCTGGGTTCCCAAGTATCCAGGTGAGAAGGAGGAAACCGTGCTCCAGGTGGGACCCATGCTAACAACTCCAGAGAGAACTCTTCCACTCCACCACCCTGCTCAGGTCACCCTAGGAGGGCGAGAAGAGACACCCACTGACAGGCAGCTGAGACCGGCAACAAGCTGGTTCCTCCACAGTAACGTCGAGGTTAACCATCTCGTGAACAAATGGCTGCCCAGCAGATATTCATAGTTCAGAAGAAAGGCTACAAAGAAGTAGAAACCAAAATGAAGGGAGAATTGAATTCTCTACGTCCAAAGCCATCAATCCCCAGCATCCCTCAGAGTTGGGCTCTGCAATCTTTTAGAAGCCTGGAGGTTGACAAGCACCAATTCCTATCCTCTAAGGAAAACACTAAAGGCAACAGCTATAGACTCAGGGTGAAGGCATTAGACACCCAGGGAAAGGGGCACGAATCCAACTCTTCAGTTGTAGTCTTTGCCCTCCCCAGCAAGGGCTGCTAGGGAGTCAGACTCTGAGCCCCTCACATGCATTGGTGCAGAGCGAGCTGAAGAGAGGAGGAGCATGCAAAGGTTTCTACTCGCACCAACACTGCGCATTTCCCTAAGAGCGAACCTCCTCTTTTCCAAAGATTGATGGTCGGTTGCTGCCAGAAAGCATGGGATCTGAAGTCTACTAGAGAAATGTCCTGGGTCCTGAACACCAAGCTCAGAGGAGACTGCAAGGAAGTGGCTAAATATCAGAGCCACATTCATGGCCTCTTTTACTTGAATAACATTTACCTTCTCATTTCTAACACCAGGCAATGGGGTACGCATACTGTTAATTTTCCTTTAGGGATTGTAATAATCCTTGTCAAACACTTAATTATGTTTGGTATATTATGCAGCTTAAGTCCAGTTGATCCGAGACAATTATTTTCCTTTAATGAGATGGAAATTTGTAAAGCTTAAGTTGCTTCTCCAAAGACTCCTTAGTTTAGTAAAATCTTAAGTGATTTATGGACTAACGCCTTCATCTATCCATGAAAACCAGTCTCTTCTCTGAAAGGCCGTAACCCTCCAATAGGCCCCACACTGCCCTGTGATTCTAACACTGATGTCAGGGCCAGCGTCTCCCATTCCTATGTCTTTCCCATCAGTCGGTCACCAGATCTATGGGTTCTCCCTCTAACAGACTTTTCCTCTGTTCTCACGGCACCTGCTGCACTCTATTCATCATTTCCCTTCCAGACTATTCCTGTTGCTCCTTAACTAGACCATGCCCCACCCCAGCAAGAGTCCTGACCACCGATCAACCCCATACATGACTCAACAGCCTTCTGACTAGCTATGTCTCTCAGGTACCCAGATCATGGATGACCAACCCTCCATGACCCACAGTATGACGGCCAAATTCCTGAAACTGGCCATACGCAGTGTGGCTCCATCCATCTCTACAAACTCAGTGCTACTTAAGAGCCTTCACTCTTATGCTGTAGAACCCCTCAGTCCTACTTGCCTTCTCGCCTTCTGTCCCATCCACGGCATGAAAGGGGTCCCTGTGGTTGATGGAAATGCTCATCTAAGTTACAACTCAAGTTCTGCCTTATGTCTGGGCACCCAGATCCCCTGGGCCTCACGGATGACTCCCTCACACAAACTTCAGGACACGGGGATGCTTTGGTACCATTCTCCTGATGTCTCCTGGAGGTTTTGTGCTAGAGCCTTTCTTTTCTCTCCCTGAGTTGTGAGCTTCTTGAAGAGAGAAAAAAAATGGCTTATGTGTCTTAAGATGCCCATGGCTTATAGCTTCTCTTGCAAACCCAACAATTATATAATGAAAATGATGAAACCAATGAAATTAATCATTGTTACATACCACAGATCGGTGAGTCTCAAGCTGTCATTGTGCAAGAGAATGACTAAGGATGGTGGTTAAAATGGTATATGCCTCAACCCAAGCCCAGAGATTTGATGGATGTCAGATTTAAAAAAACAAACAAACAAAACTCAAGACCTCTAAGGAATTCTGCTGCAGTCAGCACACAGATGGTATTTTGAAAAACATCACCACTGATGAATTTAAAACAGTAAATAAAAAACAATCAAGTACAAAAGTATGCAGATTTATAAACAATGGAGGAAGAAACTCTGGCATGTAGCAAACCAGCTGTCATTATTATGAAGTTTTCTTGTATAGACAGCATAAACTGTATGTGCTTTTATTACAGTAACTAAAAATAGCTATTAATGCTATTAATGTTAAGCTAATCTACTTCCTTTCCATGTAAACTGTCAATGTAGGGATGTTTGAAGTCCTTTGTGTAAAACAGAAAATAAGATGTTACATTTGTTTATTCAATAATATGTCATCGCCTAGATTATTCATTCAGTTAGTAGACACAGACTGTAAATCTTGTATTGAACTTGGTCTTTAACATAGGTACCTGTGATGTAAAATGTGCTCTCCCTGCATTTACTGCTCTGAAAACATAAAGGATCTAGGGGTTTATGCTCCCATTCCATCCCACTTTCTATAATAAAAGTTCTGCAGGTATATTTCATATGATGTAATTCTTCCTTTTGTTGTTCTTACAAACGTACTCTACCTCATGTTTGCAAATAACTGTAGATAGCAATCTTGTGCTTTTTCTAGGTTTTGCAGTTTTCTGTAGTGTGGTAATGATTTTAAATATTTTCCCTTTTTCCCATCATATTCAGTTAATTTTAATTATACAATAGACAACGCTGTGCTCACCTTACTTTTCTGATGCTGACTCAGAGAGACACTTGAGGATTTTTGAGTAAGTCATACAACCACAGGTAACTAGAAAGAGGAACCTAATATATTCAAATGTAAGCGGAGGAGCAAGGATATCTTGTTTCCATTTGCGTTTTACCTCCAATTTTCTGAATGGCTTTGGGGGTGTGGTAAAGGATTGGATGGCTAATCTTGGTTCATAGCTAGTGAGTTGTTTTGTATTTTGTAAATAGTAAAAAAAAAAGGTTTCCGAGTGTAAATTATCAAAATTTGCCTTTATTGCAGATCATGTATATCTAGGGTCTTCTGGTTACCTTCTGAAATCTCTTCTTAGGGTTTACATACTTCACAGAAAAGGAAGGATCACCTCCTCTCTAGTGCTTAAAAGGAAACGAGGCTGTTGTTCGGGCCACTGAGAGTGGTGGGGTCTGGAGCACGCCCCCTGCAGGCGCACTGAGGGCATTCCTGACATGTGCCCGTCACCCTCTACTCAAACACTGGGGACGCTGCAGTGCAGGCATAGTGACACACCGCCTGGCGATCTGTGGAACTCAGACTTCAAGTGATGTGTCACCACGTGCAAAAGAGTCCATACCACCTGCAGAGTATCCACCCATCCTCACCACACAATACATAAAAGGGTGGTAAGATACGACAAGTGAACAAAAATGCATAAAGATTTTCCTGACAAAGGGAAAACTTGGTTACATCCCCGATAAAGATGATTTCGACAATTAAAAATAAATGAACCTTTATCATACAACTATGCACCTTCACATCGCTCTCTCTCTCTTACACACACACACACACACACACACACACGTGCACACTTTCTTCAGGCTTGTCCTAGCTCTGAGTGACTCTCATTAGTACTCTTAGCTTATTAGGAAAGATTTCTCATTTTACCTCCTACTTCACACTTTCTTCCTGTAAACTGAAGTGAGCTACCACGGGCATTGCTTTTAATAGTTAGACTTTGCAGAAACATCAAGTGAAATTACAGACAGTGTCAGTGGGTCCAATGCTACATTTTGGTGACATTTAAGGACAAGGAAGACATTTGCACGACAATATTAAAGATACAAGTGCGTTAAAAATTATTTTACAATTCACCCAATGCATTCTGTTCTGCAATTAACACATAATTTGTTTTTTGACTCAACAGGTTTTTCCTTGACCCCTATGGTCTGACATCTGAAAATTTTCCCTGAAAATTTAAAGGCAAAAGTAGTCTGGTTTTTTAAAAATAAGTGTTTTCAGTCTTAAAACGTCTTTCAAAATATAACGGTAAAGGCGATTTAATTTCTATACATTTAGCACATGTTAATCAATCCAAGTTGACAGCTTCTCCTCTTGCCACCAGTTGAAGTCCAGCAAAGCAGTCCAGGTCCCCGCAGGGGACTACGAGCTTAGGAAGGGAGGCTTCCCAGAATGTGTCCAATAGGGAACTTGAGGAGTTCAAGAACTCGAGTAAGGAAGCATATGTTCCATCCTTACGTCAGATCTGGACTTCTTAGGTAAATATACACTCTTCCATGGGAGCAAGTAAGAAGCAAAAATACACAACTCCTCTTTGCAGATCAGAATGTCTCCAAAGTCTCTTGGAAACATTTTAAGGCAAAGAGGTAAAACGTCACATATTTAAAAAACAAAACAAAAGCCACCTTACTTTTCAGAATTTTACCACCCGATTGCAGAAATGCCAAGTTTATTAAGTTGGAAAGGCATGCCCGATTGTGACCTGTGGACTTAAGTTCGACCAGTTTTCCACAAGGGACTCAGAGGTCCTAAGCGCTCAGACCCGGTTCCTGAATTCCTCTTCCCCGCCACCTCTCTTTAAAGCTGCGCACCGTGCCGAGCGCTCTGCCCACCCGGGACTGTGCGGCTACACGCCTCCGGGGGCCGCGTCCCGGCCCCGGGGCTGCGTGATTCCCACCAACCTGTCGGGGGCAAAAGAGCCACGGGACCCCTGTGAACCCGGTTCTCCGAGTCCGCGCTGATTTAAGACCCACTGGGCGCAACGCGGGGACGGCTCTCACAGAGGTCCGCGATCTCTGCCCCCAGCTAGCTCTCTGGGCCCTTCACTCCTGTAACTTGCTTTTCTGCTTTGTAACAACTTTGTGTGAAACCAGGAGAAAACTCTTCTCCCGGAAAGCACTAAGTTCGCTTGGAAACTTCGGATCCAGAGGACACAAGGTGACACCGAACACACACGTTGCTCAGCCTGGGGTCCTCACCCCCCACCCCCTCCCGCAGCCCGAGCCGAGCGCGATCCGCACCCACCTGGGTCTCGCCCTCCTCTGGCTCCGCGTCCGAGAAGCCGACTCCCGACTCGAGGGCGGCGGCGGGCATGTGGCGCGGACCCGGCAGCAGCGCGGCGGCGAGCAGGGAACACGCCAGGGACAAGGCGCGCAGCTGGCGCATGGTGGACCGGCCAGGGCGCAGCGACGCGCCGCTCGCCCTCCGCCCGCCCGAGAGCCCAGCGCTGACCCCCGAGGGCAGCCGCAGGCGGCCTTCGCGACGTCGCACGTCGCCGTCCCAGCCACTGCGGGCAAGAGGCGACGGGGTCAGGTACAGCCTCACAGGAAACCGGACATCCGAGCTCCCCGCGCGCGCTCGGGGCCGGCGAGGTGAGGCCGGGGCGAGGGCGGACGGCTCCTCGGCCGGCGTGGCTGCTGGTGCTTTTGGGAAGGAGGGGGGCCAGGCTGAAACCCCCACCCCCGCGATGTTCGGCCCCTCCAACCCCCCGGGGCACGCGTCCCCTCCTCCCCGCCCTTCCCAGGAGTGGAGCGCGCCGGGCGGCCGCGGCGGGCGGCAGGGCGCGGGGCGGCGAGGCCGAGAGCGCGGGGCGGCGCGGCGGGCGCAGGGCAGGGCATGGCTGATGCGCCCTCTGCCTGCGCTTATGTGAGAGAAAGGCCGAGGGAGGGAGCGTGCCGGGCCCGGCCGCCCTCCCCTTCGCTCTTCCTCGGAGCGCGCGCCCTCCAGCTCCCGGGTCCCTCGCCTCCTCCCGGGCGCCCCACCTCCCACCCCTCCTAGTCCTCTCAGTCCCTCCCTCTAGCTCCGGGGCCGCAGCCCGAGGAGCTAGTTCAGTTTGGCGAACAGCGGGCCCATCATTGAGGCGACGTGTCCATGCTGGGCAGAGTGGCAGCGGGAGAAAGTAGCTCGTGGGGAGGAGGGAGCCCCTTTGTCCCGGGTAGCTCGGGCGCCTGTCGACTCCCTCACGCCTGGCCCGTTGGGCCCTGCTCAAGGTTTCAAAATAGACCCGGAATGCTGAAGGGTCCCAGACAAAGTCAGCGCAATGGCGGGGACCCCGCGGGGACTTTGGAACGGGTCCTGGACCCTCTTTCCCTTGGTCTGGTAACTTCGTGCTGCCGGTGAAGCGAGAACTACCGAGTCCTCTGAGTGCAGTGAGGGCCGCGGGGATACCAACTTCGGGCCCAAATCGTCAGGAACAGTGAAGAGACACAGGGTCACTTTCTGCAAGAAGTTAAGTTTAAATGAGAAAGGGGCTGATAGAGACATGTGGTCAACATATTGTAAGAAGTGACATCTGCAAAAAAGTGACTGCATTTGCCCCTGGGAACGTCACCCCGGGGGCGACGTGGTGTTGACTGTGCTGGTGGTCTCCGGGGACAGAGGGTACAGGTTGCAGGGGTCGGAGCTACAGGTTTCACCACTGCTGAGATGAAGAGGCTCCCTTTCACTAGGGAGCTACTTTTAGAAACGCACATCATAAACTTTTACATGGAAAGGAGACATTCTTAATCTGATTGAACTCTCTACAAGTTCTGACACTCCCCTCGCACATCACTTACTTGAAGGCTTAAATAACTTCAGGGACAGGGGCCCTCTGGTCCGTGGGCTACCCATTCCCTTTGTCGATGGCTGAAAGGTGTTGCCATTCATTTCTTCGTGGCTTTTGTCTTCTGGACTTGACATGATAAATCTAAGCTAACATCCATAGTTTTGAAAAATATGTTATGTTCTCCCTGTACTAGCTTTCCTCCCAGGGGGGAAAAATTTAATAGGACAACTCCTAGTTCCCGCATCAGCCATAATCTAATTTTAACTTGTTCTTCATTTAGCATACTCCTCACAACATGACTCAGTAGGCAAAGTCTTCCACCAGGCACGAAGAAAGGGTCTTCCTCGTCTGGACATTAATGCAATTGTTGATGCAGCTCAGATTGAGTTGATTTTCTGGCAGCCCAGTCAGAGTGTTGACTCACATTACACTTAAAATCAACTGAATTCCTCAAGATCTTTCCCTGGGTATTGCTGTTTAGTCACTTCTGCATTGCCCTGCCTTTGTGAAGTTGGTTGACTGTGTCCAAGATGTGGGCTTTGACATTTATCTTTATTAAATCTGTCCCCTCAGCGTCACTCCATCATCCGAGCTCCTTGAAATGTGTCGGGATGTGGATGCGGTCAGTGGGTTATTCCTCTTGCTCTCTTTCTGCTCTGTGCATTTTTGGTCAATTTGCTGTATTTGTCTTTAAAACTGATAAAGAGGACAACTGAGAACTGACTGGGGAAAGAATTAAGTAGAAGTTGGTGCGTCCTTTTAACCATCCCCTATTTCGGTGTTTCTCAACTTTGATCACACTTGGAATACCAAAAGGTGATTTTAGGGGATTAAGAAGTACAAATTGGAAGTTTCACAATAGCCATGGGGTTGTTTACAAGAGTCTGTATTATGTCAGGGGTACTAGACTTCTCACAGGATTACTTTGTAAATTGTGTAGATGTAGAGCCATTATGCTGTGTACCTAAAGCTAATATGTTATTAATTGCCAACTGTAATTGAAGTGCACACCTGAGCACCGTCAGAGATGCTAGACAGATTGGTCTAGGGTCATCTCTCTTTTAGATCTGCCCACTTCATAACTTAAACCTAAAAGCTTTTATCTTCCTATTCTTCTTCTTCCATACGGTGGCCTCTATGGTCCCTGCCCCAACACTTTCTCCAACCAGCCTCCCATGCCTTCTAGGCAGCCAGGAACCCTGAATGTTAACCAGGTCAGAACAAGACCCTGCCCGTGGAATTTAAGCCCTGATCATGGTCTGAGCTGAGAGTGATTTTCAAAGACTCTTCAAAGCCTGTGTAGGACAGGCAGAACTTTAGACAGTGATGTGCATTGCTAAGAACATGTAATTCAGGGTTTCTGAATATGCATCAACCTATTTGAGTGTTCTCAGGAACCAAGAAAATGAAATGGAAAAAGCTCTGTGAATTCCCTGAGTATGATTTGAGAGACGCCAAATTCCATAATAAAACCAGAGGAATTTGAAATGACAATAAATACTGGACACCATTTTTGGAAACCACGCCCCCAAACACACAGATGAACAGAGTGGAGAACAGGTTGTAGGGGGTGGACTCTGTACCGACTTTAGAGAACACGTGGATGTAGCTCTTGGAGCGCACACGACTGCAGCTCTTTCCTCACTCTGAACGGCCTTAAGTCAGACACAGGGGATTCACTCTACAGTCAGATACTGGGATGGAAAGTATTCACATCCTCAAGGAGTGAAACTAAAAGGGAAAAAACCGAAAGTGGGAATCCACACAGCCGCTCCAATCAAGTATCAAGCACGCCAGTTCCCATGACCCCTAAACGCTCAAAGATTCATGCTGAGAAATGCTCTTTGGGACACAACACCTGCTTTGGAGCGTTAAAAGAGTTATTGAAAAACATCACCTGAGGATGATCACTGACCCCTTCCGAATGGCTACTTAGTTCACCAGAAGCCTTCAGGTGAAGCTTGCAAATGTTTTACGTGAAATCTTCCACCCCAAGCAGGACAAATTGATTGCTGTATGTTATCAGCATTGGTGAGAAAATTTTATTAAGTCCGCCAAGGATGTTGCCAGGTGCATGTTCCACCTGTACCAGATTAATCCTGGTAACTAGGCAGATGGCCATGGACAGGAGCCCAAGGCTAAGGCCAAGTGTTACCTTGTGAACACTTACAAGCTCGCTCATGCGCTCAACACCTTGCTGCTGTGAGGTTTGAACAGCCTAGTCAGTGCATGCTAGTTTTCAAGGTGGAACAAAACTTCTGTTTTCTGGAAAGGTATGGTTCTCACAGTAGCAAAAAAAAAAAAAAAACCTTACTTGAGTTCCAACCTGCCTCTCCACTAGTACAGGCATCCTTGTGCATGGTTAGTTACAAGAGAACATTGCAAAGCCTTGCTGTTTGTCCAGAAGTGTTCTTGTCCCTAACACTCGCAATCCTCAGGAAAATTAGAGAAAGTCAGTGGTGTTTTTAAACTCAAAGGAGCAATTATTGGCTTTAACACTGAGAACATGGCACAGGCCTCCCTTTAAGGTTACATATGCAGTATCTGTGCCCCAGTTTGGGGCTCTGCCTCCCTTTGGGCAGATGCGGCAGAACACGCCATGGGAATCATGTAACATAATCAGTCTTACCACCAACAGGTATGAGTTTATTTCTTCCATGTTCCCCCAAGCAGCCACTATGCAACCTAAAAAACAAAACAAAACAAGAGACTTTGTCATCTGGTAAAGACATCATTAAAAATGCCTAGGAACCCTAATGGAGAGGAAATCTCGGGTGATTTTGACCACTAGAACCTCAATGAAACTTGAAAGAACGTGAGAGAGTAAATATCTAGATTCATGCATCCTAGCTAAAAAAAGACAAAAAGTTTAATCTTCTCATAATGGGATTGACATTCCTTTAGGAGATTTAAAATTAGGGATTCCTAAGAAGTGTTTAGAAGCCCACAGTCTTTGGATGGAGGGAGCTTCCACCACAGAGCTGGGTGTTGAGATGGCCCTGTAGGGCCACCCTGACCTTAAGAACTAATTTAGATGACAGGGCCATGCTTGATCTGCAGGTTTGGGGTTTCTTTCTCCTTAGCTATTTTTTCCCCCACAATTGTCAGCTTAGAGTTCTGGATAATTGACCAACAATTGTTGTTTCCTAACCACTGAAAAGTCAAGGACTCCACCTTGAATACTGCTTCCTCTGTCTTTTGTCATTCCTTGCTGCGACTCCATTGCTGGGAGAAATGTGTGCATGATTTGTCCAAAAGAAACAGTAGACCTCTGTGTTTTGCCCACATTTCCCTAGGAGTGCTCACCAGCTAGTGCCAATCCTTTGTTTTGAAATATTGGGTTTCGTTCAGGACTGGACTCAACTATGAATTGGCATTTTATACAGAAGAGAACGCAACAGAAGAGGTAACTAAGATCAAAACTCGTAGAAAGAAAGGTTTCTGCTTCCACTGCAACCACACTCCAGGGCCACTTCTCAGAGATAAGGTCTGTAAACAAACTTTCATGGAGGAGAGGCTCAGGAGGGAGCAGGGAGCAGATGGCTTGTGTTTAAGGCCTGTCTCGCATTTGCAGACCTCGCAGACAAGGCTTGCTCTGGAGGTAACTCTTGGTCGCCTATCAGATCTACTGTGGGTGACCTTTGGTGAACCTCTCTTCTCCAGGTGGGGTTTCTGTGAATGCTAAATTAGTTAATATATGTTAATATAGTTAAATATAACTGAAAAGATTGCTTGGCACTTAACCATCTCTCAATACATTGTGGATAGAGCATTACAAATATTGGTACATTAATCTTTATTTCTTCCTAACATTTATTATATTTTTTCTGTTTTTAACCTTGTATGTAAATGATTATTCAAATAGATAATAAAATTTCAACATCAACTAACTTTTCTCCAGCGATTTCAACATTTCTATTATTTATTTAGTTAGTTATTTATATTTATTGCATTTTTCCATTACCATTTATCCCCCCATATACCCTCAAGCCCTTTGAAAATTTTATTTCATTATATTTCTCTACCAAATAGTGCTACCAACAAATCTGAGAATAAACATTATAGTCATATAGTGCTTATTAGGTGTCTGGCTGCATTTTAATGCATCTAGTACTCCTGGTACTCTTAGGACACAGAAATTATGACCTGTATGATGTAAATGCGGAAATGGAGCTGTGGAGAAGGTAATTACATTGTTCAATGCTGTAGAGCTAGAGTCTGAGAGATCCTGGATCATAGCAGTCTGGTTCCAGGGTTCAGGAGCTTGAATACTGCCCCCTGCTGCCTCTTTAAGGATGTTACGATGCTTTTCCTTGGTAGATAATCTGCCATTTCTTGTTGGAGAATTTTAGAACGTTCCCTTGTCTCTGTACCCTTGGTGTTTGAAAACCCCACATCTGCCTATGTTTTTCTCTTGCTTAAGCCCCGTCAACAGCTCTTTATCACCCACCAGATAAGACGCATGCGTCTTTGTCAGTCTCTTCTCCACAGACTACTCTCCACTCTCCCCAGCATGCTCTGTCTCCTAATGATATTAAATAACTTGGAATTCCTTGAATAAGCTCTGCCTTTGTTAATGTCTAGCACAATTTAATGTGCCAAGAAGTGTTTCCTTAATGAATAAATAGGGCTACAATTTAGTATGTTAAAATATAAACAGTGGGATTTCAGCTTCTGCTAATGGTGGAGTGGCTCGGTTAGACTAAGCCTGCTGCAGATAACAATTACAAAATTGGTCCTGTCACCTAACTCCCTGAAAACCCCCAGCTCTTTGAGGTCACTGAGAGAATTGCCAAAACCAGACAGAAACTGGAGGAGTGTCTACTCGTGAAGGACAAACTGAAACAGACCTACACAAGAAATGCCAACGGAAGGCTGTCAGACTGGAAGGCAATTACACAGCAGGTAGGAACTTGGATCTGAAGGAAGGAATAAAGGTCACCAGAATTGTAAGTCTCTAGCCAAATATGTAAATATTTAAAAACACATAAATACACGCATATATAATTTATTCATTAATTTCATTAACACAGCAGTGAATTATGAGAGATTTATAATGTGAATAGTTGTAGCATATAAACAAAAATAGCACAAATAATAAATGTGAATAACAATGCTATAGCAAGTTTTCTTTGTTGTACGTAAAGCAGTATAATGTTAACACTGAGTTGACTGTTCTTTTAAAGACGCACACTATACTGTCTAGGGCAGCCCCTTTACAACTAATGCAAAGTATTGAAATGCCAATTGAGGAATCAAAATTAAATACTATAAAAGAATTGAATTTTCCCAAAAGAAATCAGAAAATGAGGAACAAAGGAGCATAAAATCAGATAAGACCAAAAGGAAACAAATAGTAAAATGGCAAAACTAAATTAAATTGTATTAATAATTATATTAAATGTAAATGATTAAACACTCCAATTAAAAGACAAAGATTTTCAAATTGATTATAAAAGCAAGACCCAGGTATATATTTTCCACAAAAGAAATGCTTTAATTACAGACACAAACAGGTTGAAAGTTGGAATTTGGAAGAAGATATGCCACGCAGACTCTAATAATAATGAAGCTGAAGTGGCTGTATTATGTGTCGGGGAAAATCAACTCTGAGATGGCAGGTTTAACCAAAGGTAGAGAGGTAAGTTGCAAATGGTAAAGTATCAGTGCATCAGCAAAACAGAATAGTTATACTTATGTATGATTTTAAAAGCTTCTTTAATATACATGAAGGGAAAACTGACAGGCCAATATAAAAACAGACAAATCCAGTTATTGTTGAAGACTCCTAAACCCTTTTCAGTGGAGTGAGTAGACAAAAATAATAAGTAATGATTGATATACAAGATGTGAATGACATCATTAATCATGTTGGCTTATTGACACTATTAAATATATATACACACACATATATACATACACATATATCCTAATATTTCTAACAACCGCAAGATAGAAATTTTTTATTTGAACATAGAACACTCACCAAGATAAACCATATGCTAGAACCCTAAAACATTTTTAAAATGTCTCAGTACATTATATATATATATATCTCAAGAGATTGATATCTTATAGAGTATGTTCTTTGATTTTAATGGAAATAGATTGAAAATCATTAACCATTGACATATTAAAAAAGTAGAAAAGTCTCCAATATTTGGCAATTTTTAAAAAATATATTTTATAAAAACTCATGGGTCAGAAAAGAAATTAAAAGAGTAATTAGGAGAATAAATGAACAAATTGTGGCGTGTTCATACAATGGAATTCTACTGATCATCAAAAATGAATTACTGATCCATGGACTATAGCATGAATTACTGTCCCAGGAGCCTTCTTCAAATGAAAGCAGCTACTGTAAAATAATTTAAAAAAATAAATTCTAGGATTCCATTTATTTAAAGTTGCAAAACAGCCCAACTATGTAGAAAAGTCAGAACTGTGGCCTAGGGGGTGGGCAATGTGTGAGATCAGAACCACAGACATTCCCCGGGGGGTGGAGATGACCTACACCACAATGGGTGTAGGTTACATAGTTGTACCCATTTGTCAGATTACACTGCCTAGATTTCAGTTCTTTTTTTGTGGATATAACATACCCAAAATAGACCTATGATAATAACAATAGTCATTATTTTACTCACAAAGTAATTGTCACCACGATTAATAATATGTGTGGGAATTGGGAAATCAAGGTATAGATCTAAGAATGGCAGAACTTTTATAATTACTGAAACTGAGTAATGAGTGGTGGACAGAGATTTTTATTTTGTTCTGTTCACTTTGTATATGCATGATACTTTCTGTAATTAGAAGACAAATAGCATATAAACAGTGAAAATCTCAGACTTTCCATTTAGCACCATTCAGTAACTGGATTGTGAGGTTATTCTCAAATCAACATGAGAGAACCTGAATGGCCCTTTGCCCCTAAATTTCTTCTATCAGTCTAGGTATTTTTCTGTTTTGTTTCAGGAAGCTGTTTTGTGGCTGGTGAGTTGAGCTAAAAATCTCAACAATAACAACAACAAAAACTAAATAATCTAAGGATTCACTATCCACAATTACGTTGAGATATTTGAGAATAGACCACGTATACTTTATATACAAATTCGCCTGTGCTTCACCCAACATTTCATAAAGCTAAGCTGACCATTGGAAAAGTTTTTATTACACTTTTCCCCATTCAGCTGAGACTAGTATATGGCACAGAAATGTAACTACCGTGAATGATTATACTCAGAAGTATCACATTTATCCTAACGCTCGAGCCCTCCGGGAGCTTCCTTCTGGTATGTCAATGAAGTAGACCACACTGACCTTCTGGTTCCTCACAATTCATAATGATTGGTCCCTGTTGTACATCTCTCTTCCAGATGATGTTCAATGGAAGGTATAATTCCAGTTTGCAAATTTAATAGTAGTTTTGTGGGTTTTGATCTCTAACTGTTCATCTTAAGCTTCGGCCACCACCACCACTTGATTCCTCTTCATGAAGGACTAAATTGTAACTTACCTACCAAGGACACACGGTAAATAGAACAGGCATGTGATAGAATCAAAAATAAATGAGTCTTAGCCTGGGCAGCTCCTTCAGCATGCATCTGACATGTTAGAGGGCCACTTATGCTGTCTGTGGAAAAAAAAAAAAAGGAAAACACTTCTTGCTCAACAAAAGCCAAAGTTAAAAATCTCTAGCCTGACATACAACCAGAAGCTGTGAAGGTAATACAGTTTTCAGAAGTGGTAACATATTAACTCATTATCACAGCTTCCGGAAAATGTTCAGTTTATCAGATTAGTTACTTAGAGAGATCAGGGTGCTGAAAAGTTAGGCTAGAAAGTTAATTTTTAATGGGAGAAGGCAGGATAAGACTGAAGCCACTTTAACAGGTAATAGGGAAATCTGGACAATCAGAGAATTATTTGTGGGGCCAGGGAAGGGTGATGGAAAGATTGACTCAGGGGACTGTGTGTGTGTGTGTGTGTGTGTGTGTGTGTGTGTGTGTGTGCGCGCGCGCAGAGATGTAGATATTTCATGGCAGACTTTTAAAAGCTAAATTCCTCTTGGACACAAGAAACAATAGCACATAACACATTCGTTTTAAAGAACCACAGCAGGAATTTTTCTTCAGGCTTACTGTTAGGAAAACACATCGTTTGCCAAAGTAACTCGTTTATTCTTATCTCATGGTCACTATGAATATTTCATCAGATGGTGTGTCTGTCTTTTCTCTGCCTGCTGTAAAGCTCATTGCCAAATATTTGACCTACCTCTAGCAACGATGACCTAAATGATGTATTATTGGCCAGGCTTTTCCTTAGTGAGCTTCATATTGTTTCCCTACCATTGTTTCCTCTTTGTTCCCTCATCCTCCTTGGCCTGCTCTTACATGGATGGTGCATATCATGCTAGAGTTTTAGTGTGTCTGAGTCCATTGGTAATTACCTGTAAAGATATGCCTCTGCTTCTCTCATTCTCTCTGAGGACCACACCTTGGACTTCGCAGCCAGATGAAACCGTTATGCCTCTGATGTGTTACACATTCCATGTGCTCCATCCCCCCCCCCCCCCCCCCCCCCCCCCCCCGTGGCCAGTCCCTCATCCTGGCTCTCCATGGCCACATGGAGGGCACAGCCCCTCAAGCCCTGCACTTTCTCCCCTTAGCCCCTCGTTTCTGCCCAGTCACTTTGATTTGCTGACTAAATGGCACAAGTTCACAGAGCCATGTCTAAGGTTGATTTAAGGAAGACACGTCTTGCAGAACTAAAAATTGCTTCCGAGAATGTGATGTTTGCTCAGAATGGGTGCTTTGCCTGTGTGTTTTGTTTCCTCTTTCCTAATAGACCCCAAAGAGACCTGCCCCACACCCCATTACTCCAAAGGTGCTCAGACAGGGTGACATGCTGGGCAAGCTCCACTTGGTTTCCAGCTGCTCGGTGACTCCATTCTCCCTTGCAGGGGCGGGGGTGGGGGGCAGGGGCGGTGGTTCCATTCTCAGCTCCAAGGTTTTGCGTAGCAGGTACTTGGCCAGCCCCGGCATCCAAGCATCCACGTTTCCAGTCCAGCTCCACCTCTTTTGCTCACATATTTCTTCTCTCTTATTTGATTTCTCCAGATGGTGTTGCCTCTTGCTGCTCTTTGTGCATTTTCTCCCTTGCTAATGTCTTCACTATCAAGAAGTTAACCTCTGACAGCACTATCCCCTCACCCCTGACCTTCACCCCTGACTTTGTGCTTTGTTGATAGTGCCAGCCCCTCTCTATCAGGTCTTCATCTCCCAGGAGAAACCTTAGTGAGCTTTCTTGCCTACTAATCTCTGTTGGGATTTCCTCAAAGGATGGAAATTGGGATCTTAATCTCTCTTTCAGGAGCAGTCCCTTGCTCTTTTGCAAAGGCTCCTTGCGCATTCCCAGTAAATCTTGGGCTGTTCTGTATCCAAGGAGTGGGGCTCTGTCAGCACCAAAAGTGTGCTCCTTTGGGCTGGCTGACTGACCTGCATTGTTCTTCTACACTCAATTGATTAAAAATCTTACACTCTGTGCTTGGAAACTGTGCGCCATAGAGTCCCAATGAGGGCATGCCTTTTCTTTTCAAAAAGACTGAGTATTAACTTATGACATTTGATTTTTCTTTTTTTATTGCTTTCTCTTTCAAATTTATTTTTAATGATAGCTGAAGACATTTGACTTTTCTTATTGATTTAAAATACATATTCTAAAATAAGATCTGGGTTCTTATCTCAAAGAAAATGAATTTGAACAAAAGCAACCACTGAACTGTGAAAGCAGGACTTGTTTTACCTCTGGGCCCTCAGTGTCCCTGTAACTGGAAATACCACCCCTGCCATCAATACTGATGCTTTGTGAGAATTGCAATAGCAAAATATGAGGATGTGATGTGCCTGCCTCCCCCATGACTATTATATTTACTCTTCACATGTATGTCCACAGAGGAAATGGGTAAACTGTCACCTGCAGGTCACCCAAAGGATACCTTTATCTGAGAGCTCTAGCAAAGAACTTAGGGCATTTCCCCTGAACCCCAATCCGGTGACATTCGTGGTTCTGGACTAACCTGTGACATTCACATTAGGTCACTTCCCCTGGGTGTAGCAAGACAAGGGCAGAGCAGAAATCCCCGCAGCCCTTCCCCTTAGAGTTTCTAAACACAGAGAAAGTGGCATTCTGCAGAACTGCCACCGCTGAGACATCTGAGCTTAATTCTCTTTAGTAAAGGTCAAGTGAGGAAAACTAATCTTGTTTTCTAGACACTCTGCTCTCTTTTTCCTAGGCATCTTTACATCCCATTTTTGCTTGAGAGTCTCTTAAAGAGAAAATCATAGTTCACAGTGACTCTTCAGTGATACAAACACAATAGTCTCAGATACGTCGGTGTCACAGGAATTGTGTTCAGAGGTGAAGATAAGTTGAACACCACAAAGTGTACCCTGAAGTGGCATTAATAATCATAAGGCCCACGATCTTAGTGGCCCAGTCACTGATATTTTATCTGCAGGAATGATCATGAGGCAGCCCTATTAAATAACTTTTAGTATCAGTGACTGAGTTTAGAAAAAAGAGGAACTTGTTCCATGCATGGCTATTTTCTATAAAGTGTTCTATAAAGTGTTCTATAAAATTGAACATTCTCTCTTGAATAAAGAAAAAATGAAATAAAATAATAGGGTGTTAGTAAAATGATAATAACAAAAACAACTTACTAGCCCACAGAAATCTTTGATTGGCTTATACCTGTGTAGAGATTTTGTTTAGAGAAGGTCAGAAAAAATGGTGCAGTAAAAAATGAAAAAGTCTGTCCCTTCATGAAAGCAGCAAAAATCCTAACAAAAACTGTCAGAATCAACAATCTTGGAAATCTGGAATCTAACCAATAGCTTGCAGCAACCAATGGAATGCTTAAATCAAGAAAAAAAAGTAGTTGATTCTCAGTAAGAACACAGTATTATGGTGTTTGAATTTGCTCTGGTCCCATTCCCTACTCACCACCATGGCCATGACCTTGAAGATAACAGGCCACATTCCTAGTACAGATGTCAGGACTAGAGGGAGCAGAATGGATGTTATTTGCAAAGAAAAGAACTTTGAGGGTTGAGGGATTTCTTTCTTTTTTTTTCTTTTCTTTCTTTCTTTTTTTCTTTTTTTTTCTTTTTTTTTTTTTTTTTTTTTTTTTTTTTTTTTTTTTTTTTTTTTTTTACCTTGTATGGTGGTTCCTTTGAGAACTGGCTAAAAGTGCAATGTTTGTCAAAAATATTTATAGACAAATGTATTGTTTGCTGCTGCCTGGGGTAGTGGAAGAAAGTTGAGGTAAAACAGACTAAACAAAGCACTTAGGAGGAAAGTATGAGAAATGAGATGTTTTGGGGAATGGGGACTTTAAAAATCTCTGACATATTCCTGGGGTCTCTAAGGCCATGCACACGCCCAGAACTTTATACTTACTGGTTCAGGAAATACCTGAGAATACCCCAACCTCTCACCTCTGGCTGACTTTCAAGCTTGGTACAAGTGGAAAGTGAAGGCTAAGGCCAAGTTCAAACTGCCTCTCTCACATTTAAGGACATATCCTCCCAATACACACATAGAGTGAGTCTAAAGTCACTGTCTAATCACAGGCTGACCATTAAGCTAACAGAAGAGATACTTCAATTACCAAACATGAGAAAGAATACAGATTTTACAAAATTAGCTCATAAAAATAACTAAACAAAAATCAACAACTACAATAACTAGCAGAAAATGAACCCTGAGGCAGGGAGAGAATCCGATTTCCAGAGTTGTCATATTATAGTATTTTAAATGTCCAGTTTGCACAAAAGCATAGGTGGCATACAAAGAAACAAGGAAGAATGGCCAATACATAGGAAAAAGGAGCAATTAATAAAAACTGCTCTGACAAAGCCCAATAGTTGAATTTCATACAGAAAGACTTTAAGTCACCTATTTTAAATTTGTTCAGAGATAAAGAAAACCATGGCCAAAGAACTAAAAGAGGCCATGAGAATGATATTCCACCAAATAGAGAACATCAGTGAAGAGACAGAAATTAAAAAAAAAAAGAAACAAATAGTAATTCTGGAATTGAAAAGTACAATCATTAAAATTAAAAATTCACTAAAAGGTCTCAGCAGCAGAATTGAGCCAGCAAAGGAAAGATTCAGTAAGCTTGAAGATAAATCCAACTTGAAATGTCTAGTCTGCATAACAGAAAGAAAAGAAAGATAATGAACAATGAACAGAACATAACAGACCTGTGAGATGCCCTCAAGCATAGAAGCATAGGTACAGTGGGAATGGGAGTCCCATATGAAGAGAGAAAGGGGGGCAGAATAAATATTTAAAGAACTAATGGTAGAAAAAAAAGACATATAAATGAACTGTCAAAAACCAAAACAAAGAAAGAATCTTGAAAACAGCAAGAAAGAAGAACCTGGTCACATACAAGGGAGGAATCCTCAATAATAAAATAACATTAGATATTGCCTCAAAAATTATGTATGATCTCACTTTTAACAATTAGGAACCTAATCAACAGAACAAACAAACAAGCATAATATAACCAAAGGCACTGAAATTGAGAACAAGAGAGGAGAGGAGTAGGAATTTCAAGGGAAAAGGGGAAGGGTTTAGAGAAACAAGAGTAAAAGACACATGGACAAAAGCTATCGGGGGTGGAAATGGGAGGGAGCTGGGGAGGGATGGGGCGGTGGCTGGGATGGGACTAGAAGATGGAAAACTGTACAAGAACTACAGTTAAAGTAAAACAAAAAAACATATTTGAAAAAACAATTATGTAGTTCAGAAGGCAATAGGAAGATATATTCAAAGTGTTAAAAGAAAAAAACAAAACAAAACTGTCAACCAAGATTTCTGGTAAAATTATCTTTTAAAATTAAAAGAGAAGTTAAGACGTTTCCAGATAAACAATAACTACCAATGCCAGAGTTTCTTGCTAGTAGACCTGTCTTACAAAAAGTGCCAAAAGGAGTTTTAGGGGCAGAAATAGAATATTACACAGCAAGTTGAATCTACATGAAGATATAATGAACACTAGTAAAGGTAAATACAAAGATAAATATTGACATCAATTATTAATGTCTTTTGAGTGTGTAACTCATATGTTCTGATATCTAATAAAAACAATTACATAAAATAATTATACATCATATTTCTGAACATGCTCTGTGTAAAGTTGTAAACTGTGACAATAACAACATAAGGGAGGATCAGACTACCTGGGGACAACGTTTTTAGACTACGGAAACTAAACTGGTATTAATTTGAACTGGATGGTAATACATCAATACAGCAATCAAATCCCCAGGGTAATCACTAAGAAAATAACACATAAATATATACTAAAGTAAAAAATAAGGGGATTAAAGTGGCACACAAGAAATTGGTACACAAGAAAATATCTATTTAATGTAAAGAAAGAAAGAATGGAGAAATCAAAGAACATAAACATAGAAATATATGTGTCAAAGACTAAGTCACAGACAATAAACATGGAAATGGCAGATATAAATACGCCCTTCTCAGTAATTACATTAAATGTAAATGCATTAAGCTGTCTAATTAAAAAGCTAAGACTGGCAAATGGATATATTAAAATGATCCAAAGATATGCTATCAAGAAGAGGCTCACTTTCATTTCAAAGGTGTGATAAGTGGACTTTAAGATAAAATAGATGTAAAAGATAAAATAGATTTAATAGACTTTAAGATAAATTTTTTTCTGAGATGTAAAAGGACATTATATAATGGCGAAAGGGTCAATTCAAGGAGCTCTAACAACTATAAACACTTATATACCTAAACAGAGCTCCAAATACAAAAGCAAAAAATGATGTAGTGAAGGGAGAAATAGACAATTTAACAATAGTCAAAAACCTCAATACTCTACTTTAAACATGGATAGAACAATGAGAGAACATCAGCAAGGAAATAGAAACTTGAACAACTCTATAAGCAAACAAAACGCAAAGGACTTTGAGAGAACACTGACCACCAGTTGCTACACATCCTTCTCAAATGTACGTAGATTATTCTCTGGGGTTAACCATATCTTAGACCATTAAATGAATCTCAGTAAATTCAAAATACTTTTAATCATGCCAAGTCTGTCCTCTGACCACAATGAAATAAAAGTGGAAAATTCACAAATATATGGACATTAAACACACTTCTTAATAACCATTCAGTCTAAGAGGAAATCAGAAGTAATGAGGACTTGTTGGGTATGTGGTTACTTAGGGGAATGACAGTTGCCCACATTGAATGTGCCATAAACCACTGAAATGGCACACACTTTCAAATGGTTCAGATGTTCTTGTGTTCTCCTAATAGCTCTTACCCAGAAGTGTAAGAGCTGGTACATGGTAGTTTCTGTCTCAATTTCCTCTGGAATCTCCATACCACTTTCCATAGTGGCTGCACTAATTTATAACCCTACCAATGATGTATGAGGCCTCCTTTTTTCTATATCCCCATCACCACACTATTTCTTGTCTTTTTGATAATAACCATTCCAGTGAGTGTGAGGTGGTGTCTCGTTATGGCTGTGATTTGCATTTTTCTAATAATTAGTCATGTTGAGCCAGCTATTCCATGCACCTCTATGTTCACTGCAGTATTCAAAATAGCTAACGTACAGAAAGAACCTAAGTGTCCGTCAATAGATAAAGCATTAAAAAGATGTTAATGAAATACTACTCAGCCGTAAAAAGGAATGAACTTTTGCCATTTGCAACAACATGAACAGACCTTGAAGGTATTATGCTAAGTGAAATAAATAAGGCAGAGAAAGATAAAAATATCATGATTTCACTCCTATGTGAAATCCAAAAGAAGCAAAGCAAACAAACACAGTAAAACAAAAACAAATCTTTCCTTTTGTGACAGCAGGGATGGACCTGGAAAGTATAATGCTGAGGGAAATAAGCCAGAGAAAGACAGATACTATATGATTTCACTCATATGAGGAATCTAAAGAACATATGGAACTAACAAACAAAGTGGAGACAGACTCATAGATACAGAGAACAGACTGACAGCAGTCAGAGGGGAGGGGGTTGGGGACTGGGTGAGGAGGGCAAAGTGATTTAGCAAAGAAGAAAAAGACTCACGGACACAGACAACTATATGGTGATTGCCAAAGGGAAAGCAGGGTAGAGGAGGTAAGGAGAGGGAAAAGGGAGATAAATGGTGACGGAAGGAGACTTGACTTGGAAGGGTGAACTCACAATACAATATACAGGTGATGTATTGTAGAACTGTACACTGAAACCTATAGAATTTAATCAACTAGTGTCACACCAGTGCATTCAATAAAAATAGATAAATAAAAAATAGAAAATAAAAATAAAATAGAAAATAAAACAAAAACAAACTCATAGGTACAAAAAAACAGATTAGTGGTTACCAAAAGGGAAAGGAGTTGGAGAGCAGGCAAAGGGGTGAAGGGAGCCCACTGTCTGGAGCTGGGTGGTAGCTACATCCGTGAAGGTG
Source organism: Anoura caudifer (assembly GCA_004027475.1). Taxonomy (NCBI): domain Eukaryota; kingdom Metazoa; phylum Chordata; class Mammalia; order Chiroptera; family Phyllostomidae; genus Anoura; species Anoura caudifer. Next base: position 236,428 of record PVKU01000036.1, read on the forward strand.
ACCACTTCGAGGTGATACAGGTGTTGCATAATGTATCTCTAAAACTTATGTAATAAAAAATTTTAAGTAAAAAATAAATAAAATGGTTCAAATGGTGAACTTTATATCAACTTTAAAAAAACAACAACTATTTTGCTTAGCAGAACACCGTTTGCTTTAGGCATTCCACGTTTTTCCTGGGTCCAAGGAGGCCACAGCAGCCTCCCCTGAATAGTTTGCATTCTCTTGCTCATAACTTTTGAGACACAAACTGCTTTTCCAAACATCATTCTGCTAAAATTCAATGAAGTAAGAGTTTTCTGTTTTGCTTTGAAATAGTTTGGAGGTATATATATTGTGAAGATGAAGTGAATTTGGATAATCCTGAGTCAATTACTGTAATATGATGACCTGATTGGTGATTAGGTGCAGGGAAATAATGCATACTAAATTTGTATCCCTGAAAGCCGCCCTTTGTGATTGCTGCCAGGCTAGCTATTTATGAGCCGTAACTTCTTCAAGGTTTCTCTCTTTCAGTGAAAGATTTCTTCCCCATCTTCTGATGAAAGCACTCCACCTGATGAACATTCATGAGAGACATGTGCCTGTGCCTTCTCCCAGACACCTTCCTTCCTGCAAGGTTGGCGGGACCTAGTCAACCTCACAGGGCTGTCCAACCCGCAGTCCATGGGCTGCATGTGGTCCAGGATGGTCATGAATGCAACCCAACACAAAACTGTAAACTTATTTGAAACCATTTCTTGCTCATCAGTGTTCATCAGTGTTTGTGAATTTAATGCGTGGCCCAAGGCAAGTCTTCTTCTTCCCATGTGTGGCCCAGAGATGCCTAAAGTTTGGACACCCCTGCTAGTAGCTCTGCACAAAAGCTACGTTCCAAAGCCATGGTCACTTGAGTCTTAGCCAACAGGTACTGTCTATAGTATGCGCCAGTGTCCTTGGGAGCTTTATCTGGATGACTCCCCACGGACCAGATCCCATGTTCACTGAGCTGACTCTGCTCGACTCTCTTCTAATGGCATGGATTTCTCTGTTTGCCTTCCCTTTCTCAGTTTCATTTCTCTTCCCTCTTTATCTCTCATAGACCAAAGAAGTCTGCAGAGACTTTTCTGTAGTGAGACACAATCACCACAATGAAAGTGGAATTCTATTAATAGTGTAGATTCATACTATATTTTCTCAAGAATTAGAAAAAGTAATGATTACAAAAACTAGTGTAAAATATTCTAGTCACCATATATGTAAACTTTTTATAGCAGTGTCTTTTACTCCACCTGCCATCCTCTCGATATGCATGTGTGTTTTATCTCCCACAAGGAAATGTATTGAGACCTTTAGAAACAGTTTACATTTTATAAAATTTTGACTTGTACTTACTATTTTGTTACCAAGAAAAGTAAATGTAAATGTGAACTCCTTTTAAAAATTATTTTATAAAGACAGAAATAACTGATTTAAAATTCAATTTGTATTATAGTAATAAAAATGACAAAGTTAAGTATCATATGAATATGTAGGAATAGCATGTACTCTTAAGCAATTAATGAGCTGTTTGGGAAATGAATAGCGTTTTTAGATTAAATAATCTCTTTTGGAACTAGTTCAATGTTATCTTTTAATACCTGAAGTGGAGGGGGTCTCAGAATATTGCAGAAATTATCTGGGGACTAGACTTCTGCTTAATATTAAACAAAGTCAGTAATAAAAATATATTCTTTTGAAAATTCTCTGTATATATTTTTTAATATTTAAAGGAACTGCATTGCATACTTACCACTGATGTTCTATACATACTCCTCTGGTTACAGTAATTTCACAGTAAACCATTATGTACAAATTCAGAAAGAGCAAGATTTATATAGACCATTTCTACTGGCTCCTCATTAAATACCACACTCCCGAGTACTTCTGTGTAAGTGAGCTACATCATCTTCTGTCTGAATTTCTCAGTCTCGCTGCCTGTGACCATCGTGATAGTGAAATTACCTCCATGGAAGGAAGACAGTGTGAGTGCATATGTGTGAGTGGGTTTTTCCTTTTGATTGTCAATTTTGCTAGCCAAGGCCTTAGAGATGTATTTTACACCAGTGAAAATATGGGCAAATATCCTCTTTCATCAACATATTTGTAAACTTTCTCAGTTATTTCCTAGGATAATGTTGTTGACTTCCACTGACAACTATAATTATAATTGGCTTCACTAATTTATAATTGGCTTAACTGTATTTTCTAAGCACCCCTATGGTATTAAAGAGTGATTTCTAAGGGTCTAATTCTTTACAGTAAGTCAGATAAGTCACCAGACCATAAGCTACTTAAGAATGTCTTAGACATCTTCATATTCTCTTTATTGCCCACAGTGGGCAGTCAACATTTACTGAACAGAAGGTAAGCATTTTATAATCACCACACACTCTATGTTCTGCATGAATGGATTTTTGTATTTTAGAACCACTTAAGATAGTGTTCAGAACAATAGTCTATCTTTGTGTCACACAGAGTTATACATGCTGCTACTTAAAGGTTATCTCAGGGACCGCCATTCTGTCTTGTCCCAGCTGGGCCCCAAATTCACCCCGCCAGTGCCAGCATCTCTCTCAGCCCACCGGGCCTCCCCGGAGGAAAGGGGAATTCTGTTCGGTCTGGAGCTGTGCTGTAAACACACTCCTGTTTATTATGTCCACTAATGAGAAACAGGCTTGCTGGAAATGTGTCTCTGAGGACATCTTTAGAAAATAAGGCTCCCTAGATAAATTGAAAAGATAATATTTAGTAACATGTAAGCAAAACTAGTATCGAGCTGAAAAGAAGACACAGCAGATAGAACACGTACTTGAATGTGTCAGCTTGGGCTTTGGACTGAGATTTTTGTGTGCCTGCAGTCATCACGCCTCTCTTCTCCCCTGGCAGTTAGTTTTCTGATTGCTGGGCCCTCCCTCCTGTCCCCAACTTCCCTCTCCTGCTGGGAGTTCTCTGGTCTTGTTATCTCTCTGGGATCAGCCAGGCTGTCTCTTCCTCTCTCGCTTCTGTTTTAAAGCATCTAAGAGTTTATAGTCTTTTCATCTTATGGCTCTTCCTGTAGATCTTCTCAGATAGATCTTCTTCTGGATCTGCCTCAGATCCTTTAATTTGAAAAGCACTAACTTTTGAATAATTGTCATCATGAATGGAAAGTTTTGCCAGGTTATGCCACAGTGAGCATTGATTTTTTTTCTTCCCTTGGAAAATACTTTCATCTACAATATAGAATTCATCACTTACAGTAAACTATATTATAATAAACAAGTGACACAACTTGCTTATTTTTCTATGGAGTCTCATCAAACTCATGGTGTCCTGAATCTCTCTTCTCTATAACCTGCAACTCCTTTAAAAACCATGAATTATTCACTGGTCATTAGTTTATGTGTATGCGCATCTGGAACTACAATTTCAAATACAGTTACTCGTGCATTCTAACTGTTTCTTGCATCCGGTCCTTGCTATCCTTTGCCAACATGGGCTGTTTGTTTTCCTGATGCTCCCAAAAGCAGTGTTGTTGCTTTGGAGTGGTGTTGGCTATGCCCACCTGAATCAGATGATCTTCCTTCCTCTAGACAACATTTATGGATTTTATTCTTCTGTGGGAAGATGTGAAGTCTATGTCCAACATCATTTAAGCAATATTCTTATGTGTTTTCCTTGGGTTAAAAATGTCATGTGGTACAGCCGGCACGACATTTCTGCTGATTGGAGATTTTTTTCGACGTGCAGCTGAAGAACATGGGGCTGGGAGTACTCACACGGTGCGCAGGGTGTCAGGCCTGTCGCAAGACAGAGTGTAGACAAAGGACTTGGTCATCTCCCTGGAAGATTACTCTACGACAGCTTCTACTACTGTTATAATTTCACCATTTCACACACTTTCTCTTTTGATAGCTTTGATTGCTGCAAATATGGTAACAGGAGAACCAGGCCTTTCACTGTGAATTTTTCGTGCTTGATCTCATTTGCACTTCATAACTGATTAATGATAAAGATACGGTTGGTAATATAATACTATTTCAATGGAGGCTCTAAGAGATTAAATAAATTACTTGATCGGGCTTACTAAGTTAGGAGCAGACATTTGCTGATATCTACATTTGGTCTGTAAATAGCCAATGGATCCAAATTTATAGGCTGTGGACCTTCAGAGTTCAACAGAATTATTTCAGAGATGCTGACATACACATGAGTATCTATACACTGAGTACATATCACAGTGATATCTTTATCAGTCAATTCAATGTGGTAAGTAAAATATAAATTGACTTTTTAAATTTTATTAGGTTTATGGTAAATTTGTATTATTGTTTCTTAAGAATGATTACTAAAGATAAAATTACTACCATAGTGTCTGTTTTTTTTTTTTTATGTTAAATGGGAGTCTTCATACCACAAACTTGGGAACCACTGCACTAAGTCACAGCTGGCATCTCCTCAGGTAAGTCTGAGGAGAAGGAAATGACTTATTTCAATCATAATTATTAAGAAAGTAAAGCTACCTTTGAGTTCCCATTCACCTTTTGCATACCTTTTACTCTCATCTCTCATATCCCACTACTCCCTCTCTATCTTCCCTCTCCCACGGGGGGAAAAACATGATTTTTATTTAGTAAATTAGTAAATTTTTATTAACAATATTTATTGAATGTCTGTGCCATTTGTCATGTGCTGCAAATGAAGAAACTGAGGTTCAGAAATATTAACTACCAGCTGGTGGATTATAAATTCTTGATTCAAAATCATGTCTGACAAATCCCCTACCTATATTCTCTCCTTTGAATGTGTATGGCTTTGAAACTTAGATACAGAGCTAAGTAACTTCATTTGTTCTGGAATACAAGATTTCCTTTTGCTACTTCAGAATTAGCCTCTGTTCTTTGAATGCAGGGGCTGCGTCTGGCTATGTATCTCCAGCACATGGCAAATGCCTGGCATATGACAATTTCCAAGGAGGTCTTTTCAGCTCCATTCTCGTTTTCCTACTTCCTACATTTGTTTGATCAAATAAGGTTTTTATTTCATCTCAAAAATACTTTAAAATTTTCCTTTTTATTCCCACTCCCACTGCATATGAGTAGGTCCTTGATCTGAACTGAATTGTGTCCCCACCAATTTCACATGTTGAATCTCTAATTCCCAACATCACTGTACCCAGAGGTAGGACCTTTAAAAAGGTAATTAAGTTTAAATGAGTCGTAAGACCGTATTGGTCTCACGAAATATGATGAGTACACTACGATGAGGAGGAGACACCAGGATGCACATGTGCAAAGAAAAGATCACACAAGAACACTGTGAGAACATGGCAATCTGCAAGCCAAAGGCTGAGGTCCCAAGAGAAACTGAACCTGCAAACACCTCAATCTTGAACTTGCAGCTTCCAGGGCTGTGACAAAATACATTTCTGTTTAAGCTGCCTGGTCTGTGGTATTTTGTTATGGCAGCTCTAGCAAACTCACACCATGCTCATAATTTATCATCAAGGACATTGAAATCATTATTAATTTCTTTCTATTTTATTATTGGGAAGGAACCTCTAATTCTTTGAGTTCATATTTTGATGAGGTGACTTTCTATTGAGGAGCATAGCTGGCTGTATATTGTCTGATTATCAAATCTTCATCTCTTATTAGCATTTCTGGGAGCATCTCAGGGCATGCAGAATCAGTTGACTCTGGGCACAGATCCCTGTTCAGATCAAGCTCCTCCTCTGTCTTTTATCACGGTATCATTCGTTGACGCAAAAATTACATTTTATTTTTTAATTATTTTAATCCTCACCTGAGGATATGCTTATTGATTTTAGAGAAAGAAGGAGACAGAGAGAGAGAGAGAGAGAGAGAAACATCAATGTGAAAGAGAAACATAGATTGGTTGCCTCCCATACACACCCTGACATGGAATCAAACCTGCAACCTAGGTATGTGCCCTGACCAGAGATCAAACTCACAACCTTTTTGATGTACAGGACAATACTACAATGAACTGAGTCACCCAGCCAGGGCAGAAATTACATTTCAAAAACCATTTGTATATGGTTCTCTCATATAACTTGGTTCTCAAAACAACTGTGTAAGATATATCATACATGAGTGACCTACAATGAGTGATTTGCACCATGTCTGACACACAGTGAGTGGCAGAATCAGCCTGGACATGCAGTGCTTCTGATTCAGAGCTCAGCACCCCTTCCACTCCATCACATTTGAGAATGACACATCAGATCACACCCGTTTGCTACACATAGTGGAGTTGCAACAAGCATACAGCTAATTTATTTGAATTAAACTGCAGGAGAAGGTACAACGTAGAAATCATGTAAATTAAACATAGATGACTGTGTTAGACATCGTACCCAACAGGCACATGGCCCAGGTGAGTGGCCAGTGAAGCTTGAAAGACTAATTTGAGTTTGGTGAATCCTATGAACAAAAGCTTTGCTTCCTTTCAAGGGTTTCAGCCATCAATAAAGAATTAAAATGTGTTGTTCAACCTTAAGTAAGTGGATGGTGATGGAGAAACTGAATGAATTAATTTAGGTCTATAAAGAATCATTGATTAAGGAAAAGATATTCTGATATGTAATTGGTCAAGTAGGCCTATTATTCTCTCATTATAAATTTCCATTGGAAAATTAATAAATTGACCTCCTAGCCTCTGTATCTTCTGTTTCTTTTGAGTGAGGCTGTTTGAACAGTGTAAATAGGTTCTTGGGTGCTTCGTCGCCTCCTCCTGTTGAACCAAAGTAACAAGTGATCAAGGTCTCACCCTACTGGCCCAAGGACCAGACTGACTCCCTATGAACTTGCCAAGATAGAAACACCCAATCAGTGAGCTAGCATTCCTCTATCACATCTGCCACAATCAACCAATCTTTCATGTAGAGAAATTCCCAGTCAATTTTTTTCTTATGACTTGTGATGATTAATTTTATGTGTCAACTTGACGAGGGTAAAGGACACCCAGATACACTTCTGGGTGTGTCTGTGATGCTGTTTCCAGAAGAGATTAGCACTTGAATCAGTGGACTGAGTTCTATGGAAAGGTCTGTGTTCACCAACGCAGGTGGACCCCGACCAGTCCACTGAAGACTCTACCAGAGCAAAAGGCAGAGCACATTCATGTGCTCTCTTCTTCTCCTTCTTTTTCTTAAACACAACAATGCACATTTATTTTTTTCTTTTTTTTTTTTGGTTGAATTTATTGGAGTGACACTGATTTACAAAATTATATAAGTTTCAGGTGCACAACTCCATGTCACATCATCTGTACACTGTAGTGTGTGGTCACCACTCCAAGTCAAGTCTCTGGCCATCACTGTTAATCCTCCCATACCCTTCCCTCCTCCCTCCATTCTTCTTCCCCCATGCGCTTGCTTCTTGATCTGGGAAGTCCATTTTCTAATGTCCTTGATATTCTAATATACAAGCTCCTGATGTCCATTATTTCTAATATATGAGCTCCTGATTTTCAGGCCTCAGTTGCCATAAGCACGTTAACCAGTTCCTACAATATTTTATACACAGCTCGCCCTGTATATGCTGTTGGATCTGTTCCTGTTGGAGAACCCTGTCTTGTTATTCCAAAACTATTGTTAATTTGTGGTCCTTACCTGCTCTGCAATTGAGTCCTTGGATCTTTGATATTTGAGATTTTAATATCATTGTCTCAGTAAATAATTAGGACAAAAGTAGACAGTTAAGCCATATTATGAATTTATACATACTTTACAAGGACACGTGTAAACATATCAAAAACCCCTGGGATGATGTTGATAAGGACCTAACTCCTCCTTTCTACATGCCATACAATCTCCTGTCTATTCTCTTATCTTTCCACTTTTTTCCTGTGTTTAAAATCACAATTAAATTAAGGATAACAACAAGTCTATCTCAATAGACTTGGAAAATATTTTACTGTACTTCCAGCTTGTCTCCCATTTGTTGGCTAGCCAATTTTTATATGTCATAACGAAATTGAAAGGAAATGAAATATTTGTATGGTTGGCCTGTTTTTATTCGGTTCAGCTCTCTTTATTTGTATTTTTAGCCAGGAAGAAAAAAGTTGTCATTTTCCAATTTCTTTCTGTGTATTATGATGTCTTTTCTGAGTATATTTTATTTCCTATGCCTGAGTGAGTTTCCTAATGAACTAGTCAACTAATAATTACGTATTTTCTATCTCAGCTATAAATATGAGCAGGATGATGGAAGTGCCTATTAACACCAATGAAACAGTTTCACAATAAATACTAATTTTGTGATATTATACGTAGAATTATTACTTAGTAAGAAAAGTTTCTATATAGATGATAGGTATTTATACAAGTATCCCAAAGTGGCCATGAATACATTATGTTAGAGGTACTGAACCACTTTTTGGAGAATATGAGGCATTTTTAGAAAACATTAGAGATATAAGTTGATCCAGTTGTTGGAAAAGGAGTCAGAGGGAAATTTTGCTAAGAGTAGTGTGGATACCATTATATTTTTTATGCAGAGAAGGCTTCCAATGATTTGTGACTCAAGTAATTATGCCAGCAATTAGAAAAATTCCACTAAATCTCAGGAATGATGTCATTTTAGAAGCTTTTAATCATTGATATAAGTAGAGGATTGTTTATTTTCATTTCAAACCCACTATGGGATTTTCATGCTAAAATTACCTAGATGCTATGTTTTTAGGCCAACATGATGAGTATATTGCAAATGGTTTTATACAAGATCAAAAATAGAATCCAAATTATCAACTTCTTTACTTTTTTATTTAATAGTTCTCTTAGATAAATTCAGTTTTACATTAACATGGCATAATGTCTAATTGTACCTTTCTATTCTATTAATAAAAAAGGAAAGTAGGCATAATATATTTGGCATGTTTAAAAATGTATAATGTCTTTCTTAATATTGGCCACTATGTTACATTCTTAAGAGCTTTATTCTCTGAGTGACCAAAATTTGATAGTGAATCCCTAGACATGGTCAATTAAAATTGTTTTTATAATTACTAAATCAAATTTATGGATGAAATAGAAAATTTCTTGCCAAATCATCAATTAATTTGACTACAATGTAAATTTTTGTGATGACTGATTGTTTTATAATAGGCTTCCCATTAACTGAGGATGGCAGCAAAGGAGTAAAAATTTTACTGATTTTTAAGAGCCATTTTTTTAGACCTTAAGGCATGAATTATTCCTAAGCTTTCACTGAAGACAGTCACAACATGTCATTTATTTCCAGTTGAAAGCATTCCACTAGGATTACTCTGTGTTTCTTTGTTTGTGGTATAATTATGGGAAGTTCACCTAAGGGTAGTGTGGTAAGTGTAGAAAATTTTGGCTCATTGCAATACACGGGGACTACATTTGGCCTTCCAAAAAAGGACTACTTGGTCCAAGAGTTTTAGCACGCAGCATCTGGTATTCGGGATAACATCGTGTTTTTCTGAAAGCCCCGGTCGGGGTTCTGGCTGAGCAGCATCCAGAGCACTTGCAGGGCTTCTGCCAACTTCTCTTGTCCAGGCAACACGACACTGCCATCATGCTGAGGGCGTCCAGTTAGTACCTGCTAATAACCTGCACCCCCTTGTGGGCTTGAGAAAGGGAGGCCTTTATAAGATGGGAATAGATGTGAATGCAAACTCTAATTCATTAACAGCCTGTATGGATTGCCATGAAAATAATTTCAAACCAAATCTAACATCAAAGTTTCCATGCCAAAGCAACCTCTTATTAGCAGCTTGAGTTAATTTGAGATTAGATAAGCTGAGGCAAGAATATGAGCTTTCCTTTTATTGAATATTTTAAATTCCACAGTGTGAAAAAACAACCTTCCCTGTGGTTCTGTGATGGGTGGTCACAGTGGAAAACTCTTCAAAAGTATTTAAAATACTGATTCAGGGATGGGTAATCTTTGAAAGCCTTTGTTTTTAGTGTCCCTTGGTGAATCCAATTTCCAAAATATTCTTAAAGAATATCTGTGCATCAGTCTTTGAACTGAATTTACATTCAATGACAGAACAACAGAAAAAGTTTCTGGATCAAGCCAGGTCTGGGTTTAAATTCTGTGTCCCTGATTGTATTAACCATTCTAGATGTCAAATTCCTCTTCCTAATGTTCAGTTAATACAGGCTCACTCTCCCTTATTCACAGTACCGAAACTTGAAAACTGCTAATATTTTTTCTCTTATTTGGCAGCAAAACCTGTTCTGACCTGTACCCATCGCCAGCACACCTGACCAGAACTGACAGGAATTTATTTATAGCCTTTACGTATTTCTTCCTCTGCAGTTATTTATACATTTCACTGAGGAAGTATTAATGTTGATTGCAGGGTGATACCCCAGGCCCTAAAACTTGAAGATTTATGAATTCTGAGACATTCAGCCCAAGGGATTTCATACAGGTGTTATGGGCCTGTAAGACCAGCTGCAGTTGTTGATGGGCAGAGTAAGAAAGCAGTGAGTATTAATTAATAGTGCCTGGCACAAAGTGGGCATGCTATAAATACTTTTTCCTTTGTTTCTTCACAGAGAAATGATGTCTGCAAAATTATATTGCCATTCGATGATTTATTTCCCTCCTTAACCTCCCCGAATAAAAGGGTGATTGATAACATCATTAAAAAGGATACTTTTAGTTTAGATCTATAAGATGTAATAAACAAACTGCAATCATTGATTTTGAGATGATTCCACCACCATGTTACAATTTTTTAAAAAGGCAACAACTGCCCCCCCTCCCCAGACATTCAGGGGGAGGGCCAGACGTTGTGAACATGGAATGGAAGACCACGAGGAACCTGAAGTGCTGCAACTCACTCCAATAAAAACAGTGGATGGCTAGACAACGGAGGAAGTTATTTAGAAGGAAAGCCTAAATATTTCAAATGTTTGTCTGACTTAAAAAATGGGTGAAGAGAATGGACTCAAGGGCACACCGGAAGCAAGGTCAGCAAGAGAACTACGTAACACAGTATTGGAGTGAATAACATTAAATACATGTTATTCTTATCCATCAACTCAATGTGATGATAATACCAATTGATTTCTGCTTTAAGATTGACAATTTTCCGAGTGTACCTTGGCGAATGAGGTTTTTTTTTGTTTGTTTTTGTTTTTGTTTTTTTTTTTTAATGAGGCTGTCAGTGCTGTTTACTGAGCCTGGACCATTTGTCTGAAGACTCGGAGTGAAGCAGCGAGCCGTTTGCCGTGTGGGTGGAGTTAGTGCTCCTTCCCGAAGTGGTGGGAAGAGGTGGAAAATACACAAAGAGGAACTTGGGAAAGAAATTCAAAAAATATCTTCTGCCAATTCTTTATTTCCAGATACACTGTGGCAAATAGCAACTGTGTCAGTATGGTTAGCGTTTGGCCAATTAACGATCACCCAGAAAATCAAAATAGGAAAATTCGTACTGTCCAATGGGGCGTTCGGGCTTGTTATCTCTCCCCATGGACAAGATGAAATATTACACTTCACACAGGAGATTTTCACGGAAGACTATGCTTCAATGTTAAAAAGATCTCTCTTTTTTAAAAGAACATTGACTTGAACAAATAATCCAACTATAATTAAAGGAGAATTAACAAGTTTTAGTAGAGTGAAAATTTGACAATGGCATTTTATATCACAGAGAAAAGATGTCATGACATGTCCTTAGTTTTCCTTTACAGAATTCTCCGGAGAGTCTCACTGTATCACTGTGGAGAGCAGAGAAGCATCAGACCTGGTCTAACAAGAGAATGAAGTTGAAGGCTTGTGGGAGCAAAGCAACACCAGAGGACATTAGTCTACCCAAAAAGAGATAAAAAGAGATGAAAAATTTTCATTAACACCCATCAAATCTTTCACTTGGTTGGACTCCTAAAAAACTTCCCCATATTCTGCTAGGAATGTCTAAATGTGTACTTTGAGAAATATGCTGTATTAGTGTGACAGGTAGTTTTCTGTGTCAACTTGTCTGGGCTATTGTACCCAGTGATTTAATCAAACACCACTCTAGGTGTTGCTAGGAAGGTGTTCTGTCCACGTGGTTGCCATCTACACTCAGGTGACTTTAGGTAAAGGGTTCGACTCTAGTGAATTTGGGTGGATCTCATCCAGTGAGTCGGAAGCTTTGAGAGTGGAAACAGATTTTCTGTGGGAACAGAAATTCTGCCTTTATACTGCAAACCTAACTCCTGCCAGAGTTTCCAGCCTGCCACCCTGCCCGACACACTTCAGTTTTGCAAACCCTCACTGTGACCTGTGCTAATGCCTTCGTTCCGTTTCTCTGGAGAACCCTGACACGTGTCACCTCTATTCACCATTGATCACTCTGTTATATTTCACATTTAGGAAACATATAGACAGAAATCATAGAAAATTTGAAATGCCTGTCAGTAAAGCCATTCTCAGTCTTTTATGATTAATACCTTAAAATTATACCGAGAAAGCCAAGACCTACATAAAAAGAAGGCAGGTGTGTTAGTCATTCTGACTGATCACTGAATGAGATTCCTGAGGACTTGATCAATCAAAATTTACCTGTTGAATACATCAGAAAATTTTTCAATGGTGACAAAAGTTGGGAACTCAAATTCCTGGCTAATTAGATATAATGCCAAGCATGAGCAAGAAAACGAAATAGTGTGGGTCATTGCATTGCACTGATCTAGCATCCCAATAATATAAATGCTGCTGTAAGTAGTTCAAGTTGAAATACACGGAGATGCATTTTTACAAGTAGTCTAGTTTCCAAAAGTCCTGTTATTCAACTTTTCTGTTTTTTAAAACTACATTAAATTAAAATTTTATTGTATTTTTCCCATTACCATTTATCCCCTTATATCCTCTACTACCTCCACCCTCACTCCCACCTGCAAAATCACCACACTTAACTGTTCTTCAATAGAAATCATGAAAAAAGGTACAGGCCCCCTGCCTTGCTGTTGCTCTGCATATGATCATGAGAGAAAGTTTTGAAAGGAAGGAGGCCCAGGATTGAATTCTAGATGCTATCTTCATTTGAGTGAACCAGTGAGTCAATTAATTACTTTCAGACTCAGTTTCCTCATCTATAAAATAGGAATAAAGGCACCTACCTCAAGGTATGGTTGTGAGGACTGATGAGATAAAAGGAGTAAAGAGCACTTAGTAATGGTAGCTTTTACTCTCGTTTCTTACTCTAGGTTTGCCAGTCCCACAGTACCGGCATGTAGGATCAGCACAAGCCAGGGCAGTGAGCACCTGGGGAGCACCCATCACGGGAGCTTGAGCAAGGCCCTGCCATCTTTAAGCCATAGTGCTTGAGCTGAGCTTCTTGCCCTCTTCCGGGCCATTCTTCCTTGAACTTGGTCTATTTGCATGAGATTTTACTTGAGTACAGACTTTTCCCAGTCTACTTTTGATCCCCCTAACAGGCTTTGACATCTGAGCTCTGTTCTCTTGGGTTGGACCTTTTTCTGCCTCTTGTTCTGCTTTATTCCTTTGTTGTTCCTGTTTTTCCTGATGCAATGCAGCTAAAATGTAGCTCAAGATGCAAAACGTTTTCAAATAAATTTTCATTCAAGATTACTAAATTAAAATATAATAGTCATAACGTATCTTTGTTTTATATTTCATTATTTAAAAAAAAAACAGATTTTTTGCTATTTAAATGAAGTGGGAAATCAACATGAGCTAAACAGAAATCACGTGAGTGTAGTGAGGACCAGAGTGTGCTTGGTGTGGCACCTGCAGTGGCCAAGTGCTATGTAGGCACAGTTGTCCTAATGCATGGTGTTTAAGTGACATAGACATGGGAAAATATATGCCCCAGGATTGTTCTTATTAATAGCCACAAAGCAACATCACTCATCATTTCAACACTGACAGTATTCCCTTGTTTCCTCACCAATGTCTTCCTAACAGTGAGCTCAATATGGCTCAAATAATACTGATAAACAATATGTCTCAGATATACAGCAACTGAGATATTTGTGATTCTTCATCATTCCATGTTTACCCTTTATTCTTATATATTCTTCTAGCATTATTATTATTATTATTATTATTATTGCAAACTCAGCCTGATTAGATTAAAATGTTCCCGCTCACCTAGTCCTTATATTTCTATTTGGCACACTAGCCAAATTAGTGCAAAAAGTCAAATTTTCCTTTGGTGAAGGTATTTCATATCTTAAGCCCAAAATATTACATTAAATACTAAACCTTTAGCATTAAATCTTTAATGTCAAATTTCTCATTTTAACAGAGTCACCAAAAATTTCTTTATGAAGGAAAATAAAAAATATCGAGAGTAGTGTAAAATAAAACATGGCAGCATAGTTGAAATCATGATTTGATTATTAAAATTAATTAAAGAGATCACATTTTTATTGGCTTTTTTTTTTAGTGTGTGAAATGCTTTAGGGCCTTTTGTCTCCAGGCAATGGGTTACTGTGAGGTTTGTGAGGTGGGGTTTTGATGGTATAAAAACAATCGTGGCCAGGATTCAAGACTAATTGAATTGTATCCTGCCCATTATTCTTTTTCCCAGAAGTATCCCATGGGAGTTAGAGTATATAGAACATATATAACACCAGGGACATAAGGTTTATAAAAACAATTGTGTGTGTGTGTGTATGTATATGTATATTTCATTCCTTCAAGATGCAATCTGCAGAATGAAAACTATAACTAAAACTAAACATAATGTACCCTTTTCAGATTTGAGAAAATAATTGCTGATGAACCATTTTGCCTGGCTTACTCTTACTAGGACACTGTCATTAAAATTAATAATAATAATAATAAAAATAAAAAGTCCAGGTATTCCATTGCTGCCCAAGATGCAATAACAACAACTGACTTTTCCTTCCTGCCCAAAATGACCATTAAATGGAAAAAATATATGAAAAAATGCTTTGTAAAATGCAGGACCTCAGACAAAAGACAGTGATCTCCAAGAAACAGAAAACAAACAAGGATATTCTTTCAATTAACTCAATTTAATGCTGTGACTGAGTCTCCAGCTGCAGTGCAAGGAGGGGAAACCTAGGCAGAATGCTCTGTAGTCCCTAAGTTGAGGAGAGTGAACTAAGGGCTCGTGGGAGGCGAGACACCTAGACTTTCTAGACAGAGTCTTGGAGGTGAGTGAACTGAGCAGATAAAGAACTCTGGGGAAAGAGCCATTAAAGAAACCTCAAGGTGCTGGTATAGTGCCTAGTTTACCAGCCACACTGAACACCCTCAAGATTCGTGGATGATTGGGAAGAGTACAAAAAAGCCTTGTGTCCATAGAGTGAGTAATTTAGTTCAGTGTAGCTCTGTTTGCATATAAAAAAACTTAAAATGAAAATCTGAAAGGATCAGTTTCCAAGTAACATAATTGTGTCCCACAAGAAAGTACAAGTACATTTACAGGATTACAAAAATATCTAGCTTTCAATAAGATAAAAACCATAACCTTTGGCAATAGAAATTTACCAGGCATGTTAAAAGCAGGAAAGTGTGAAACAGGAGAAGAATCAATTGATCACAATTGCTCAGAAGAGACAAGATGTTACAATCAATACAAGAATGTTAAACAGTTATTGTATTCTGTTTTAACAAAAAATAAAGTTAATAGAGAAATGGAAGACATAAAAATCTACACTGTCTGACATGAAAATTACACTGGAGAGGATTAAGGGCAGATTAAACTTTTCAGAAGAAATGATTAATTTTTTAAAGGTAATTGAATATCTAAGCAAAATAATAATGTAGCACAGGTTTTCTAAAATATGCAAAATTAAAACATGTTGATAATATAACAAAAGTTAGGGGAGAAAATAGTGTAAGATTTTCAGGCTAAATGTGAAATGGTAACATTTTCAGGAATATAGACTATGATAAATTAAAAATGTATGCTAAAAGCCCTAAAACAATGTCTAAAATAACCAAACACAGAAGACAAAATGGTATCATAAGACATATTTACTTAATAAAAAAGAAAGCAAAAATGTTGTAAAAAAGCAGAAATGACAGATAGAAAAATAGAAAAAAAATAGCAAGACAGTTGATTTACACTTAACCATGACAACCACACTAACTATAATTGGTCTAAATACCACAAACCAAGTCAGAATTTGTCAGATTGGGGAAAAAAAAAAGCTACACCTATTTTTAGTAACACTCCCTCATTATATGTGTCCTAAATTAAATGCAGACTTTGCAAGAACATCGTCTCTTTTTCCTAAATAATCTGACTGGAGTTTTATCAAGTTTAATGATCCTGTCAAAGGAATAACTTCTGGTCCTGATGACCTACCATTTTCTGGGGGACAATGAAGGATGTGATTGATTTCAGTCCTGGGATTAGGTTGCATGATACGACACAGGTGAAGGATACTTCTGATGTGGCTAAGGTCTCAAATCAGGTGACTGTGAGGTGATATAAGTGAGATTACCTCCGTGACCATGTCCTTAAAGGGACAGTGCTCCACCTCAGTTACAGCCTGAGAGGGGATTCCACAGCTGGTCTAGAGGAGGTAGGCTGCGGTATTGTGGGGGAATGATGGGGTGGGAGGACCTGGTGGCATTCTCTAAGAGATGAGAAGTTCCTGGCTGAAAGTTATCAAGAAAACATGTCCTCAGTCTTTTAATGATTAGAAATGGAATTTTTGGTGGAAATGAAAAATGGTACAGTGTATTTGTAAGGCAGTTTGGCAATGGTTCATAGAGCTCTCATACGATCCAACGATTCCATTCCTAAGTATTTACTCAAGAGAAAGGAAAACATACTCCTACCAAGAATTACACATGAGTGTTTATAGCAACTTCATTATAATAACCAAAAGCTGGCTATAACCCAGGTGTCTGTCAGCACGTGACAGGTTAAAGCCACAGTTAGATCTGCACGCAACAGACTGCTTTTTAGCAGTGAAAAAGAGTGGACTACTGAAACACATTATTAAATAAATTAACCTCAAAATAATTATACTGAGTGAAAGAACTGAAGCCACAAAAAGACATGCATTTTATGATTTAATTGTACATTTAAATTTGTGCTGTTTATGATATTTCAACTTTAACTTTATAAACCTGTTTATTACTGGAAAGCAAGAACAGAACTAACGGCTCCCCACACCCAGAAGTGGAAGATAAGTCAGAGCAAACTGCAGCCTCCTGTTGTAACGCCCCAACAGCCCAGGGCCACACAACAGCAGCCCCCCCCCCCTTTTTTAATCTGATTACAATCCAATAAAAGCTGGAAGGGCTGGTGCATCTCTCCACACCATGCTCCTCGCCTTCCTTGGAGAATGAATGAAAACCTTACTCTTTACAAAAAAAAAATTAAATTAACAAATTAAAAAGTAATGCTGTTTTGTTTTAATCCCTGAATTTTCTGTTTCTCGGTGAACTCTTCAAAGGAAAGACAGGGAATGTAAGAACAATGACTTGGTTGGTATTAGAATATCACTTGGCCTTGTGAAGTGGTGAAAACCTCCCATTTGCCTTTGGTTTGGCTTGACATTTATAACTGATAAGCTGAATAAACACCTAGTTAAGTGTCCTTTTTTTAAAACTGAACTGAGCTTACTTACTCTGCATCATCAGTGAGTATGAGATCCTGTCAGTTGCCATCAATTTTAATCTCAGAAACAAGAATTAGGCATGTCACGCAGATTTATCGTTAACATCTCTCTGACCACACTTTCAGATTTAGGTACACATCCTAAATGTAGCTTGGAATGCACTTCATATGTTGGAATTGTATCAGTCAACTGGCCTACATGTAAATGTTATTGCAAGAGTAAAATCTATAAAAACTGATGATTATGAAACTTCAGAATTTTTGTACAAATTATTGAGAATGTATAAACAGTCAAAATAAATAGCAAAATACACTGGCAGTTAACTGGTATATAATGAAGGGCAATAGAGATGGAAATTCAGTTTTTGTTATCTTGAAATCTAATTTAATTGCTCTTTTGCAACATTGCTACATCCAAGATATACTGGTAATTTTTTCCTCAGTAACTGTGTGAAATATGAAATTCAAAGAAGGGAGTAAGATGGAAATGCACAATCTAAATGAAGGCCATGATCTTAAATTTGATGCTGAAAAGACTTAAAAAGTACTTTTTTCAGACAGCTTTCTGCAGTCAGCTTTAGTGTGTGGTATTGCTACAAAGAAATCGTGCCATGATCATCAAAGCATTTTCAGCTTTCAACATTAGAACAGAACTAACTCTGCGGTAGTCACTCTGCTTGTAGAGAGGAAGGAAAGTCTAACATCTTTATTGAAACAGTCCCAAGAAATCTACTGGAATGGAAGATGTTTGGCCCTTGGAAAGTTATTAGCTCACTTTCTGCTCATAGAAAAGGGAAAGAACAACTCCTCCCTGAAACACGAGGTCTCTCTGTGTTCCTCTGCACTTCACCCATCCGTACACAGGCCTGGTGGGCTGTGCTCTTCACAGCCCAGGATCCCTGCTTGTCTGAACCATTGACCAACAAATCAGCTTTTATTTTTAATGAAGATTTTCATGTAGAGACAAAAAACGTTTTCATTCCTTGTTTTATAACTGGTTTTGTATCAAAACCCCTTTAACACCCTTACCTCATTATGTCCATCAGTTCTAAACTCTTCTGTAATGAATTTGTCCTACCTTAATTAGGCCCTTGAATTGCAAGACCTTCCTTAAACCATCTGATCCTCAACCTCCAAATCCTACACTTCTCCACCTCTGCCTTCCTCCTTCAGACACAGACGGCACTCTGTCTAGGTGATGCTCCTCCTCACCTCGGTAGGTGAATAGAGTGATCTTTGCCTAACCACGGGTTATTCTGGGGGTCTTCCTGGAGAGTGAGCAGTTCACATTCATAAAGAGAAGAACTGTAACCACTTGGCCACCCACGCTTTACTCATAGCACACTTCTGTGTAGACAAGAGACATTCAGATTAGGCACACTGAACGGAGGGCCCTAAAATAGGCGTGGGCACCCAGCAGATGATATTTCTTTTCATTTTTCAGGATGGGTGTGAGCACACCCATTCCCTCCTCACCCCAGGCCAACGATATCCATAAAGCCTACCAATCAGGACTGAGCTCTGATGTTGCTCATGTCAACTTAACTTTGCCATTTGTTCTAGAAAACTATTCCTAAATAGCTTTCCTGTTTGATTCAGAAAATTCTTGAAAACCAATTCATTTGAAATTTATAAGCAGCAGTTCCATTTATTTGAACTCTAGGACTATAAAGCAGCCCCTTCCTCAGGACAACACGTGCCTCACTAGAGCCAAGATTGAGAAGCAAAGTCGGGGCATGGCCTTGGCTGATTGCTGGGGGTGTCCTAACTGAAGGCGGACACCTATTACCCCTATTATCCCATTCGCTGTCTCTTCAGCCTCTAAGTCCCTTTACTGAACAGAGAACCCTCAGTAGGCACTGTGTAGTGGAGCAACTGCACTCTGTCTCACTGAACCCCTCATTTCCTTTTGACTCAATGAGTGGCAGCAGGATATACCTGGGCTCAAGGGAAGGACTTCCCAGCATTGTCGGGATATTAATTAAACAAATGAGTATATGCCAAGCAAGTAGAAGTGTTTGCTTTTCACAGTTTTGCCTAGTTAATTAAGGTGTTTAGCTCTTTCTGGTTTGCATAATTCCACCTGGAAGTTGACATGGAGGGGAAAATGGGAGGCCTTTAATTATGGGAGATCTGCTATTCTATTATTTTAAATTAATTAAGATAAAATATATGAGTGAATCTTGCACATACTATGTGGTATAACTTGTTTTTATGTTATGGAAAATAGGATTTAGAATCGGAAAACTCAAATGTAAACTCCTGAATTTTGAGACCTTACACACACAGAAAATTAATCTCTCAACATCATCAACTTTCTGTGAAAACAGGAATAATAACACCAAATTCATAGAGTTGGTGCCAGGAAGCATGGAACAACACATACAAAGTAAAATGACACCATGTAAGTGAAAGATGAATTTCACTCGTTCCAGATATTCTTAAACACTTTCCTTGGGTCATTGAACATATTTAATGTGCTCATTTAAAAGCATAGTAAGTGTGCTCCATTTCAAGGTCTTTGTGATAGATTGCAATGAAGAGTATAATGGAGGAGTCTCCAGGGCAGAGCCTCAAACAGGAGATAATAGAATGCAAGTGAATCCGTAAAGTATAGTCTTAAAGGCTTCGAACCTCCTGGTTTAAATGCTGTCGTATCATTTTATTCTTACTCCAGCTTGGTTAGAAATTTCTCACTTTGAAAGTGACTGAGGTTGGCATTTTTGATAAATTGTGTATTATCTCTTACTTCCTAATCTCCTTTCTTCTTAAATTCAAAAACATGAAACTGTGAAAGATAAAGGATCAGGGTTGCTGATAGATGTTGTTCGGTGTAGATATAGATTCAGAAATAGATATAGTTACTGATAGAGATTAGACAGAGACATAGACACAGAGATGCAGACAAAGATGTAGACATAGATGTAGCTACGTATAATCTCTTTCCACAATTCAAACCTGGAGGCGGGAGCTGGGGATTTGAGGATGAGGGGAGTGGTAGACTGGAGTGAAATAATATGAACTATATTTTAGGAAGGTCACTTGGTATGGACGGTGGAAAATGGGGTGGATGTGAGCAGACCAGGGCAGGATGCTCAGATCAGAGATGAATGTAATAATCCAGGAGAGAGACGATGAGGGCCAAGTCTAGAAAAGTCTGAGTTCAGAGAAAGGTGTCCAGAACTCTGAGATGTTTGGGTGGTAGAACTGAGCAGGCTAAATGATGAAGTTCATGGGAGGCTGAAGGAAGGTAAAGGAATAAGAAATGCCCCATTTCTGGCATGAATAACAGAATACAGGATGATGTCTTTCCCTGAGACAATAAACAAACGCAGTAGGAGGTTGGGGCCAAGGACATATGCATTCACAGTTGGACTTGCTGTTCTTGAAAAGCTTCTAAGGCATTGAAGCGATGTTTTCTGTACACTCAGATATAGATACAGAGAAAAACCTGAGTGAGAGAGAAAATAAGAGGGCATATAACAGAACCCTGGAAAATACCAACATTAACAGGAATCAACAGAGGGTAAAGAGGCTTTAAGGAATATTCTGGAAAATGATTCAGTGAAGTGGGGAGAGGGTGTAAGGGGGCTATATGGCAATGGAAAAAATACAATAAGACATAAAATTAAATTAATAAAAAGAAAAGGCTGAAGTGTGTATGAACAAAGAGTGAAGAACTTTACGGAATTCTCTTGCTGAGTCAAACAGGACACGTGGTTGGTGGAACAGGGAAGGGCTGCGTGGTGGCAACAGAAGACAGACAGCGGGGGATGAAGGAATGGCTGCTTGTATTTGCTTCAAAAATCAGGAAGGAGAATTATTGACTGACAAGGTTAACAGAAAGCAGGAGGTTGAACATCATGCCTCTGGAGACCTGGAAAATGTGCAGAGAAGAGAAAGAAAAGAAGGGCAGGGTCACTGGGCAGTACTGAGCATCCATGTGATATTCAAGTCCACAACTTTACGGTGACAACAATCTGAGCCAGTGAACATCTATTTACTGGGCAGTTCAACAAATCAGAAATATCAGAGGTTTTCTTCTTTGGGTAACAAAGAGCTAAATTATGGTAGTGTAAAGAAATAGCAGTTTATTTTTCTTCATATACTAAGAGTTCTGTCTGTGGTGGCCACCAGGGTGGTTTCCACCTCCCAGTGAGGGAAGGAATGGCACCTTGGTGCCTTCCATGGCTCCTGGTTCAGAGACTGCTAGAATTCTGGGCGTCACATTTGCATTTAAAGGAAAAAGGAAGTGAAGGATAGACAATTATTTTAAAAATCAAAAGTGTGATAGCTTTTGCAGACATGTTTTTTTCCATCTAACTGGCCAGAGTTGAATCATATGAAACTTACAGATACAAGAGAACTTAGGAAAGCGAGTCTTTACCTTTCCTATAACAAAGGAAAAAAAAAAAAAAAAAAAAAAGGGAAAAGAGAGTAGCAGAGGGGCGTGGAAGGAGCCCAACCCACATCAGGTGTAAGTGTGGGGAAGGCAGAGAAATGGATAGACCAGGTTTGGGTTTTTCAGGTGGATCCCATAAAAGACAAGTAGAGCAAGAACATAAAGGAACAAGAGTGTTTGAATTGATCGTGAAAGCTAAGAAAATGGCCAGGAAGAGCGTTCATCCACAGGCAAAGCATAAAGAACCCAGATGTCTCTAAAGTAGCCAAAAATAGTAGTAGTGAGACCAATTGAGTAGTAGTGAGGCCAGTGGGATACAAGTGTGGTTAGTTTGTAGGAGTTTGAATTCATGATCTCAAATGCCGGAGCTGGGATATCAATGTGGACGATAAGGCAGAAGAAGCGAATCTTAATATGGAAAGCAAGAAGAGGCCGTTGCCGAGTTCCACATAGGGAAGAAAAAGCAGCAACATGAAGAGTGGTCTGTGAATAGACTCTCCTGATAGCATGTTTGGGAAGCAGCAAAGATAGAGGCAAAATTGGAAACTAAGTCACAGCTTTTGCTCATATGCTTCCATCCAGTGTTCATGCAAGTATTATAACACATCGAACTAGGGCTCAATAAGACTCATTTTTGCTTTAAAATTTATGTGCTGTTTATTTTCCTATCACAAAGTCTATTGTTCAGCCACGTCCTTGAGGTGACACGTGCACAGATTCCAGGCGGAAATGGTGGTTGATCCATTTCAGGAGCACTGGTCCTTAGGCCACATCTTTGTCAGTGAGGTGGGTGCTCTCAGACATGGTCGGGAAATTAGACTGAGCAGATGCGGCAGCCCAGGGTTTCAGTTTGTCTTAGGTTCAGTTTGCCTCCAAAGGAACCACACCTTGTGTTCACAAGTGCAGTTTTGAAAAGGCGTTCCATATGGTGATGCAGATCACTTTTTACAAATCTTCAAACATGGTCAAAAGACTCCCATCTAGCATAAAGTCTATAGTGCTTGCAATGACAGAAGAATTAGCAGAGACCCGCCTGAGGCAAAAGATCAGCTGAAATTGGTTTGCATTTGCAGTCCTGCTAGATCAATTCATTAGTAGATTGGAGAAAGATCCTAATTCCCTGAGATTTTGAAATCACTATTTACTGTTAGTTTTAATAGGGAAACAAATTCAATGCCCTTAATTAACATGCAAAATCTATAGATTAAGGATAAATAACAAATGTCCGCTTTTTGTGATAGTTTTCCAGAATTTTTTTTTTTGAAAAAAAATTTTAACAGGGAAAAACAAAACAACCACAAACAACATGAGCTTCCCGTCCGTTTCTTGGTGACAGAGATTGCATTAGCTCACCCACCTTCCCTGTAGTGGAGCATAAACTAATTGTTTCTTTGGCACGACTTTCCCCAGATTTATAGAGCTAATGATGTACAGGCAGGCAGCTCAGCCCTGGAAGCTCAAGTCTTAAATCAGCTTGTTTGAAAGACTGTTTTTATTAGCTGAAAGAGAAAGACCTTTTTCACAGGGAGCTCTGATTTCTTTTCATCTCGCTTATTTGGTCCCTCCTATGAGTTTTTCTAGAATTACTGTCAGTTCAGGTTCTGTTTGTCTTCCACTCTTTTCCCAAAGAAGTCTCTACTTTAATTTTTCCATCTAAATAATTGGATCTTAACTACAATAAATCCATTTTATGCCATCTCTTTGTTGTGTGTGTGACATTTTCAACAACAGTGGGGAAAAATAAAAGAATTAGCAAAGCTCGTAACTTTAGAAGTAGTGCTTTTAGGTAATAAGCTAGGAAAAGAGATAATAAGATAACTTCTGCGTATAAATTAGGAGTATTATTTGTCCCCTGCTATCCAGTAGACTGGATCCTTATTGAAAAATCTGCCCCCACTCTCTGCTCACTGCCAGGCCATGAGTCCTGTTCAGCTTCCGCAGTGAGCCCCGTCTGCTCTGCCGCCTTCTGTCCAGATTCACTTTGCACTTCCACGCTTGGCTGCTTTCCTCTGTTCTCACTGAAGCCCAGCTAAGTCAACTGCACAGCAAAATATTGTTTCCTGCCCCTCATGTTTCTGTCTTTATAACTATTTTTGCCATCCTTGTATCTGCTGTAACCTTTATTTCTCTAAGTTTATTACATCACAGAAATTTCCATCAGAAAAGTCGCATCAATCTTCTATAAAGCATTCCCTGTCTGAAGGGAAGAAAGACATAGTTCGAAAGATTGAAAGACACAGACAGCATGTGTCTGTGGTTCCAAAACAACAGATTGAAAGGTAGGAGTTCCACCCAGCCATTTGGAAATTCTTTGCTGGTGTTGTTTAATTTTGTTTTCACTGAGTTGGTTGACTTGGCAAATTATTTTAAATTCTAGGCAAGGCTGCGTTTTCACGTTGCCAACCAACTGGTTAATCCATTAAAGAGTCCCTCTAATAGATTTGCTAATGTCACAAAGACAAAATAATTTGTTAATGGGCCCTTTCATTGTTTTAAAATCCTCTCCTGAGGATTTGTTTGTTGATTTTATAGAGAGAGGAAGAGAGGGAGAGAGGGAGAGAGAGGAATAGAGAGACAGGGAGAGAAACATTGATATGAGAGAGGAATATCAATTGATTGCCTCCCATTTGCACCTGACTAGGGATTGTATCTGAAACCTATCTATGTGCCCTCACTGGGGATTGAACCCACAATCTTTGGGTCTATGGGACAATGCCTCAATCAACAGAGTCAACTGGCCAGGGCTTGGGCCCTTTTATTTTTAAATCAAGCTGCTGTGTGTCATTTGTATCAAAGATATGTGGAATGCTTGCTTTTGCTATAACAAAAGACTTTTTAAGCAATGTTCCAGCTGCCACACAAATTTCTTTAGATGCTGTACAATTATTTGTTTGTAGTGTTTCTATTTCCTATAACTATGTGATCACAAAGAGTTTAGCATATAGTAGTCAATGCTTACTAAATATTGATTAGGTTGACAATGATGTGCCTTTTCTTGCTGTTCTTACCCATTATTATAGACTTTA
Source organism: Anoura caudifer (assembly GCA_004027475.1). NCBI lineage: Eukaryota > Metazoa > Chordata > Mammalia > Chiroptera > Phyllostomidae > Anoura > Anoura caudifer. The sequence goes on from PVKU01000036.1 coordinate 261,418, forward strand.
AACTGCTAGACTGTGTCTGTTAAAATGGCTTTTCAGATTCCCAAACAATGAGCAAATCCTGAATCTTCTGTCTCCTACACAGAAATACTTCATTTTATGAATTTACAATGATTTGTCCAGAAGGCCTTTGACAAATATTGGTCACATGAATGAAATCTTTGCCTATATTATATTTTACAAATCTTTCTAATCTTTACATTTTACAGATATGCAAACTGAGGCTTAGAGAAATAAAATGCATGGTCCATGGTCAAATAATTATTGGCTGACAGAGAATATGTATAAGCTTAGGATATTTTTTTCTCCTTGTAAGTTTAGAGTAACAAGAGGTGAATGTAATAAAACCATGCTGTTTCTTGATTTCAAAGTAGAGAACATTTTTGTCACGTGTCCATGAGGGAACATTTCATGAAGAAAGTGGCACCATTTATAATGATGGATTTCAAGAGACAGGTCAGGGTTTGCATATGTTTTATAGGTAGAGCCTACAGGTTTTTCCTGGGGAAGGGTAGTGAGATACCAAGTGTCCTGCCCTTGGCCACTGGAAATGCTTTCTTACCAAGATGGGGAAAACCTTAGGAGGAAAAATGTTGAGAAAGGGAATAAAGTTTCAGACAGGAGATGTATGAGAGACATTTAAAGGGAGAAGTCTAGTAGATACTGATATGATTCTAGAATTCAGAAGAGAGGCAGATACTGCAGATAATATTTATGATGCACCAAAATGTTCAGGTGACATTTGAAACTGAATCCGGATACAATTATTTAGGGCCTGAATATGGACAGGTAAGAGAGGAGGTGTGGGGGCCATATCCTGGAGCACTCCAATACTTAGAAGTGAGAAAGCTGGGGGTTCATCTACATAGATTTTATTTCTTTATCTCCAGTGACTTATTTACTCTTTTCTGTTTTGTCATGGGTATGGTGAGTGTCTGGGTATTAGCCCTTCTGGCCTCTGTTTCCTCAACTTCCAGATTAATAATAAAAATGAGTCATCCTTATATTTAATAGGAATTTATTACCTTAAATAAATCATAAATGATTAACATGATTTTTAAAAATCCCTTTAAAATAACTATTAATGGTATAATTAAAAACAAAAAACCAGATTGAATTATTTTGAGAACTAGCAATGTAGACTCATGATAGTAATATGATTCATGAGGGTTTTTTGTAGCAACTTTATTCATTTTTTATTGTATTTTTCTATTCCCATTTGGTCCCCTTATACCATGCCCCCCCCACTTACACCCCCTTTCCCGCAATGACCACACTATTTATTGTCCATGTCCAGGCTCATGAGTTTTTCAATCTGAGATCACTATCTTGGGAAGTTCCTTTCAGTACATCCATAAATCCATTGAAATTGGATGCAGTATTTTGTATTTAAGGGCATTTTTCAGCAGAGAAGGGTTGCATAGCTTTCTTCACATTCTTAAAGAAAACCATAAACCCTAAAACATTATAAGCTACTTCAAATATACAGCTTTTTAAAACATTCCACCATTCTTCCAAGTAGAGGCCACTGGTAACTTCAAAAAGTAAAATTTCCAGAAGGGAGGGAACAAAGGAGTAAGAGTTCAGTTCTCACTGAATTCCAGCAGCAGATGCATTCTGGGAGAAACATGGTCAGAGTTTTTGTTAGAAGGGTGAATGAATGGCTCTGTTCCACAAGGAGGGAGGCCCAACGCTACCTCTGGCATGGTGGGTTCCTCCTTCAGTTTCTGTTTTCCTTTTTGAAAAAGGACGTCAGTTGATTTTAGAAGAACAATGTTTGTAAATATGGTGGAGCATGAAAAGTTATTTTTAAGTATAATAAACTATTTGAAACGCTTCAAGCTCTGATAGATCTTGCTTGTCTCCAAGATGGGGTTTATGTCTTGACAAAAAGATCAACAAGTGGCTCAGACAAAAACGCAGCATGTGGGCCCCAGTACAGCGTCTTGGTCCTGTGTTACCATGAGGATTCATTCTGTGCTTCGCACTGACCAGGGCATTCTGCCACATAGATTTTTATTGACAGCGTTTTCATATATTAAAAACTACAGGTGTTAAGAACACCTTCAAATATGTGTTCTTTTGGAAACAAAGTTCTTGCTTTATCCCATTTTGCTCTTTTGGAAGACATTTTTGTCTGACATTCCATCACTTTAAAAGAACGTTCCCACTGTCACAAATCTCGATGCTCAGTCAGTGACGAGAGCATTGACGCTCTATCTGTCAAAGCAGCAAGAGGTAGACAGCTCCCGAGCTTGCCATGGATCAAACTCCATAATATTCCAGCTGTTTCAGCAGAGAGTTTTTAAATGCTGTCTTTGGGGGCCTACTGTGTTTTCATTCCTCTTCCATTAGATTAAGCACTTTAACAACCCAAGTGTTTTTCAAGCAAGAAATATGACTACAGTTTTGGAACACTTAATGTTTTTTGAAGTTGGCTGAGATAACATTTACAAAAATTGAGAGCCTTTTATCTTGATTTCTTTATAATCTACTTTAAGGTTTTAAAACTTGTAACTACATAAATAGATTTATCTGTGGAAATTCTGTTTTTTGGCTGTCATGTTTCATGGATATTCTGGCATGAGAATAAACAACCAATAAGGTTCCCAACCACCCAAAACAAAATATGCAAAGCACAAAAGTAGCCAATAAATTTAAGTGTTATCTTAACTTTGATAGTAATACCAAGATGAAAACAACTAGTGAGACCTTTCAAGGGGATGTTGGAGTATACACTATAACCTAATTTCAATTCACTTTGTCATATGAACAGTAGTCTTATTACAAAATGGAAATATATGAAAAATAAAACCTACCATCTTGGCTAGGCTTTCAAAGTCACTTATAATGCTGAGCCCTTGAAGGCTTTAATTTTTTTTAAATGAATGTTTCCTAATGGCCTTTCATTCAGAAATAAATGATTTGACAGGTGGAATATTTTCATTCTTGATTTAATATACTATACTTCAGAATTTTTGTTGGTATCATTTCTTTTTCCATTTTGAGTAGATCATAGCAGCTGTAGAATTAATTACTGTGCTCTAACTTTTGAGCCAATATCACATTTAAAATGGAAATGATGACACCTGTATTCACTTATTTAGCCAAATGGAATATCTAGATCAATGCCAGAAATGGAATTTGAGCAGAAAAGAAAAATAAGATTAAAATGACCTAAGCAGCTGAAATACTATTGTGTTATGTCTCTGCTTTTCTGTGAGAATTGTTTGGACGAATGGTGTGGGTACTAGCACATGCTTAGCAAGTGCTAATGGATGACACTTTAAAACTGATGCTGAAGGACCGCTTTTGTTGACTTCCTGGTCCCCAGGGGGGAAAAAGAACCCCCAAGGTATATAGGGAGATTAGGGAAGAACAACCTGCTAGGGAAACATATGTCTCTAGTGAGGTTGTTGAAGGGAGAAAATTCATAGTCTGAGAGCAAGGAGAAACATTAAAAATATTTTAAAAATGAAATATGGGGTCTGTCTATAAAAAGTCCAGCCATTGTTAGTATAACGAGAATGGTTTGCACCACATTGATGTAACCTGGCAGCCTAGCAGAGTGGACTGGAATGCACATGTGTGGACAGTGATGACTTCACTGTACTAGTCAGTGGGGGTGGCAGATACCGTTGAGTGAGCACGTGTACTGTGTGACCATTGCATTCAAAATGACTGAGCAAGTAGGGCAATGAATCTGAATCAGATTTTGCAGTGAGCTTGAACATTCCTCCATGGAAACTACTCAGATGATTCAGAAGGCTGCAGGCATGGGCAACTGGTGATTGGCAGCTTCATGGTAACACTGTACCTGCTCGTGCATCACATCTTGTACAGAGACTTGTGGTGAAACATCAAATCACACTGGTGACTCAGCCCTCCTACAACACAGATGTGGTGCCCTGTGACTTCTGGCTTTTCCTAAAACTAAAACCACCTTTGAAAGGGAAGAGATTTTAGACAGTCAATGAGATTCAGAAAAATAGGATGGGGCAGCTGATGGTGATTAGGAGAACTGTGCAATGTCCCAAGGTGCCTACTTTGAAGGGGACTGAGATATCGTTGTCCTACGTACAATGTTTCTTGTATCTTCTTCAATAAATTTCTCTATTTTTCATAGTACATGGCTGGATACCTTCTGGACAGACCTCATAGATCTAATAAACTTAAACTTGAACAGTTTTGGATCAGTTAATATAGCTTAAAACACCTAGGTGTTACTGGGAATAGAACAAAGTACACATGTCTATTTCAATGATGCTCTTGGTTTGTCTTACAATGTAACCATATTCGGTGTTTTTATTTAACCCAAAGGAAAATTATTAATATAAATGATTCATACAGTGAGAGTCAGCCTAGTCTTGATGAAAATAACTAACCTGGGAGACAGACAGACCATATTTTACTCTAAGGTCAGCCATTTCTGGGCCTATGTGTGATAAACACATTATTTTCAGTTCTCTCACACATATATGGTGCTTAACTATTGAATGGTGGATTTTTTAGAGCTATTTTGAATTACATTTAGAAGTTGCAGTAACTAACTGTGAACTTGCCTCTTGTAACTTCACCTGCTTTTTCATCACTATTTCATGTCTTAGCTTTACTGTGAAATTGGGCAAGGCAGAAACTGACATGGATACTTCCCCAAGAAAAAATGGTTTTCCAAAAGTGCTTCTCTTTGGTTCTTAGTTCCTAAATACTAGAATTTATTTGTAAATAGTGCCCTAAAACATCACATATTATTTGCAGAACTTAAAAGTTAAAAAGAAGAAGAAAGTTTTTCTCCACACTAACAGTAAATTTTATCATCCTACATATATACGGGTTTCTAGATAACTTCACCATGTAATTTCCAAAATACATATTTCATCTGTATTTTTACAGTTGATTCACAACTCATTTTATATCTGCTGGACCTCTCCTATTATGGTGCTTTTCTGGATGAGGAAAATCGGGTGTGGGAGGGGAAGTGACTTACTGAGGGTGGTTTGTTAGCAACAGAACTGGAGCCAGAACCCAACGGACAAGCCAGGATTTTCCCCGCAATTCCTTAGAGCCAAGTTGCAAAATATTTTTAGTATTTCCACTCACTCCACGTCACTTAGAGCCAAACAAGTAATGATTTGCATGAGGCATAAAATAATGTATTCTACAGAGAGAAAAGTGCCCTTGGACAGTTTGGGAGAAAAAAATCAAATTTCTTAAATTGAGCTCATTATTTGAGCTTCATCCCAGGACCTTTTTCTGTTTGCATTGTTTTTTTTCTTTTCTTTTCTCTTTTTTTCCTGACTATGCTTGTATGGCCCTACAGAGTTTGTCTTCTCTGCACTATGTTTCCTCGGAAACTTCTGAACAGCAGGGTGGCAGTTGGAGTGGTGAGTGGAGCCTTCAGAGCTGGCAATGGTCCCCACCCTCAGACCACAGTGGTAGGGCCCTGCACCATGCCCACACCCCCTGCCACCCCCAGGCTTATGTGAGCCAAAGGAAATTAAAGTTTGGGAGGCTCTGCCCTGGGAGGCCCTGCTCTGGTCATCTTAGATGCTTCCGTTGGGCAAGGTGGCCACAGCTTCAAGGAAGGAGCCAACCCCTGTTTTCTAGGCCACACTCCAGACAGCTGGCCCTCAGATCCTCTAACAGGGGTGGCTTGGGTGGCATGCGTGGACCAGCGTGGATGGAACAGCTGCGATGCCCACTGAGAGGCAGGACTGAGAAGAGGCGAGGTGGTCTTTGTTCCTGAGAACACCCACCAGACAGAGACCCAAACTTGCATATGATCCTCTGGGGTTTTAGGAAGCAATAGTCATCATGGTAAGAGTGCTGGAGATATTTTATTTAAAATTTGGCCACCTTACTTTGTTTAATATGTGGATGTATGATGTCTGAATAGTTAGTGAAAGCAAACAGATGTGGTAGTTTTCTGCTTCCTGCCCTGAAAAGGGGAAGGAACGAGAGCATCAGCCCCCCAGAGTTTGGTCCCAAAGACGTCCTGTTAGGTAGATGTGGCATGTTTACACATTTAATTAGTGCTGAAATGTGTGTCATCTTCCCCAAACACAAGATTATCCATTTCCCTTCTCATGGCTTTCATGCTGACTTTTTGACCACGTGATGAAATGGTGAAAGAGCTAGAAATGAGGTTTTTGTTCATTTATTTGTTTGTTTGTTTTGCACATGGCATTTAATCAACATGATAGGTAGACAGAAGGTGAAGCAGTCTCCTGCTAGCTTAGGGTGGATCATCCTGGGCTGCAGGAGAAATGCTTACGGACCATCGCCTTCCCCTGCAGCTGACTGGACATGTACTTTCATCCGTGACCAGGTAGCGGGACCAGGATGGAGAGTGGGGCAATGTCTTGGAGTTTCCTTCCCATTTCTGGGAGAAAGCACAGCAACAAAGGCAGGAGTGAGAGACAGAGGCATGGACGGTGCCAGCTCCCACTCTGGTTCAGAAGGGCTGTTACTGCCACCAGACCTCCCCACCCTCTGTCCCTCCTCCTCTCTCCATGTAGGGAATGTGGGATTGCCTGCAGCCCGAGATCCAGGAGTCACAGGGGAGAAGAAGGGTGGTGCTGTAAGATGGGAGGCAAGGGAAGTATCCAACAGGAGGTCTATGGGTTGAAGGAACACAAGAGGGGAAGGTGGGGAAGGAAGCATCTTCGGGGCTGGTGTGGGGAAGAGGGGAGAAGGCTGCCAAGTTAATCTCTGGGGAAAAGTGACAGTGGCCCCTCTGAGGACTTGTGACATATGTGTCTGCAGAGGCTGCCAAATGTATGTTAGCATCTTGGTGTGGGTGAGAGTTATTCCATGTTTCTGAGCCCAGGGGGGACTTTAAAATTGCAATTCTAGCACAAAGATCTTCACAGAAAGAGTTCGTATTTACTTTTCATTTTATAAAGAAATGTTCAATACCAGTGAAAAAAGTCTGCTTTAGATATTTCCATATAGCTGTCACCAAAAATATTTTAATAAGTCTTTTCTTTCTGTCATCTTGGCATTTTTCTCATATTTAATTGAACTCTCATTTCAAGAATACTTATATTTTGAAATATGATAATCCCTGTGTGACCATAGCATTAATCAGTGTCATACATTAAGGTGTTAAATAACATTTTAAGCATGATCTTTGGATTATAGATTTGTATAACCACGCACATGGGTTTGAGAAACACTTGCTCAGTGATTCGTCTGGAATTTAAACTTTAATTTTCAGGTAATTGGGCATTCATTCAAGATGCCTGTTATTTAGAGCTTTCTTCCACCCCTAGCAAACCACCTGTGTGAAATGAGGTTCAGGCACAGGCCTCGTTTCCCAGCTCTGCAAAGCGTGTCATCGGAACACAAGTCTATGAGTTTACCCATCATGACAAAATGATCAGTGGTAACACACCGACTTCTTCCTGCGGGTTTTTAGGCATTTGACTGTAGAGTGAAACTCTGGAGAGTGGTCTCGATGATGTTCCCTGAGCACTGAATTAATGAGCACTGGAGCCATGCTGCTCTGGAATCGTTATTATGTCAGGCAATAAACATCCTGACTGGTTAGACCATTGTCAGTGGGGCTTCATAGGGATTGCAGCAAGGAGCTTCATCAAACTAACTCTTACAGAGGAATGAGGGAGTATGCGTCTTGCCCTCTTTCTAAATGTTTAATTTTCTTGTGCATAATAATAAAGGTTATTAATTTCAGTTAATGCTACTAAAACTAGTTACTAATGTATTACCAATGAAGCTATTTTCTGGTAACCATCATATTTAAAATGTTTCCTATTATTTAGAATTACTTATCCTGGAAAACTCTCTCCTGGTGTGGTTTTACCACTGGGTCTCCACAGGGTAGATACCCAAGAGGGTTCATCAGGGATCAGGGGTCAGGGGTCAGGGACACGCAGGTAAATGTGCAGAAAGTTACCACTGTGCTCCCTTGAGAATGACAATTCAGCATGACTATCAGTAGCAAGTGCAAGAACTCTCACTCACTACTGGTAGAAGTGCAGGCTGATAGAAGTATTTCAGAAAGTTGTTTGTCATTCTGTGCAAAGGTTGTAAACACACCCCCTCTGCGGTAGATAGCCAACAGAAATGGGCGCACCTGCGAACCAGATCACATGCATGAGCAGGTTAACAGCAGCTCTGTTCATCAGGGTGTCCAATGACAGACTCCACCACCTATCCATTTATCTAAGGGTGCGGGCGTCCATGGATTGTGATCTACACGTGGCTGAATTCTAGAAACAGTTTTGGCTGAAATAAGCCATATGGACAAGAGTGCACAGTATCTGTGTCCACAAGAAACATATTTTCCACAGAAGAAACGAGAGTGTTGGGAGACAGGACAGCCACGGCCTTTGGGAAAGAGGGACGAGGTGGGGGTGAGATGAGTCCAGCAGGCCAGCAGCCTGCCGGGGAGGACTATGACAGGATTGGTTGTCTCCTATAGGGGCTGCAATGGCAACAAGCTGGATTTGGAGTTGGATGTGGTCTGTCATGGCTGCATGTGAGCATATATATTTATTCTTCATGTTATCATTATGGCCACAAACCAAAATATCAATGTTACTGGATCCTGAATTTAGGTTCCTGAGTAGCAACCAGTGGAGCTAAGAGAACCCAGTCTCAGCTTGGAGAGATGCCCACTCTCAAAGGGCACGCGTGTGGCCTCGCTAGGAAGCCTTCTGAAAGCATCTGACTTCCCAAGGCAGGTGGCAAAAGTGTGAAGATTCCACACTGTGGGCGTCCCGAAGCTGAAGGAGGGATGCCCAGCAGTTATGTCCACTCCCACTTTGAAACTTCCCTGTGGGAGAGTTGTTTGACCATGCCACATGTCCTCTTGGATTCCCTTAATGTTTTTCAGCCTTTGCCACTTACTAGGAAGGAGTATGTTTTCCGATAGGAACGCCGTCACTCTCTGTGATTAGCAAAACTCCCATAGACCAAAGGAGACAGTGCTGGCTACTGCTTTTATCCTTAGCTTTTACCTGGTCCCTTGCCAACACAAATTCTCCTATTAGCATCACTCAAAATGATTCAAGGGTGCTGTGGCCCATACCAAAATCAACATGAAAATAAGTGTAGCATATTACATTTGGGTTGGTAGAGCAATAATATTGTTTTTCTTCTGTCTGTACATAGCCTTGCATTTAGGCAGTTTATCTCTCATGTGTCCAACCAAATTATGCTTCTTAAGATAGGCTTCTTGTTCCTTTGGATGGTCCTTTGTGTATCTGATACCCATTTGGTATTAAAATGTGTATTCCAAGAAGTGTGTAGATTCTGATTAAGCTTTATTCAAATGGAGAACAAAATTTCCCCAGTCTCTCTTGTTTCTTAGACTAATTCATTACGAGCCAAACCCAGTGCTGAGCCAGTGGTACATGCAAGGTACACAATAGGTAATTGCTAATGAACTTGAAGCTCTTCTACAAATTCACAGGAAATGAGTTAATTTGCCTAATTCTTTTTACCTTCCATGAAGTCGGTTGATGTACAGCATGCAAACATCAAGTCTCTTAACAGGTCAACCCTAGCACTTGGAATAACTTCTTCCGGGATCAGTATCCCTTTCCTCAAAACCACGAGAGAAGTTATAACATTGAGTAACAACTAAAATATAATTTTTAAACTTAGAGAATGTAATAAGAATGTAATGATGTAGAGAGTGAACCATCCTCTGACCTGGACGAAGGCAAGCTGGCAATTTCCCAGCAGCACCTGGGGTAGAGAGATCCAGCACTGTTGATATTTCCATGTCCCTCCTATTGCTGCCGAGGGGAGTGATTCCCACGCTGTCAGAAGTTGCTCTTTGTTCTGGGATGAGGACACAGAGCAGAAGGGGCTGGCCCTGCAGCCCGTACTGTCCTGTGCTCTGTGCCACCCCACAGGACATATGGGGACAGTTAGAGCTCCCTATAAGCCTTCATAATGCCCTATTTAAGCGAATGTGCCCACCATTTGCCAGTGGGGCACTGTGTTCAGCACATGGTTTGCAGAGCTGTGTATCAGTTATTTAGATTTGTTAGTCACGTGATATGGAAGTCAATCCCACACTCTTCACAAGCTAGAGTCAATACTTAGAATCCGATTAATTATATTTTCTCTCCAGTTCCTATTTCACACCCATCTTTCAGACATGTTTAAACTGGAAACGGAAAATACCATCTCATGAAAATACCTGTATACTTCAGCTAAAATGAAATTTATAGTTGTATGCTTTTGTTCTTATATGTGATATGTGGTCTCATACAAAATACAATAATTAGTAGTGATAATAGTAATAATAATAATAATAATACCATTTCATGTGCGGGTCAGAATGAGACAGCTAAAATCCTGACAAGTTCTGGGCTATGTCTTCCAGATACCCCAAACTCTTAAACTAGTTTACAATTTGTGAGGATTTATGACATCTTAATTTATGTTATTTTATAATTAAATGACTTAATTTATGTGCAATGTAAATGAATCTCTAAGAAAGACTATCCAGTTTGCCCCCTCTGGAAGCCGTCAGGTAGCTGCTAGCAACATTGGTCCTGATATACAAAACAAGAATTATCTATCTATCTATCTATCTATCTATCTATCTATCTATCTATCTATCTATCTTATTTATTTCATTGTTGTTCAAGTACAGTTGTCTCCATTTCCCCCCAGCAGACTTTCAGCCTTCAAAACATAACCCAGTGAAACAAGTTTTATTTTGAAGGCTGAAAGCCGGCTCCCCATCCAAACAAGAGTTGGACTGAGAAACGCTCACCCAGGCTGGAACGTTGGCTCTGACACACGATGCTGTGTCCTTGCCTCTGGCTTCCTCGCCTATTAAATGAGGCCGCAGGGGCAGTGTTCTCCCTCGCTGGCTGGGCAGGCTGGTAAATGAAAGTCCTACTCTCTTATCTGACTTAGAGCTCCTCAGTCAAAGCTTTCACCATTATTACGTGTTTAGGCAGTTGTCTTATAATGTGATAAAACTCTGAGAGTATTGAGTGGAACAGAATAACAGTGGGTTGTTCTCATTTGTCATAAAAGTAGTTTCGTACTTTCTAGTTTCCAAACTCTGCTGAAAACTTGGTTAGAAAGAAAAGAAATGAAAATCAGATCCTGAAAGGAGAATGGAGGAGATTGATATTAAGCAAGTACTTAGGTAACAATCACAAATGCTGTAAAGGAAAAAAAATACAGATGTATTTTCTTTCTTTTCATATTAAATTATTGAAATTGGTGCCCCTTTCATTTTGTTTATACCAAACAGCATCAAGATCTTCTCCAAGTCACTTGAGGCAGGTGTTTGCCCAACCATGTCCCCATTACTAATACAGAAGCCCACAGAGATGATGTCTACCCCGCACAGACCCCTGGAGGGCATTTGACAAAGGACCCTGTGCAAGATGTGAGCCTCTCCTTTCAACCCTACACTTGAGACTCAAGGTGCTTCAGTCTTTTAAGAGCCAGGGTGGGAGGAAGTGAAACAATTGTATTTCCTGCTGCAGGATCCCATTGCTTCTAATCCTCCTTTCTGAAGTGTATCTCATAATGACTTCCAGACCACGTTAACTGCCTTGTATCTCAGGACATAACCACGCAGTAGAGGATCACGCTTTGTGCTTGCATGTGTGAGCAGTGTCCATGACGAGAGGTGCCTGATGAAAACAAATTGTTTCAAGTTCCATGCCCTGGGGGAAGAGCATTTTTTTGGATCCTGATTCTAGGAGAAAGGACAATTTCATGCAATATGTGAAAAAGATGAAGTTTACTAGGATGACCCTGAATTCTTGTTCTGTGCAGAAAAGACCTCCCCTCTGATCACTGATGAATGGAGTAGGATCCAGCCTGTCCCCTGGCTTTTCTCTTCTTACATATGAAACAAAGGAGCACATCTGTCACACGGGTTTTGAGTGACAGACTCAGGGAGCAGATCTAAGTTGCAAAAGCCATCGGGGCTCAGTGGAGAGGAGCCCTTAGGTTGGGGAAAACCTTAACTCTTCCCATCCTTTCCCTGCTTCTGCTAAGTGATACTTCAGCTTCATTAACAAAATAATAATTATTTTGCCTAAACTAATTCTTACTACACCGAAGAATACACTCAACCCCTTATTGGTTGAGTGTGTTTTTATTCACATTATATTATGTTTTCATATTATGTATTCTTATAACATATTTGTTAGAATTTTAAAATTTATTTATATTATAGCATTGATAAATCAATGACTATACAAGCAATTTTTTTTTATTATTTGGGTTTACACTACCAACTCCTTATATGCAGGGTGGGGTAAAAGTAGGTTTGCAGTTGTTCATATGGAAAATAGCACAATAATTAATCAATAATAATACAAGAATAAACTCTGTTTTGTGTACTCTCAACCATAAACTTGCTTTTGCCCCTCCCTGTATATTTACTCCATTACGGTAAATTTACTCCATTTACCATATATTTACTCCATTATGATAAATTGCATTACAAGTCAGAATGGACAGAGAGACTCTTTAAGAGGGGAAAAGTGAAAGGACCATGCAGGGCCTCAGCAGATCATCACATCAGGGAGCTCTGTCCCTGTTACTCTGGGCTCGCCTTATACCCAATTACTCCCGCTCATCTCTGCCCACTTTGATGGAGGCCAGTTCGCAGAAAGGATCCAGCATTCACGTCATAGTGAAAATACATTTTTCAACATTGTCACCTATGCTGGACAAAAGAAGAAGCAAATTGTTTTACATATTTCCATGTCAATTCATGAAATATTGGGTTGGCCAAAAAGTCCATTTAGTTTCTTCCATAAAATGAAAGATACATTTTTTATTCTCACCAATAACTTTATTCATTTGGATATTTTGAGTGTGTCAGCTATCTCCTATGTGGTATAACATGGATTATTCTCAATTAATGTCTTGATTTGATCGCTATCAACTTCAACTGGTGTACCTGACCATGGAGCATCCTCCAGCGAGAAATTTCCAGCATGAAACTTCACAAACTACCTTTGACACATTCAATCAGTCACAGGACCTTCTCCACACACTGCATAAATCTTTTTTTTTTTTTTTTTTGCATTTCAGTTCCGTTTTTACTTTTCTTGAAATAATAAAGTATAATATGCCAAAATGTTGTGTATTTTCTTCCATCTTCAAAATTAAAATGATTACAGAAAAATTCACCGATTTTGATGTTTTTTAAGGTGCATATTGATAGGACAGCTGTCGCAATACAATCTAACAAAATTGTTCCAAATGAAGTTAAAGACAACTAAGCGCTACTAAAACCATCTTATGGAAAAGAAACAAAAATAATTTTTGACCAACCCAATGCGTTTTCCTTCTATGTATTTAAACTTAAAGAAACTATTTATACAAAGAGTTGTGAGCCATAGTTCTCAAAATAAAATAGAGGAGAAGGAGACTTGATTTTTTAACTCTAAGCCCAATTGATAATTAATCCTGTGTTGCTCTTGAAGACAATGTAAATTTAGTAAAAAAAGCACAGGATTTGAAGTTCTCCCTCTTACTATCTATGTGATACTGTGGAAGTCACCACACTGAGCTTTATTTTCCTCATGTTTGAAGAGATTTTAATAATAATATGTATCTATGTGCATTTAATATTTAACTGTAGAATGATTGGCAGAAAGAAGCTGATTAGTGTGTTATTTAAACTGGATTAGTTTGATTATAACCTATATTGAGTTAGTTTATGCATTAAGAGCACCCTACTTGTTACTAATGATAAAGAGTTTTCTACTTCTTTTGTACTGCTGTAATTTTCAACACAAAACTGGAAACTTCCAGAAGGTTCTTACTGAATTATCAATCCGGTAATTTCACTAAATGATAACATCATGAAATTCGATCTTAAAATGCTAGGGACAAGTCTAGGAAGAATTCACAGTAAATAAATAACTGAAGGAAACACTAAAATTTATATTCACTAGTTTTAAAAGAATTTTGAAGTTGACATTGAGTAGCCTGGCTTCTCTGACATTTTTCCATGGCATGATTTATCGAAAATGTTCCAGTGATATCATCTCTGAGATCAATGATCTCAATCTTGGTTTATAAAATAATAGGCCATTTGCTCTTCATACAAATAATTACTAAATTTTAATGCTTTTAAGTGTGATATTTGACAATAATTTGTACTAGGAATTTTGTAATTTTAAATTCAGATTACATTTCTAAGGGTTGCATCCTAAATCACTTTGTAGAGAAATCTGGTGGCTTGTTTGTCTGTAATGTACCAAATAGCAGATACAGATGCTAAGAGATACAGTATTTACTATCAACAGTTCTTTTGAGACATACTGTGTCATGAAGTTTTAATTTTCCTATGTTACATCCCATTAGATACCCAAACAAGAATCTGAGCTTGAGGCTGGAAAAGAGTATTATTGGGTATGTCTAATTTATAACCACAGGCACAGAATTAATTTAAGACTCAAATGCTTTGGGGAGAGATATACATTATTTATAACATATATGACAACTAATCAAGATTCGATTTGAAAGATGGCCACAGAGCACATTGCTGGCTGCGTTCCGTCTTCCCATCATCACCAAGCTCTTCTGCTCTCTCAACTGATGTTACATGTGTGGGGATGAGTGTGTGTATTATACCTAATTATAATCAGTATATTATATATTCTTGAAATATATGAGTGTTTACATAAATAATCAAGAAATGTTTGCTTGTATAACACACACACACGATCCTTGCCCTCCGTGTGAGCAGCCTCCACTCTGCTTTTACAGCCGCTGTTACATATTTCCTTCCTAGCCTCTCTCAGTACCAGTTTGTTCACCCTTCTTCACCTCCACACCCTTCCTTTGTGCTGTGCAGCCCTGGATTTGGGGATGATGCAGAGGGAGGAGGAAGATGGGGGGATGGGAGGGGAAGCGTGTTTCTGCCACCAGAGGCTTTGCGTTGCTCCCTCTGGTCTCCCCATCTTGGTGGCCCTTCGGTCTTTTCTTTAAATGCAGTTTGTATCCTGCCATCTTCTGAGGGCATAACATTCGCCAACCTTCCCTCTATCATTTATTTCTTATTTATTTATTCACTGGTCACTTCTTTAAAAAGGAGAGTTGAGGCAACTTATTAAAAATTACAGAACAGAATTCATATCACCAAGATGAGCCTACTTTGTTAAAGGGAAAGTCTGAGTAAGGAAATATAATGAGAGTGATGCTATTTTAAGTTCCAAAAATTCCTACCCTTGTACTAGAAGTGTGCTGTGATTTTACTACTGGTTTTCCAATAGCCATAAAGAGAAACCCTCCTAGTACAAGGTTTGCAGTCTCCTTAATCCACCAGATGAGGGGAGAAGGGAAAAGAGGAACAAAAGGGAAGGCTCTGGAGAAAGGATACAAAGGTTCCCTGGGTGCTCCCTTCTCCCCGTGGCCCTCACACACACGCTGCCAGGAGGTGCTCCTCCTGTGGACATGAAGGTGGCAGTGGAGGGCTGTCCTCTGCTCTGTGGCATGGTCCCTCCCTACCCTTGCCCCGACCCATCCTGCTTCCCATTAGTTTGACTGATGTTTCTTTCTCACATCAACGTTTCTCTACCTCTCTCTCTTCCTTTCTCTCTAAAATCAATAAGCATGTCCTGGGGTGAGGATAAATAAATAATAAACATCTCACTACATGGCTAATATATGAAGTTAGTATTTTATTCTTAGAATTACAGCTGGTAAAGAAAAAAATGACTTTCTAGTAAGGCCTGATAGGCTGGAGATCCAGAATTGCACAAAAATGCCATGTAATTTTAGCTTTAAAAGTTCACACTGTGGATTTGTAAACTGTATGTTCTGCTGTCCCTCTGTTACATAGGGCTTTGTCACCCATGTTCTGCTGGGGGCAGAATCCTCAGAATTTCACAAGCACTGGGAAGGCCAATTGTTATCACTAAATGCTCCCCTTTTTGAGTTGATTTTTCTACAATATATTAATTAACTCTCATTTTAGTGGTTTAATTATATCATTAATAGAAAACTCTTAGTAAATTTTAGTCATTTTTTAACAGAAGGAAGAAATGTATCCAAGTGTATAATAAATGTAGTCTATATATTAAAAACAAAAGTTCAACTAGGTTATTTTGGAAGACAGAAGCTGGTATTGCAACTGTATATGGCCAATGTCCCTTGGGTTCCATCCATCTAAATTATAGAACCAGAAATTGGGAAGGTCCTGAATTTCTGGAGTTGGAGGGATCACGTGATGAGAGAAGGGAGGGACGCAGATGGAGGTAGACTAAGACGTGCGTGTGTGTGTGTTTGGTTGTTGTTTTTAGGATGCCAGCCTTGTAGATTGGCTTTTAAAATAACTTCACCAAGAGAGTTAAATTGCCTCTTAGCACATTTGTATGAAAATCCCTCATTAGGTGACAAAATGCTTGTGTCCATGCAGAGGAGCGCTGACAGAAGACAAATAAAGAGCTGACAGATGGAACTGGGTATGAATTACATGTCTCAGAGACAAGATGCATCAGGATGTCCCAGAGGTATTGGCTGTGAGAAGTATGTAAGAAATCTTAGAAATAAAACGGAAAGACTTATAGATCTAGGAAAGTTGATGGCTATTACTTTCTTCCTCTGAAGTCTCATGTTATGTATGACTATCAGTGACTGTGAGGTTAGACGTAATTCAGTTAACCATTTAGTTATCGCAAGGTCAGAGCTTTGACCTTCTGGAATTTCAGGTTATTACTAGTGGTCTTAATAATGATGGTAATGAAATTATTGTAATAATTCTCATAACTACCAATTCTGCACTGTTTCCTGGGTCCAGGGACAATGCTCCACATACATGTTTTCATTTAATCAGCACATAATCCTCTAAAGTAGACTTTCTTGTCTGTGTCTTATACACAAGGACCTGATGACCCCGGAGGGCAATGACATTGTGACAACTACGCGACAGGAGCTTGGTGCCAGCTTGTCATCAGCATCACTAAAGTTCTGAGACCCACAAATGGGTATGTGTGGAATAAACTGATATCCTTCAATGAAGGGATAATAATAGCTGGGAAAGAATCATTAAACTCACACTTAGGAGTTTCTAAACATTAATGTCATTAAAATTCCAGTTTGAAACTATTGTCTATGACATCTAGGGAGTTATGAATATTTTTGGCTGTGTTAATAAATACATTTTATGTGAATCCTTATCTCTTTCTCTTACAATATTTAGATGACATCTACCTAGGATAATAAATATTATCTACCAAGACCTACTAAGAAGCAGCATATTTTCATAACTTGTTCAAAATATAATGAATTTTTAAAGTTTAATGTGAGGACTTTAATATGAAACCTTTACGTTTAATATGAAGGTATTTTTGAAGTTTCTGGTTAGTAGGTGAGTGCCATGCTGCCCCCCATTTTAAAAGATCTCCCAGCCCCTGGGCACGCCAGTAGGGACTAAGTGGCCGGTTCGTGACACGGGCTTCCTGCTGGTGTATTACACTTCGGTTTTGTCTTAATCTGGGTTCTTTCATTTCCTGATCAGACCCAATGATATCAAATATTGGTATTTGAATATATACTACACATATATATGTACATACATATAAAATGCCTGACAAAAATCAGGGGCTTGTTAATAAATAGTTATCCACTTAACACCCATAATTTTTCAGCATAAAGTAACAAAAAGCTTTTGCTCCAAATATGGGAGTGCTAATATTATTTGTCCCAAGGAGGCTCTGGTAACATCTTCCTTTTTGTTGGCCCATTTCTCTGTTATAAAGTCTGGAAAAAGGACCATTTCCAGGACATGTATTTTTCCCTTGCATGGCCATCCATAAATAAGGTCCTATAAAATGAAGCCTCCTTAGGCACAATTTTTTTTTCAGGTCTGGGGCTTTATTATTTCAGAATATGTAGGTAAAATTCATATTTGACTAAAGTATTTGCCTTATCGTCAGAAACTATAGCAAATCATTTATTACATAGAAAAATACATTTTTGTACATGTACATGTAGAAAAAGGAAATTTAGCTAACTCCATCCAAAAGCCATAAAGATGTTATTTCTGCTTAGTCCACCTGCTATTCCCTGACCATTGTTATTGTGATGGGCACCACCTGTTTAAAACTGCCGCATCAACAGACATTTTAACTTCACAGCACAACTCACATCAGTGAAGTACACATCACACTATTGCTTGCCAAAATCATATGTGACCCCAGAGAAATTGGAAGCCCATGCATTGACTTAAATCTCACAGCATAGAATCTAAGAGTACCACCAATCACGGCTGAGTCAGGACAAAGTCCTACTTATGCAAATAATTTAGTTGATGGATGAGTTTGACCTTTCACCTGTGAATTTTGGAACACAGAAAAATTCAGGGTATTTGTTAATGTGCATTTGCCAAAAAGAAAAATGAACTTAGTTTAAATATGTAATTTGAACCCCTGGTTTCTTCAAGGTACTCATATTTCAGAGAGAAATGACTCTTACAAGCTATTTTTAATACAGCACAGATTGTCAGTTTTGGAGCATCATTGCTAGGCAGGCTTGTTTTAACTCAGAGAAACTACTAAAAAGAGGGGCTGGAGTGGAAGCTTTGCTATTTTATTGCTATGACATTATACTGAATTTCTGGAACTTGAGTTTCACTCTACTGATATGTTATGTGGGTAAATGTTACAAATATTATTAATATGGTTACAATAAGTTGAAGGGAAAATGTCAGCTACTAGCAAGAACAGGTAACATTTTATGCTCATCATATTTTACTCAAAGCCACATGATTACAATTAAAAATTAATCATTGCAAAAAAATTATTGCAAATGAATAAGCCACACAAGGAACAGATCCTCTTACCATACTTGATTTTTGCTTAATGTAAAATTCAGCATTTTTCCTTTGATGATTCTTAATTGTGGCCTTCCCTTTCCTGCTTCTAATTCTGAATACCTTTTGTTAAACTCGTACCCGTTTTACATCTTTGAGGAAGATAGTTCTACTATTGCTAGTTGAGTTCCTTGATACGTTTAAAAGAAGTGCTAGACAAAACACAGTCTCTCAGGAAATTCCTCGGTTCTAGCCTTCCAGGGTCAGGGAGAGTCAGGTCCTCTCCAAACAAACTCAGGGATGCTGTCCGTGTGCTGTTTCAGGGGACGGCAGGGCGAATCCGCAGAGACCCGCAGCCCTGCGCTTCATTTACCATGCCCCAGTTTCCCGTGAATACCAGTCTTAGAAAAGGGAATACACACACCACGTAGAAATGTCTTCGATTCTTGAAGACTTTTATTTATTTAATTGAATTTATTGTGGGGTGATATTCATTCACAAAAGCATACAGGTTTCAAGTGTATGGCTCAGCCAAACATCATCTGCACATTGCATCTGTGCCCATCACCCCAGCGAAGTCCCTGTTTACCCCTCCTTTGCCCACCTCCGCCTACCTTCCCAACCCCCTTTCCCGCTGACTAAAAATTCCACAATTATCAATAGCCATCTGGAAGAAAACATAAGAATGAAATATCAATTCCAAGTTTAAAAGGCTAAATTTTAACTTTAAATTTCTAAATAAATCTGTAGACTTACTATAACCACATTCATGATGATGTTCCGGATGGATAGAAGTTAGAGAAAAATCTTTGCGAGCTAAAGTGGAGAGGATGTGTTAGGTTATCTTAAAGGTGCAGAATTTCAGTATCATGGGCCATTTTCATAATGATAATTAACTTTAGAAGTTAACTCTCAAAGTTAGTTTTAATATTTTTTACATTGCAGGAGACAGGCAAGTTGAAAAGGTTTACTGCCTTCCTTGTGAAGTTTAGTGGCAGAATCACTCATAGATCAGCGTGGTTTATTAGGGTTGTGGGAAAAGCTGTGGTGAATTTGGGAAGTGTGTTAAGAAAACATTTTAACGTCTATCTCTATCTATGCTACAAAGCAGCTTCACAAAGGTGCTGGCTGTTCTGTGCATCATTTCCCTCTCAAAGGCCCAGACGTGAAGGTCCCCATCTGGTCCCAGCTGTAAAAGCACATCTGCCAGTTTACCTAGATTGACAGCTTCCTACAGTCAGGGAGCGAATTTCCAGGCTTCAGACTCCTTCCACACTCAGTAGTCAAAAAGTCACATCCCAACTAATTTAAACCCGAAAAAATAAGGCTTGAATCAGTATCTAAAGATGTGGGACACTTTACCAAATACATCATTGGTGCATAATTTTAATATATACATTATAATTCCTACATATTACAATGTTATTTCCTTTGTGCAATGTAATTTGTTTCAGTTTATCAAATAAAAGTTGCATTTAAACAATTTTTAATTAATCCATCAAATTATAGTATTATTATTTGGAATTTGATGAAGTTTACTGATTGGTACTTATAATAATTTTGTATGCTATGAAAGAAAACTTGAGGCATGTCATTTACATTTTCAGTTTAGCATGCTTATATGGCAAACACAAGGATGTGCCAAAGATGTAACAGCATATTTTATACACATTCTCTAAAACACATTGCATATTTTAAACTTGAAAGCACTATGATACAAAATTACATTCTCTAAAATTAGATACCAGGAGGCAGAACCATCTGCATTTTCCAGAAAGTTCAGATTATCCTGCCTCCTTCCTGCCCTCACCACTCCCTACTCCTGTATTATTAATAAAGTGTTAGTAAAATCGAAGTGCTTACCACTCAGATTAGTCAGCGTTTCCCAATGACAAAGCCCTGCTTTACTGGGCCTTATTAGTCACCCATGTCTGTGATAATCAGTGTTGGTGGGAAAATCTCAAAGGCACACTGACTTGCCAAACTCAGTGGTTTTGGTTTTCATAGCACGAAGTAATGCAATGTGACTAAAACAATCTATAGCTATTTTTAGCTGTAAATTCTATTGAAAACTCACTATTTTTTTTAATGTAGTAAGATATACTCTTCTTTTGCTCTATAAAAATTAAAGTACATTTTGCCCTGGCTGATGTGGCTCAGTGGATTGAGTGCTGGCCTGTGGATCAAAAGATCGCCAGTTTGACTCCTGGTCAGGGCATATGCCTGGGTTGTCGGCCAGGTCCCCAGTTTGGGGTGGGGGGAAGGGTGCAACTGATTGGTATTTGTATTGCACACGGATGTTCCTCTCCCTCTCTTTCTCCCTCTCTTTCCCTCTCTCTAAAAATAAAGTCCTTAAAAACCTTCACATGAATTTAAAAAAACAACAAAAATTAAAGTACATTTTGAACTTCTCTTCTTTGAATCAGAGGCCTAATTTTATTACCATGTTTACCTGTTTTATTTTTTGTTTGTTTGTTTGTTTCCTCTTATTCTTCTCTCGGAATGAACACAATGCATTTTATTCATGTGTCCCAGCTTTTGGTACAGCAACCCTCTCAAATTTTTGTAAAAGAAGTTTTTTTAAGAATAAAAATATTTTTATTTTTTCTTTTGGAAATTGTAACCCTTGATAGGGCAAACCAAACTTAAAATTTTAAGAATTTTTCTTAAGAAACTGTGTGTGTGCTTTTTAACATCATTGAATCAAGTATCGTTGGAGGCAAAGGGTTCAGTCATATTATTGACAGCGTAGGTAGGGTACTACTACCTGTCGTGAGAGACAATGAAAGTTCTCAGGAAGAACGATGTGCAGCATTGTGTGCATTGGTCTCAGGTCTTTGCCATGATGACGACAGACTTTGTCAAACACATTCCAGAGTGAGTCTCAGCTCAGAGAGAGAGCAGGGCACGCTGGTATGTGAGCAGCCAATGGCGCACTGTACTGAGACCATCTCATCTGCTCTGGAGGCCAGGGTGAGCAGCCACTGCAGTGTGCCCGCCATGGCTGATGAAACCAGGACTCACTGCAAGGGTTTTGAGATATATTTTTATTATCTTTTCTGCTTTGAAAATTTGTTTATAGAATAAATGTTGTTGAATTAGAAGAAACGAAGAGAGAAAGGAAACAGGAGTTGTATCCTAGCGTCTATGGAGTTCCCACAAAATCTCCGAGCATGCTAAGGTCCCTAACAATAGCTGAAAAGTATACATTTGTTCCAGGGATGGCTTGAATACTTTACAACCACTGTCCTGTAACAAGTCTAAAGGAACCTGGGGAACTAGGAACATTTATTATGAAAATTGTAATATATAAAAACATTGTGGCTACTTCATGTGAGTTAGAGCAACACTAAGAATGATAATAATAATCACTAATTCACAGGGAAAGACATTTTGTAATCACGTATTTATTTCTCCTCCTATGAATACATGCCAAAAATCTATGCAACCTCAATTTTCATGTGCAGAGAATGATCTAAAATTGACTTATTTTTATTTTGCAAAAATTGAACTTGCTGACTTTATTAATGCTAACCATGAAAATGATGGGAAGGGCTGAAATAAATTATTTTGTTTATTCTTAACTGTCATTATGGAAAATGCCAAACATATGCAGAAATAGACAGAGTCACGAGGACATGCACGCTCACCATCCAGCTTCAGGGATGATCAGTTCCCTGCCGATCTTGTTTTATCTACTCTACCAGCCCCTTCCCCACATCTATATTATTTGAAGCAAATCCCAGTTTAAATCATCCCATCCATAAATATTTCCACGTGCAACCCTGAAAGATAAGAATTCTTTTTCCATGCAATTGCGATGCTGCTAACATTCCTCAAATGTGTAATATCCACTTATTGAGCATCAGGTCAGTGTTCAAATTTCAGTGACCTCATGATGAGTATCATCATTTTCCACATTTGTTTGAAGAATGATTCAAATACTGTCAACATTTTGTGATGGTCCAATGTCTCTTAAATGTCTTTTAATCCATATTTTCCTCTTTATCTCTCTCTTTCCTTTTTTTTTTTCTTTTTCAAGTGCATTTGATTGCTGAAGAAGCCAGGAAACTTCCCTGCAAAGCGTCCTGCAGCCTGGACAGGACGGACCGCACCCCCACAGTGCAGCTGCATCGGTCCCCTGCCCTCGGAGCTGGACCTGTGCTCACATTTCCATTTGTTTCCTCCTCCCTTCAGTGAGACTAGGTTCCTAAGTGGCAATGGAATTTTCTATCCAAAGGTCTATAATATCTGGATGTTTCTTATTTTGGGATGTTAGCAGCTCTTAACACTCAATACAGAGATCTTTTAATGTATGTTAATGTATAATGAGGCTAGTTTCGTTCTATTATTCCTTTTTTTTAATAACTGAAAAAATGCTTTAAAAACTTCACGTTATCTACCATTTGGCTATCCAGTGGCACAATATGTACAGGAAAGACTGGATAAATGTTTGATTCTTTGTCATTGTGTGACAGCTCTTCAAAACAGAAAACAGTTCTCTATCGTCTGGAGGTGACTGACCAGTTTAGTTTTGGCTTGTGTTGCTTTAGAATCCCTATAGACACCTGAATGTAAGCATTTAATTTATTGATCTACTTATACTCCACTTTTACATAATGGGCTGGGGGCTCCTCTTCCAGACTGTGGCTGAGTCCTTCTGCCATGACCCCTTCCAATCTTTCCTAATGTTCTTGGTAACTGGCCTGAAATATGTTCCAGGACTTTACTGAGCATTTCTTGACTAATCAGCCATTTAGTTTTTCCAAGGAAAACCTACTTCCTTCAGCAGAAATATATCTTAAAACTTGGTATTAAATCTGGGTAATATGAGCTCCTTTTTATTGGGTTGGTAATTTCTTCTAGATTTTTTTTCTAGTGGAGGGAGCAAGGGCATATAATTTTAAGATAAAATACACCAGGAGTTTATACTGATACTTGTAATTTGAAACCAAGCCCATTAGAATTTTCTAACCTCTTCTATTTTGCATTTTTTCTTCTTTCTCACAAGCAGAATTCTAACTCAGTAACTCTGGAATTATATTTTTACCACACTACATAATTACTCATCGATTTCATGCTCCAATACTCAAACAAAATCTCATAATAACAAGAGCAACACCACCTACCACATTGGATACTGGAAGTAGTTGAACGTTTTGCTTTGCTCCTTTGGTTCTTATCTAAGTTACATTCCTTCGGGAATGTCTGGTCAGATAACGGTATTTTAACATCATTTATAATCACACTGTCATCAACTGAATATATATATTTAGTTTTTTGTTTCAGTTTTATTTTGGATTTTTTAGAGATTGCTTTTTTTAAAAAAATTGTTATATAGTCATGTAAAACTTTTATGGGATTCTCAGCTCAAATCTACAAAACTTGGCAAAGCTTTATTTTAATACCTGGTGAAAAGAACAGAAAAACATTTTCTTCAGTATTTTCATCATGTTCCTTAATACTACAAATGGCACAAATGCTATTTGAATCATTAATTTTATTCTCAATAAGAGTAATAATTTTAATTCAGACTTTCAGATCATGAACATTCTTAGTGATCATTCTGATTTTCATTAAAAAGTACCTCAATATGTATGATTTTGTCAAAATAAGGGGAAAAGAATCCTACTCCCATAAATATTGGACTTTATGATTGATCATCTTTCTGTTTGTAATGATCCTTGGCCAGGAAAAGCAACCAAGTTCATGGCGATTATGGTCACTGCACATTGTAGTTTCGTGAGTGTGTGTGTGTGTACACACACAGACATGATAGAATATAGAGTGATTTATTAGTGAGATTTTTTTCAATGACAAGAAAAGTAAACTTTTGAAAATTAGAGATGGTATGGTAAAATTTTCAAACCTCATTTAATACTAAAGCTCAGAAAATAATAAAATATATTACTTAAAGAGTATTTGTTATAAAAGATAAGTACTTTTCAAAATGAGAAGTATTTTTTCACTACTCTTGTCCTCCTTCACCTGGGTACGTTGTGAGATTTAATTTTCTGACCTGTGTGGTTGGACATGGGCAAGAGTAAGCTGAAGAAGTTTTATGAACCAGCTGTTTTGTATTCTTTCATGAGATAGTGGTATGTGGCCACAGGAGGGGTCCAGGAGAGACACAGGGAAACAAAGTGTATTGTACTCACAGGTCCTTGAGAGACAAAGTCAATTCATGCCTTGAGGGGGCCAAAGGTGGGGAGAGCCAAGGAGTGTGCTCTGCCAGACAGCTGGGGACCTGAGAGAGAAGGAGGTAGAGGGAGAAGGTGGTGGGAGAGAGATGGAGTGGACTCTCTGGCAGGTGCCTGTATTGGGATGGGCAAGGTACACAAGCAAAAGGCATGAGGGGATTTCACTGGTGCGTCTGATGTCTCTGGGTCATGGCCAGGGCAGAAAGTGTCGTTTGTGGCAGGGCCAACCTTATCACAGCTTGATGGGGTACTCACAGTCTGTTTGTGGGGATGTTGAGGCAGTAGGAAACTAGGAAGCTTTAATGTATACAGCGTATACATATGATGGGTTTTCATCTCCTAAATTGTAGACAGAAACACACACATATCAAATTTCATCTAAGTTCCAGGGGTGGCCAGCCTTTTAGTGTCTCTGGGCCACACTGGAAGAAGAAGAGTTGTCTTGGGTCACACATTAAATACACAAACACTAAGGAAAACTGGTGAGTAAAAAAAGGTTTTCCGTAAATTTGCAATTTTGTATTGGGCTGCGGGTTGGACACCCCTAGGGTATTCCCTCACATTTAATAGCAGGAGTTTACTAAAGTAATATATTATATACTAAAGTAAACTGAGATTTACTATCAATGATTTTTTTTTCTTCTTCCACAAGTCCCATTGACATCTTTTCTCAAATAGATTTTTGTCTTATTTTACTCCTTGTTCTTTCATCATCGGGATTTCTGTTCATTTTTTGTCTTTTTGGAGACTGTTTCAGGGCTTGGACTGTTCTACCTCAAATCTATGATGTTCCCATTGATGAACATGGCAAATCCACTGACTCCAATGCCAGGTGGTCCAAGTTTTCATCTCATGTCTACCATTTACACCCTGGGTGACCTTGAGCTACCCACTGTCTGCCTCTCAGTTTCACATTCGCCAATTAGAATAACACCTCAGCGGTAGTCATAAAGATAAAAATAGCTTTTGTAGTAAGAAGAGAGGACCTGAAAGAGTCTGTAAGCCCCACTGAAGAGTCTGCAATTATCATTAAATTTTCAACCCCCCAGGGATGGCTTCTCTTGTTCAGAACTATCAGGAAAATCTCTCTTCTACCTTTAGTGAAGCCTTTCATTAAACATCTAAAATTTTACCTGGAATCATTAGATATTTGTGGTTATAGGGTGGTCAGGCCTGGCATGTTGTTGGATATGGAATCAATTTAATTGGATATTTCTTACAATTATCTATAGATTATCTATAATTATCTATATTATCTATAATTTAATTGGCTGTTTCTTATAACTATAGATTATACTATTATCTATATTATGAATAAATATATATAATAGATACCTACAGATATCTATTATCTATACATAATTATAAGAAATGCCCAATCTATAGATAATTACAAGCCAGGTTCTATGAAAATATCTACGTTGAAATAAAATTATATAGGCCCATACAACAAAATAAAATAATTTAAACTAACATAATTGAGGCAATCAGTTTGTATTTTCCAGGATTATTTAAGTGGCTCAAAGAAATGTTTTAATGATATCTGCTTTGGATGTATTTTTATAAACATCAGCATAGAATTAAAATAGAATAATTAAAAATTGTTATAGGTTCTATTTTTTAAAATTCTATCTTATCACTCTCAGTTTATATTTTATTGATATACTCAAAAAGACTAGTTTGTGGGGGTTTTTGGTCAAATTCCTTTTTCAAGAAACTAATATAAAATTAGAGTCAAAATACCTGCAGTAATATAATAATTTAACAATGACTTTACAATAACATATTTATCCAATCATCTTATAAATTTGTCAATGAGCTATTTTAATAAATTCCAAGAGATTTTATTCTCTCTTTCCTTTTCAACAAGAAAAAAATTAAGTCCATCCATTTTTGCCATTGTAAGAACTATTATGATTAATTGTTCTCATCAAATCTGGCCAACTCCGGTAATATAAAACATACAACTTATGTACTGTGGGGCTTTGTAACAATGAAAGTTTCTCTCCTGAGATTTGAACCATAGGGAAAAACTCATGGGTCTATTAACTACAAAACACAGCATGATTAAAGACCAATCCTCCTTAAAAACGAAAGTTTAATTTTTCACATGGTGTAATTTTAAACTATTTACATTAGTTTCAATATTTCACCTTATATACCAGAGTTTATGAATGATTCAATATCACCAAGGGATAAAATATTTTCTCCTCAAGTAGAATACATGCCTGTTTTTACAGAGATCCCTATAAACTGGCCTCAAATTCATCATGCATTTTTAAAGATTATTAAATGTAATAGCCAATTTTGTTTTATGTGTATATAAATAGATATATAGAAATATGTACTGCTCTATTCATCTATCATATATAGAGATATAATCTTTTTTTTTCTGGATTAGTTTAAATTCAGGTTGTATCCTGCAGTTTGTTATCTGTCCGTGAATGTTGGCCAATGTGCACTTATTTAACAGACCTAATACATTGCATTTACTCTTGGAATAACATCAATTAATTTATAATGTGTAGCAAGAAGTGGCATGCACTAGAGATACCGTACTGCCACCATTGTACTACATCTCATGGTTTTGGGTGGGTGGTTCATGGGTTCTAAATCTCTAAATTCTAATTTCTTAAATTCTAAATTCCCATCAAAAGTGAAGTCAGAAACATTATTATGATTCACCCTAAATCAAGTGTGACTGACAGCTGTCAAGTCCCACCTCTCCCTCCCCCTCTGCTCCACATCCAGATAAGGTCATTAGAGTCCTAGGGGTTTTCTTCTTCAGCAACTGCTGGGAAGCTCAAACCACTCAAGACCTGCACCCAACAAGGACCCAACAGCTTTCAGTTGCACTGAGAGCCACACTAGCCTCCTCGCCCTGTCCCCTGGAGTGATTGTTGAGCCTGAGTGGGAGCTCCCCTGCTCTTACTCACCTAAATATCATTAGGTGAGTAAGGACCTTGAGACAGGGGTGGCATCATCCGTCTTGACATCTGAACAAGTTCTGGAGAGAGGTCCTCCCCTTATTCTAAGTATCCACAGCAGATGTTGTTTAATGGAAGGAAAGTAAAAGGGAAGACAGGATTTCAAGGAGAAAGGAGTTAATCTAGTTTGGCCATGGTGGTTCTGAAGTGGTTGTGGATATAGAGTCGGATGCGTCACATATACAGAGGGCCATAGGGATGAAGATGGGGAGTGAGTCCTGGCAGGAGGCAGCACCGGTGTAGTAACCGGGGGCCTGGAGAGGGCAAGGTCATGCAGGAGGATGGGTGGAGTGAGGGCACATTGCTTCTGCTTGATTTTAGATCTCTATTGTTTGAGACTCCTTCTGCTCTTTACTGCATCTCCTGGAGGCATTGTTCTCGATAATGTTTTCAACCTCCATGGAACATGTCTTACCTACAACCTCAGTTGAAGTCACAGATTATTTGTTTTTACAGAAAATTGCAACTGAACTTCAGCAGATAGAGAAAGAGTGATGCCAAAAATGCTGGTTATGGCAGGCTAAAATTTACTATTGTGTTGGCAAGATAAGAAACTGCTCATTAATTTGTGTTTGAGAGTACCAAACAAGCTAGAACTGCTAGAGTTGTGTATTTAAGACTGTTTTCATCAGCTGCTTCTTAATCAAGCTTAAAAGCACATATTATTATTCAAAAATAGCTGGGAAAAAATCCCAATAATTAATCTTTATCTTTTAGGTCAGTCTCTAAAAGTCCTGGTGTCTACATCACAACAAAGACAAGTAAATAACAATTTCAGGGTGAATCCCAGGTACCAGTAATTGTAAATCTCTCAATGTGATTACAATCTGCAAGCAAGGTTCAGAGCATCACCCTAGGTGAATTGACATTTGTGGAAGTGAGCAATATATAGTTTTTAATTTTTAAATTTATCCTATATCTTGTTTCAGAATGGATTTAATGTATTGTCTATGGCTATCTGATTATAATATAATTGCTATCTTGTTAGAAATTCAGGATTTTGGATATTTTGTTCTTCAAGTATCCTGAAAATTTGCCATATTCACTTCCCCCTTCTCTCAAACTGCATGCCAGGTAGCATTAAATTGTACAATTTTTAAATAAACATTTTGTTTGGAGGTGTTTGTAAATAAGTGACTAATAAATAGCCTAGGAATCTTACCATGAGTAGCTGTCTTTATCTTCATGTAGCAGTTCCCCTGTTTCTGCCAACCAGCCGTGAGCACTGTAAGTCTATTACAATGCCTCCCCATCCGTATCTTCTATTTCTGAGAAATGGTCATAGCTTTAGATAGCTTTGGATATCCTATCCAACCTCTTATAACAATGGGTTTGACATTTTATTCTTCACTGACTAGTAGGAAATCCCCAGAGTTTTTCTTTTATGAAACAGCTACAAAATATTTAGTTCAGCTGCCATCAAAACATCATCTGTCCAATTATCATTAGTCCATTCAGGGCCCTTAAATTCTCTAAACCCAGGGATCATGTTCTAGGAAGGGAAGATGAAGAACTTCCTGGAACATTTTCAAAGGAGAATTAGCCAGAATGGTTTGGTACACTAGCATGATGATTCACTGGCTACATTTGGTTTATGAATTTGTATTAAAGTTTTTTAGGTAACAAAATCACATAGAAAACAATAAAACTATAACTCTAGAAAAATACTACAATTACATATTCCAAATAATTAGATTTCATCTTAAAATATGGCCAATTAGCTATTTCTGATATTAAGAGTGACCAATTCAGGGGCATGTATTTCTTTGGCTTACACAGTAAATATGTTGTAAATAATTATTTTCTCATAAATAACTTTTCAGTGCATGGTTGAGTATGAGAAGTAGAGATGATACACTAAAAGTGTTAAAACTATTTAAATTAAGAGAAAATTTCTTATAATTTTAAATGCTATCCTTCCAAATTTCTCCTGAATATTTAAAATATCTTCATATTTCATTTTCTAAGGTATACAACATAAAAATATTAATTAAGTAGAAGTTAATAAATTTAATACTACAGGTTGTACTCAATAAAGAGTCTTGCTGAATTTGTTTATTCCAGTTCCAAATCTTTTTAAATTAAATATTTGGGGGTAACACTGATTAATAACATTATACACATTTTGGTTTTACAAATTTATAATACAACATCTGTATACTCATTGTGTGCTGACCACTCAAAGTCTAGTCTTCTTCCATCACCATATGTTTGACAACCTTTGCCCTTTTTGTGAACCAAACAAATACATCACACCAGTGATGGAATACTCTCAATGTTGAAGTCAATGCTTGCTACTGCAAAAACCTTGATTTGAGGGCTCATCCTGATTGGTCTAAGAATTCTGTCTATTAGCTAGTGATTGGTCCGGGAGTCTAGGGCCAAGCCAATTGGTGCAGAGAACCACCTGAACATACGAATTGGTTCAGTTGTTTAGAGAAGTGCATTTTAGAGAAGTGCCTGGAAGAGAGCGAGCAGTCAGAAAGCATCTGTTACATGAATGGGTGTGGTGCCAAGTTGAGCCCTAATGTGACATGGATTTCTGGAAGTAAAGTTGTACATTCTTATTAATAAGCATCTATAAACACAGTGATGCTCCTTATTTCTATAAAGTTTGTAGGCCTGGAAATGAGTAACAAAAATTCTATAGCCATCTTCTACCAGTCTGTGGGTGTTGTCGACTCAGAGAGAAACACCCCAGAGAAATGGAGTGGGAGACTTGATTTGCCATGATTGATGGTTTCCAACCAGTGAACATTTCAGTCACATCCCTCTATTATTTCAGACAGTTTACATTGGATTTTTCCTGTGTCCAAAGGGATAAATTTTGGATATAATCTCACTGTGTTTATGTAGCCTAGCTTGGCATAATATATGAGTCAAATGTCTTTCCCTGAGCAATTAGTAAATTGTAGTAGAAAATACACCTTACAAGTAACTTGATCATTTTTCTTCATTAACTATAGTATTTTTCTTCATATTTAACAATACAGTAATTTTGCCAGTATGTTTTAGTTGCTCCATATCTACTTCCCCCAGGATTTAAGTGTGTCCTTTCATATATATGGCAAATTAAATATATATATATTTAACTAATATTTAAAGTTTAGAAAATTTTGTTTTAGTATATATCTAAGTACATGTTTCTTTCTTTTGTTCTCGATTATTTACACATTAGATATCCTTTTCCTAATGTAGTTATAAAGTTTCTAATCCTTTTAAAACTACAATGTAAATAATTTAGAAACTAAGAACAAATATAGAAACAGAAACACAGTTATCTGAGCATTTTTAAAATCTCCTCAAAATAATTGTTGGGATAAAAAAGGTCAAAATATAAAATATTTTAAAGATGTAAATAGAAATGACACTATATCTCAGAACACATAGATTTCCCAAAAGTTGAACAGAAAATTCAGAATTTTAAATATACACTTAGAACAAGTCATTGAAAATAAAAGGAATAAAAACATAAATTAAAAATTTAGAAAAGATAAAAAATTAATTTAAACAATTATAAAAAACTGTATTATTAAAAATAGAAAATTAATTAATGAATAAAAACAGAATAGTACTAAAGTTCTACAAATTAATAAGTAAAAACAATATATCCTATTACAATAGCAATGATAATGTAGATACAGCAGAGTCAACCTAATTTTTTAAAAAAGTAGAGATGTTGTAATGAAAAAATAATCCAAGATGCAGAGTAAATGAATTATGAGACACTATTTCACACAATTTTTTGAAAAAAGTGTGAAAATTTTGATGAAGTTGAGGATCAAAGAAAATATTGATAATCATAGTGCAAGTCTAAATGTCTCAGGTTGCCCCATATGATAACATGATGAATTCTATCAAACCTTCATCTTTAAAAGGTGATGCCCAATTTATTTTCATCATTTCAGAACACCAAATGGAAAGAAATCTTCTGAAGTATTCTTACAAGTGCAGTGTATTTGTATTATCTATAATAAAATTTGTGAAAGATAACATAAGAAAGAGCTTTGTGTTTTGTCAATCAAGTTTCCATCAGAAGAGTAAAACCAGTGTGAACTGAGGAGCAAAGAAGTCATTGTGGCTGTTAGACTTCACATGGTGTGGGGGGAAGCTGGGTGGATGGGGACTGAAAGCTGAAAAAGGGTTGGAAGACCAGAGTCTGGATGAGAGCCACAGAAGGCAGCTGGCTTAGCCCACAGGGAGCTCATCCCTGGGTCTGGGCATGGGCAGCTGCAACCATGCACAGCAGGGCCAGCAGCGAGGAAGACCTGGATGCCCGCAGAAGAGAATGCAGCCCACCAGGGAGCCCCTGTATCTCCACTCTTCACCTCACTGAATCCCCATGATCTTCAAACAGTGGTGGCCATTGCTTTGTTTCTGCCTACCAGATGTGACAAATGTTCTCCTTTTGGACAGCTGTCACCAAGAACAGTACAAGAAAGGAAAAGAATTGGTCAGTACACACACACACATTCAGAGCACAGTAAGAAACACTCAGTTACTACACTGCTCACTGAAGATGGTCAAATGGGCATGACCGACCATGATTCCTGCTTCCACTACTCATACAAAATAACAGTAACAGCCAGCCAGCATCTATCACATATGCATACATGTATATGTGTGTGTTACTCATTTTGACTTATTAACATAGTCATGGAAATACAACTGAAGTTGTAGTTAATTTGCTTTTCTTACTACACAATTCTATTTTTCTTAATAGTGGTTGAATAATGATCCTTCAAGTCAATAGACAATACATGATAGTATCATTCCATAATATGTTTAAGTCTTTATAACTGATCTTGAACTTCTGGACTCAGAAACTGTGAGAAAATAAATTTCTGCTGTTTCAGCCCCCCTGGTCTGTGGTATTTTGTTATACAGATGAACAGATTAATAAAATAATCTACTAAAATCAGTTAGCACACAGAGTATACATAAAGGGAAAAAATAGACAGCAAAGTCATTTTAAAGAAGAACCATGTAGGAGGGCTTGCCCTGCCAGATATCAAGCAGAGATTAAAATATCAGGAGTTATTGAAATCCTTTGAAGGGAAGGCCCCCAAAGGGCCATGGCAATCTGCTGGAAAGAGAATGACAGATAGAATTTTCCAACAACTGTCTCCCTAGGTCCCTTAGCATAAATCTCCAAATGGGGTGTAAACACCTATAAAAACAAAGCAGACCTCTGATACCATTTGATATGTTTTAGGTTTTAGTATTAACAAAATTAGAAAAAAATGTTTTCAGCATTAGAGTTCAAGTTCACCTCCTTGTGCTTCTCCTGGATTCCCTCTCAATGAACAGAATCTCTCTTGATTGATGGGGTACTTAAATCCTTTGAGAATTTTCAAAATAATCTTTCTTCTAGAAGTCTTTAGCCAAAGATTTCCTGTTTTATTTCTTCTCTCTCACTATATAAATCAATCCCTTAATTGTACTTGCTGTTCACATTCTTTAACTGATTTTTTTAAAGAGAGAATGGAAGGAAGAGAGATAGGGAGAGAAACATTGATGTAAGAGAGAAACATCGATCAATTGCCTCCTGCATTGCCCCTACCAGGATTGAACCCGCAACCTGGGCATGTGCCCTGACCAGGAATCAAACTCCTGGCCTTTTTCAGTTTACGGGACTCCAACCAACTAAGCCATACCAGCCAGGGTTGGTGTTCATTTTACATTCCAGTTCTTCTGAGTTCTTTAACAAAGAAAAAAGAGAGAAAGAACACAATCTCAAAGCAAATTCTAGTTCAGGTGTACTTTCTTGTTTAACAACATTATGTGGCTATCCAGCTGATTTTTAGTTTTTTTCCCCAAAAAATTGTCACAATATTTCAGTCTCATCTAATTTATTGTCTTATATCCTCTCCCCTCTGTTCTGTTTGGTTTGACGGCTTTCCAATTGTGTCCCTCCCACTGAATATGTTTCTGATTATTTTTCATCAGACACACTCCCTGACATTATTTCCAGTTGAAACTCATTTTCTTCACTATATTTTAAACTTATCTAGGGATTTTTTCTCATTTTCCATCTGTATGGTGCTCAGTGCACCTGTACATTCAGAACCCTCTGCACATGTTATTAATGCTTCATGAACTCCAGATAGCCTGTGAAAATATTTGAATGAGACGGAACAGGAAGCAGATTACCACACGCACATTCTCCGTCATCATTCTCTTGTCTGCTGTGGCCAGTATTCAGTCCCTTCACCATTTTAAGTCATTTTGAAAGTACCTAGCAAGACTATGGGACTCTCAAATTCTCCCCCTTCTCCTGTTTAATGTTAATCTATCCCTTTACCCCCAGGATTTCCACCTGTGAATCTTGCAGTTCCTTCAAATAAACTTTGGCGAATACTGATTTGTTTGATAAATATCACCAAGTTTCTGATTCTATTTCTGAACATTGAGCTACGTTCCACGGGAGCCTGGGTGGACTTCCGTCATACTGAAATGAAAACATTCCATGGAGGGTCAAGGTGACCCATGGGAAATGTCAAGGCCAATATTTCCACATGATCTAGCCAATCTTCATGTTGGCAATTCATCTGAAGGCATTGAGATATGTTTCCCATAGAAATCTGAAAATTTTCCCTTTTTTTACAGAAAGTAATCAGTTAACTATATCAAGAATAAATTAATACATAGACTGTATCACTGGCCTGGACAGAGTTTCAACTGGTATGTAGCTCAGGTCAGTGACCTTAAGACAGAACTTTACCTTTTTTTGATTCAGTCATATAAATAGTTTTATAGGACTTATTATTGCTAAGCACTGTGCTTCTGGAAAGTTAAAGGAAACAAACAAACAAACAAAAATCTATTCTCCAGGAAGTCACAATCCACTATGAGTAACCACAAGATCCCATCGTCCACAGGAAACCTAATGAATGAGCACCAAATGTTTCCCGGTTTAGCGATATGGAGAGCAAGACAAAAGAGGAGAGAACAGCAAGGTGAGTGCTCTTGTGTCGAGTTGCTTGTCTTAAAACACACTTCTCCAGTGGAACATATAAAGAGAAAAATGTTCTGCTTTCCAGTGCGTGAGGATGTGTTTAATGCTTCAGTGTGGGAAAGGATAATAGAGTTCAATCATGGTTGGTTTTTTAGCAGGTTATTAGCTCTTATGAGGCCAGTGAAATATACAGCCTCTTTCATCACAAAAATGATCATACACTAATACACAAAATACTGCAATTTTAGGAAATCTTTGTGTAGTTGTCTTCTGTGTCTACCATAACAGATTACCACAAATTTAATGGCTTGAAACCACACAAGTGCATTCTTGTAGAGTTCTGGGGCCAGAAGTCCAGTGCAGAACTCCCTGGGTTAAAATCCAGGTGTGCATGGTGCAGTCTGTCTCCTGGCTCAGTCAGGTGTTGGTAGAATTCAGGTCCATGAGGTTGCAGGACTAAAGTCTCTGATTCCTTGCTGACCATCACCTGGCAACCAACCTCATTTCCTCTAGTCCTCTTTCTGGTCCTCACATGTAGTCCCTTACATTTCAGAACCAGCAAATCCTTCTCAGGCTCCCATCTCACCAACCCTCTTCCCTCCCTGCCTCTTCCACAGTTAAGAGCTCATGTGATATTTTGGACCCACTCAATGAATCCAAGATAATCTCAAGTAATGGAGGCTGTGAACCACGGTTCAGCCTCGGGTCTCCTCCCACATGCGCCCCAGCCTTCAGCGGCTCCTCTTGACAGCCTGGCTCCCTCCCAGAACATCAGTCATCCCTGACCCACCGTGAAAGGGTCTGTGCTTCATGAAAATGGAAAAGCACTTAAAATGCCAGGCATCGGTACATTCTTTCTGCCTGTTCGAAAACAGCCTTAGAAAAATGTAAATAATTTAATGAGTTTGAAGACTATATGGAGTGACAGACATGCATTGCCCTGAACCTCTTCTGTGGAGGGAGTTTGCAAGAGAACAGTCACTCTCTGAGTCTGGTGGAGCTACTGAGTTCAAGGAGCTGACACGCAATCTAGAGTGGATTCTCTAGACATTCAGAAATCCACGGCAGGTAACCAGTGGGTACATTCTGATAGACACACGTGATTCGAATGCAAATAGGGAAAAGCAGTTAAAAATAGGTGATCATTGAGTGAGGTCAAAGGTTGACTAAAAACATGAAATTAAAACAATCCTTCAATTAATAAGAAAAACTTTTGAGAGATTAAATTAGAAATAAATACAGTCCAGCTCTTCTAATGTGACTAATAAGTGATGCTTACGTATTTTTTAACAAACTCTTTCATGAAGGACAAAGAGCAGATTGGCAGTAAGTTTATTAATGCCAGTGTTGTTCTAGGCTGTTGCCATCCCCATAAAGCTTTCAGTCAGACCATAGCAAGGAAAGGGGGAAGGCGGGGGATGAAGTTGGAGGAAGTGAGAGGATTGGAGGGCTGGAGCGCTGGATGGGGAGAGGGTGAAGGATGTCTCCTGTGAATCTCATCTGGGCACAAAACAAAGCGTTTTGCATGTTTGTTGAACTCTTGCTGCAGCTGATTGGCAGTGGTTGGCATCTAAACAACAGTGACATCGA
This sequence comes from Anoura caudifer, assembly GCA_004027475.1. Lineage (NCBI taxonomy): Eukaryota > Metazoa > Chordata > Mammalia > Chiroptera > Phyllostomidae > Anoura > Anoura caudifer. The sequence continues at coordinate 297,937 of PVKU01000036.1, forward strand.
AATGTATTACTTTAAATTGTAGCTTTTCCATCCACTTTTCACTTCGGGGGCAGAACATGCACGGTAGAATCTTCTTTGGGTTCTACCCATGGAGGACAAGTGTCTACTTTCTTTTACCTTTGGCTGCAATAGCATGGATGCTTCTTGTCCTGAACAATACCCGAGTCCTTCTTTAAAATGTGGACTCAACCCAGGCCACAAAAGTGACCTCTGAAATGTGAAAGTGCTCACATCATAAAAGAAATGAATGGAATATGCCTTATCAACTACACACATGGCAAAAAAAAAAAAAATATATATATATATATATATATATATATATATATATATGCTGTGTGCTCTAAAGTTAATTAGCACTCCAGGTTACTAGAGTCTCAGGAACACCTGCGGTGGTTCAAATTGTGTCTCTGTCTTACTTTAGGCTCTCTGTTCAGCCTCTGTCCTGCAGACTCTACAACAAAGCACCAGGCTTTTCCCAACACACTCTGCTTATCAGAGCTAATGTATTAAATGCAGACACCTCATATTCCTGATCTATGAGCCATAATTAACATTACAGTTCCCAATTTAGGGGCTTTTCCATGTAGTTATTTTTTTAAAAAATGTTTTGGCACACTTAGTTAACCATTCCTTACATGCAACTTTTACTTATAGCTATCAATTTTAATTCAAACAATAAAAAAAGTAATGCATAAACTATAAAAATTCTAAAAAATGCAAAGGAAAAGGATCCTTTATTGCTACCACCCAAGACCAAGATTTTTGTGTGTAATTTTCCATGCATTTTCTGTGCCTGCCATGTCTAATAATGCAACAAAATAAGGTGAGATTTTAACACTGTAACACTCAATAATCTCTACAAATTCTTCAAACATTTGGAATGTTTTTTAAATGTAGTTCCCCAGCATCTCTGAATATATATTTGTTGGTAATCTGTAGTAACAATCTCTGCCCTTCATAGATGTAATTCATATAACTTTACCAGCCTCTTCTATATTTAAAATAGCTTATTTTCCCCCTTTAGTGGCAAAAATGGTTATTTCCATTTTCTTTAAGCTCAATAAGATTATTACTTCCTATAAGTGGGAGATACAACTGTAACTTTATATTGTCATTATGTTACTAGCACTCAAGCTTAGCAAAAGGGAATTTTCAAGGCCATAACTCACCTTTAATTAAGTCTTTCAACATGTACCACAAAATCAAATGGTCGAGTAAAATCATGCATTCTGGTTCTGGCACAGATGTTTGCAGCTAAATATAGATTGGATTTGGGGTAGCAGCAAAACTGCTCCTGTCTTTACTAATGAAACAGAAAATTTGAAATGGGAGCTGTAACTCCTGATCTTTTCTGCCACAAACTCACCAGATGGTAGCTGGAATTTGGATTCTCTGTGTACAGAATGTGATGAACCCTGGAGGTGTCTGACAATTTTGTGACGCAAGTCTCTTCCTATCATGTCTCCAAGGGAACCTAGAGATTCTCTGAAAGCTGTCTTGGAAAGGGTAAAAGAATGATTCTATTTTTTTAAAAGAGAGCATTGATACAAATCTATCCAATATATTGTAGTTACTGAAATCTTTATTGATTCCAACAAAGTGTGGATGCTCATTCAAAGATCACCATTATTGGTCATTTCCATCATGTGTGCTCATGAGCACACACATGCATTTGTGGATTTCAGTTATTAGTACACAGTATCTACGTTTATTGGTGGTCAGCCAAATGTATAAAGTCATGAGGATATTTATTTATGGAACTTCTGAAATTTTAACATTATAGTGGAGTTCTTCCTGTTTCCTCAAGAGTTTTCTGATTTTTCTAGTTCGAATATGCTACCTTGTAGCAAAAGGGACTTTGCAGATGAGATCAGGTTAAGGCTCTTAAAATCAGGAGATGACTCTGGATCATCCAGGTGGGCCCAGTATAATCGCAGGGTCTTGTGATAAGAAGTAGACAGAAGTTTTAGGGTGAGAGAAGGTGGCGTGACAGCAGAGATAGAGGGAGAAAGGATATGTGACCATGGAAGTAGATGTCAGAACAATGCAGAGGACTGGGCCCAGCCGCAGAGCAGCCCAAGGAGCGGCAAGGCAGAAAGAAGATTCCCCATAGCGCGTTCACAAGCTGCCCTGTCAACAGCTTCATTTTAGCTCAGTGAAGCCCATTTCAGATGTCTGATCTTTAGAACTCTACGATGGTATGCTGGCATTGTTGTAAGCCATTCATTTTCTAGTAATTTGTTACAGCAGCGAAAGGAAATGAATAGACCTAGCATGAGTGTTTTCCAGCTGAACTCTCCAGTTTCGCCAGATGATGAGCCTGGTGATTCATTGTCTCCCCTAGACATCCCACTCCATCGGAAGTCTCGGCCAGTCGATCTGCACATCCTTGTCAAGCCCAGGAGACTGTGCTTGCATTGAACTTCATAGAACACAGGCAGTCGAATGGCTTGTCTTGACTTTCCATAGATCAAATTGCTACTGTATTTTTTACCTTCGCACTAGGTGAAAATGGACACTACAATCTGGAAGATGGGGGCTTGGCCAGGAGACACATGTTGGCCACAATGACCTTTGGACACTATAGTGAATGATAAAAATCTTCAGTCACTTTAGCAAATTGTATTTTCAACACACGTGTAAGTATTTATGTGCACATCTATGTGTTTGCAAAAGCATATATTTTAATGTATATAATACTTCTGCCTTTCTTTTCTACATTTTATTCTTGCTCACAGATGATTATACAAATAGTGATCAGATGACTATGGAAAATATTTTAACTTGATATGTTAACTTATTAATCCATCTTTTTCTATGTAGATATTACCATATTCAACATAGCAGGAAAAACTGTAGTATCTGTGGTCCCTGTCTCACCTGAATGAACAAGTGTTGGTATGTTGGAAATGCACGATTGTGAGCACCATGAGTAAAACTGTGATCCAATCATTTTGATAAAGTTATTGACAACCCCAAGTAAATACAATATTAGGTCAGTAATACCTGTTCTTTGGTTTCCAATATGCCAATGAGATGTGTATGGTCATTCACAAAAGGATAAACACTGGAAATACTAGTTAAGAAAAGAAACTTCAGGTTTGAATTTTCAGTGATGGGTCTCGATATGGATGGATGTTCTTGAAGGAGCCATTTTGGAATAACCACTTTATATTCTCCACGCTCTCCAGTAGAACTGCAGAAAGGTCCTACAAGAAGACACAACAAACTCTGACTCACTGTTTGTATGCTCCTGCCTCTATGGACCAGAGATGCTGCTTCCAAAGAAGCAGGTAGCTGCCTTTGACCCATACAGAACAGGATAAAATTGATATCTCATCCTTTATCAGAGAAAGAAAAAAATATATATAATACGGAAATGTCTAAGTCCACTTAGAGTCCATTCAGTCCATTCAGTCTCAATCCTGACATGAATGGGAAGAGGAGGGGGTGGGTAGACACATGGCACCTTTGGATGTGTCACCAAGTAATGAGAAGTGAGGCATGAAGGGCAGAACCAGGGGCTGTACATGCAGAGGCTCTCTGGACGTGTTCCTCTGGCTGTGACGGCGAAAAAGCGCATGGGGCGACTTCATTAGGGGAGCTACACCTCTTAGCTGCTGACCTCTCCTTAGTCCAGTGCCTTTCACAGATGAACAAATGCTTGGTGTCATGAAAGCTAATCTATTGTACTATTTTGAACTTAAATTGAAAGAACATATTAGAAAACAGTGGAGTGCTAACCTTTAAGAAAGATGTCGGACTATGTATGTTCAGAATTGCAGAAACAGGGTTTCATAGTCAGAGAACAGCCTGGAAGGCAGAGAGGGTTAACTACAGTGTCCACATACAAAAAGCAATCAAGAAAGAATAAAGCACAAAAACCATCAAAGTCCAGAGTGGAAGTGCACTGAAGAGTAAAATCGCCACTAAAGTAAGTTAAAAGAAAGAGTGTGGAAGGATAAACCACAGAAAAAAAGCATCTAGCATAAAAAAATAAAACATTGGAAAGAATAAAACACTGAGAAGCACATAATCAAATATTTGGAGGAGAGAGAACGACTGTCAAATCAAAGACGTTTTAGAGGATCGAAAGGACGGAGCCAGAACAGAAGCAGGGGATGTTGTCACAGTAAAACGCCTTTCTAAGGCCTCGATGCTTTGCACGCCTGCCCTGTTCAGGACCCCATTTGGGGCAGCTCTGCCCGGCACGTCTGCAGCTGGAAACAGAGCTGCCTTGATTGCTCTGCAAGTTGGCACTGGCCCAGCCATCTCCATAACCGAGAGAGCACGAGAGAAACATAATCCTTTCACTCTGAGTAACCAACCATGTCTTCTTTTCTCTCATTCTGGCAGTTGGTTGGACCCTTGTGCCTACCACCCACCACACGTGGGGACTTCTTCTCTGCCCTGTACCCTGTGCACGGCACTTCCTTGTCATGCCATCAACCATGGCTAGAGCGGTCCCCTGTTTCATGGCTCCTGGAACAGGTCACATGTGAAAGTGAAATTTTCATGCAGCTGCTTCCTAACCAATGGATGGTGGGGGCAACGTTACTCTTGGTGATCTGATTGGTGAATAATTATTGTTAAATGGAAATCCACAAAGAGTAGACCAGTTATGTGATGAAGGAACTTTTTTGTGTGTTTCTTAATTATATTTCATCATTGTCCTTACACTTGGCAATAATTGCATTTGAATTTAAATAGCAGCAGACAATGACATTCTATTTTTACAGTTTCCAGAATTTACGTTATATGAACTCACATCCTATAAAAAGAAGAAAAAAGGAAACAAATGCTCTGTTTAAGGTCAACAGTTACCGCTTCTGTCGTTTAGGCAATAATATGTTTCCACTGCTGGTTGCAGCTAACATTAATGTCACCACCCATTAGTCTGAAGTGTGTGTTTCTCCCGTTTCCTGCAGCCAAAGAAGCACATTCCACTGAAATGATTAATTTTTTAAATTTCTAAAATGAATTTAACAAGTCTCATATTTCACTGTCCTGAATACAAGGCTACCCTTTTCTGTCTTATGCTATTTCTTTTTAGTTAAATCCTATGAAAATAAATAAAATTATTTATGTATACCCTTTGTAAAATAATGGGGACTTTTTTTTTTACCATACTTCAAATAAGATTGTTTGGATTCTGACCTCTGAACAAAGGTCTCTATATTTTCTTCATCAGATTCAGAAATAGATTTGGGTTGGTTTCGCCAATACCCAAAGTCTAAGTGTAATGCTTGCTTTTCTAGCAGAGGAATAATGGGTTTATTCATCTGTCTCCAATTTTTAGATTAAAAATTAACTTCAGCAACAAAAAGCTAGTTTGGTTATTATATCATCAGAGCTAGAATATCTAGGCAAAATCTAGGACTCAAACCCTACACAAAATTTCCACCTTAGACTTTCTATTTCATCATTTGAATTCCACATAGATTTTAAAAGTCATCTGAGTCAAGCAATAACATTGTATTAGTAATATCAATCAACATTTTTCTCCATAGATTCCAATTTCCTTATGACTCTCTCTGTGTTCTGGTGATCTCAAGTCAGCATACAGAATCATCAGCCTACATACAGTAAAATAACAAGAAATCAGGCTAAAATGATACTACAAAGCCCACGTGGTAGTGACCACGGTAGTGTGAGATTATCTCTAGTCATTAAGGTCTTTCTGATCCCTGGTGATTAACCGAACGCTTCCCGTGGTGGGCTGTCCTCTGGAGAGTGTTAAACATACCTCTGAACGAAAGAGCCCCAAACCCGTTTATACCACTGATGGCACCCAGAGGCCAAGTGATGAGCAGACCTGGCAACCTGACTAACAAGTAAAAGAAACAGTTCTGGAGGTTCACGAGGTTTTTAGAAGTTTCCAGCATACTTTTCTTACAGGCCCTGCTTTTTGTAGACACGTTGGAAATATGTTCATAAACTTCAACTTGAAGCTGTCTCGAAAGAACCAATCACAGAGAGACTTTCCTGGAAGCCTGAAGCACCAAGTCTGCTTTTTTTGTGTGAAAAAGGACAAACAACGTTAGCATGCGGAAATGAAGGAACTGATCCTGGGGTTTCAACCTGACACTCGCTGGATTCTTTTCAGGGGGAGTTAGTCTGCAAGCCAGGTGAGGTTCAGAAAGAGGGCCACTGCAGTTTGTGCTCTCAGGAAGCCACACTTCATTCAAAGGCAGCTCAATTGTTTCTGTGTGGACTCTCCCGTGTGTGGAGACATTGTCTTCTACCTTTAACTCTAGTAGACATCAGTTCTCCCTCAGCGAACAAGGTCTAGGGTGGCTTCCAGTTCACACTGAGGAACAAAACGACCTGGGAGAAAAGTGCTTGGGGCCTTGCTGCAGGCACCCAAAACACTCCTTTTCATTTCTTTTCTTATGTAAATAGAAGAGAGAAACAGTCAGACTGTGAATCTCGATTACATGGGATGGATAAGGTCTTCAGACTTCCAATGCCTTTGGCAGACATTCTCTTCTCATCTTTCCTTCTAAAATCTCCATTAAGCAAGTATTCTTGGGGTTTTTCTGTGAACCGTCATTTAGATGAGCCTTTTCCTTGCTGTGTATTCTCTGCAAATTTTACTTGACGGAGCACATGATTTTGTGATTTGATCTCATACAATCATTTGCTTGGGCTTTAACACATGTGCTGGTTTTTAACTTTTTAATGCACCCACTCTTCACCTGCAGGGTCAAGTGCATACGTCTTTGTTTCCACAACCATTCATCCTGCTCTTCAGACTTCACATGTGGGGGGTGGGAGTGAACTTTGCCTCGTGGACGTGATAGTGTTGAATTCTTAGTGATGATGTAGTCCTGTGCTTTCAAGTGCTGGCCCAGCTGCGGCTCTTTTCCTTTTAGCCCTTGTGAAAAAATGACAGAGTATTAGTCACAAATAGTTGTAAGTGACATGGAAAACTAGGGTGAAATTTTAAGAATTACAGAAAGATAGGAGCTGTTTTTTCATATTGAAAAATTTCGATACCAAGAAATCACTTCATTTGATTTTTAGTAAGAGAGTTCCAGAATTTTTAGTCATTTTTTCACACTGAGAGGATTCAATCTTTTGGGGTTGATTCTACTAAAATCTATCAAAAGAAAATTCAGACAAATTCATAAACTATCACCAGAAGACAGGTAATGCTATGGCAAAGCATACAATTAGCTTTTCTTTCTAGAAGCTAACTTTGAAGGGCAATTGATATACAAACAATAACAATAATAATTATCTGCCATTTTGTGTATCAAAATTGTAAGTTTTGGGCAAAAAAGAACTAATGTTGGAGAGGGTGCACAAGGATAAAAAGACACAGAGAAAATTTAAATTGATACATTTGTCTTGATGTACCTCAATAGCCATTAAAAACTGACTCACCTGGGATTGTTCCACATCTTCCAAAGTGTGTTGGTTACACAGGATGCACAGAGCAACAATTCTGTGAGCCATGCACTTAATCTTCATGCATTTTGCTATGCATGTAACATCCTAAGGGGGGGCGGGGTGGAAATTTAAAACATTTCACCCTGCACCCAGCCTTGCAGTCTTTAGGAATACATACTCAATAAACAACAAAAATATGCAAACAAATTTGTGAAAAAAGGTGTCTCATCGGTGACATGTGTAATGACAACATATTAGAAACATCTCCAATATCCATTATGAAACTGATTAATTTTGTTTATCTACATAATGGGGTACTATGCAGCTATGAAATTACATAAATTTAGAGAAGAATGTATAATGATACTTATTTCACAGTATATTAATTATTAAATCCAGTTATTAAAATATATAAACAATGTAACCCAACTTTTTAAACCCAATTGATAAGCATGCTAGAAAAAAGCAGACACATTTTCTAGGAGGTATTCACAAAATTTTAATAATGCTTATAACTTGGGTGAGAATAAAGATGGCTGTTTTCTTCCTTGGCCTTTCATATATTTCCCCCCATATATCATAATAAATAACTGATGCTAATAGGAATATGTATGAAAAGGATATCAGCCCTGGGTCAGTGAAAGAATATGGCTCCCTCCCTCCATGGGGCTCTCTTCCCCTCCGCATGTGGGCCACTCACTGCTGTCCATCTGGCCCAGCTGTGCGCAAAGTACATGGTACGTTCCTGTGAGACACAGAAAACTGGTTTCAAAGTAAATTGGGGGAAAAGGTGCTTTTTCAAAATAGTATTAACACAAGTTAATATGCTTGACAATGTATGAGAAAAATGTCCTATTCATGATAACAAAATTGGGCTTTATATTGTTACCATTTTATCCACATATCATTCTATCTCCATATGCAAGGAAAATGTTAGATTTGTTGAACTGATAGGAAAAAAGTAAAACAACTAAAAATACCTGGAAAATTTCAGCAGGAAACCCCTTGGAGTGACTGGCACTGGCCTTTTGAAAGGAATGGTGTGGTGGATTTGGCCTGGAGGAGGAGATGACCTGGTATGGCTGGGAGAAGGCAGCATAAAAGAAAAATCCCTTGAAGCTGGGCCCCTCTACCCATGGGCAAGAGCCCCCTGCTCACCCCTAGTAACTTGCCCCACTGGCTCGGGGGTCAGTACAATCAGTGCAGGGTAGGAGCTCTGTCCTTGAGAGCACCAGAGAAATCCAATGGAGACAAATTTACATCAGGTTATCACTTTCCTTCCCCCTGCCCCCCAGATCATCACAGAGAGAATGACTTGTGGTCTCTAAGTGTCTCCACCTAATGCTGCTACTGCTTCAGAGGAGATCAGAACCCAAGGAACTGTTCTGTGGAGTTGGGGTTATCACCCATAGTGTCAGGTGCCTGGAGCTCAGAACCTGTGGCTCCTCTCCTACCCACCTCCTGAGCTAGTGAAGAATGACCAGGCCATATCTGGTCCTTCCACACCTGGCCTTATACAGTAGCCAGTGCCTCCCAGGTGAGCTCAGGTGCCAACGTGCCCAGACATTTGAGAAGCACAACTCTTTCAAATGGGAGACATCACAGTGTGTGGTAGATTCCACCTGACCAGAGAGATGACATGAGAAGGACCAAGAAAGCAAAATTAGTGTGATAAACATAGTAAGAGGGACAAGGAAGACATAAATGCAAAACAAGAGGAGAATGTAGGAGAAAAATGAAGAGTACAGATATGAAATAAAAACCTTAAGAGTTTAAGTAAGCAGTGAACTATAAACAGTAGATGATTTAAAGAGAGCAGAAGAATGAATTAAAGGATCAGGAAAACTCCCTGAGGAATGGAAGAACAAGAAAAAAATAGAATGTATGACAGAAAATCTGGAATGCAGAATTAGAGCATAAGTTCTAAGATCTAATGAGGAGTCCACAAAGAGAAGAAAATGAAATTTTAGAAGCAATATATATAACAAATAATGGGAATAAATTTTTCAGAATTAGAAGAAAAAAAATAAATGATTCAGATTAGAAGGCTCCATAGAGTGCCAAAGGGGAGAAATAATAAAAAAAATAAAGCAAAAACCAAACACCTAGTCAAATTATAGTAAACTTTTAGAGTATCAGGTCAGATTAGAATCTAAAAGCATACGGAGAGACTGTACTATTTACACAGACCAAATTTTAGCTTAATAACATGTTTTTCAACAACTATGGGTGCAAAATGACTACAGATTTGTATTTACAAGTATTAAAGGAGGCGAAATTAGAGCCTAGAAGTTCACAGTCAGCCAAGCTACCCATCATTTATCATCATTATTAAATAATTTACTGTAAATTACTTCTAGACACTCAAGGCTGAGAGGCTTTGCTACACAAAGACCAACATTGAATACAGTTATGGATTAAGTCACCTAAACGAGGGGAAAGATAAATCCAGGAGACGCTTAGAGGTTAAAGTTGGCAAGCATGTGTCCAAATATACTCATCCTTACAATAAAACTGCAGGGACCACCCTCACTAGCTAACAGGGATTGAGAGTTCGGATTTTACAAGTTCCAGATATGGGCTCTTGTTTACAAGAAGACAGCAAAAGCATAAAGTGCTGAAAAGGTGAATGCAAAGACTGTGAAAAGACATATCAGGAAAATACTCACAAAAAGAAAGTTAATGTCATGTGTTCCAGCCAGATAAAATAAAGAAACAGCAAACAAAACAAGATGAGTGGGGAGGCTCGATGCCTAATGATAGCCCATACTATTAACTAAGAGGGATGGCAATGCTAAAGGCTGTGCATCTCAAACAGCCTAAAAATACGAGGCAAAAGTTGAGAGAACTGCAGGAGGAAGTTCTTAAAAGATTATAATCAAAACATTTTCCTAAATAATTATTGACATGTAAATAGACAAAAAAGTCAAAAAATATAGTTAACAACAGTGACCCACTGAATATACAGAGTTCTGCATCCTATAATTTTTTTGAATACTGTATTTTGCCATGTATAATGCATATCCATGTTTTGTGTGCATTATACATAGGATTATACCCATGGCATGTAATCATTATACCCATGTACAATACATCTCCTTATTTTTCCCTAAAAAATTTGGACAAAAAAGATGCCCATTATACACAGCAAAATGCGGGGTATATGTTTTCTTTCCTCTACCTCTCAAAAAACATTTACAAAACTTGACAATTCTAGGCCACAAAAAAGTTGCAATTTTCAATGAATAGATCATCATGCAATATGCAATTATACAAGTCAGAGGCCAATAATGAACAGAAAAATAGCTCTGCTTTTTCAGTTCTCAGAACTCCAGGGAAATGCAATGCAGTCATACCCAGCAGGGTCCATGGTCTTATTTTTAGTTTCTTTGTTTGTAGCTTTTCCTGCTGTTTTACTTATCCAATTTTTTCCCCTAAATAATGAGAATTTTTGTCTATCATTCTCTCATTTGTGTATTGCTTGCTTTGTTACTTGACAACCATTAACCCTTCCAAAGTTTCCTTCTTCAGTCTTACAATGCTTTGCTTTTTAAATGGTACAATAATCGCTTAGGAGTTTACAGTATCGTGAAAATGGTCTCGGTTAGCTTTTATGGTTACGGACCTGAGTCTGGCATTCCCAGTGTTTCTAACATCAAAAGAAAGCCAAACAAAAGAAAAATCAAGCAAAACAAAGCAAAACCTTGCTGCTAAAGCAATTACCTAAGAGGGTGAAGTAGCCCTAGAAATAGAGCATCAGTGGATACTTACAATTGAATCCAATAATGGGGAAATTGGAAATTTACAAACACATACATTTAAACTCAATAAATACACAATTTTAATATCAGATTTTGTGGAGGGGGACTAATTAAAGCCAAAAAATTTGCAGTGGATGGTCAAAGCTCTTTGACACAACTTGAGCTTACTCTAGCAACAAAGTCTAACCTATTCTGATCCTCTGTCTTCTGTGAAACAAGCTGCTATATAGACTCAGTGTGAAAAAATAAGTAAATCAATCAGTTAATTAAATAGAGCAAAAAATTGCATATGATATACTTCTGTGATAAGCACTAGCACAGAGTCTATGAGTTGACAAAACAGTTTTCCTTTCTTTTACAGGATAGAGTTTTTAGGTGGAACTGAAGAAGAGTAATTAGCACTCTGGAATTACTCAAAATTACTCTCCTTACCCTTTGTTCCTAACGGTTTGTTCACTACTTGTTCACTGCCAGCTGGAAGGTCAATGGGTCTACAGAAACTTCTCTCAGAAGTAAATGAGAATTCATGGAGGGACACCGAGCTATTTTGGCTGGTAATTTGCTTGATTAGTTGCATAGAGCATATGTGTTCATATTATTCTCAGAGTTCTCTTGTGTATACTTCCAGATCAAGTGTCTCTTTTCCATATGTTTCTTATCCTTAGCCTTTCTTCCCCTTGGAAGGAGAGGGTTGCCTATAACAACTGGGGTTATATTTTTAGTTCATTTATACTATTTTCTCAAACACTCTTTTGTTCTTCCAGAATGAGGTGGAGTGTAACCGAATATATTTCTGCACCAGCCAAATGTCATCCCCACTTCTCTCCAGTATAAGCTGTGGCTCACTTTTTAAGAGTCTGTGCCAGAGTCCAGAGAAAATTTAAGTTACAGTCTCAGTTAAAATAGTCTCCTTTTTCTCGATCCAAAATCTCAATCAAAATGATGCTACTTTATACACACACACACACATCACTTGACGTACACACACATACTACACATGTCCTAAACTGTGAATACATATATATTTACAAAAAATATGTTTTAAAACTGAGACTGTATCAGAAAATACAGGATACATGCGCTCACAAACAACTTTTATTATAGGCTAAACCTACTTTGGCTTTTCTCTTTTTTCCTTTCTCAGTTTTTCCAAAAAGAATACATATCCACTTGAAATTTAGGGCACACAATTTCAAATACATTTTATTTTGTCCACATTTAACTATATTAACAATATCCTCCATCAAAATAAAGCCCTACAGAGTTAATAAACGCTGTGTAACCCAGGTCTCATTGGGTACCATAGGTAAGGTCTTTGTTCTCGTCATTTTGCTCTTTCTCTCGGTTTCAGCACCTGCCTTCTACGCTCTGGTTGGTGATGCCACATCGCCCCTTTGCCCCATGGGTCCAGCTGTGCCTTTAGGGGACAGCAAAGAGTAGAGCAGGATGCTGGAGAGCAAACACCAGAAATAACATGAAAAATAAGACAGTTGCAGGAGGTTTTGAGACAAATGAAAGGTCTAATATACATGTAACTGGGTACCTAAAAGGACAGAAGGAAAAAATAAGGCAGAGGCAATATGTTAAGATATAATGACAAGAATTATGAATAACTGATGCAAAACATCAAACAACAAAATGAAAAAGCTCTGTCACAGAGGCAAGATGAATACAGAGAAAACCCACATTCTAGGAAGTTCACAGACAAGCAAAGACAGTGAAAACTGCTAAACAGCCTTGGGGAAAGAAAATGACCTTTTCAGGAACAATGAGACATGCAGCTGGCTCCCCAAAGGAGCTATGGGAGCAATAAGATACTCCGATGGCATATTTATCGTGCTGAGAGATAATAATACCAACATGGAACCCTCTAATCAGCACTGGCTCCTCCAAAATGGAAGTGAAATACAGAGTTTTTAGAGAAAAATACTGAGATCATCAAAAGAAACACTACGTGGTGTTCATCAGGTGGAAAAAAAATCTATCCAAGAGGGAAAAGTAGAAATGTAGTGAAAGTGAAATACATGTTTAATTGAACTTATGGGGTGATGTTGGTTTGTAAACCCATCCATGTAAGTTTCCAGTATACAATTCAACAAAACATCATCTGCCCACTGCATGGTGCACACTTTGCCCCAATCAAGGGTTCTTTGGGTTCCCATTTCCCCCCCTCCTCCCAGCCCCACCTCCTTTCCCTCTGGTCACCACCAAACCATAAACTGCATCTCTGTGTTATGAACATATGGTTTTGGCTAATCCCTTCAGTTTCCTTCACCCAGTCCCCTCTCCGCCATTCCCTCTGATTGCAGTCCGTCTGCTCCATGTATCTATGCCAGTGACGAAATACATGTTTAAAATATACAGGTACATAAGTGAATATTGACTGAAAATGAAACAATAATGGTATCCTTGAGTTAAAAAACAATTTAGCTTTAAAATGCATGACAATTTTACCAAAAGTTGGGAGGGAATAAATAGAGTTAAAGTGTTCTAAGGCTCTAGCATAATAAGGGGAAGTGGTAAAAGCAATGATTTTTGTTAGATTGTAATGTGTCAAAAATGCATGTATTTATTATTGTTGCTAAAAGAGTAGTAAAAGTAAGTTTAACAATTTAATAGAGCAAAATGCAATTGTAATACAATATTTTGTGTTACAAAAAAGGCATGAAATAATAGGAAGCAAAACACAGATGGGTTAAATTAAAAATGAACAGTGGTAGAGTTGATAGGAACCTAAATATGTCAGTACCTACATTAAAAGTAAATTAATTAACTTTCCAATTAAAAGGCTAAGTCGCCAAGAAGCGCAATGCCATGTGCATGCTGGGAACTATGTGGAGGGCAACAGTTTTGTAGTTCTGTTCGATATGGGGGGCAGGGGGGCAAGTCACAGTCGTATCCCTCCCCTCATGGAAGGTTCCCCCAAATTGAAGTGATGAGATTGGACAGGGTTCACAGTGGGGAAAGGCAGCAAAGGTGACCTGTGGGGGGTGGGTGCGGGGCGAGGGGCGTTTGGCATTTCCATGTACTGTCGTTGCTTCTACACCTGCAGTTGATGTTCTACCTGGTCCTGCTTCTCTGTTCCGTGTTCTCTGTCCTGCATGTACCAGGGAGTCTCCTGATCTCCCAGGTCGGGGCGGGAGCGCAGTGAGGACATGATGCCAGGGACACACTCCCCTGACACTCACCCTCAGTGGGCGTGTCAGAGGACACTTGAATGCCTCTGTCCTCTCACAGTTGTCCATACATTCACGATGTTTTGTTTGGGGACAAGTCAGAATGCCGTCACCACACCCCTGATTTTGGAGGCAGCACACATTTGCTTGCAGGGGTGGCTGGTAAACTCTCAACAGTTCAGAGGTTCCTTTGTGAACAAAGCTTCTCAGGATTGTGTCGGTGGATTTGCTATACTCAGCCCCTCTGGAGATCAGGTGGAATGACGTTTTCTGCTGCCTCCAGCACCAAAAGGAAGGCAAGCCTTAAGCCATCCGGCTCTTGGAGTGCTGGGTGCAGCCCCAACCACCGTGGAGTGTTTTATTTGTGTAAATACGATGCTGATTTGGGTTAGGGTTAGGGTTAGGGTTAGGGGTTAGGGTTAGGGTCAGGGTCAGGGTTAGAGGGTTAGGGTTAGGGTTAGGGTTAGGGTCAGGGTCAGGGTTAGAGGGTTAGAGTTAGGGTTAGGGTTAGGGTTCCCCTCCCTGGGGCCCTCTGTGTGGTTGTTTGCGTGAGATAACAAGAAAACCCTCACCCTGGGAATGGGCCCGGAAGCCAGGGGCTTGGAAGCTGCCCAGCGAGCTGAAGCTCTCTCCCTTTGGGACCCCACAGTTTTAATGGCCCCTTTGGGCTGCAGACTTGGCGACTGGTAGCTGGGACTGCTGGTGGGAGAACTGCATATGTGCAGCCTCCCTGGCACCAGCGCCAGATCGACTCTTTTTGAAAAGCAGCTATTGTTTTGCTGCTGGGCTCTTGTCAAAATTGCCTCTCGGAACTGTGGGGGTCTCTGTGACTCCCCCCGCCCCCAGTCTGACAGTTCTGGGTAGAACATTGGGGTTTAAATCAACCATCTGCTGCTTATTGTCCACTTGTCCCATCTGTTCTTTATTCCTATTTCCTCTTTTTCTGTATCAAAATAATATATTATTTTTCTTTTGTTGGCTCACTTCCTACAGCACTGTATAATGTTTTTGTGGTTGTTTTAGGATTTATAATGTACATCTTTAATTTATTACAGCCTACTTCAAGTAATATTATATTACTTTATGTTTACTTAAGAGCCTTAAAATAATATACTTCTGTTTCTTTTCTCCCAGCTCAGACTCTTGTCATACATTTTACTACTGAATACACTATGTGTCTCATTACATATTTTCCTGGCTTTAAGCAGCCTATTATCTTTTAAAGAGATTTACAAAATAGAGATAAAAGTTCTTGCACTTACCCATGTTGTTACCATTTCTGGAGATCTCTATCCGTTCATAAAAATCCCTATTTCTATCATGTACCACCTCCTCCTGCTTGAAAGGAATGTCCTTTGGTTTTTTCCTAATGAGGACTGCAGGTGGTGAGTTCTTTAAGCTTTGCTATGTATGACCATCCAGAGAGAGTTGGTGAGAATGGAGAGCAACTGAAATTCCCATGTAAGCACTGGAGGGAATGTAAAATGTGCAATTGCATGAGAAAACTGAGAGTTTTTAAGACATTCAACAAACACCTCCAACAAGATCCTACCATTCCACTCTTATATGGACCCAAGAGAAGCTTTGTCTTTATTTGTAATATTCCAAACTAAAGACAACCCACCTGTTTATCAACAGGGAAACGGATCGACAAACTGGTCCATGCACGCTAAGGAATACTATGAAGCGAGACAAAGAAATGATTGTTGACGTTCTCAGCTAGATGGATACATTTTAGAGTCATTATTTGGAGAGAAAGGGTCAGGTGGAAAGAGGATACACTGTATGTTGCACGTATGTAAAGTCCTAGAAAATTCAAACTAATTGAGGGCGATAGAAAGCAGATCAGTGGTTGCCTAGGGCTGGCAGTGGAGAGAAGGATGGATCACAAAGGGGAATAAGGGAACTTTCTAGTCTCATTGAAATGTCCAGCCCTGGCTGGTGTAGCTCAGTGGATTGAGCACAGGCCTGCAAGCCAAAGGATCCAGGTTCGATTCCAAGTCAGGGTACATGCCTGGGTTGCAGGCCAGTTCCTGGCAGGGGATGCACGAGAAGAAACCACATATTGATATTTCTCTCCCTCTCTTCTTCCCTTCCCCTCTGAAGATAAATAAATAAAATCTTAAAAGAAATGTCCACTGTCTTGATTGTGATGATGGTTTTAAGCACATGTATAGAGATATATGTCAAAAGTGATAAAATTGTGCAAACTTAAATATGTGAAGTTTATTATACTTGATATTTCAATGTAAAATGAATAAAATTATATCTACTTTCATTTGAATAATCTGTATTCAGTATTGTCCATAATATATTAGATCTCAAAATGAAAATGTTAAGAAATACTACAATTTTTCTATACCTTGTACGTGATCTTTTCTGCTTTTTCTCCTTAAATTATTTAATTTTATGTACATGTTGATAGAGTATAGTTTCTTATCATTTGGGCACACTGGACTTTTTCTATCTTTGTTTACTCTCAGTGACACATATAAATTAATGGTCCTCAACTGGGAGTGGAGTGGGATTTTGCCCCTAACCCTCCAGGGGACATTTAGTGATGTCAGCAGACATTTTGGTTGTCACCTCGGAAGGGTGCTCTTGGCATCTACAGGGAGACGCCAAAACGTTACTAACATCCCAGGATGCACAGCACAGCCTGACACCAAAGAATTACCCAGCCAAATGCTGGCACTGCCCAGGGTGAGAAATCTGATGAACATTATTAATTATTTCTTTCTTATGTGGAATGGTAAAAAAAAAATAGAAATGAACTGATAGAAAAAATTTATTTTAAATGCAGAAAAATCCAAATAAGTAATAAGTTCATTTTGTTTCTTAGTAACAAAAGAAAGTGAAAGTTTACCATTGAAGCTATTTTAGAAAGTTCACACACTTAGGGTAATATAATATTATGGCCACCTTTTTAAAATAAAAAGGCTTTTATTCCAAATAACAGAGTCTCCTAAAGAGACTTAGAGAAACTCCCCAAAATGTTCCCAGTTAGCAGTTATATTTTTATTATGGAACTTAATTACATTTTCTAGTAATTTAAATAGTGATAATGCCCTAAAATACCTAAACCAATGGAAATCTTAATGTGAATTGCTCTCTCTCATTCCCCTAGGCCTTCTCAAACACTGTAGTTTTCACTATTCATTTCTCAGCAAACTCCTTTTCATGGAAACAACCAAGCAAGTATAAGGCAAATTATAGCATAATCAATAGAATAAGAATTTACAATATATTATGTAATATTGTGGCATTTTTCTAATATTTTAAAAACTATTGCTTAGCATAAAAGCAGCATTTCAAAGGACCAAGTTAGTATATATTTTTATGAAGATAATGAATTCAGTTATACTGGTTAAGTTTAGATCATTAAATTCAGTAAATTTTTAAAAATTTGTATACTTAAGACAATCAGAACTTCAAGAAATGTCTTGTAGTTAGTCCTGTTACTTTCAAGGTATCAGTTATTTGCCTTTTCATTATTTGTTATCACGTTACAGCTTTAATTGGGTTGACATACTCTAAACCCACTGTAAAACTGAGACACAAACACAGTCTCACAGACTAAGTTAAGATTAGAACTGGGGTATCTCGCTAAATGTTTTAGTTTGCCCAGTGGGGAAAAGAGAAACTCTGGAGCCTAATCGTGTTAATTAGCTTTTGGCAAACACAGCTACAAAAGCTGTGTATTTTGTACTTTAACAGTTATAAAATCCTATCTCCCTACTGTATGGAGGTTTAAGAAAGCATGCTGATAGCCAGAGCTCACCCTGACTGTTCTTGTTTCAATCAGCCTTCCAACTTGTTATTTCTGTGGCTTTCACCTTGCAAAGCAGAGGATTAGAAGGAAGATAGACCTGGGGCTGTTTTTAAAATTTTAACTTACACTGTTTCTTAAAAGGGATAACCACATTGTGTTAGCTCTACAACACCTTACATCAACTTACAGTTTCCATATATTGTGGAAACTGAAGCAAGGTTATGAAAAGAATCACCGATGCTGACTTAGAAATCATAGCGGAAAGAACAGAAATTCACCAGACAGTAAGGCAAGCATTGCTCCAATTGAACCTAGCTCTTGTAATCAACTGGAAAGGGCATGGTAGTAGCTCAGTTTCACCCGGAGGAGCAGCAGAGAGAAACACAGTGATAGAAATACTGCAGCAAGAGGACAGCCTAGGAATACACCGCAGTTGTGAAAAGAGAACCAGGGAGTGCAATTCCCATAAGCTTTATCTGTGTGCCATCATTGTTGGGCCCAGTGAAGAGAAGATCTCCCTTCAGCAATTTGGATGACCATCTTCAGATGGACAGTGCATGTACGTGTTGCAAATAAAATCAGTTGGCCTCTGGTCATAGGGTTGATTGCCATGAAACCACAGCACAATCACTTACATGTTGTGGGTGGGACATTTCAATGACAATTTTTCTTGTACATCCAAAGCAATTTGAAAAAGATAATGGCTGACTGAATTTTATGTGTCATCTCTATATAGCAAAATGTGATAAAAGTATTGCCACTATTTTTATTATAAACATGATTTAAATTTTGCATAGCTTAAATTCCCTCAATTTTTGAATTTAAAAATGGTGATTGATGGCCAAAATCTTTAAGTGGAACAAAGAATGTCTTTTATATACAAAAAATAAGGTATAATTTGCGGCCAAGATGGAGGCATAGCTGGACATGCTGTGCCTCCTCTCACAACCAAGATTAAGGACAACAAAAATATAAACCAAAAAAAAAAAAAGAAAACCCAACCAGGACAGAGAGAAAATTGAATTGTGTTGAAGTCCAACAACAACGATTCACCCAGACCGGTAAGAGGGGTGGAGTCGGTGGCCCAAGAAGTCGGATCGAGGTGGGATAAGCCAGTGGTGGTCCTGGGTGCACAGTCACTCCAGGTGCACAGGCGGTGGCATTGCCAAACGCGAGGTGGCCAAGCAGGGCACACAAGGCGGCAGACCACGGACACACATTCGTGCACAGGTAAACTAGGC
This sequence comes from Anoura caudifer, assembly GCA_004027475.1. NCBI lineage: Eukaryota > Metazoa > Chordata > Mammalia > Chiroptera > Phyllostomidae > Anoura > Anoura caudifer. The sequence continues at coordinate 317,282 of PVKU01000036.1, forward strand.
AAAAACAGGAAGCAAGACAGATCGTGCAATGCGGGGCCCTAGTGCCAGGAAGTGAAGCCTAAAAGCACCCATTGAAAATACTTGTAGGGGCTGAGGTGCTAGGAGGGAGTCCCAGCCTCACAGGGGAGTTCATTGGGGAGACCCACAGGGTCCTGGAGCATGCGCAGGCCCACCCACATGGAAATCAGCACCAGAGGGGTCCAGTTTGCTTGGGGGAAGTGGCGGAAGTGACTGAAATATGGCAGAGAGTGGAGCAAGTGCCATTGTTCCCTCTTGGACTCCACCCCCACATCCAGCATCACAACCCAGGGACTGGGCTGCCCCACCCGGGTGAATGTCTAAGGTTCCACCCCTCACTACATAACAACTGCGACCAGACAAAAACAAAACAAAACAAACAAACAAAAAAAAAACAAGGATGGCTCAAAAGGGAGAACAGACTGGGTCCCCAGAGTTAATTCATCTGAGCGACCAGGAGGTGGTCAACCTGTCAGATGCAGAGCTCATAGCACTGGTAGCTAACCTATCAGAAGCACAGTTCAAACTTCTGGTGATTAGGAAGCTCACAGAATTGATTGATTTTGGTTGCAAATTAGAGGAACAAATGGAGGCTACAATAAGTGAAATGAAGAAAAATGCACAGGGAACCAGTAGTGATGGGAGGAAAACTGGGACTCAAATCAATGGAGTGGACCAGAAGGAAGAAAGAAACAACCAAATAGAAAAGAATGAAGAAACAAGGATTCAAAAAAAATGAGGAGAGGCTTAGGAACCTCCAGGACATCTTTAAACATTCCAACATCCGAATTATAGGGGTACCAGAAGGGAAAGAGGAAGAGCAACAAGTGGAAAACAAATAATAAAGGAGAACTTCCCTAATCTGTCAAAGGAAATAGACTTCCAGGAAGTCCAGGAAGGTCAGAGAGTCCCAAAGAAGGTGGACCCAAGGAGGAACACACCAAGGCACATCATAATTATATTAGCAAAGATTAAAATGAAGGAGACAATCCTAGAAGCTGCAAGAGATAAAGGCAGAGTCACCTACAAAGAAGTTCCCATCAGACTGTCAGCTGATTTCTCAAAAGAGACCTTACAGGCAAGAAGGGGCTGGAAAGAGGTATTCCAAGTCATGAAAGTCAAGGACCTACATCCAAGGTTGCTCTATCCAGCAAAGCTGTTATTTAGAATGGAAGGGAAGATAAAGTGCCTCTCAGATAAAGTCAAGTTAAAGGAGTTCATCATCACCAAGCCCTTATTATATGAAATGTTTAAGGGACTTATCTAAGAAAAAGAAGATAAAAAATAGGACAGTAAAAAGACAGCAAACTCACAGATGTTAACAACCATACCTAAAACAAAAGAAAACTAAGCAAACAGCTAGACCAGGAGCAGGAACACAGAAATGGAGATCACATGGAGGGCTTGCAACAGGGGAGTGGGAGGAGGAGAGAGGGAGAAAAGGTATTGAGAATAAGTAGCATTGACGGTGGGTAGAAAATAGACAAGGGGAAGGCAAGAATAGTGTGGGAAATGTAGAAGCTAAAGAACTTATAAAACATGGACATGAACTAAAGGGGGGAATGTGGGTGGGAGGGGGTGTGAAGGGTGGAGGAGAATGATGGGGGAGAAATGGGACAACTGTAATAGCATAATTAATAAAATATAATGAAAAAATATTCCATTAAAAATAAGGTATAATTTGCCAACAGTCATGAACTCGTATGTATCAAAACCACTTTGCACTGAGACAGATAAAACAAAATCTGTCAGAAATATAAAGAAAAAAGTCATAGTAGAAAACATTTAAAATTCCCATCTCAAAAAATACCCAAAACCAAACATAGAAGATTTCAGTACTAGGATGAAGAAGCTTCATTATGCCTTTTCACACAGTGAATGAAGAATGAGCATTATTTTCAAATCCCATGGAGCATTAAATATGGGACATTGATCAATACTATCTAGGCACTGAAGAAAAATGTCAACAAATCCCTAATATTTAAAATGTATAGGTTATTTTTTAAATAATGCAGCATAAAAAGAATTAAAAATTGTAATAAAATGTTTTAACCAAAAATAAAAAATTAAAAAAATTAAATGGTGACTGACATTGTTACATCCCTGAGATTATTCCAGGGACATCCAAACTCCCATCTATTTCATAGTGGCCAAATCCTCCAAGACAAAGGTCGCTAGGGGAGCAAGCAAGGACACTAGCAGGGAGGGAGGGAGGCCATTTCAGGCTCAGCCTATTGAACATCTGCTTCATCCAGGAGTAATGCAGTTACTGGTGCCTGCCAGCCCCCCCGTGTTCTTTAATGAGGATGCTAGAGAACTAATAACTTAGTAACAGATGCATGGATGTCCAGGGAAAGATGTTTACTTCAACACATTTTCTGAATGGGACACAGGCCAGTTGTTCCTTTTCTAGGGAATTTTACCATCCATTATGTTTTATAAATAAATCAGCATTGTGCAAGTCTATGAATACTTATTTATCTCAACTACAGATTTTGTAATTATATGTTTTTATAAAATTATCATATACTTGGGTTGCCTCTTGCCTGTCTCCAATGCAAAGTCACATGGTAACTACCTCAATTCTACATCAAAATAGACTAAGCTTCATGTAGAAAAAATCCAAACTATGCAAGGCACTAGTAATTTTGTTCCAGGGTTTATCTCTGAACATTATTAATGATTAAAATACCTTACGATTGAGATAACCCAGCCAGACCCCTGTGATGTAACCAGGAAGGGCTCTCTGAGGGCACTGTGTGCTAACGCACGCTGGCACCACCGTAGTAACAAGAACGAGCATCAGGTAAGAGTTGAAAGACAAATTCTGTGATTCGCTTCAGGAGCACAAAACATCTCACTTCTGTTCAAGGTGGATGCATGTGGCAGTCCTCTAGAACAGTAAATAGTGGGAGTGACAGATGGGGCTTCTGAAACAGCTGAGGGGAAAGGAGGAGCTGTCTGAAGGGCAAGGTTACTCGTGTCAGTAAAGCGGGGGCAGGCTTGCCCCTGGACCCCAGGAGCTAAGGGAGCGAAGGAACAGCTCTCTCGTCATCTCCTACATTGTAGTCATTTTCTCCTGCAGCAGAGCAGCTTCCAGCAGATGACAAGAAATGTGGCTCCCACCACTTCTTAACCTCAGATCCACCGGGTGCCTACCACAGATGCCCAAAGAAAGGCTTAGACTCACCAGACTGGGCTGCATGCCCACTGCTAGGTGACGTATCTGTGGCCATAAGGACAGGTAGCCTGTGCTCTCAGCCAGTGTGAGAGAGAGCCTCAGGTGAGGGTAATAATGATAGCTGTCCTGACTTATATGATAATTTATTATTATGATTATAATATACTAAGATGACAATATACTGTATACCAGGTAGAAATCAAGTAATGTGCAACTATGGTAGTAGACTTCATCTCATGAACTACAGGATGGGAGCTATTATTATTATACTCATTTTACAGATGAGAAAACTGAAGCATAGAGAGTTTGAGTAATTTGCCCAAAATTTGAATGCAGCAGGATTCCGATCCAGGGAGTCTCTGAGCTTCAGTTCCTTTGGAAAAGCAGGAGAGGTGAGGGCTTTGAGACCCTCAGTGCACTGCAGCGCGCTGCTGTTTGACAGTGGCACTCGGTGGTGCTGGTCGTTTTCCTGAGTGCCGCCTTTTAGAGTCCTGACTTCGTTTGGAGCTTAACCAGCCTTACCAGGTCATGCTGGCTCTCGGTTTTATCTCTGGTCACCTGTGTTTGTCCCATGAAAACTCCAAACCTCCAACTTCCAAGGGACAGTCAGACATCCTCAGGCACCTACTGGTTTTAGAATGCAGGTGCTTTAGAGGATTAGCTTTTCTTACCACTTGGTATCTCCCTTCTCCTAGTCCAGAAGTAATTTAAAGAAATTTTACAATGTTCAGTTTAGCATCAGAGCTTATCATTACCAGTAAAAATTGCCAGAAAATGAAGTCCTATAAAATATTATATGTAAATAACAAGTATTGCCTATTGAAAGTGAACACTTAGTAAAAGTTGATAAACCTAATGTGCTATGCATGAAATGCACAGAAAATATCTAATTCTTAGCAGAAATCAAGAGCTATAAAACTCCATGTTAGTAGTAGGCATCAATTTATAGATTTGCTATTTGGTGTTTATAAATGTCAGGAGTATACCAGAAAATCTGAATGTAGAGGTGGTATTTTTTCACCCTAATATAGCATTTACATATATATTTAACTTTCCAAGGCAGTCCCAACATATGTTTTTGAATTTAGATTTTGTCCAAAAGGAGGATGAATGATTTGTGTCTGATTTCCTTGGAGATGGGTAAATTGAGAGATAAAAATGACGGAAGAATAAAGAGTTTGTCCAGTAACTTGGACATAAGTAAAAATTGGAATTATTGGAGGAACTCTCAAAGTCATCCAAGATGGCTGCAAGAGGAAGTAACTAGAAGCAGCTGTTGTCGAGGTGCAGAGGCCCCCTCCGTTCCTTTGGGCCCAGCGGCACTGATGGTAGCATCTAAGGGATGTATTGTTCTCTTCCATTTTCATCAACAGGGTGGGATGCATTGGTGGGCTGATGCTTCTGGTTAAAGCATTAAAACCTTTTATGTAAAATATGAAAAACATCTTAATGTGTTGATATGTTGACAAGAAAGTAAGGAATACTAGGAATGGGGTCCCAGTGAAGGCCGAGGACACCGAGAGGACTTGAAATCATTTTTTTTCTGAACTAAGTGAACTTGGATGCTAGTTTTCATGCATTTTGCAAAGTTTTGTGATAGACATCACCAGACTCTGATAGCTCAATAATTCCCAGACTTGGAAAGGCCCGTGGCTGAGTATGAGGAAGAACTGGAAATAACACCATTCTACCACAACAGACTTCAAGGAAAATGCCTGTGTGTCATGTTTCTTCTCAGTAGAAGGGAAACAATATTCCCTTGAGAACATGGAGTGATAAACCTGCCTTCCCAGAAAGTGAAAGCATGAATTCACACTACCGGGGTGACACACACACACGGACTAAAGGTCTCAATGTGGCTCAATGAGCCTGGGCTGTACCTACCGAAGCGAATGCCAACCTGGGATGTTTTTCTCCAGAAAAGTATTTCCACATATAAAGTTTCAAGGCACACTGAGCACCTCACACTCAGATAAAATCACAAACACAGAGAAACCAGACACCCTAAGCAACACTGGAAGAAATTACAAAGAGACAAATCTGCATAGGCATCATTCATGGCAAGCATAGGCATTTTATAAAAGGGGAAGGAACTGTAAATAATAACAAAGAAAAAAAGATTGGGGGAAGAATCAAAAGAATTCCTGGAAATAAAAAAATAACATTTAAAGTTTAGAATTTTTAAGTCAAATTAAAACCTAAGGAAAGTATGCAGATTTTAGTACTGAGTAATTAAAGAATAGAAAGTCTGCTGATGAGATTGAAGACAAGGAAAACACTTAAACGATTCTAGAAGAAGAGGAGACAGGTTGGGGCACAGGTGTTACCTAAAGGAATAATGGCTGGGAATTTGCCAGAATTAGAAAGATACCAAATCCAGATTCAAGAAACACAATGATTTTAAATAAAAATAAATACAATGTGAAATATAACTAAAAGCACAAATTAATACAAGAATTCTACACTTAAATATTATAGTGAAATTAAAAAGCAACAAAGGCAAAGGTCAAACATTTGAAGCAGCCAAAGAGAATTCTGATTAGTTGCCAAAGAGCAATAATTAGATGGACATCTCACATCTTTACAGAAAAAAACATGAAAGCTCAGGCACAGTGGAGTATGGATTTTAATACACTAACTGAAGGTAACTGTCAACCTAGAACTCTGTGGCCAATAAATATAATCTTTTTCAAGGATGAAGGAAAATAAACAATTTTAGATAATCAAACATTGAGGTTGCCAGCAATAAATCCAGATTAAAGAAACTCTTGACGGAAAAAAAAAAAAGGATGTTTCCAGATAGATGGGCTCAGATGTTAAAGGTTACAAAGCCAAGAGATTTGTACCTATGTGAGGGATACAAGGAAACATTCATAGACATAAGTTCCTTAGAGTGATTGTGAACTTGGACTCGAAAGCCAACAGACTTCATTGAAAGCTTGACTAGGGTACCATTTTTATGACCTCAGTGGGGCTTTTTTTGTTCTTATAAATTGGTAATAACAATACTTCCCTTGTGGGCTCTTGTGGGGATGGGATGAAAGAGCTCTGTTAAGGATTTGAAAAAGTACATGGAAGGCAGTGTATGTGTGTTATGTTTATTACGACTACCATATAAGACAAGAATGGCAATGTCGTGTGAGGTTAAAATATCTTAAATTGTATTAAAATGATTGCCTTAAAGGCAGGAGTGGTGACTATAATTATGTGGTTTAGGAGAGGGTAAAGATTTTAATTTTAAATTTTGATAAATAAAGTATGCATGTTAAAATTTCCAGAGAAACCACCAAAAGAAAAGAAAAAGAGTGAATACCTTCCCAAAAAAGTAAAGAAAAATGGACAAAGAATCTATCAGAGGCTGACGGTGGGTGGGTTCTATCAGTGAGAAGCACTTTCAGGAGTTCAGAAAGTGAGAGCAGGCAAGATATTAATGTGTTTCTTTGCATCCTGTTCTGCCTGGGATGTTGTCTCAGGCAGGGGTCCCCATTCCAGTCACCACCCTCCACCATAGACTCACTGTGATGTTGGTTTTAGCCAGCTAACCCAGCAGGCTGCACACACCTGCCTTCCCCGTTGGTCTTTCTCCAGCCTAGGGAAGGTAATAGATAATGATTTCCTACTGTCGTTAATACTGTCTCCTGGTTATTCATTTCCACTGCCTGTGAAAGTCAAGGTTGACCTTGAACAACAAAGGGGTTAGGAGCCCTGACCCCTTTCATAAGGAGTCAAAAATTTGCGTGTAACTTTGGACTCCCCAAAACATAGTTGTTCTTCAGTATCCATGGGCGATTGGTTCCAGGACTCCCATGGGTACCAAGATTCATGCATGTTCAACTCTTGAGTATGAAATGGAGAAAAGTGATGCATCTAGTTAGCCCTTCACATCCATGGCCTCCCAGGGATATAAAACAGTACCACTATTTATTGAAAAAATCTGCACGTAAGTGGACCCTTATAGTTTAGAACTGTGTTATTCAGGGGCCAACTGTATTATCTGCCCTATACGCAGAGTTGCTTCTGTTACTGTAATGGAGGAGCACCATACCAGGGAGCTGATTAAGTGTTTGTGATATTCCCAGACAAACCACCTGGAGGACTAGATGTGGACATGCCATTTACTACTCACATGACAAGGAAGTGCACCGAGGGTGGTAGGTCAGTGTGAGAGAGACCGCACCTCCTCTAGTCTGAGGCTCTTTATAAGAGGTCTCAGACCGACAAGGCATGTGGCCTATGGGTGACTCTAAATTACATTATCTCAATGTGTTCTTGCAGAAAGAAAAGATCAAGGAGCAGTCACAGGACATGAAGCTGCTCTCAAAAGAAGATAAAAAGGGAGTTACAATCCGTTCCTAAAACAATATGCATTTCCTCTGACCTGGCCAGCCCTCATCCCGGTGGTGGGATAGCCATGTCAGCATCAACCCCACAGTTACCTTTGTTGAATCCTTCTCGAACAGAATGATGATAACTCTATCAAGTTATGATAGCAAAGACAGTATATACTTAATAATCCCTTAATTCCTCTGTTCTGATTTCCAGCTCCCTGAGTAGCTTTTGGACCATAATGAGATGTTCCTTTTTGTTTCTAAATGGCTTCCTCGAGAAAGTGTACCAGTTGTGCCTGAGCAAGTACTTCATTCTTCGGGACAAGTATAGTCTTGAGTTTCCATAAGCTTTGTAAACAAACTTCTGCTCTAGGAAGGAAAATGTACTGTGAGTATGGATATTTAGATGTATGGTCTCAGTCACCTGGTTTCCCCCCGTGAGTCAGCAACCAGTACCAATGATTTAGAATCCTTTAGGTGGGGAATGTTTTTATTTTCAATGGTGCTACTTTCCACACACATTGTGAGAAAGATGTGTACGTTGGTTTTCCTGGTAGAAAGTTGAAGGCACGTTTGTTTTCTGGCAGGAATGGAAGTGTGGCCCTTGGAGATAACAAATGCCCTTTCTATCTCAATGTAGCCTTTTGCAGAAAAACCAAAGGAGGTTGAGAGTCTTAAATGACAGGCCTTTTAGTATTTCAGGAAGATCAACTCTCTTAAAAAAGGTCCTTATCTTTTTATTAAGCAACCTAAAAATTTCCAACACTAGCTGTTATATTTGTATAAACAGATGGAAGAAGCAATTTCACAATTATAACTAGATTTTGTGAAAACATCTGCAACTCTTAATTAGTTGATAAGTGTGCAAAACTTGAATGACAATGTTTGCCTTTGCTCAGTCTATTCTCTAAACAGTACTGCCCACAGGGGCTGATTGGGTGGCAGTCAGGACTGGCCCAAGGCAGAGGTCATTGAAGGAAAGTCTTCATGAGCTTCTCAAATGACATATTCCTACCTTCAGGGCCAAAAATTCTCAACACAAGATTGCATGACACAAAAGTATTTTTAATAAAATATTAAATTAAAAATGTTTGCCTTTGAGTTTAAAACTTCATGCCATTGTTTTCAGGCACCTTGTGGAATGCCACGTCCTGTTTAAAAATGATAAGATATTAGAGTCCACGTGGCAGATACACCACTCAAAGGCTTTACTTCTTACTGTAGAAAATTGGGTGCAGTAGAGAAAGTGAGAATACAAAAGTAAAAAACCTCAAAGGGCAAGTTGTGTGAAAGACATGAATCATTTGAGAGGAAAAAGTTCATGAAATCATCTAATTACTTAAATCATGAGATACATTGGGTAAGCCAAGGAGCCATTCATTTAAAATGCAAGGTGGTGAATGGACTCAGCTTCCTCTTCTGCCATTGAAGAACCCCATCATGATTGAATTAAAAAATTCTAAATGGGAAAATTAGTGTTGAAGAGAAAAAAGTACACCAATATAAACTCATAGGGGTTCAACATCTTAGAGTTGCAGGGAGTATTAGAGAATTGTTTATTTACTTATCAAATTCTTCCAGATAGATTAGACAAAATCCAGGGAGATGAAGTTCTAGTTCTACTAGTGGTGACTAGTTCTACTGCCTGGAGGCCAAGCCTGGTTCAGAGCTTGTGGTCTCCTTGTTACTCAAAGTAGAGTAAGTCCCCTGGGGACCAGCAGCCCCCAGCATCACTGGGGACTTGTGAGCAATGTGGAAGCTCAGGTTCCCTGCCCCCTGGCTCGGCTCAATCTGAATCTGCATTTTAACCAGATCCCAAGGCGACTCTCAGAACACTACAGACTGAGAAGCATCACATCATCTCACATTGCTCTTGAGCTGTTTTCCACAGCTGCCTTGTTACCTGAGGATGTAAGGTCCCGAAAGGCAGGAATTTGTTCTCTGCTTGGGTGTGTATCTCCTGGCAGGAAGTTACAAGAGGGGCAGGACAACAGTTTTTTTGTCATTTATTTTTAGTGTACAATAGAATACATGGTACAAAAAAAAAATACAGATCTCAACAAATGAGTCGATTTGTGCACAACATTATTATTATTATTTTAAATTTATTAGCCAGAACATTCTACATATACCGGTACTTCATCCCTGAAGAGCAAAGCCCTTTGAAGGAAATGGAGCCACCAATAGACTCACTTGACTGAGTGGATTCTGTACAATCATGATGTACTGGAATAGGTGGAAAAAGCCATCTGGAGAAAATCAGTTCAAATAGGTTTTTGGAAATAGGCAAGACATAAATAAATCATTTGAAAATGAACTTCATAAGCCTGGCACAAAGTATGCACTTTTAAAATACTTGTTGAATGGATAAAATTATCAAGCATGTTTTTACTGAACATGTGTCTTTATAATGTCAAAATATAAGCTAAAATTTAGGGGAAATGACCTCACTAATTGAATGTTTCTCTTCCTCTTGATTTTCTGCCCATGCTGTCTGCCTTTCCTGACTAATAAAAGGTTTTGAGTTTTCTTGAGAAAGGCAGGCTTACATGATAATTAATTGTCTCTCATTTTAGTGTCAGAGCTGCGGACTGTTGATGGTTCTAGATGACACTAATTGTCCAGGGCACCGAATGCCACAAAGAAGACATGGCTGTAGGGTCATGTTTATGCAGTTGTGGATTTAGTGAGAAAAATGCCAGTTTCAAGAACCACAGTGAGAAGTAAGCAATCAGCCATTTCCAGAACACGGGTAGGAGCACCCGCCCACTGTCTCCAGGCTGAGCTTGTATTTTTAGCTATTTCATCTGATTCTCTGTGAGATTCCTGAGCTGACAAACACTTCAGCTGATTGGGTATAGTCTATAATGACTCATGCATAGTGTTTTACTTTTTCATTTCTTTTATCTAAAGTTTCTGGGGGGATGTGGAGCACAGGAAGTGCTCATGTTTTACAGCCAAAAATGGTTATTAAGATGCTTTCCTCTACAATTTCCAAAGAGAAAATTATCTCCATCCATGTAAGGGACAGAAATCTTGATGCATTTCTAAATGTGTTTATATAATGAGGGTCAAGATTGTGCTTGCTATGGTAGCTACTAGTACTATGTGATGATCAAAAGCATGAAAACAGGCCTTAAAACAAGGAAACAAAAATATATTTAGCTAAGTAAGATGTATGCATGATATCCTAATGCCCAAGTCTCACAATAGTACAGAAAAGGCATATAAGTTAATTGGGTAACAGAGGAGGAAAATGTTAATGCAGGATGGAGTAGCTGGTGAGGCTGGGAAAGGAGAATTTGAGCTCAGCCTGGCATTTGAACAGGTGACATATTGTCAGGACTGAGGGATAAGATATTGTGGGTGGAGGTGAGCATCATGAAGGTTTGTAGGGATTATAGTTTCAATAAGAAGCATAAGTTATGTACATTTTATATTCAGATAAAAACATTTAAAAGTTCCTTCTTTTATCTCATTCACTGCTTTATGAATTGAACTTAGAATCTCACAGGTACAAAAATTCTGCCCACCCTAATTTTTTCCCGATGTGTTAAGACTAAAATGCACCCGTCCCTATGTTCTGCCCTTGACAGCGTTCTGACAATCTCTCATGGGGACGCCAACTTGAGCACGGCTTTCAGTCTCACAGATTGTCTCCTACTCTTCATTCCCAAGTACACTTCTACGTCTATTCTTTGCATTGGTCTTAAAGTAATATTAGAAAAGGGAAAAATAAATGCAAGAATAAAGACAACTTTTAGAAGGGAGCACTTACCACGACCTTTGAATAAGTTATTAAAAGGTCACCTGTGTGCCAAGTGTGCTCTTACCCATTGAAGGCTGGGCATTATATTGATGGAGTGACAAAAAAAAACCAACAACATTATTTCAACTGACGCTGAGTACAGTCTAGTTTTCAAGGAATTGGAATCAGAGATATATGTTATTCTACCTTAGGTATATGGGAGAAGGATCCTAAGATTGAAGAAGATTGTCTCTAAAAAGAGATGTGTCTAATCTTGAGTACTTTGCTTACCTACAAGAGAATCTCGAAGTGGTGCCAGTTTTATATAAAGTCTTAAAACTTTGATGACAAGAGAGGGAAACATTTCAAATAATCACTAGTTTAGTATGGTTACTAATGATGAAAATGGAAAAAGAGAAAAAAGAAAAAGAAAAAAAATGAAGGCCTGTCTCTTAATTAGAAAAATAAAAGCATTTCATAAATTTAAAGTGGTGTAAGATTCCAAACTTGTGTTAACTTTTAAATGCATTCCTGCAGCAGAGACACACATTTTTAGAGCAATCGCTCAGAGACTCTTAAAGTCAACATGGTCCATGGGGAATTATTTAGTAAAAAAGTTGATTTTTTTAAATTTGCCTTTAAAAGTATGACTATGAATAATCACTAAAAAAAAAAAAAAAACCTTTCCAAGACTTCAAGAGAAAGGAAGTGTTACTATTAGAAGATTATGTTTCTTAGCGTTTGTTTTAATGAAAACAGTAATAAGTATTGTTCAATCCATTTCTGAGGAATTTTGGCAAAATTCTACAGATATGCTCATGTGATTTAATGACAGCACTCAGCTGAAATGCTTTTCTTCTACTTCAATGCTTGTTATTAAAATTCCTTGCAAATCCAAAGAATTTTTTTCATGTCAGAAACAAAATTTAGTGTTCAAGTTTTATAGATCCTTGAGTTTTATCTATCAAATAATAATCAATAAAAAGGTTAAAAAAATACAAAAATACTAATGTGTGTTTTACTTCTTTATATCTACTAGGGAAGTGTGGATTGTTTTAATGCTGTTGTTCCATGTCACAGAATGAATTCCTGGTGTTTACTTGAGGACGTTCAGTAACAAAACACCATTGACACATGGAGACGCCCTCCACCCCCCCCCCGTTGAGAGGTCCTGCGTGCAGGGATGCATGTTCTGGTGTGACTTTGTGTGCTGAGAGCGAGTGGGCTGGGATGCAGGCATGAACAGAAAAACACTTGGAAATGAAGATTGTGACACTGCAGTGCCATCAGATCAACTTTTCCATCTGGCCCAATTTGGCGACCATGTGAATGCCTCTGTTTTGCCAAAATATGACTAAAATTAAACACGAGATTTTTCTGGAGCTAAGTCTTGGGCAGACCAAAGTTTTATTTCAAGGGGGAGGGCATGATCTATTTCTAATTAATGTAAACTCCCAACTGATTAATATTTTGTTTTCAAGGTTTATAAAAACAACGGACTTATAAGGCTGTTGTTAAGGGATTTATGAATGCAACAATATCCACAATCATAAGCAAATATCTTATTTACAATACAAGAATGTAAGAATATACATCCCCTCTATGTGATTATATTATTGGCACATTATCACGGAAGGGATGACTTTATTAATTATTTCAGACTAAAGTATATAAAAAAGTCTATTAACCTGAAACCAGGCTATAGTCCACATGATGAAAGAAAAACTTTCAGTTCTGTTATTTCTAAACAATAAAATTGATTGGCTCTCAATACCTAATCAAATTATCATTTAATATTCTGCTGCCATTGATGATTTATACCTAATAATAAAAATGTGATGGTTTTGGGGGGCACTTGAGAAGAGTGTGGGTGCCATAAATTCTGCAAGATCCCAGTATAAATTTCAGAAATTTTAACATCTTTAAATGTTAAAACTGGTTTGCCTTCCCTTCCATGTGGTAGTCATACAGATTAAACACAGACTACATACATAGCAACCTAAATAACTAGCAGAGAATTTCTTTCCTGCTTAAATAGCTTTTCATTAGTAGAAGCTTCCTTTACACTGGAGCAAACTGGCCTTCAATAAACTGAGTAATAATGTGCTCTAAAACTATGTAATAAACCAATTAAAATAGGAAGAAAATGAGAAGAAAGACAAAGAATGTCAATACAAAATAGTCATGTAATGAAAATAAAATATAAAAAAAGACAAAATACCAAAACTTACCAGATTCAGTGAAAACAGTGCTCAAAGAAAAGTTTGTAGTGGTAACTGTATGCATTTAAAAAGATCTTAAATCAATACCCTAACTTTATGTCTCAAGAAACTAAAAGAAAGAAGAAATTAAGCAAAGTTAACAGAAGAAAGGCTTTGATGAAGACTACAGAAGAGATAAGTGAAACAGAATAATAAAACAATAGAAAAAAATCAACAAAACCAAATTTAAAAAAAAAATAAAATTAACAAACCCTTTGCTAGACTAAGAGAAAAAGACTAAGATAACTAAAATAAGAAATGAAAAAATAGGACATTACACCTGATCTCACAGAAATAAAAGGAATTGTAAGAGACTACTATGAACAATTGTACTCCAACCAACTGGATAAACTAGTAGAAGAAATGGGCAAATTCCTAGAAACACACAATCAACCAAAACTGAATCATGAAGAAATAAAAAGTCTGAACAGACTAATAACAATTTAGGAGATTGAATCAATAATCAAAAACTTCCTCATAAAGAGGAGTCCAGGATAAGTGGCTTCACTGGAGAATTCTACCAAGCATGGAAACAAGAATTAATGCCAATCATCCCGAAACTCTTTCAAAGACTTGAAAAAGAGAAAACACTTCTGAGCTCATTCTATGAGGGCAGCATTGCCCTGATACCACAGCCAGACAAAGATATTACAAGAAAACTATAAGTCAATATCTCTGATGAATATTAATGCAAGATCCTTAACAAAATACTAGCAGAATTCAACAGCACATTGAAAGGAATATACAATATGACTGAGTGGACTTTATTCTTGGAATGCAAAATGGTTTAACATGAAAACCACTCAATAGGACATACAACGATAAGGAAATGAAGGGCAAAAATCATGTGATGATCTCAATTGACAGAGAAAAAGCATTTGACAAGAATTTACATCTTTTTTCTCATGATAAAAACACAAGCTAGGAACAGAAGGAAACTACCTCAATATAATAAAGACCATTTAAGAAACTCTCTCAGCTAACAAACTTACTGGTAAAAGACTGAAAGCCTTTCCTCAAAAATCAAGGCAAGGATGTCAACTCCTGCCACTTCTATTCAATATAATGTTGAAGTCCTAGCCAGAGCAATTAGGGAGGAAAAAGAAATAAAAGGCATTCAAATTGGAAAGGAAGAAGTAAAATGATCTGTTCTTGGGGGACATGATTTTGTGCATAGAAAACCCCAAAGATTCTTTACACACACACAAATACACACACCATTTGAAATAACAAATACATTTAGCAAAGTCGAAGGGTAGAAAATCAGTATACAAAAATCAGTTATGTTCTACATGCTAAAAGCCAACCATTTCCCCTAAGGAAATTAAAAACACAATTTTATTTATAATAACATTGTGGTGCAAAGAATATATATCTTCTATGGTGAGGCCAAAGGACCTGAGAACTCAATGGACATGACTGGTCTCCTCCAGGGAGTAGAGAAAGCACTTGTCACAAGGACCAAGCCTGCAAAGGGATGAGAGCCTCTTGTCATTGTAGAAGGTGATAATGCTTGCTTTCCACCAAGGGTAATTTCCTCTCTTTCTCTCTGTGTCTCCACAGTACCACAATAGTATCTTTAAACAAACAAATGAACAACCCTGTGTGACTTCACAGGCTGTGGAATACATCATATAACCTACACAGAACCATTAGGATGTTTTTCAACTCAGTTGAAGAGGATATTGTGTTTTCTTGACCTCAAAAGCTCCCCAAACTATTATAATTTAGAGATGCCAGAGGACTCAGTAATGAACACTGCAGAAGGCAAAGGAAACAAACCAAGACAAAGCAACCGGGGCAGTAATGGACCCTCTAGCAGGACTGCAGAGCAGGCGCTTAGAGCACCACCCAAGCTTTGTGGCAGTGCCAGCTGGTTCCACAGGACTGGCTGGACAGATGTCCACCTCAGCTGGCCTGGCTGTCACAGACTCAGTTTAGCAAGCAGGACCAAAGCAACTACGTCTACAGAGAGCTATAGACTTGACTAAATCTATTTCTGACATAGGATTTTTAAAATTTATAGGTAAAATGGAAGTGTTTACATTAACAAAGCTCAATTTATGGCTGAACTCATTAAACTGAACCATTGAAAGGAACAAAGCGTTTAAAGTCAGTTTGTAATCCTATTTGTTCTCATTTTCATTAATATTCTGAAATAACTTTTCTACAGTAAATACTGAAGGAAATTAATCGTATTCATGCAAGGAATTTGATAGAGCATTTAGAGAGGAAAATTAATGAGAATATTTTGTTTCTGTATTTAACCAAAAAAGGTAAGTTCTGAAAAGGTATTTCATTATCCACCCTAAAATTTTGGCAACTATGAATAAATGAGCAAAGAAAATCCATTCATTCTTCTTCTTTTTGTTGATAACTGTGGGAGACATGGTCAAAGCTAAATTCCCCAAGTGACATGGGAAGATAATATTTTATTATGGTTTTGAAAGTATTCATTTTAATTTCTTAAAAATAAATTGTGCATCCAGAAGTTGATGTAGAAAAGCAATCTCATTAGGTATCTTATACAAATCAATGAGGAAAAATACATTGTTTACTTTTTACCAAGACTGTCTGTTTTATGAACTTGGAAACCAAGGACGTTCCATGAATTTATTGTGTTTATTATTTTTTATTCCATCTTCATTGTATTGTTTTCCATTACCATTTAGTCCCCTTTTCCCCCACTGCCCCCAATCTATTGTGTTTAGAAGTTTATCAGTCAGTGCTGAGAACTTCCAAGGATACACGATTTTAAAGTTACTGTCACAGTCCGGATGCCAGCAGAGCACATGTCTCCTGGATGTAAGACAAACTCTTGTTTTCGTCATGGAGCAGCATGCGTGCCGCACATGTGCTCGCCCCCAGGTTACGTGGGGTGATGCATATGGGTGTATGTGGATGTCACCCATGCCGTCGGTGTGCATCACAGCAGAGAACACACACACAGGACCAGAATCTTTTTAAGTGGGCAAAGGCAAACCTGTCCTGTGCTCTGGAAGAAGACATTATCTTTGTGACCCTGAGCAGCAAGAAAACCTGCCCTTTGTTCTAAATAGAGACACTCTATTTTTCAAGTCTGTTCACTGTGCACACATCTTTGGAAAGATAGTGTGGGACAAAAGGGCAGTGAATGCCTTGCTGTTAAAATCCGCAGAGACACGAGAGGCAAGTGGGGAATTTTCTTTCAGCACTGGGAGCAGGCCAGTCCTGGAGACAGCTACTTAGGTAACTTGTAATTGTGTGAAATGTAACTTACTAGATTTTATAGAGACATTTTGTCCTCTTTTAAATCGTATTTTCAGTGAGTGAATGATCAAGAAGCAATCCCATCTATAACTATGCCAGTAGTAAAAATAAATTTGAACATTCATAATAATTTATGTTTAATTTCTATTTGGTTCTACACATTAAGAAATTTACTGAGTCAGTGAATCAATAATAGTTGCCATGACCAATCTGGGGTTTCATATGGGGACAATCTGCAGAATCTCGGACAGTCCTCTCTTTGAAGACCTCCATGCCAGGATGCTGAGCTAAGGACTCATTTGTGGCCTCCGAGGATAATTTGTCAAGAGGCCCTTCATATAATTTATTTTAAAGTCAGCTGATTTGGACCCTTCATTGCACCTGTAGAATACCTTCATGGCAATGCCTAGATCAGTGTGTCAGTAACTGGCAGAAGGTGGGCCAAGGGAGAGGCATTTGGGGGCCACCAGAGAATTCTTCTGACCAGCCATCCCTCTGGGGCTTTCTGAAAGTGTCTGCCTTCCCCATCAGCACTTCTTATTTACATGCTCCTCCTGACACATTTATTTCCTTTCTACTCCTAAGCTGTTTCCTGTGGCAGGAAGGGACATGGTTTTTCTCTAGCCCCAGAGATAACAGAGTCGGGAACTGTCGTGGGCTCCGCCTCTTGTACCCAATGGTATCAGTCTGAGAGAGTCAGCTGCATCCCAGTTACTTTACCAACTTTAACACCACTAACAATGTATATTCACAGACAGACAATGCTGGCATTGGAAATAAGAACCCTAGGGACTGTCTGGTTCTAGGAACTATGCCAACAGACCAGTAGGCGGGAAGGAGTAGTGTCCTTTCTTCTTGTCCAACTAAAGGACAGACAGAAGTTTGCTGAGGAAAAAGCATGTGACCTGTTGGTGTTAATTGGCTTAGGCCAGTTGTTTACATATTGTGGTAGTGGTGGTAACAACCAAAAATTTGGTAAAGTCATAGGTCAGCAATTCCTCCCAGACTTTATACAAGATTACAACAAAAGAAGTCTCAGGTGAAATGCGTCACACATACACACACCTATTAAGTGTATATTGCTCACACCAGAAAAAATGTATACAACCTGTTCTGTTGTCTTTGATGGAGTGAGTGCCAGCTCTCTATCCTTGTAAGCCATCCGGTCTTATCTTGCACAAAGCATCACTGAGGCAGGCTCTGACATTCCACAGGCCCCTGTGGTCCCCTTAGTCAGAATCCCCCACATTCAGTTTACCCAGAACCTGTCTACAGCCTCTGCTACTGCTTTACCTTACATAGACTCCTCAGTATAGAGCCTACCAGTGTCTATAATCATCGGTAAGTCATCTATTGTCCAGCCAAATGGTTTTCAGTTTTGTATTCATAATTTGCAGTTGGATGGCTTGCCTATGCTCTGCTCAGAAAGTGTTTGTTTAAGCAACAATTGCTTGACTCATGGAAAGGGTCCATGACTAGATGGGAGGAGATGGGAGCAAGGAGGGATAAACATTCCCTTTGGGGTCAGAAGGAGGAACATTTTTGTTCCTAAAATTGACAATAGGAAAGACTGAAAAGTGGATACAAATAAGGTTGTAGGTGTGGGCATGGAAAGTTAAAGGCACTCATTCCTGTTGGACTCTTTTTTATTGAAAAGGAGGAGGCAGAATGGATGGAGAAATGTGCTGGAAATGTGTAGAAAGCTTTAGACGTGCAGTATAGGTTTCAAATAGTTGCTGTGGGATACGAATTAAGACAGAGCGGGAAACAGAGCAAATAGTTTCTCGGTGACATTAGGGACCTAACTGCAGCTGGAGAACATTAATTTTAACAATGACAACGCAATAGTACTGGGACCACTTGGGGAAAGCATAGAGATACTCAGCACTCAGTAAAATGAGCAGTGTCCCAAGAAGATAAGAGGCCACAACCAACACACTTACAGATATGCTCATCCAGTGATACTTTCCGACACCGTCTATTCACCATGCACAGGAAGCTTATGAGTTTCTCCACTAATAGACATCTAGCCCTCAACCAGCTGCCATAATTTCGGAAAAACATAAAGGGATGGGAAATTAGTGCGAGGCAGTTCTAATAGTGAAAGAGGAGACAGTGAATACGGTGATGATGAGGGTCCAGCTTCCAGAGAAAGGATTTTCCAAAGGAGGGTGCACAAAAATGTTTTTGGTCTAAAAGCATGCCACAAGTTAAAATTTTATACCGAATTCTAGATTTGGGTCATGATTTTATTCCACTGGCAAAATAATATGTGTAGTAGAGGAGTCCTGAATAGTTATCACATTTAATTCTCATAAAATTGGATAAATATACTACTTTATATAACTTTGGGAGCATATTTTACTTTATAAATGTGACATTTTTATCAAAAAGAAGTCTCAAATTCCTCTTCCTGCTTGAGAAATGTAGTTGATAAGAGTTACTAAATAGTTCTTCTTACCTTTTTACTAAAGCGTTGGTAACTAAGGAGATTCCTTTCCAGAACTGCAAATAGCTGGATGATCAGCGTCCACTGCCTGTCTCCCACACAGAGTGCAAATCGAAAAATGAAATCTTATTGTCTTGCTTGCGCATCCATAAGAGAGGGCCTCAAAGTGATCTATGGTTTCATCACTAGATATTTATGAAAATTGACCAAGTTATATTGGGGGTTTACCAAGATATTAGCAACGTCCAAAATAAAACAAGTTCTTCCATTACTATGTTCCAAGGCATTTTAAAATATGCTACAATCTTCATATTTTTTTGGAACACTTGTAATTGAAGAGGAAATTATTCAATGAATTAAAATTATTCTCCATGGCCTGTGGTCTATTTTCTTTATTTTTAACCTCACATTATCTACCACTGAGCTACATTTATGACATACATATTGAAGTTTCTTTCATTTTGGTAAATGCATAATATGTTTTAGTTTTTGAAGAAAGATGTTATGGGGAAAAACATTAAGTCTCCTGTTATTCATTACAAATGTGTTTCTCTATTCCAGTGCTTGTTATAGCCAAGGACTTAGCAGGTAAAGTCCAAATCCATGTTTCCATTTATCATACAAAGGGATTTCCTGGACTCTTAGCTTAAGTGAAATAATAAAAGTCTCCATTATATACTTCTACTTAATAGTATAACTTTGTGGCTATGGATGGATATATTTTTATCCGCATGAAAATCCCTAATCCATCCATACAATATGGAATAATTAGAGAAAGGAAATCTGAGAAATTACTTCAATCAAACCCTAATAAAAGAAGCAGCCCAGTATGAATATCCTTCCAAATTGGACAGCGTTTCAACGCAGAATTAATAGAAAGTGGCCTGTGTGTAGACTCCACATTACAGCTCCTCCACTGCCCACCCTCAGCTCTCAGGCTTGCCCGTGGCAGACATCTCTTTCCTTCTAAATGTCACCTACTGAGAGGTTGGCCTTCCCCTACCTCCCTTCTCCAGCCTGGGCCCAAGCAATGCCACTTCTCACAGTGTAAGTGATCAGGACTTCGAAATGATAAAGAGACAGTGAGACTGGAGAGTTCTCTGCTTTCCAGGCTCTGAACTTGAGAGTATTCCTTTGCACCCCAAAGAGGAGGACTATGTGAGGGTGCTGCCTGCCACCTTTCCCAATTCAGACCAGCAGAAATAAATTAACTCTTAATTCATCCCAGAGGACTTATAATGTGCTATAGCATCCTTTTACCCCAGTCTCAGCCTGTCCCATTCACCAGTGTAGATACATCCACATAATAAGGGAACTGGGGTATTTCTGCACTTACTAAATACTTCAGTGAGTAGCAAGTTGGTAACCTGTCAGGCCAGAAGATTAAAATCATACATAATCATACAAATAGAGTGACTCTGCTGACAGGAAATTATGGTTTATTCCCAAGTTACTTTCTATACTTGTAGTCAGAGAGAGAGAACAGCAATTGTAGGAAGAAAATCTGGACAGATAGATGGTGATCCCTGAAATAATGGCCAACAGTTTTCAGTGGTTTCAACATACTAGGTAATGTGCTAGACCATTACATCCACAATTCCCGCTCAAATACATGTCCAAGGTTACTAGTTCAGTAAGTGATCAAGGTTACTTGTCTGGTAAGAGGCCTGAGCCAAGGTATCAAATGATGTCTCTATGATGCTAAACCCTCCATGCTCATTTTATTTGTTGCAGGTCCCCATTACACTTTTAAAAATTATTGAGAATTCCAAGGAGCTTTCATTTATGTGGAGTAAACATCTATCAATATTCATTCTATTAGAAGTTAAAAATTAAAAGTTTAAAAATATTTTGTTGGGTAAATCATTTAAAAATAAGAATATTAAACC
This sequence comes from Anoura caudifer, assembly GCA_004027475.1. Taxonomy (NCBI): domain Eukaryota; kingdom Metazoa; phylum Chordata; class Mammalia; order Chiroptera; family Phyllostomidae; genus Anoura; species Anoura caudifer. Next base: position 338,405 of record PVKU01000036.1, read on the forward strand.
CACTGCATGGTAACATAAATACAATATTTTATGAAACCAACTCTATTTTCTAAAAAAATAGTGAAAATAATGGCATTGGTTTACATGTTCAAAAATGTTCGGCTTAACACAAGGCAGATAGAATCAGTGCTTCTGTGTTCATCTGTTGCAAAATGTTGTTCTGGTTGAGGTAGATAAAGAAAATATGACCTCACCTGGATATGCAGTAGGAAAACGGAAGAATGTTTTAACAACATTTTCAGATAATTGTAAATATTCTTCTTGGATACTAGGCCAAAATCTACACGTGGTGCATTCTGATAGTTGCACCGTGCCTCTGAAATTAATTACATCGATCAACTTAATGTGCCCTATTACATCAAAACCCATTGGTCTCTCTTTCACTTTGATGAATCTTTTACCCATAAGTGCTTTTGAAAATCTCATTCAGTGGCCATTGGGAAAATATTAGTTCAATGACTTACTCAGATAGAGCTCCCAAATGTTGGCACAGTTCTTTCTGTAACATTTTAAAAATCACATTTTAAAATATTATTACCAATAATATCAATAAAATCTCTGAATTTGAGGAAGGTGTTGAGCTCCCGAAGATGGCTGTAAGTTTTCTGCGCTTCTAATTTTCACTTGAAAGTCTAATTTTTCCTAATGATATATGATACTATTTGTTCTGTCCCATCACTGACATTTTTCAAGAAAATATGTGTCCGATACCCAATTCTGAGTAGCATGTCTCTCAATCATTTTTTACAAGTAAAAATGGCATCCCATGGAAATAGAGAACAGCTTAGGTCTCGATCACACAGGGGCTTTTCTAGAGACAAATAGCGTACTTCAACATGCGCAGAAGTGCTTTGGATATAACTTCATCTTGTCACATAGAACATTAAAAGCATGTGTATCAAGAGTTATCAATAAAAATAATGATTTTTGCTGCTTTAGAAAAATGGACATCCTTAGTGAAACTGGCTTTTTTTCTTTCCTTTATTTGATGTGTTGAGAAGTGAAGAATATCATGGTCACTAGCACTATTGGTGCCCTGGCCTTTATTTTGGGGGAAACCAGCAGTTTGCCCATTTCTATTGCATCATTCCGTGTAAATGACAACACAGCAAAAAAGCATTTTTCTTCTCCTGTTTCTGCTCCTTTTTCTCCTTCTCCCCCTCATCTTCCAGCTTCTCTTCCTTTTTTCCCTCCTGTTTCTCCTTCTGATTTTAAAAACTTCGGCTTTGCACCCCCCTAAAAGGATCTTAGGGGCTCTGAGGGGTCTGTGGACCACAATCACTGTGAAGTATTATAATGATATGTTTTAGGATATCTATTTTTCTTCTTTGTCCCTCCCTCCCTTTCTGTCTTCTCCAAATTCTTTTCATTTGAGTTAGACATGGCAAAATATCTGAAGTCCTGGTGGTGTTAAATGATGAGTCTCAGCTATTTGTTAGCTGTGGGATCTCAGCTGACATGATAAAAGTGCTTAAAACTGGTATGGAGTCAAGCTTTATTTTCTGATGCATTGGAACACCTGGCCTTTCTATTCCCAAGTGAATATGAAGGCTCCACTCTTTGACCCACCTGGTCCAACATGGAAGATACCACGTACACTTGGAGTGGGAACCTGAGCACTCGTGGTGAGTTGGAATCCAGAAATGCTGTGTATAAAACACACAGTGGGTTTTGAAGACCCAAGAAAATGCATGCAAAACAACCTATGAACATTTCTACATTGATTATATGTTGAAAGGATCATAGTTTGGCTCTGTTGAGCAAAATAAGAGATATTATTAATTAATCTAATTTAAATAATGTAATGTGGCTGCTAGAATTAACTTTCGTATGTGGTTTGTATTATATTTCTGTTGGACAGTGTTGTTGTGGCCATTGAGACCAAATATGAGACTAAATCAATGGTCATATATAAACGAGGGATCACAATTAATTCAATTATTTTTATTAGCTCACTAAAACTCTTGTCAGTTGACTTTCCAGGGGAAACTATTTCCATTTTATCTCAGTTTTAAATTGTGTAATTAAAATACTCTCAATGTTGATTGACAATGGAAGGCATGAGGCTATGGCTACATTGCTTTCATTAATATGATTTACTTTTCTTAAGGAATCATAAGTGTGCACACACAAACAGGCCTTTCTAGTAAACTATAGCAGAGACAGAGAAAGAAAGTAAGAGAAACGCTGACTACAGGAGGACCGATTTCCTTCTATGTTTGGAGGACTAAACACTGAGAACAAGAGGTCAGAAATTTCTAATAAATATTATTCCCTTCTCTATGCAACTCCTTCTTATTGGTCATGAAATATTTGTTATTTTACCAAGAGGCTTAATTCTGACCTGAGTTTATTTTATAACCAATGTTAGTAGAAATGAGATATCTAGAAAATATATTTTATTCATTATATATTTTTCATTTTAAAATAAGCTGTTTGAATCAGAGACACATTCAAAATGTTTACTGTTTCTATACAGTGAAAGTTAAGAATATACTTGGAAATATATATGTGTAATGTGTTCTTTGTGATAAAAGGTCCGTTTTAATTTTCTCAGCTCAGAGTTTATCATTCTTATACTTTGATGTGAATTTTCCCTTACTAGTATGCTGTAGGAACTAAGAATATTTGTGAAATTAGCTTTTCAAAAGGTGTACAAAAATCAAAGGCAAACAAGAAAGTTTATTTTATTATGGTTTGTAATCACTAGAAAATGTTTGGATGGCTGCAGAAGGCATGATAAACGTTCAATCATTTTAAAATTGTTTTAAATAAACATGCATCAAGTCCTAGAATTTTGTCTCTTTTGAACAGGCTGTAAGGAACATCAGCTACCTTAGGAAATGACCATCTGTCGGGGCTTGAAAAAAGTCAGACACCAGCCAAAGACCTGCGGGCAGAGTGACGATGAAGGAAAGCAGAGATGGACATCTCGGAGAAATTTGGAAGAATCTGTATCTCATTCCCATTTCAAATTTGGCAGGTCTGATGAGACCCACTGACTCAGGTAAGAATTTAGTTCAGGCAGACAGAGGAGTGTGCTCAGAAAAACAGTGAGATTGAGAGCATCTGGGACAGAGGAGGACCAGCATCAGAAAATTTGGGCAAGACCAGCACATGGATAGAGCTGGTCAAAGTGTTTCTGGGGGTTGAAAACACTTTTGTTAATTGTTTGGACTGCATTACATAATGTGGCACTTTAAATTTTACTTTATTTTTTTTTTAATTTCCTCAGAACATATTACACATCTCAGATGTTCAGGTCAGAAATGAGAATGTGTGTGTGTGTTCCAAATGACATCTATTCCCAGCTATCTATACTAATTCTAGTTAGCGCTGGAAATAGTGCCAACCTGACATGGCTAGACATATTACTCTCCCCGCCAGCCCTCCCCCATAAATATTCCCATTCTTATCTTCTCAGTGCTATGGGAATTTCCTATGAGGACTGTACCCTGTGAAGTTTCTCAAAGCATTCCTCTGATGAAAACTATCTGTGTCAGCATTAGAAGCATATATTTCAGTCTAAGTCATATTTACCAAATGCGCACAGGATGCCTGCCGTCATATGAGAACGTTGCAGATACCTCTTCTCTGCTGTGAATCATGCATCTTTAACAGCTTCAGGCTCTGTGTTCTAGACTGTTCCTTTGTCATTAGTAAAAGACATAGTTAAGGTACTTTGGAGCTCTTTAGTTCTTCATGATTTGATTCTATAATGGTGCGCCTTGCATTGAGAATTATTTTTTTCATATGATAAACTCTTCAATTTGCTCTAGACCGTCTTCTGATATCTCTTCATGTGTTTCAAATTATGTAAGTTTAGTTGTCTATTGGGCATTTCTGTTTCTAAAATAAATTTTGTTATCATTTAATTTCAAACGTAACAGTAAACAGAACTATAATGATGTCAACACCATACACATAATGAGTCACTTTTCCAGGACACCTACATTGTTCAGGCCAATATCTATTAGCTGCATTAGCTGTGTTTCTTCTTCTTATCTATATCCTGGGAATATATTCACATTAGTTATGTAGGAGAAGAAAACCCACTTTCTTTTATTTAACTGCGTTAGGAATGTTTGCAAGATTTAGAGATGAAACATTTTCCTGTAAGCATCCCTTGCAGAGAAGTTTAAATTTATTTTGCAGTGAAATCTCACTTGAGCTACAGAGGTCTGTCCACCTTTACTTTGACCACTTAACAGTCACCCTTCCCGGGCATCGCTCTTCTAACTGACCTTCTTACCAGAGGAGCAAACGGCAGTTGACCCTTCATGCTGTCCCCAATCCTTCCTCCATCAACATGGTTACTCACAGGAAATAACCTGAAAGTTACCTGGGACACATGGTCTAATGTATTTCATACCTTATAGTCCACCACTGAGATCTCTTTATGGTTTTAGATATGTTATGTGAGTCTTTGGGAAAGTTTTAATTTGAAGTGTGAGTTTCTAATCACTTGGAGGAATTGTTATATAATGAGAAGGATTTTTGACCAAGATTTTGGTTCTGTCCTGCTATGTAACACAGCAGAAATGGGTCCCCAAATGTGGTAACTTCCCTGAAGAAATGTAATGATTTTGCTCATGAAGGTGCACCTGGGACAGGGTTCCTGGGTTTCTGCTTGCCTCTGCTCCACACGGTGTCACCTGAAGAGGGTCAGGGTCCCCTTCCACAGTAGCTCTGCCACAGGCTGGCAGGCAGGTGGTCCCTGGCTCTGGCTCCTTCCTTCTATAAGGCTCCTCTATCTACTGCTTCTTACAGCGCGGTGGGAGTGGTGGTGGTATATTAGCAGTGAGTATCCTGGGATACTTCCCAGGAGGCCTGGGTAGAAGCCACAAGTCTTCTTAGGACCCATCTTCATACCCACTGCCTTCCATTGGTCAAGCAAGGGACTCAAGCCAGCCTGGATCCTAGGGCAAGGGAATCAGACACCCCCTTAAAGGAGTAGTGAGGAATTGTGGCTCCACTGATTCCTCACTTCTCCTATCCTTATGCTGCCATTTACCCTGACCTCTCATGTGAAATCAGAGACATCGCTGGCTACAGCCATCTTGGGGTCCTGGGATCCTTGCCCCTGCCTCCAGGTTGCCTCCTCTCTGACTTTTCCAGGGCAGAGAGTGTGATGCACACTTCGGGGGGTTATTTAAACCAGTTATAACCTGTGTTGCTGACTCCCACCATTTTCACACTCAGTAAGTGAAAGAGGGGTTACTATCCCAAGGAGTCTGTCACAAGATATTCTCAGGAGGAAAACCTGGGAATAAGATGGTGAAGGCTGGCGGGGGTGTGTCAGTAGCCCCCATCTCTAGAGGGATGGGATGCCCTCCAACTAGGCTGAAGGGAGACATTCCGACAAGGACAGTACTCACTACACAGCAAAGGTCTAGGCCTGGGAACCAGGCTTCCCCCAGGGCCTCAATGATAGTCAGCCTGGGTCAGGGGTGGGGGTATAGTTAGGATGTATTAGAGATGTGCAGACATATTTGAGGCCATGGGGCCTTGGATTTCATTGGAGACAGATGCTCCTGAGAGCATTGTCCTCATCATCTCAACCAGGTGACTTAATGTATCCCTTGCCTTTTTCTTAATTCTCACTGAGGACATTTTTTTTTTCATTGCTTTTAGAGAAAGGGGAAGGGAGAGAGAGAAATGTCAATGTGAGAGAAAAGCGTCAATCTGTTGCCTCCTGTTCATGCCCAGACCGAGGCTCAAACCTGTAACCTAGACGTGTGCCCTGCCTGGGTTAACAAGAAAACCATTCACATCATGTCAGTCATGGGAATTCTCCCATTTGGTCATACTAAGATCTAATTCTAAATGTGTGTTTATGTAGCTATTACTGAAAACTGCCTTGAGGAATGGTGGGGGTCTCTATCCTATCACAGACGTAGACAGCTCTGAAGATCTCGTGGGATTTTCCTCACAAGCTGCATAAAATGTTGTGCCTCCTCTTCCTCCATGCAGTTCCTTAACAATGAGACATTCCCACAGTTCTGGGGTCAGCCTTCTTTTCTCATACTGCATGCCTTCACCGAATGGTCCCATTTATTCTAATAACGTCAGCAGCCACTTCTACATCGATGGTGGAAAATTTATATCTCAGACTCTATCCTCCTGTGTTTTCCAGGACCATAAATTCCATTTAAATTCCTCTTATATAATGTCTGCTAGCATCTCAAAGTTAATTGGTCCAAAACTGAACTCATGGCTCCTGAGCTCTTTCCATGAAGCACTATTTTTGCTGTTGTAATTTTTCCAGCAAGATGATTGACATACCTATCTACATTTGGTGTTCCAAATGAAAGAGACGGTATTCTGTGGCTCCTCCTTCTCTATGCACTTATGGTCAAATGTTGTTTGAGTCCAGTAACTTATTAACACCTCAGAAATTGTGTCAGGGTCAGAAGTCCCAATTCTCCTGTAATTTCTACTTCACTCCAACCCTCCTCTCTCGTTCTTGGCCCAGTATAACAATCCTGGAAGTCTGCTAGTTTCTCCTGACCTTCCTAATGCATCCTCACCACTGAAAGTCACATTCTCTAAGCACCTATCTGACTCCATCAGCCTCCTTTCCTAAATTCCTTTCTCTGTAAGATTCGTCCTATTTCCTTAGCATATTTCTAAGTTCAGCCACAACCTGGCCCCAGCACACCTTTCAGTTCCATTATCATCTCCTCGTTCTTCCCTCTTCCTGAACTTTGGCCAAAACAGACAACTCACAGTTTTCTTAAAGATGCCATAAACTTTCACAATTTGGACTTCACACACTTTATCTACTCTTTCAAGAAATTCCTTTCCCTGTGCCAACTCTGAAAAACCCCCTGTCATCCCCAAAGAACAAGCTCAAAATATCATAGGCTTTGTGAACCATGACCTGTCAGGAAGAATTAATCATCATCTGAGATGGTTCCCATGGAACTAAATAGCTCCACTCGGACACCAAGTAAGAGTTTCCATGTAAGTTTCCCCTCTACTAGATTAGAAAAGGACAGCATTTTATTAACTTCTATATTCTTATGTCATTGCACAAGACCTAGCATGTATGAATTAAATGTTCACTAAATCTTAACTGATTTAATTTAAGAAGTGTGGATTGAATAATGTCAAAAATTATTTCATTTATTTCTGAAAGGATTGTGGGTTGGTAGACTCTTTTAAGAAATCAAGAGCCTTTACTATGTTCAGACTTATGTTTTCCCGCATTTGGAAATCCATCCAAAGAGAATCACTCTAAAAATGGGAAAGTCCTAATGGCAAAGAAGCCAGTAAAATCCTTGAAACAAATTTTTGTTTCTTATTGGTGTGTGTGTGTGTGTGTGTGTGTGTGTGTGTGTGTGTGTATACCACTTAACACACTATTTAACACAAATTACTTATTAAATCTATTGACAAGTTAAAAATATTAACCAAATCATTTATTATAACAATATGAATGAATGTACACATCTTTCGGGAAATGATTAATTTTCTCATATATACTTTATGCTATATAATCTAGTCATTAAGAACAAATTGTCCACTCTAACCCTGGCCTTGAAAGGATGCTGGGTTTCCCATGATTCATTCTCCAGGGGGAAGTCTGTGAGTATGCAAGCCCTCATTTCTCATCCACCCAGCTACCTGGCAACCTGCCTCTCATCGTTCCTGTCTCATCCCTTATCAGGCCGATCCTGGATCTTGATGTTGTTGCATACATCTGTCCAAACCATATTCCTCTTGATGCCTACTTGTCTAATTAACTGCCAATAAATATTCTTTTACTGGTACCAGCACTATGACCCATAATAACTGATGAGCCTTACAGACTTTTTGTGTCAGGTCTTATGTAGGTCCTTTCAATGAATTGCCTGGATTCATAATGGAAATTTTTATGAAGGATATTTAATCAGCATTGAGGTTAATGATACTCAACCTCGGGTGTGGGAGACTGAAGTCATGCCTTTCTTGACAATATTTCTCTGTCTTCCATTGTTCTCCAGGGTTAGGGTCTTCTTCAACTCTGTCTTCTCATTTGCACCACTCTATGATGTCTTACAGCCCTTTTATCTGAAGTTTTGCTTTTTATCATTTCATAGGGTAGGACTTATGTAATCTTGATATTTCAGGTCAGCATCATTAGATGCTGGATGTGAGTGGGATCCAACTCAGTGTACCTGGAGCTTATGAGTGCCCTCACTTTGGATCTATAAACAAGTAGGACTCAGCAGCATATTGGTCTGTGTCTTGCAGCCCACCAAGGACTCACCCAAAGGAGACAGTGTCACTTCATGAGAGTGGTTCACACACACCTTCTCAAATTTATGGTAGCAATTGCATTAAGCTGTTTATTTATTTATCTTCATGTACTTCCTGATGCTATCCTCACTGCTTGTGTTAAAATTGGTTGCAGGCTTAATGTTAGGACAAGAGCTAGACTGTGAACCATTGTGGAATGGTACAGTGGACATGATTGCTTTGAAAAATATTCATATTTCATTTCTAGTTTTTTATTTGTATTTATTATCCTTTTTTCTTACTATCCTTTATGTCTTATTCATATTGTCATTGAATTGAAGTGTTTGCTGCCCATCCCCCTCCCCATCCCCCTGCCTGTCTCCGGACCAGCAGGTAGCTGAGAAACAGGTGTGCTTAGCATTCTCCTCCCTCCCCAGTGCACCTTTCTTATCGTTACCAGTCCTTTCTTCAGATCAAGGACAAGTGCATTAACATCTTCCTACCCTGCCTACTCCCTCTAAAATCTGCTCTTCCACAACCCCACTGTCTGTAGTAATTTTCCCCTCATCGTTTTGTCTCCATCATGGATGACAGGAGAAACTCTATCTAGAGTGCTCAGAAGTGGACAGTGTGCTCAGTTATGAGAGTGAGGATGCTGGGGAGTTTGCTTCCTGTTGGATTCCTCGGAGTAAAAGGGGCAAGTCTGGGGAGGCAAGGAGGTGGAACAGGCTTGTGTCGAGGGAGAGGACATAGTACTACATAGATAAAAATAAGGGTAGCCACAGAAACATTCATTTTTGGTATGGAAAAAGATATCTTGAATACCTTGCTATCTTAAATGTCATGGTGTAATTATCTGTGTTCAGGTTTGGTTTTGTTTTTTACAGAATGCAAGGTTTCTATGGATGGTTTCCAAGAGTAATCATGGATGAGATATAACAGTGGCCCCTAGTGGACGAGGGTGGTGGTGAGAAAGGAGGCCCAGAACTCTCTAGAGGAAGACAATGGAATCTATGTTATGCATCTAGAACAGCTGTTACATAGCAGAGAAGGGAGTCAAACCCATCTCAGAGGAAAGCCATGTCATTTCCTCTGTGTACCTCTGCATTGTCCTTCCCATATTTTGAAGATAAGAAAAGTATATACCACCTGCCCTGTCTCAGCACAGGAGAAAAAGTAATGAACTTGGTCAAAAGCAACAAGAAACAGGATACCACAAGATAATAGCCATCATGAAAAGGTCTGGCAACAGGAGTGACTAATCTGGGAAACGGAGGCACAAAGCAGAAAAACCTAACTCACAAGAATGTCTTTTGGAGTATATTTGAAGGTAAACACCATGAATTTGACTCAAACTGTGACCTTGAATTGAGAGTGATATTGGGCGGGGAGCCAGTCATGCTTTTAGTTATGGTAGAAAGAATATTTTACTTGGTGGCTAAAATTAGGAGTTCAACTTCCAGCTCTTCTTGCCACTAGCCATGTGATTCTGGGTGAGTGGTCTTCTCGCTTTGAAATTTCTCTGAGTTGTAGTCTTTTAACTACTAATTTCTTCTGCATACATGTATCATGAAGAATAAATGTTTTCATTGAAAACATCAAATTTATAAAATTTGACAAATCGGGGATCCTAGTATACAACTGTATTCTCAAGATCCTGGACACATTTACCAGGTTATAATCTCTTAGTTACAACATACCCCCACCCTAATTCACTCATCCATCCTCGTCTTTTGTAGTCTGACTTTCAAAGGATCTCTAGCCTGGTTAGAACCACTTGTGGCTGTATAAGTTCTAACTCTTTGTCCATGTGAGCTGTCTGTTGTCACTAGGCTGGTTTATATGCTGTCAGTTAAGCGTGCCCTACTTTTCCTTTCTCTCACATTGTTTTTAGTAGGTACAGATTTCAGTCCACAAACTCCACTTTCAGGAATTTTAACTTGATTACACCCAGATCTAATTTTGTTAAGAGAGTTTATTCAGGCAGAGTTAGAGACTTAATCACAAATAAATTGTCCATTCCTGCTCTCCCACAATGTACAAAAATGTTTCTCCTTCCCCTTCCAATACAAAAAAGCTTGCTTTTTCTTTATTCTCCTTCTTGTTTTTTTTTTTTAAATCTGTAGTTTCATCTACTTTCCAAGGGAACTCTTTTGATTTGAGGACTCATGTGTGAGCTAGAATCTGACCTCTGAGGTGTCCATCCTGTACATGGCCAGCAGGATTGGATCCTGTCTCCTGCCAGGTCGAGGACAATGGAACCCAGTCCCCCTGGGATGCCAAGAAGGCTGTGCAGCTGTCTCACACTCATCAGCCTAAATATTCCAAACCCTGTCTACTCTGGGAATTTCTTATTTTTCCCAGGAAATTCCTATCACTATGAGCATAAGATTCCAGTGTCTTAAGATACTCTCACCTTAAAGAAGATTAGTGAGACACTCCCTCCTCAAAATGTGCTCTCACTTGGAGTCTCGCCTATGCCCTCCCTTTCTCCAGTTTAGAATAACTTAATCAGGGCCTCGGGGATGGTCAGGATGTGTTCAGTTACGCACCTCTACCCTCTTACTCATCTATGGTCTTGGATACAAGCTCCACATGTTCCCTTCAGGGATAGGATCTCGAAACACTCTGTCTTTCTGGTGTTATCTCTCTCTGAAAATCTCTGTGAAATGGCCAAGTGTGAGGACACAAAAGTGGCGTTAGTACCCATGTAACATGGATTTGCTTGAAGAAGGTGGGAGGGTGGGAGACTCTAGAGATTCTGGTGTGGATGAGAGACAATGGTCGATAAACCATGGTCCACAGGATGTCAGGGCGAGAAGCACATGCTCTGCATTATGTGAGAAGCATTATGAGAATGGATGGAAAAATTCAGAGTTGTGGGGTATTGGCTAGTTCTTTTGACTCCCAATAAAAGGGCTAATGAGAGAGAGAGAGAGGATTGATCTAAAACTGGTCTGTCTGGAAGCATAGAGGGAGACAGACACAGAGCCCCACTAAAACAAACATTCTCTGCTTGTAAGCAATAACCTGCAGTGCCTAGCATATTTGTAATTGAAAATGTGGCAGAGTTGTAAAAGCCAAATATCTTACCCCCAAGCTAGAATCCCTGTGAGCAGGGGCAGGGGAGTGGGACTCTTATAAAGTAGAAGACATTGGGATAGAAGAGAATCTGATATTACAGGGGTCTCTGAGGTGCCTGCTACTCAACATTCTTTGATAAAAGTGGAGCTCAACCTCAGCCTTAGGATGTGCCTGGGACATAGCCTGGGCACAAGTGTCAAATTACAGCACCTCCCACAAGAAGTTGTTTTTCCATCTGTTCTGAGGCAATGTCAGATGACTGGATGGCCAGGGCAAAGGGGCTGTGTACCGATTCCTGTTGCTCTGGAGCATCACTACAGAGGATGGATGTTCCCAGGCTCAGGGAACGGTGCTAACCTCAACCTCAGACTCAGCCACGGGATTTACCACATGCAAAGAGACCACAGCCGACTACATTCTTAAGTGAGTTGGTTACCTGAGAAACTTCAAATTTGGCTGACACAAGTCAGTGATTTCTTTATTTCCCCAACACATCTCCCCAAACCAGACGCCATTCCTCTAGATAGCTAAGGTGGCCCCTTGCTGGGAAAGGAAACTGTTCCTGGATGTGGACATGTATGTAGGACAATGCACAAGATTTTCCCAGGGAGCCTCCTGAGCAGCCATTGTATACCCCCAAAGAACTGACTCCACTTTATGGAAAAAGGAATTCCAGCTTTTTCTGGACAGCAGTGCATGTTTTGCACTGTGGAATATCAGCAGTAACAATTTATTTCCCACTCTGTCCTTTTTCAAATGAGAATTTCATTGACGTTACCGTAATATTTTCCCATGATAATAGTTTTGGAAACAAGGATGGATTGAATACCTTTTAGCCCTAAATTACTGGACCACCTAGTTTCAGGCCATCCAATGAGGCGAGGGCATGTCATGTCACCAAGAGCTGGTACATAAGGACCTGAATGCAGTGAACAGAACTTTCTGATGATATCCTTTGAGAGGGGCTGAGTGTTTTCCTGTTCTTGTAGGGTTATGCATATAAGTGTGTGTGTGTGTGTGTGTGTGTGTGTGTGTGTGTGTATGTGTGTGTGAGAGAGAGAGACAGAGAGACAGAGAGAGGGAGAGAGAGTGCTGGAGAAACCCAAGGAGAAGACATGGTGATCACTGCCCTCTTAGCCCTTTGACCACGTGTCTTCCTGTGGTTTAGGGAGGGAGTAGGACCCAGCCTGCTCCTGGCTCTAGGCTGACTTCAATCCCCTGCCACTGAGATACATTCAGGAAATCTGCAAATAAGGCCATCAGGACATAATACTACTCTGGGCAAAGTGATGGGTTCAGAAATAAGCTGGGCTTAATTCCAGCCAATGGTACGTGGGCATCTTATAGATTGGAATGTTCCTCATTCTCTTGGGAGAGCCAGTAGCAGTCATTGCTCTTTCTCCTCTTGGGTGATGGGCCATGACAGTGAGAACTCCAGCACCCCTGCTGCCCTCTTGCCACCATGAGGGAACCAGTTTGGGATGCAACTGACACCGTGGAAGGTGGAACACAGATGGAGAGAGCAAGTGTCTTTGATTCTGTTAATGAGCCGCTGTGGACTGAAGCCTTGCAACCACTCATCATGTGAGACCACCAATTAGTTAATGGTTTGAACTAAATTGAGTTAGTTGCGTTATTTAAAACAGGCAAATTCATAATTGTTATAATTGCCTCTATTATTATTATTAAATACATATCTTTATTTAGCATTTCATGTGGTCATTTGTTTTCACCCAACCAAAGTGTTGAGAACAGAAGGTATGTCTTTTGTAATTTTTGTTTTACTTTTTAAAATGACAATTCACATTCAATATTATTTTGTATTAGTTTCAGGTATACAGCATGGAGGTTAGACAACCATGTACTTCTAGCATAGTACTCCTACCACATGTACTCCATGTACTCCTACCACAAAATAATGGCTTATGAATTTTTCTTAATTGACTGTCAAAGGGTCTGCCCTGACTGGGAAAGTTTGGCCAATGATCTAGCCTGTTACATAAATGTTTTAGATGTTTTTGAATTCTTCTAAAAACAATACACTTGAAAACAACCCTTTACTGTAGTCAATGAGTGGTTTATACTTGACTCTCAAACTGGTGGTTTTCAAACTCCATGGTTTCCTGGCCCATTCTTGAAAGTGGCCCATTTCTCTCTGGATGCTGTCTCTAGAGAGTTTCCTTGTGGGTTGGCTCCCTACCTTACCAAACCTCCATGTTACTAGAACTCAGTGTATTTTCTTTTTAACAAGGAGTGGACTCTGAATTCTGTGCAATAAAAATCAGTCATTGAAGATAAAGGTTGTTGTTAATTAGATCTGTTTCCTTAAAAGTATCTGAGTATTCCTACATTTTCCTTCAAGAATTGCAGAACATGAAAAAAAAAATGCATTGTGTGGTTAAATTAACCATTGCACAAAACCCCAAATATTTAGGAAATCTTCTCTATGTGTAAATATTGATCTCAAAGCTGCTTTGCTTCCCCCAGTGAAGCAAGAGCATGTAGGGCTGTGACCCTATTCCAGACTGTTTCATTTCCTTGGCTCAGCCTCATGGCTGCCCCCCAGAAACCCGTGGGGGAAAATTTATCACCATGTTCTCGAAGTTGTTTGAAAAATAAATGTTAAGTGACATTGTTTCACCATATCTTGCAGCTTGTACGTTTTCTTTCCCTAAAATACGAATACTACAGCACAGAGGCGGCCAAATGGCTCATGCAAAGATAAAGTTTTTAAATCATGCCTCAATAAGGCAACCAAACTTCTTGTAAATAAACTCACATTGGATTGAGGTCCAAGTGATTTTTTTTAAATTATGGAGCCTTAAGATTGACCGTTTTTCTTCAACTCTTTCAAGGTTATTTTGCCTCTCCTATTTTTAGTCTCCAATTTCATGGGGAGCCAGCATCTGTTACGACCCAATGCTGGTTCGTTACAGAGGTTTTTCAGATCATCTCTTATCTGCTGTTTCTCATGAACCCTTTGTTAATTTGCAGACAGTTGGACCTTCCATTTCGAAGCTCTGGTCTTGTCACCCGTGGATCCGAAGGGCACAGAACAGCCGAGCAGGAGTGACTTCCAGCTTTTCATTTTCCTGTTTCTTTTGTGCTTGTTTATTTTAAGCTTCTGAATATTACTGAGTTTTCTAAAAAGCTCATAAATGGCCACAATGTACTGACACCATAGCAAAAATAGCTTTAAAACAAAATAGTTTTGAGAATTTCTCTATGGAAGTTCTGATCCAGGGATATTAAATCATTTAAACATATTTGTTAATTATATTTTTTAATTATTATTATTATTTTTAATTTAAGGGACTGTTATTCACAGCTTTCTCTGGTCATAGGGGTATGAACGATAATTTAAATATTGACTTTCCACAGTGATGATTTCTCTTTTATCTCTGTCCTTTCCCCTCACTCTCCATTGTTTTCCCTTCATAGAAACCAGTGAAAAACTATCCCAGAAATAAGTGATAAACTTGGAAAGGTTGAAAACAGCCCCTGAAAGAAAGGACCCGGGCAGGCTGAGTGGCACAATTGAGGGCCCTGGGCCAGGAGTCCAGGAACTGGATTATCCATTTTCCAAAGGTGGCTGTGACAGTAAACAGGCATGTGATACATGCCCATTCTTCCTAAGCCCCCTCAATGCTGTACTTACATGTGCCCAGCTCCACAGGAGGGGCTGTGACAACATGCACAGCAGACTAGACAGGCAGATGAGACCTGTTGCCACTTGGGTTACATTCTCCTGGGGAAACCCGCAAGTCTGCGGACAGTGATGTGTGGTTATTGCTGTGGACAGTATCTTTCCATTTCACAGCTCTGATTTTTTCTGTTATGGCTTCCCTCAGGCAGGCTCTGTCCCTTTGGGAATACAGATATTCCAGGTTTCATCATCCTGATTTCAAGTCTAGCAATGAAAAAGCTATTTTTTTTTTTTCACTTCAACAGTTTTAGCAAATGTCTCAGAATTGCCTTTCATTGGCTTGGGTTGATCCTTGTTAATCCGGAAGGAATCCCGGAGCTGTAAGATGATATATGCTCATTGACAAGGCCTGGGTATCATTCTTCACCGAAAAGACATGATTGAATGCACTGTCAGAAAGAGAAATTAAGAAAACAGTCCCATTTACAATTCCTTCAAAAAAAAACTTAAGAATAAATTTAACCAAGGAGATAAAAGGCCTGTACTTGAAAAATTATAAGACACAGAAGAAAAAAATTGAAGATAAACATAAATGGAGGAATATATGGGGCTCATGGATAGGAAGACATTAACATCATAAAAAAGTCCATACTACCTAAAGCAATCTTTACATTCAAGGAGATCCCTATTGAAATACTAATGGCATTTTTCACAGAACTAGATCAAATAATCCAAAAATTTATGTGGAACCACAAAAGACCCTGAATAGCCATAGTAATCTTGAGAAAGAAAACAGTTGGAGTCATCATATAGCCTGATATCAAACTATACTACCAGGCTATAGTAGTCAAAACAGTCTGGCATAAAAACAGACACATGGATCAATGGAACAGAATAGGGTCCCCAAATTAACCCACACCTGTATGATCCATTCATCTATGACAAAGGAGGTAAAACCATACTATGGAGGAGAGACAGTCTCTTCAATAAACGGTATTAGGAAAACTAGACTGATACATGCAAAAAAAGAGAAAGGAGCTAGAAGGGAAAGATCACATGTTCCAGCAAGCAAAGACATTTTCCTGCAGAAAGTCACATCTTTTCTGGGAATATTCAGGCCAGAATGGTGGAGACAGATGAAGAAGGGCCCAAGCAGAAGGAAGTGCTCACCCAGAAGCCCCACTGACTGAATGGAGCTGCCTCCCAAGCTGATCTGTCCCCCACCCTGGGGTTCCTCTTGTGTGAGAAAAATCACACAAGACTTCGTGTTTGATTAAGCTGGTATCTCTTACATTCAGCTGCAAGCAGTCATAATAAACCAGCAGTTTTCTTGGCCACTTACCAGAGCCCTCTGGGATTCCTTTTTATCTCCCTTTTTACTGAAGTAGTCAAATGAGTGCTCCTTACAGAAACAAATCAGCTCTGCACCTCCGTCTTCCAAGCTGGCTTCTGCAGGCAGAGCTCTGCGAGGCGCACGCTCAGGGTGATCCCCTGAGAAGCTGGGATAATGTATCTCCAGAGGAACTGGTAGGGACACTTGGTCCTCTTTCTTAGCCCTGGCCATTTATAATTTTCACAGTCACAAAAGGAGAATCAACATGAATTTGTTTGATTTGGGTAAATAGACTCTTATTTCCACAGAATGATAATGAAGAGAAAAGCATCAATTAAACTTGACCCGTTGTTCAATTCTCTAGACAGGCTGTCTTTGTCAGAGACCTTTTTCTATCTTTGCCATATTCCAGAACCTGCAGGAAGCATCTGGCTCCTCACCTACCAAAGCCCAGCACAAAACGGTGTACTATTCACTCATTCATTCATTCATTGCAATAAATACTTCCTAACTGCCAGTACTGATTCCTAGCTTTGTCCTGGTTGTTAGAAATCAAAGACAAACAAAATCCTCATCCCTAAGTTCAAGGGAGGGACAGTGTTCTAGGGTGTGGGATATTTAACAAGCAACCTGGGATGCAGGTTTCTACATGGTGAAACAGAGCATGGAGGAGGGGAGGCAGCTCCCATTGGAGGTTTACAAAGTGTCCATAGAGGATATAGCACTTGGGTATCTTGAGTCCACACTGGTCTCGGCCAGGGGGACACTGGAACAGTGTCCACATCAAGGGTAGGGAGTAGGGTCACCGAAGGCACGTAGGCAGAAATGGCAGATGGCACATGGGGTGCCAAAAAATTTCGAAAAGGAAACGTCAGGGGCTGAGGCTGTTTGGACAGGCAGGGGACCTATGGGCACGTTGGAAAGGGTGATCTGATCCAGTCGGAATTTGGGCTCTAGAGAAACCATTCTGGGAGCATTTACACGGACAGAGTCATGAGGTCTCTCCCTGGACAAAGACAGGTGATTTATTTTTGCCATCCCAGTTTGAGAAAATGAGATCTTACACTTTCTAAGGTAGAAGTTATGTATCTGAGGATGAGAGAGAAAAGTTTAAAAATATGAAGAGTATAGATGAAGAAAGCTTCAGTACTGATTAGAAGCAGAAACTACCCTGATGTCCTTCTCCAATGATGAGACGAGTGGTGGTTCCACTCTCTGAAACCAGACTAGAGACAAAGGATGAGGCTGGGGGCAGGAATGTCTGCCTGTCACTCCAGGCTGGGTCTTGGAGTGGTCTAGTGGACAGAGTCACTTTGGAGGAAGGTAAGAGCTGAGTTCCGAGCCCACTCTGCCAGGCAGACTTGTAGCCTTGATGCCCTTCCCCTCCTGAGCCATGGGTCCATCTGTAAAGCGGGGACTTCATACTGTTTGCTTGCAGAATTTTGTCCAGCAACAGCCGTAAGATGGCTGGTGGTGCCTCACTCCATGGTGAGTGTCACCATTACTGCCGTGGGTGAAGGACAGTGAAGTCCCAGTGAGAGTCCCCACTGGTTGTGGGAGAGCTGGGACAGTAGAAGTCCTCACATGTCTGTTTATGGTTGGCACCAAACACATGTTTGCCAAGTTTAAGTTACTTGAACACTGAGTGGGATGTGGGCAGGGTAGGGAAGAATGGGTGTCTTCCACAGGGAAGGAAACGCCTACTCAGAATCGCGCTGTACCAGGCAAACTCATGCTATTGCAGCTGAACCCAGTGAAGCATGCGCTCTTGTTTTGGATTCACCTAACGAGGGCACTGAGATTCAGGAGGGTTAGTAGTGTTCCTGAGGTCAGACAGCCATTTAGTCCTTATATCAGGAACTGAGCGTCTACTGACAGCAGAGACCAGCTGAAGTCATCACACTAGAATTTGTGTCCCCTTTACCCCTGCTCCCTCCTTTCCTCGTATGCAACTCCACACTCTGCTGGGGACAGGTGCCCAGGCCCACAGCGGCAGACTGGTCCCGGGATGTAATAAGACACACCTGAGGACATCTCTGTGAAGGATTGCCATTCAGGTCACAGGCTGGCTCTCTGAGGCGTCAACCCAATTCTCAGAAAGCCTACGAGGTTGTCATTGTTTGGATGGAAACAAATCAAGTCAGATTTTTAAAACCATGGCGTTTCCTTCATACCAGAATAAATGCCCCACAGGCCATGGGTGTGTGTCACTGCCACCCGGGGACTTGGTCGCAGACACCACATCTTTGCACTGTCTCGTGAGCCACACACTGCCCTCTGCTGCAGGGTGGCCACACACTCACGGGCACATGTGAGGATTTGCCTCTTTTTTCTTGTTCTTTGGATAATTACTTATTTCCACATTTACCTATAAGACAGCAGTGATTAGTAAGTAGCAGTAACTTTTAACTGTCCTTTATAGCTACCAAAGCCAGGATGGTTCAAGTCCAAGGTCATGCAAGTATTCAATCATCAGAGCCAGATGTCTGACTTCACTTTAACAGTCTGTGTAAAAAGAATGATTTTTCAATGGCTCGTGTGCATGATTCACTGGGGAGTTTGTATAAAACGAGCCCATTCCCAAATGATTCTGATCCACTTAGTCTTGGGTGAAGTCCATAAGTTTGCATTTTTAACAAATATCCACATATTCTGGGCAAGTCTTCTACAAACCATGTTTTGAAAAGCAATTTACAATCCTCTCACATCTCCCTATGAGAGAGTTTTGTAGAGAGCTTTATAGAAAGCTGATTTTCCAGAAACTTAAATTTTTAATTTTCCTTCCCTTCACTGGAACCCTAAATAATGTCGTAAACCTCCTTAGACTCTGCCTGTTATCTGTAAATACTAGATGTTGCCCACACAAAATGTGACCCTCGGCTACTTCTTGAAGTTTATGAACAAAAACATGGAGCACTTGTGTATTGGTATAAAGTTTTTAATGCATTTCTCAAATGCAGTATTATTTTTAAACATAACCAGAAAGAAGCAAATGGGCAGACAGGCCTCTTTTTCCCATAGGGCACCCACAGGAAAGTAAGTCTTGGGAACAGCTGGTAAGGTTGTGACCTCCCTTACACCTGGGTCCTCTCACCACAAACCCAGCTCTCACTTTGCTACACTCTCTGTCACCAGAAGCTTTTCACCGAATTCTTACCCCATCTGGTTTTAACTAAGGAGGAGCAGCATGCTGACTTGTCTCTGTGTGCCCCAAGAAGCTTTGGTCAAACTCAAGGGAAAAGTCTGGAATGTTCTCTCAACTCTGCAGAGTCGACTAACTAACTCCTACAGAATGTTCTGGAGGCATTATCGGGCTTATTGTTTGAGCATCTGGGGACCTGTGCTGCTTAGACCAAAGAATGACTGTTGCTCTCCTTCTAATGAATCTCTGCCCAAGACACACACTGAGTGTGGGCCCTGTGACAGGATGAATTTAAGAGTCGTCCTGGCTAGAAACACATTTATTTTCAGTTTGATGTAGAATCCCAGAGGACACATCTGACAAAACATCACCATGATCCTCTTTCCCCTGCCTTGTAACTCACAAAAATGTAAAGATTATCTCTATGATTTACACTACAATAAAGTTTGGAGGTGGTTTGTAAAGATATAGAAGCATTTGTTAACAATTCTGCTCTTCCACTTCATGTATTGAGAAGGCACACTGTCCAGTCCTTTCAACTTCAACATCTCTGGCTCCACATCAAGAAAGTGTGTTAGATGATATGAATACAAAAAAAAAAAAAAAAAAAGCTGTGGCTTTACTTTAAGGATTTTATTGTCCCAAGCTTGTTCTCATACCACTGAAATAGAAAATAAAGAAGGGCTTTCAAAGAGAAGTGATATTCGGGGATATATATTTTTTTAATTACACAAACTAAATAAGCCAGAGGTAGCTCCTCTGTTTGGAAAAAAAAAAAAAAAAAAAGCAACGATCTTTCCTTGGGGTGTTACTTTTTCTGTTTTATAAGAGAGAAGGCCAAGAGAAGTTTAATTTAAAAGCTACTAGCTACATCCAGTCAGCGAAGCAAAGAAACTGTACCCAGGCAAAAACTTACATTATACCACTAGATTTTTCAAATCGAAATCTGAACAAAATGGAATTATAGGCAAGCTTCTACTTTATGAACTGTCTAAAATAAATGAAGAATGCCTTAGAAACATCACAGTGTAAATCAGCAGACAAAATAAGAGGTGGAGGGCACTTTCTAATGACTTAGTCCCCAGAGTATAAAATTCAGAATAAAATAGTTGCCTCACTCAGTGACGATGAAATAAAATACACTGTTCTGTCCTTGTTTACCTTCCGTGAGCCCCGGAGCTCCGCCCCCTGGGCCACATAGGCTCCACCCCTGGCTAGTTCTCAAAATCACACACATCCATTGCGCAGGAGTCCCGGGGCAGCGAGGCCACTCCCTCTGCCCTGCCATGACTGTCTCTGGCCTCCACTGCAGGGTTCCAGTTTTTCCTGGGCTCCAAGGAAACTAATCCCTCCACTTCTTCCTTTAGCGCTGGAGTCATAACAGCTTCCACTGTTTCTGGCCTCCCAGACAGCCTTTCCGCTACATGCCAGATGCTAACTGCGCTGCATTCGGGAAGTAGAAAAGACGAAAGGATGGTTCCGCGGGCCCACAGAACCCACCATGCGATGGCTTCTGCCCCAAACTGCACTTGTTGCCTGACTTCCAAAGCCACCGGTCCCTTCCCACCCCCTACAATCCACAGACCTTGGTGACGCGTGGGGTCGTCAGGATTAATGAAAACTCAAAGCCAGCATGAAGAGGCCCCTGGCAGGCCGGGTATCTACCATTTCCTAGTTCACTGTGACCCGGGTAACTGTCTGTTGTCCCTCCAGAAAGGCACAGGAGAACACTTAGAGCATGTATTTGAGGTATGCTGTGCCATCCCTCCTCAAAGGGAGACAGTCTCTCCCTTAATGAATCCACTGATCCCGGCAGCTTTCTGTCTACCGCGCTGGATTCTTTGCTAGTGACTTAGATCAAGCAATATCTTCTAGGCTGCTGACTGGGTGTTATTGGACCCAGCCAATCAGGAGCCTGAGCACAAGCATCAGCACCCCATTTCTAAATGGGGTGACCTATAGGAGACTGTGTCAAGCTGGTCCAGAAGATATGGGAAAATGAGCCAGTGCCCTTGCTGCTTTGTGGTCTTTTCCTTGATTTACACCTGTGACTTAATGACAAGTACGACTAGTTATCTGAAGAGTAAAAGAATTCAGGCATACTTTTGTTGATGGATCTGCCTGATAAATTGTTGTTGAGTAGAAGTAGATCTAACGGATTATACCCCATTTAAACGTGTCCTTGATAGATGACCGAAAAGTGGAATCTTCCCAGGAGGAATCATTTGGGGCATATGTCTGATTGTCCACATTACTTTGTAGGAAAAATAATCTGAGGTATGCATTTACACAAAATAATGAGCATTAGATAATGGCTTGGCCAGCTGAAAAGAATAAGACAGGCACAAGGTGACATTTCGAAGAGCTATTGGGTTGTCTCTTGGAATGACACATAGTGCATAGATACCTGTGTGTCATGTGAATGTACAATAAAGTGCATCTACTACAAAGGATGCTCTTAACAGCCAGGTGACCAAGGAAAGCTTGTTTTCCAGATATTGGGCAACCTCTCTCTCTCATCAGACAGTGATGCTCCATGAAAGCTGTCATTCAGGTCAACAGCCTGAAATTCCCTTCCTCATGGCTGAGATACCACAGCTATTGCAGATGCCAAGTGTCTTACCTGCCAGCATCAGGTATCAACACCTGGCCTCCAGCAAGACACCATTCCTTGGGGTTTTCAGGTGAAGCCTGTTACCATCCAGCCATCGACCTGGTGGCAGCCGGTTGCTTTGGCTCCCTTCCACCACAGAGGGGCAGCACACTGCCCTTGTGGAAGCAGATACAGGTCGCAGATGGAGATCCGCACACACGCCTTGTCTGCACAGCTGCCGATAGCACGGTGACCGCTTTATGGAATCCTCCATCGGGGTATTCCCGGCAACATTATTCTGACTAAAGAATTTACAAGTTATTTGCTTCTTGTCCTTCCAACCTTGGGCACGCAATTCTTCCACAAGGGAAAAAGCCATAGGTCCATTAATGTAGAAGCTTAGACTGCTTTCTGACCGTTTGAAAGCTGTCTCACCACTGAACCAATGAGTGGAGGTGGATCCCTATTAATCACGAGAGGTTGGCTGCTGCTAGACAAGGTGGGCAGGGAGTTCTACACCTGGAGTCCAGGGTACTCTCTGAAATAACTCTTAATATTCCCATGACTATCACTAAAACCCAATGGAAAGCTGTGTGCAAAACAAATAGCCAGAGCCTACAAAATTCAAAGACTTCCGGAGTTGGGGAAAAAAAAACACCTTCTTTGAGTAACAAAGGCTGATTAAAACTTAGCCTTGAGGCGAGGACCACATCAAGGCTAAAGCTGTTTATTCCCATTTTGAAAACCCTTTGAGTGGATTAAGGTAGCACACACAGTAAATCCTTTCAATTGGATAGAACAGCTCAGGGAGGAGATTAAAGGTGTCTACCTCCCATCTCAGCTGGATTGGCCAAAAGCCTGTAATTAAGTTGAGGAAGAGAAAGCATGGGTCAGGAAGCAAAGAAATATTGTAAATCTAAGAAATACTCCTAGAAAGAATTCTGGATGTGGCTGTTGGTACATATAACTAAGCCAAACATTTTAAAAATTGCTAAGTTTTTAGGATAGTTCACTGCTGAAGAAATTATGAGTGTAGAACATACATATATACATCGGGTGGCACAAAAGTAGGTGTACAGTTGTATGTATGAGGAACACAGAGTTTATTCTCATTGCTATTTTATTAATTATTGAGTTATTTTCCACATAAACAACTGTAAACCTACTTTTGCCCAAGGTGTCTGTATTGATATGTGCCTGTTCAAGAATTAGGAAGACTCCTAGCCTCTAGCTTCTTGGGAAGCTGGAGGGCCCACGGAGAAAGCTGCTTCACCTCACATGAGGATATAGCCTCACAGTCTCACGTTGAAGTCAGATGTCACAAAGGAGAATAATAGAAAAGGAATAAATATTCAGGAGTAGCTAAGAGCCACAGAGAAAAGTTAGAAGAAGGCGTCCTTCTGGAAACCAGAATTACAGTCTAACCACAAAAACACAAGGGCCCCTCATGACACTTGTCCTGCATGACTTCAGAATTCTTACAGATGAGTGACTTCCCTGGGCTTGTAGCCATGGCAACTCCCCCCCCCCCATATTCAAGGGGAAGAAAGCAGGTGCCCTGTGGAAACCACAGTTTCATGCCACAAAAGTCAGACAGCTTCCTCTGGCCTCACCTCCTTCCTCCTGGGGTCAGCCCACATCATCGTCATCTATGTTTTATCCCTTAAACTGGAATTTGTTTTAAGATTCTATAACATTAATATCCATATCTTTTGTTCCCTGACTTTCACCTTGCCATTACCAAATGAAAGTGTGGTCCACTATTGTTAGTTAACAGGTTTCTCACTCTTTTAGAGATACTTGTGTAGCAGGTAGGTTGCCATTATTAAATGAGTGAGATTCATTGCATAGGCTTTCCCAGGACAGGATTCTATCAAATGTAGGTTGGCTAACATACAATCCAAAGGCCTCCATGTGTGAAGTCAGCATTTGTGATATTCGTAAAATCACTCATCTTTTTTATAGCATCACAATGTGGATGTTATTTTCATTCAACTGAAGTTTCCCCAGGGGGCAAAGGCCATGCAATGATCATCTGTAATCTGAATCACGTCTTTCTCTGGGGGAGAGTTGCAGCACATTGCACCAATGCAGACCTGAGAAGGTAGGTAGGGAGATGGTTGTCTGACTCTTACTTTCCCCAGTGACAGCCCACGGTGACCCACAGGACATGCTTCTGATCAGCCTGGGCTCACATACTTCCTCCTTCTGTGGTATGATGGTGGATTAAGGTGTTAGCTCCCTCAGAGGTTTAGTATTTTCATAAAGAATCCAAAGGATCACATACCTTGAAGAAGCAAAGGCCTTAAACCATCTCCTTGGAAGGTAGCTCTCGCCCATGCCCAGCTCCTCCTGCGGAGTTAACCCTGTTCTCCAGAAGGGCTCTGCTGGAGGTCGTGCCTCCAGCCCCTGGGACCCCAGGGGCAGCTTCTCCTTGCGAATGAAAGTCAGGTAATTCCAGTTCATAAACCGCTGTGTGCAATTATAGGACCGGGTCAACCAGAATAAAACACAGGCAGAAGATATCTATGCCACACTTGGATACATTAAGTTGCTAAAGCATATAAAAATAATAACACAGCTAATATCACTTTCAGTGTCAGGATCCGGGTGTTAGAGAGACGGCTCATGATTTTACACTTAATTAATGCACAAGGGGTCTGCTGGTTTCTCCAGAGCTGCGTAACAGCCTGTACTGGGAGCTCAGGCTGCCAGCTTCCTTAGAGTCCTAAGCCTGAAGGGCCTTACTCTGATTAATTTCAAGTGCACTTGCTAATAATGCCTTTCTTTCTTTTTTAAAGTTTGTGCACAGATATGGGTGGTTTAACAGGGTATGTAAACATCAGGGGAGGCCTCTGGTTATGAATGAGTCACAGCGGTTATGGACATCATGGGTTATTTATTGTGGTCCTAGGACATTTTGGAACTGTGGTCATCCACATAAGATAGTTGTGAATCTCTTTGGTTTTCCACGTCCGAGGAATTAAACGGTAAGAGGCCATTGGGGCTCTCTCCACGTTCATGCCTGAGTGCACAAAGGAACCCTGCCTCAAATAAATGCATGTTTCATGGCCTACATTTTGGGTGCAGTTAGTATTTTATGAGGATGCTTAGCCTTCAAGATTGCAAAGGCAGGCAGAGATATACAACCCAAAATCAGCCTCTGCTGTACTGGAATGGTCCACACTGAAGGGGCAATGAGACTCAGTACTGGTTTCCAAGACATTTGCTGTACCAAGCACTGTGCATCCACAATCTCCTCTAGTGCATTTGTAACACACCGTGACCAGGACGCATATAACCCCTTTTGACAGTTGAAAACGATGAGGCTGATAAAGGCTGATTTGCCTATATCAAGCTTGGGATTCCATAAATCCATAGCCCACGCATTTCCCCTGGTGCCACGCAGCTACTCTCACTATGCAAGCAGCGAAGATGGGACTCAAATAACTTCATTTGACTCCTTTACTGGCTGGTTTTCAGCCAGGTACCAGCTCTTTACCGCACACCTGATGGAACAGGCAGAGCTTGGCTGAAAATTGTTTCCTCCGGTCATTTGCTTCTAGGATCCAAGTTTTCCAGGGCTACTGACCTCTACCAGTCTTTTCTGCTTGTGACAGTAAAACACATAAATGAGACTGAGATAGAACCTAACAGGAAGAAATCTGTTATTATTATAGCAGTCATTAAAAAGCCAGGGCAAGCAGTTCATTCATGCCCTGCAAACTGAATTTTTGTCATAGATGAAATACAATCAGAATGTCCCGGACACCCTAAAACACTGAGGAGACGATCACACACTTAAAACAAACACCGTGATGACTGAGGGAGGCAGTCTCTACAATCTTAGTATAGATGCTGATACATCTGATAATGAGTTTTATAACATTGTGACCTTGTGCATAGGTTCAGTGAAACACTCTTCTACTCCCTCCGGGAATACTTCTCTGTGTGATTTCTTTCTTTCTTTCTCTCTCTCTCTTTTTTTTCCTTCCAGCTTCTTGGAAGTAAAAAATGTAATAGGTACCACATTTTTCAGACCATAAGACATACCTTCATTTTAGAGTAGGAAAAAGAATTTGAAGCAAAAAAAAATGTGGTAAAATATTTAATAACATACAGAACATAATATTTCACCAATGTAAATGTAAACAGAACTCAACAGCAGCATTAACAACCATTATTCCTCCCAAATTTGGGAAGGGGGAGTGTATCTTATAGTTCAAAATATTGTAAATTTTACTTAAAAAGTTTTAAATACCTGACATCTTATCAACCTTCCTACTTTTTAAATAGAAAACAATTATCTTATTAAGTTTTTTAATAAGCTTTGCCTAAAAACCTCAGATATGTGTGTATATATATTCTCAGAAACCAAACTTTAGTCATACAGAAACAAACATGAGAAGGATGAAATTGTTTTGCTGTCTGACTTTTGAATCAATAAGCTGGTTTAACTAATGTCTATTGGACACTGATATAATGCTTTTTGATAGATCATTATTTTTAAATATCCATACCTTTTTGTTATCTGAGGATATTCAGAAAAGGAGCATGCCTTGCATCCGTAAGTTCTGTTGTTAGGCTAAACTAAATGGAGTGAAAGTCAACAGAATGTTTTATTATCTGAAGAAACATTGGCATTTCTTCCCATAGAAGCCCTTTGTTTTAACTTTTATATTCTGGAGAAGAGTGTTTTATGTTGATTTATCTGTTAGTTGTTTAGACAGCTTCCAATTTCACATTCCAAATAAACACCACTACCTCTTGCCTTGATCTTCCTTGTCATTCTCACATTGTCAACCTCCAGCCCTTGTCCCCGATGTGACAGCACTGTGAGCCATCACTCAGCCTTTTCTGATGGGCTTCTTCATGACCTCATATTCTCACTGTGGCCCTTTCTCTCAAGGCAATTCTGTTCTTTTTACAAGCTACTGTCCCACATTTTTTATCCTGAAATTATAACATATTTTGTCTGGTGTATGTTAAAGTATACAAACAATATATTTTTGTGACTTATCAAATACACAGAAAATACCACATAAATATGTTAAGTTTGAAGAGATGGGGTCAAAATATTTTTAATATTGTTTTGAAAGCTTTACTTTATTTGAAGTCTACAGTGATATAATTTAAATAATTAGATCTATGCAGAGATTGATTATATGTTAAATTTTATATGACTTTACAATTATAAATATTATGAAAATAGTTTTTACAACTATAACTTTTATAATTTACCACAATGCACTAAATCTACATTGAGACAAGTATTATGAAAATATTATAAATTTCACATCTATTGCACATATTTTATATATGCATATATATTGTATATTGCACATGCATATATAGCATGTTTTTATATGTGCATATAATTACATTTTAAAAGATTTATGTACCTTGTTTGATTATATGTAGCAACTCTTTTGAGGTCTGCATGATACAGGCAGAAGGGTATCTTTTGTATTAAATTTGAACGCAATTCACATAAAAAGTTTTGCTGTGCATTTCAGATGAGGTGTCACCGGTCTGGAGCAGAAAAGATATTTAAGACCTGGGTTTTCTTCTCAACACTAACTTAAAAAATGTGAAAGTTAAGGCTTTCATGAAAATTGACATAATCTGATAACTACATCGCTGTGTTTCATCGTGCCCTCCGAATGTACGGAGGTGACGTGGCTGCGGCGTCAAGGCTGTCTTTGTCAATCCCAGCTCGGCCACTGCGCAGCTGTGAGTGAGCCCCTCCACTTCCCCCAGCCCTAATGTCCCTCAAATGGTATTCAAAGCAGCATCCTACCTCAATGTGCTGTTCTGAGCCTAGCATCTGTGGGGGGCGGGGTGCAGAGGTAAGTTCTGGGATCTAAGGCCCAGCAAGGTGATTATGGTCAACAAATACTGTATGGCCTATCTCAAAGCTGCTGATAGAGTCAATCTAGAAGGTTCTCGCCACACACACACACAAAAGATGATTATGTGGTGTGATAGATATCTTAGCTGCAGGTGAGCTGGTAATCCTATTATAATACTATATATTATCATGTTAATACATCATACATCTTAAACATACACAATACTATATGTCAATTATACCCACATAGCCCTGGCTGGTGTGGCTCAGTGGATTGAGCATGGGCTGGAAACCAAAGGGTCACCGGTTCCATTCCCAGTCAAGGCACATGCCTGGGTTGTAGGCCAGGTCCCCCATAGAGGGTGTGTAAGAGGCAACCACACATTAATTATACCCCCATAAAAATAGTTAATTAATTTTTAAATTTAACTATTTTTATTCTTACTGGGGTTTATTCATTTCTAAATATGAGAGTCTTTCCAGTACTTGGTGATGAAGGTGTTTATCAAACCTAGCACATTGGTTTAACAGCCCTTTCAGATGTGCTCCAACGGTGTGTTCACCCTTTCCCAGGGGCTAGAACATCAGCTGTCACAAGCATACTCGCTTCACAACCATTTACCAAAACAATGAATACAATATAGCATTTTATACTCATTTCTTTGATTAAAAAGCAACAACAAAAACACAATTACACAACCAGCATGCATTATTTGTATGGGGCCGGGATGATTACATGCCTGCTGTGTGGACAGAAGAGACAGGTGGTACATTTGTTCCATGTTTACATTGACTGTCTCCCAGAATGTTCCCTTCCGTCCTGATTTTGCCTTCCTGTTTGTGGGCTGGAAGGGGGAGAAAACACACAGCTCAGAAAAAAAAGAAGTGCAATAAGCATAAAGTGACCCTGTAGTCATTTTCATCTTGCCTCATAAAACTCTTCAACCTGAGCTTCTCTGATCTGATGTTCCTGTGATTTTGCTCAGAGTCCCCAAGTGACAATGATTTACATACACTTGCCTCTTAGTGGCACAGGTTTATGAAAAGACATTAAAAGGTTTCCACATCCTGCAGAGAAATGTACTTATTCAGAGCACTGTTCCTTCTGAGCCCTATTCGCTGTGCTGAGTGTCGAAGGGAAAGTGGCTAACTAGAAGAGCAGAGGAGATGAATTTTAAGCTGATGTACCTTAGTTCCTCTCAGAGTTACTAAAAAGGGACCAACTCAAAGAGAACACTCACGAAGGGCCACAAATGTGAAAAATTCAAACTTCTGGAAGATGAGTAGGAATCAGTGACAGGGTATACTGGAAGGCTGACTAGAGAAAGATGGAAATAATTAGGGGAAGACACTGGAAGATTTCAGACTCAAGAGGAAACTAAACAAGGCCAGAGACCTGCCAAGAACAGTTGAGTCCAGTGTAATGATGAGAGTAAGAAGACTGGAATCATCATATTATGAAAAAAGTAAAATACCGAGTCAAATAAAGGGTGGAAAGGAAGAAAGGAACAAGGAAACAAAAAGTAAAAAATAATTGCAGCGAAAAAATATACTTGCAGTGGTCATGCATGATGTATGTGTGATGCATGTGATTACGGTGTGCCATACTGACCCACTCATATTTGGAGGGAATAGAATAAATGGAAAAAACAAGTCACCACTCTGGCCTTTCATATACATCTTCCATAAAATTGTGAGGGTTTTTTTTTTTGTTTTTTGGTTTTGATGAGCTAGCAAGAGAAGGGTTGAAATCTGATGCAACCGTTGGCTGCTTATCCATGGTAGAGCAACAGCTCACCTCCAGGGGGCAGTGCTGCTGCAGAGGAGGAACCGGAACCGCTGGCTGAGGCACCGCATGCCTTCAAGTCTGACCAATGAGTCACCAGGCACTCCGCCAGCCCAACAGATGGGCATTTATCCTGAAAGCAATGTGACCACGTATGCGCATTACGGTTGTTTTATAGAGCAAAATCGTCACCCACGATTGTTCCAACAGCTGTTCACACTGAGCTGTGCCTTCCAGTTGGGAAGAGATGTCATTGCCCATTTGTCTTGGAGCGGGCTAAACACTCCATATGAAAAGGGAAACCACCCCTAGCGACTGCTGAGCAGGAGCAGAGGCAGCTCTGAGGACAGACAGGCCCGTTGGGGTCTCGAGGGCAGAATGGATGCGTGAGAGCCCTTCCGGATTTGGATTTGGGAGAGGAAGCCTTTCCGGGTCTCTCACAGTCCACTGTTCCTCCCGAAGCACGGCAACCTTTTTCTGGTGGATGCAACACCTTTTTCACACATACACCCGACACTTTGCTTTATTTCAAATATGGACTCTCATAGTAAGGGCATACTTTACAGATCACAAAGAAAAATTAAGGAACAAAGCTTCATATCAATCACCCCGTATCTTATTATCCCTTGTGGGAAGTGTGGTTTTCAGATCATCGGTACATGCAGGTGTTCCAAAGTAAACCCCAACTTGGATAAGATGGAATGATGAGAAAGGAGGGGTCAGTGGTGACTATGACACCACGTGGCTGCAAAGTCTAAGCTATTTAAAGGATTTGATTCCTCCTGTTAGCTCTTGCTTTGGAAGACTGCATCCCAGTTGCTCACACTAGGGTCCTAGAACTAATCCTCCTCCTCGCAGATGCAGCCAGTCTCCCCTGAATATACCGGGTATCTGTCCCTTGTCCCCATAAACATTGCCATTCCATCGTAATCTAACTTAAACCACTGCTGTCCCCTCCTGCTGGTCCTCCTGACACCGGTCTTGCCTAAGTGATTTCAGTCTCTTTTTTCCTCATGCCACTAATTCCTATCATAAACTTTTGTTGGAGAACACATAACATGAAATGCTTATTACTTTCTTATCTATCTCCCTTGTACAGACTGCAGCTCCTTTAAAGAAGAAAAGAGGCTTTTGTGTTTATCCATGAAGGCTCCAGCAAAGTACCTGTCACAGAGCAGTGCTCAATAAGTATATGCTGAATAAATATTATATATTTACATGTATCATTTCCTACAGTAGAAAGTGTACCCTCAACTTCCCGCTCACTTACGTGAAGGCTGCGTGTGTGCCCATTCTCTGATGTCAATATGCCAGTTGTGTTCTATCATTTCAGCATCTCTGAAGCACTAGGAGGGCTTCTTGTGCTCGCCGTAGGAAGCAGGGTTTACACATATGATTATTTCACTACTGCTAATGTCTACCATCTTCAGGGTAAATAACAAGTCACTCAGAATGAATGCCAAATTGGTTTCCACTCTCCAGTCTCATCTCCCACTGATTTCCCAGGAACACCCCCTGTACTTCACACTGCCACTCATCAACACCCCCTGGGGCCCCTCTTCTGCACCTCTGCCCATGTCACACCCGCTGACTTCTCTCCACACCTTAGCTGTCTCAGTTCTCCTGGTGCCTAGGGCTTTGTCCCAACTGTTGGTTTCTGCATGAAGCCTGTCAATCCTATTCCAACAGCTTCAGGCTGAACCAAGTATCCCTCCTCAGCCCTTCTGTGGTACCAATTCTTACTATTAAAAACCATATCCCCGTGACTACCATGTATCGTATTCAAGTTTGTGATAATTCTGTATGATCCCATTTAATCCAAACAGCAAACTATAATGTAATCTGCATTTCATAGACAAGGAAATTTTTCCCACAAATCACATAACTAGTAATTGATGAATGCATTGGAACCCAAGCATGTCCATGACTCCAGAGGGTCTGCTCACATCCACCTTGATATTTGCGGTTTGATATTCAGACGCACCAGAGAGTGAGCTCCTTTAGAGCAAGAACTGCATTGTTGATTTCTGTATCACTCCTACCTGGTATGCGGTTTGTCACTGAACACATAGTCAGTCAACACTTGCATTTTGAATAAACAAATGAAGGAATGAAGGAATGCACCAATGGCTGAAGGTTAGTTCTATAATGTGTAAAATAAATGAGAAATAAATAATCTATCTGAGTTTTCTGGCTTCTATTTCCTTTTGAATAAAGCTATATATTTTAAGGAGTATGCAAACAAAAAACAGGATACTTTCCTGCGAATACTAGAATCTACCTCTAAACGAAAAATGTTAATATTCAGTTATATGGAGAACAAACAGTATATAGTTCATGTAGTAATCTCAAACAGTTTACTTCTCCATTAAGTAGTCCATTTCTGAAACATGGGCCTAAATCATAAAATCCACTTCAAGTCTTCCTTAGAATACTAATGGACTGTTGGAAAATAACCATCAACAAGACATTAAATAGAGACAGTTTTAAATAAAGGAAGCTTCAGGATGAGTCTATTCTTTTGGACTGAGCTGGTTTTACAGATAAATATTTATTTTACATTCCAAGCTAAATAGAAATGAATATTTATTTTTCAATAAATTTTCTTACTTAAATTCAAAATCTTTGAAATATGTGAAAATAGTTCTCCAGATAGCACGGTACTTTGTGTTTGTTTTTTAAAAACATAGAGATTAAGAAATTGAACAGTGTTAAAAATAAAACTTCAGTAAAGTCTTTATATAATAAAGTTGAAAATGCTGAATTCTACAGGGTTTTCCATTTCATGAGCTTCTGTAACACTAAGTTATCTAGGGTATTTACATTCTTCAATTTTTATATTTTAATAATTGTTACTTCTGAGATAATTCTTAACCATCCATTCTCTAGAGGCCAGTGACTATATGTTTGACAGTTTTATCTGAAAAACCCATTTAAATGATTTATTTACAAGTGCTCATGCCATCAAACAGCAGGAAGAATAGAAAGGAATGTTATAATCTTATCAATACCATATAAGGAAATATTTAACATTAAACTACTAATTTAATTGTAACTCATCATTGTCTGTGTTTTGGTTCTGCTATTAGCATTTACATAGATAAATAGATAATTAACATTTGCCTATGCTCAATCTGTCAAAAAGCTAGCAGATTATTTACTAAAGGATAAGACTCTTTTGTCTTCCTTTCTAAAAGTATTCACGTTGACAATTTCGAATTAATAGGGCCCGCACACGATTTGGTTTGCTGGATCAGTTAGATCAGGGTTTACTACATTAACAAGCAAACACAAAATCTTAGTAAAGAAAGGAAAGTTTTATATTATTATGACTATACAAATGTAGGTCACTGCTAACCCAACAGAGGACATTACGATTAAGCCTCTGAAACAGGAGAGGAAACAGGGGCAAAGGGACGCAACAGAGCAGACTGGTCTTCTGGAATGTTCTCTCTCAAAAACACCTCCAACTCTCTGTCTCTGATGCCCAAATTCCTCGCACTCAGCACTCACTTCTTGCTGTTACACACTGCCCTTCTGCCTGGTCTTTTCTGGAACAACCAGCGCACAGGAGTAATTTCCTTGTTAAATATTTGTACTTGGCTATGTCATCAACTTGCCGCAGATGATGCGCTGATGACCGTAGTAACGGTATTAAAGGGAAAAATGTTCTAATATTCATAATTACTATAGATTTTTTAAAAAATAGTGACACGGTATCATTGCCACTTCTCTCAAATTACATAAGGGTTAACTTTGGCTCTTCACAGTTATGTCTTCTCCATGTTAAGGTTCTAACCTTTAATAAGCTGTTTTGATCATTTGGCTTTTTAAGATCTATACACTTTTTATATGTCATATATATACACATATACATACATATATATTGCTTTGAATGATTAGATACACAGAATATCAGTTTTAGGGAAAAAAATCTGAGAATTTACATAGTCAACCTAATTGCTGTATGTTGCCATGTATACCACACACTGTTTTGCCCAAATTTTTGAGGTAAAAATAAGGATGCACATTCCACATGGGTGTAATGAGTACATACCATGGGTGTAATAATGAGTATAATAAGCTCCTGTACAACATGCACAAAATCGTGGATGCACATTATACACAGCAACACTCAGTAGCTAATGTTCCTAACCTGAAGTTCCTCAGACCCTTTTAAATCATATCCATTCACCCTTAAATTATCTATTAATATGTGACACCTTAAAAAATCCCCTGTATATTGTTAAAGAATGAAGATTATGTGGACATCCCTTGTAGTTATAAATCACCTGATTAAAATAAGGTGATTTTTTAATCACCTTATGTATCCAACCAACACAACACTATTTTCTCTTTTGTTTGAAAAAGTGGCTGGACATTATAATCTTTCGTTGTTATTGATGTAAGAAAAACCTTAGCAAAAGTGTGCAAACATGATTTTATAAATGAATATACATGGATTTCTTAAAATGACACTTTATTTTAGTTTCAAGGACTTTGGGGCAAGAAAAAGGGAGATTATGCATTACAAAAGGCAAGAGCAGTAGCCAAGTGACAAGACAGACATGACATAAAGCATTTCCCTCAGAAGCTAACACATAACTTTGAGTCAACCTCTGAGATGTTTAACTTTTATTTTTTGTCATAACACGAAGTGGCTAAGCAATGGCTTGTGTCTAGGTTGTTCATTAACACATTTGAAATAGCTCTGCTGACCTCCAAGCGGCCTTCTAGTCAATGGGGAAGGCAGGCCTTCACATCTCGGCAGTAATTTCAGTTCTGCCTCATTAAACCACTAAGCAGTGGTTTTATGTATCCTCTACAAAAACAGCCCAAGGCTCAGCTAGCCAAGATAGAGTGTCGATTTTCTTAGCTCTTATCAATTCATCAAGCCCAAGGCCTTGTAGTATGTGATGGTCATTTGCTGGAAGAATGAATGAGCCACCGGTAAAAGCACAAATCAAAGTTCACTCCAATTGTAATGATAACATTTGGATTTGTGCTTGATCAAAATGGACAACTAAGGAATTACTCAGTATAATCCTTGAAGCCTAGTTTGATTAACACCAACAACACTTTCTGTTAGATTACAGGATTGTCAGGGTCTTAAAGGGGATGAAATAGTGCAAAGGATTATAAAAGAAAATCTAAAAACAAAGACACTCTTTCACACACATAAAAAATGTGAGCTGACTAGACATGTTGTGTTCTGTTGATTTGTCAAACTGAGCACACAGTTAGAAATCGACATCCGAATCTCCAGGGTCAGGTGCAAGCATCTTGGTGACAATAGATCATACTCTAACTGATGCTTACTAATAAATTAAAAATTGAAAGGTCTTCCTCACTTCTTTATCACAACTAAAACACTTCTACATTTTCCCTTTCCTTCTTTCCTGTTTCAGGGATCCATGTATATGGGGGTGGGCAAAAATAGGTTCACAGTTGTGGGAATATTAATTCTTGTATCATTTATTTGTATTATGTAACACTGGTTTCCCCTACCCTGTGTGTGTATGTGTGTGTGTATCTCTCTCTTTAGAATAGAAAAACTAATTTATTTGCACTGAGTCTGTCAAAGAGCAACTGAAATATATATGTAAAATACTACAAACCTGTTGTTATGCTGTATGAATGTGTGCTTATTTAAGTTTAGAAACTGCTGATTGTATTTGAACTTTCTTTGAATTCCACTTCATCTGTGTGTGTGTGTGTGTGTGTGTGTGTGTGTGTGTGTGTGTGTGTGTTTACATATGACTATTTCTGACTGTGGGCAAAAGTAGACAATAAAAATTTTAAGATGATCTAGAGAGCTGTAGTAAAATTATTTCTCATTAAAATAAATTATATTTATTAACTCTGGACTTCACTTTCATACTCTGAGATGGAGCATGGAGGTGAAAAAATAACTAACATGACCATGATTGAGATGACATCGACATTCTTAACAACCCACATTTTATCCAAGTTGCTTACACTTTCTGCCCAAAAAACCAATAGTCCCACTCATTCAAAAATATTAATGACTTTTATTTATTTCAAAGTACTTTTTAAAAATAGTGAACAATTAAAAAGTCAGGGCTATCAGTGCTATTCAGGAAAAAATATATTTTTCATTGTTTGCTAAATGTTAAAATACCTTAAGGAAGAATAAAATTCTATCCCAAACACTTCTATCTAGCAATACTTTCGTAAGATATTTTGAAAATTTAGGGTGTGGTTTTCTAGTCCATTTTCTTCTTAATCCTGAGTAAACCTAGTAGTTCTATTTTTTCTTATTATAAATATTATTATTATGAATGGTTTGTGCATATAGTTTTTTGTGTTTTATATGATATTATTAGGATGACTTCCTAGATATGACATACTCCAATCAAAGAGTATGGATTCCATTTATAATTTATCAAGAACTTACTATATACCAGGAGTGGAGCTAATTACTTTTTACATTATTTCATTTAACTTCCATAAAACATTGTGAATTAAGTTCCATTTTGATCACTACTACAAAAGAAGACTATGTGGATTGGGGAGGCTTATTTGTTTAAGGTCAAACACCAAGCAAGTGACAGAGTCCCCAGTCAAAGTCCTGTCTGACTTTACAGCACTCATTCTTAATCAGTATCTAATATCTAGGGTATTGGCTGGAAGAAATGGGCATATTTTTCTTTATTCCAGTTATGTTCCTAAAATGTGTTTTGATATACATTTACACATCTGTAGAATCACCAGAGTTTTCTGAACTTCAGTATTTTCTGATGCATTGGATATCTATGAATCCCTCCACTAGTCATTTCAGGTGAACTAAAAGGAGTTAACACATATCAATGTTAAAGAA
This sequence comes from Anoura caudifer, assembly GCA_004027475.1. NCBI lineage: Eukaryota > Metazoa > Chordata > Mammalia > Chiroptera > Phyllostomidae > Anoura > Anoura caudifer. The sequence continues at coordinate 374,904 of PVKU01000036.1, forward strand.
ATCAGACACCCCACCAAAGACCCTTGAGTTTGGAAAATAACACACGCACGTCTCAGAGATCAGAATCATCACTGTTTTCTGGGCACTGGTGGTAGTGCAGGGCAAACGGGCTGTTTCCGGACCGATGGTAAGTTTCAGTCTCTTAATCCCACTACGTGGGTGCACTTTAGCTGAAATTCATCATACTTTGTAGGTGTGATTCATGCATTTTTCAACATGTAAGTTATGAGGTCTTACCAGAAAGTATCCATTCACATAATATAAAAAATAGAGACATTTATTGAACGAGATACAAAAAATGTTGTACACAGGACAATAATGTCTCAATCCCCTCCAAAGTAGGCACTTTGGGACCTCACACAGCTTTCTCAATTGCCATCAGCTGCCCTGTTGAAGTTTCCTGAATCTCATCAACAATATGAAATCTCTTTCCTTTCAAAGGTGATTTTAGTTTTGGGAAAAGCCAGAAGTCACAGGGCATCAAATCTGGGCTGCAGGGGTGCCGAGTCACCTGGGTGATTTGGTGTTTCACCAAATAACTCTGCATGAGACACAACGCATGAGTGGGCATGTTGCCATGATGAAGCTGCCAATCACTATTTGCCCATAGCAATGGCCTTCTGAATCATCTGGAGAGTTTCCACGGAAGAATGTTCAAGCTTAATGCAAAATTTGATGCAGATTTATTGCTCTACTTGCTCAGTCATTCTGAATGTTACAGCCACACAGTACACATGCTCACTCAACAGCGTCTGCCACCCCCACTGACTAGTACAGTGAAGTCATCACTGTCCACAAACGCGCATTCCAGTCCACTCTGCTTGGCTGTCAGGTTACATCAATGTGGTGCAAACCATTCTCCTTATATTAACAGTGATTGAACTTTTTCCAGACAAACCTTGTATACTTTAATGAAACATTTTCTTAAAAATTAATACATACACAACTGTTTATGTAAGCTCCTACGCATTCAGCTTTTAGCTTCTGGAAATAGCAGTTAATGCTGAAATGATGGATCTACATTTTAATTTTGGAATTGCTAACCTTTCTCCCGACCTGTTAGGGCAGAACTAGTGAGCCATGGCCTTACCTTGACTGCCAACATCTGCTTCTGACAACAGAACTGATGTTCTCTTTGGAAGTTGCTGGGAACTCTGATGGCCAGGCCTGCGGTTGGGGCAGGTGTTTGGGGTGCGGGCATGTGGCAGAGGAAGCAAAGGGAGAGGACGGATGCCAAGGGCTTGGATTAAACTGTTTTTCACATCTTTTGCTTTCATGAGGTTTTTGACCAACTGATGGTTCAATCTGAGTGGGAATTTACATTTTGGAAAAGAAGCCTCCTACTAGTAAGTAGCTATTAGTTACTAGGATTGGATGGCAACACTGCCAGTAATAGTCACCCAGCTGATAAGTAGGTTGGGGTGTAGAAAGCCAGCACACTTGGTTATCATTACGTGAACGCTTCAACAGACAGAGCAAGTACTCAGCCATTCCAAAGGATATATTAAACACCTTGGGCACTGGGAGAAAAAGCATCTGCCTAAATTAACTCATGGAGTGAATTCTGGACCACCAACCCAGATGGAGTCTCATGAGAACAGAAAACCCAAGATTGCTTTCCCAGGACTCATCTTCTCCAAGTGTGAAAGTGCCAGACTTGTCACAAAACCCAAATGGGGAAAAAAATGATGACATGCTTCAGTCTATCACATTTATTATTTTGAATATCTACATTTGATTGTACAATTGCCCTTGGGCATAGTCTGTGCTATTCTAATCACTTAGGTATTTGATAAACAGACTGAGAAGCTTGGCTCTTGCTGTAAAGCCTGGCTTGTTAGCATGTTTTCAGAGCATTAATGGGGTCACAGTATCCTGGTGTTGAAGGCGATGCAAAAGAAAGGTATGCAATACAAAGAAGATGTAAAAGAAGAAGGTGTAAAAGGAAAAAAAGGTGTTATGTAGAAGAAGCTAGCAGCCTGTCACCCTCTTCACCTCATTTGTAGCCTGGCCATTGATCCTGTTATTTTTTTGGTGTACAATGATGCCTGTTTGTCAGATATGCTTTATGTGGGTACTTCAGTCCTGACTGATTTTCACACTTGGGCCCAGGCCCAATGAGTACAATAGAGATAGCTCAGGAGAGATAAGCCAGGAGAAAGTACAATTAAAAGTTTTCTTTTTCATTTGTGCTATTTGTGAATAGGTTAATATACCCATGGAACTTCCCCAGACACACTGAAAACAGAGCTTTATACCATCGTTAAGAACTCCCCAGAGTGAACAAGACCTGGGAGTGATGAGTTAGTTTGTATTTGTACTAGAATAAAATGTTCTTTTTGTTCTGGTAATAATATGAATATAAAGCAGTATCCAGAAATGCATTTTTCAACCTTTTCATCATGAATACATATCATAGTATTACTACCAGCATTTTTAAAGTAATTACTAGAGGAGAGGATGAAAAGTAATACAAAATCAGAATTCATAGTTATAAATTTCAAAACTTTGGCAAAAAAAATGATTCAAGTCACTATCTTTAGTAAAAATACATTATTTGGATTCTCTTACTGCTTTGAAATTATTATATGTTTCACAATGTAATGTTATGATTAAATATGATCAATTTCCAATACTTTACAGAGGATAATGTACCAATCAAAATTATTTTTAATATAAAATTGTGTCAATATGCTTCTGATTTTCAATCATATCCTTGCAGAAGAAAAAAGTAGGGTTAAAATAAAATACTAAGTACACATTTTAACACAGTGTACTTCATATGTCTTTATATTAAATTTCCACTCAAACTTAACCCCTATAGCTAAAGAAAAGTAGAAAACAGAGGCATGTAAATGATCTACATTTTCCAAAAGAATTCATGCACCAACAATGGACGCTTTGACAAAAGAAGTGTGGATAATTCTTTATCTGGGTTTATTTGGATATTGTTTTGGCATGTTATTAAGGCAAGCAGGTGAGAGGCAAATACCTCTTTCATTATTTGGCTGTATTAAGGCCTAAACTAGACAATATAGTAAGCTGTATAATCAAGTCAACCAAAACCAGTGAAGCTGAACCAGTGAAACAGTACATCATTTTGGCTAAATTCTCTGGGTCAACAACTCCAATTGTCTCTGTGGAAGTGCACTAAGAGCATAACTGATTGTAGGGGCCAAGATATTCAACATTTATTGAAGGAATTACTGCTGCCTCCCATGCCTCATAAACTTTGTTTGTAAACGTCTGGTGGTGCCTGATGTAACAATTCTTTATCATGCCAAAAACTTAATTTCCACCAAGTAAACACTGATGGTCATTACTAGCTGAAGCATTATCTACACACAGTAAAATCTGATACCATGAATTCTCAGAGCGAAGGTATCCAAGGAGATGCTTTGAAAGTAAGTTCAAAAACACTGGCTAATTATAAATAACAATGCATGATATGATATAATGGATGATGCAATTAGGATGTGAATTTATCTTTGAAGAGACTGGTGCTTGTAACTAGTCAAGTGTGTCATAAACAGTAGGTGATTTGAATCATTTCACAGAATATTTGCATGGAATCTAAATGTATAAATGTATTATCACATAGCCATATATCTGTAGTCATGAAAAATCACATTGATATCCATTGAAATAACTATTGCTTTTTTTAACTTCATGCCTTTTCTTTGTGACTCAATTTTCTCACTTGTAAAAAAAAATCATTTACTAGAAAATCCAAAATATCTTTCTTATACACCTCCTACAATCCTGCCACAAAAGTATTTCCTTCCTGATTCCTCTATTTTTATTCTGTCAATCACTGATGCATTAAAATGACAATCTTATCTTTGAATTGTTATTTATTGAATAGGGAAATAAATGTATGGCAAGTTACCAAATAAATGACACTCTCAAGCTTTGGAAGCCTGCCAAACTTGCTTTTAATCCAAACTATATTCAGAATGTATGGGACACTAGTACTAATTTATAAGGGTGGAAAATGACCTCTCCCCTGGTTTGTTCCATGCCCTGTAAATCTGAGAAAGACTGGAGCATAATTTTCTAATAAGTCAGAGTTGCTTAAATAAATTTCCTAGAGTTATGGGATGGATATATATATATATATATATATATATATATATATATATATATATATATATATATATATATATATCTCGACCATAATAGGAAAGGAAATGTTGCAAAAAATACAATTAGACTTTAGGGGGTAGACAATTTACTGGGTTAGGAGTCAAAGCTCTGGAGTTCATCCCAACATCCTTGTGATCCTGCTTGATGACCTCCATGAAACCATCCTTATGTGTTCATGTTTCCCATCCACACATGACAATAACATGCTGCTTGTCTGAGGTTGTAGACTTCATTTCCCAAATGTCCTCATTAGCTTCTCTGAGAAATTCCTTTTTCTTATGGAGAATTTATATTATACCTCTAACCTCCTGGCGAGGAGTAGAATCAGACAAAGCCTCCAAGTGTAAGGAAACAGTCAAGGCTGAGATGGGATATGATGTCATTGTGGAATCAAACATCCTGAGCTGTAATCACCGAACTCCTCAGGTGTTTCATTTCACTTCTGATTTTTGTATTGCTTTTTTCTTATATGAGTCATGCCCATGTAAGTATTACCATCATTATTTTCCCTTTTGGTCATGGTTCAGACTAACTAGAAGTATTTCATTTAGCCTCATAATATCGTGACCTCGTATTTCACGCTCGGAAATTGTGGCCACATTTACTGAATTATGGTAGAGTTTTAAAGTATTTGTTCAAATAACATAGGGGAATATTTTTTAAGTGAATAACCCAGAAAAATTATCAGTGTAACTTTGTCTGTGAGGCTTGGGAGCATCACACTTTGCGGGAAGTGTAGTGTTGATTTAATGGTGGTGGAAGATCAAGTTCGTGCTACTGTCTGTTTCAAGGTGAGTAGGAAGTGCGCAGGTGAAGGAGAAAGCTTTGCTGCAAAGTTTGTATCTGAATCTGAACAGGAAGAAAGAAATGACGCAGGGCGAGAGTGGAATATGGTGGCATATCTTGCTAGAATTTATCGCCCTTCCTCAGCCACGTGTTCCATATTCGTGTTTAATGAGGTAATTCATAGGAAGCACACCTACCAACCCAGGGTGAGCACTCCATAAGCTTAGTTCAGTGGTTCAGTTTGCCTGAGGATGTTTGGCTGTCCACGAGACTTTTTAAGGGACGTGTGAAGTCCAAACTATATTCACAAAAATACAGGAGCATCGTTTCCCTTTTTCACTGTCATTCTGACCTAAGTGAGTGTGCAGTGCTTTTGTCACAGGCTCTTGGAGGCGTGAAATTGCAACAGGTTGAAGGTAGAAGCAGGCACAAGCATCCTGCCTTACCTATTCAGCCAGACAATAAGAAGACTCACAAAGGGAAAGCCATCTTCAAATATTTTTGTTTTGGCAAGTATAGCTTTGTAGGTAAAGAGGATATGAGTTTATTATTGTTATTTTAAATAAATTTATTACTAATTTTTACTACTCTCTCTTTTAGTTTTTCATATAATGAATATTATGAAACAAATGAAATGAAAGCTCTTTAGGATTCTCAATATTTTTTAGATGTATAAGGTGGTATAAAAACCAAAAGTTTCAAGATCTGCCAAATTAGTTGGTATTATAATTATTACATTATATAACTGTTTTCTAAAATTCAGTGTCTCAATTTTTATAGATTAACAAAGAAAAATTTGAACCCAGACTTTGAACATAAAAAAATATTGTAACATATTTATACCTTAATGAAGTTTCCACTATTTATTTTTATCGTATGTCTACCAGATGAAATGGAAAATAAATGATACTTTATATAATTGGAGTAAGCTCAAGACTGTTCAGAATACTCTGGTATGAGTGCACTGGTATAGAGTGCACATAGATTATTAAAACCCATTTTTTATTCAAAATGATTGTAGACCTGCAAATAGATATGTTAGGTGAAAAAAATGTCACTTGATAAACTATAATGAAGAACCCAAGTGTAGCCATTTCTTCAAATGCATATTTGAAATTGTTTCTAAAGCACTTTGAGTCTAACTTTATAGAATCAACTTATCATGGAATACAGCACAGTGATTATGACAAAATTTATTTTTGTCTCTCTATACATGAGCTTCCAAATGTTTCCATTTTAAACTTGGAAGATTTTTCATTTTGTTTTTCTTCATTATTAAATGCATTAACTCCTTGTTTCTCATGTGGACTCCAATTCTATGTAGCTGTTTGAAGACTAATTTTTTAATTGCAAGAAAGATGATGATGTTATTTTAAGGCCATATTAAAATATATATTCTGTTCTCAGCTGTCCACGTGGCACTCTACCTCTTCTCATTTATGCCTCCACTTAAACATCACTTCTTCAGGGTAGTGTCCCCAGATCTCCAATGGGAAGTAATCCCCCACCTTTCCTATCATAAGGAAAACATTCTCAGATTTTCAACGTGTTTCATTTGCTTTACAACCTTTAAGAGTACTTGAAATTATCCTGTTTGGTTTCATTCTTTAATCTATAATCAATAGATCTCAAAAGCATTTGTGTTACATTGAAGAAGTCAAATACAAAATACCACCTACTTTATACTTCCATTTATACAAAATGGTAGGCAAGGCAGCAGTGTGGTGACAACAGTCTCCTATGTCTGGAATTAGGGGAGAAGCTTATTGCAAAGGGACCCAAGGGAGCTTTTAGAGTGAGGGAATTCTTTTATACCTTCAATCTAAGATAATAGCTACAAAATAAAGACCGGAATATATATGCTAAAAGGGCATAACAGGCACTTGGAAAAAATTCACCTGGGAGGTAAATTCCAAGACTGATCCTAATAAAATTGATTAGATTTTAATGTATGTAGCATTAACACTGAGAAAATGAGAGGAAACTCTCAACTAATTAAAGCGCATGCATTGGTTAAAACACTTCTAGACCTGGAACCCTGAGACACATTCCTTGTGTCTTTCTCGCATTCTGCATTATTCAAGCCAGCAGAATATATACTGTAAATGGTCAAAGAGTGGTATGTCCAAACTTTCCCTCTTATGTCCTCTTTGGATGGACTGACAGAATTCCAAACCAATGCCAAGCAGATTCCACAGTGGTAGCTCCCGCTGCCCCCAAGTTTGCATTTCCAGAACAACAACTCCTCACCATGACATGCACATGTTATACTTTCTAAATAGTGAACAAGCTTTAAAAGCACTCATGGGCTATTAGAAAAGGTCTGACTGATTTCATCACCTGTCCTCCAAATTACATATTGGCCCTAATCAATAAAATTAGTAAAATATATGCTGATTCCATAGGCTCATTCGGTCTTTACTTCCGGAGGTCAGCAAAACTTGTATACAAGGAAGGCAGAAGCAGGTGAATTCAAAAAAATTATCTCTACATAGATTCTTTAGAGCACTGCATTAGTAAGTAAAGAGAAAAATGAGAATTTTAGTTAATTTCTTATTGAACTAAGACTGAGAAAATTAATAGAATATTGGCAAAGGGGTATTCTAGGTGCCCAAATTATTCCTGAAATTAAAATTACACAGTACCCCCCTCACCCACACATATGCATACATATGTTTTGCATAACAGATGTTACAAAATAGATGGCAAAATATGACAAATTTTTGAATAATGTAAGAGTAATAACAATACAAATATTTCCCCCAAGACAGTTAATATGTATGTGTTCAATGATGAAAATAAGCTTTTTGGGAAAAGGGATCATAAAAGTGGAATGATAACAGAGGACTGTGATATCCAGTCTTTAAGGCCTAGCCAGGAAATATGAACATAACTATTTGCTGTAAGATCACATGGCAAGAAAAGGAGCCTCTGTGGAAAGTAAATGTTAAGTCTTATTTATTTGAGGAAATAGCATTGTCTCCAGAAAGCAAACTGATATTTGCCTTTTTGTTAACACCTATTACTTTATTTCAATGATTTCATATTATACAATCAGAAAGGTTATATTTGGCATTAAATATGATACTGAATTGTTGGGCTTTTGGAATGAATTATTCCTTTTCTGTTAAGAAAATTTCCTTCAAATCTAAGTTCATTCTGACTTATGCAGAATTTTTATTAGAGAAAAATGGTGAATTTTTCTAATGTCTTCTTGAAACAAATCAATGATTGTGATTTTTCTCCTTTGACCTATCATATGCAGTACTTGATGTGTGTGTGTGTGTGTGTGTGTGTACTCTAAGATTATAGTTTTACAAGCTCTCAACTAAACCATAGTGTATTTTTCTTAATTTCTAAAATGGATCCCACCCTGTTTTATTAGGGATATTTTTTATCTATTTTCCAGTTCTACTGGTCAGAAGTTTTCTTTTTTATGTTGCTCTCTGTTTGGCTTTGTAGTTTCTCACAGTGATTCTGCACACAATGAACTGAAAGCCTGGTCTTCAAGTTTGTGTCTTTGGGCTTCCCACTCTCTGTAGTCCCTGGAACCACACACTCCACCCATAGTCTTCTAATCATCAGAGAGACTCCACTCCCCTCCACCTGAATTTTTTAAAACCCTGCACTTCTTGAAACTTGATTTTTGTCTTGACTTTTTCCTTTTATCCTTATAAAAATTTTATATTATAAAGTCTTCTTTGTTCATCAATCTTTTTTTTAAATTAAATTTACTAGGGTAACATTGGTTAATAGAATCATATAGGTGTTAAGTATACAGTTCTATGGTACATGATCTGTTTATTGCATTGTGGGCCCAACACCTGATGTCACATCTCCTTCTGTCACCATATATTAAGCCCCCTTCACCTCCCACTACTCCCCAAAGCTTCCCTCTGGTAACTACTGCACTGTTGTCTGTGTCCATGAGTTTCAGTGTGGTGTCCCACATATGAGTGAAATCATATGGTTCTTAGATTTTTCTGGCTGACTTATTTTACTTAGCATAATATTCTCAAGGTCCATCCATGTTGTTGCAAATGGCAGTATTTCATCTTTTCTTATGGCTGAGTAGTGTTCCATTGTATATATGTACCACACCTTCTTTATCTACTCTTCTATTGAAGGGTACTTTGGTTGTCTCCATGCCTTGGCTACACAGCATAGTCCACCACTATTCTACTTATTCTCCCTGGACAATCTCATCCAATATGACTTTAATACTTATCCATGGGTGGTATCTGTATTTATATCTCTATATCTCCAGATGTCTGCCCACTTAGTTCTCATTTTTTATATCCAGCTTCCCAATGGATATATTTACTGAAATGCTCCAGAACATCCCAAACTCAGACAGTTCCTCCTACATCTATTCGACAAAGTTATATTATATAATGGTCAATGTCCCCAGGAACAGCTCCATGATAAAATGCGATAGTCTGGTGTGGCATAAGGCCAATGGGAAGGTCTCCAGTAAAAAGTGATCCCATGAGTGGTCAGGGCAGTATAGGCTAGTTGGTTTCTTGGTGGATTGGTTTTATCTAAGGCTAGCATTTAATGTTTTTAAAATACTCTGTAAGATATTTTATATATCCTCCAAGCAATACTCTATGAATATTAGTAAATTTCTGTTCAGATTTAAGCAGCAGAACATTTCAGGTTATATTTTCTAGCAAGTATCTGTGATACAATTTTTTAATGGCTTTAATTAAGGACAGATCTAATACCCTTGAAGTTGAACTTGGAAGGTGATAAGATTTAAAATGACATGAGTTTATTTTTTTTTAATTAAGAAGACAAATTGACTTGTGTCTGAACAGATTACTTTTTAATTCTCCACAGAATTTATCAAAGTGAATACCTGCAGACAAGTTCAATATTTCCCTCTGAAAATAGTTTGGGGTTATTCCAACCTTCTAATTAGTAAATATGTAAATTATTTCCCACCATATACAAAATGGGAAAAGTAGAAACAAGAAAGGTGTAAATATAACACCTTATATAATGTAATTAATAGTGACTTTGGCATGACAGATCTAAAAATTTCCATATATTCTTCATCAGTTTTTTATTTTTGCAGAAGTATTTTCTCCTTTGCTTTAAAACACCTAAAATTTGACAATCTAATATATGCATAGTCTTTCCTATTTTCCTCAAAGATGAATACATTGACTTCACAATAATAGCTAGTCCAATTTACTTTAGTCATAGTTGAAGTGAAAACCTCACAGATTAAGCTCAATATTCTATTGTTTAAAAAATTATTTGTCTCCTTAAAAGACAACTAATGGCAAAATAAATACACTACTACCAAGCCAGGCAGAAGGATAATCGATACATTTACTTGCATAAACTTCATGGTCAATACCTACATAGCCACAGCCAAACCATTAGGAAGTTGTTTAGATTGCTGAAAGGGCTATTGGGGAATCTTTAGTTTTGCATCTTTCTGGGGAGAAAACAGAAAAAGCACCCCTTTAAATAATCGAACTAAATCTTCAGCATGATCAGCTGAATGATTTCTCACTAAGTGTTTATGCACATTTGCTGCTGTAAGCTAAATATCGTGTTCCTAAATGTCATTTAAACATGACATCAATGCTCAGGAAGTGAAAGCTGCATGTTAAATCTGAAAGAACACCCTTAACTTAGTACTGTCCTGATTGGGTGGCAAATGAGTTCTTCAAGTATGTTTTAGACTAAAACCACGTTTTACTTTGTGCTGAAAGGTCTCTAGCACACAGACTGAAAGTATCACCGGCTTGACTATTGCCCCCAAATCACAGTGCTACCTCCGTGGCAAAGACTTCCTGTGCAACTTCCTGTGCAGCATCCTAAGTGCTCCTGAGCTCACCAATCACCCCAACCAGGGTCTGTTAAAAAGACACTTACCTCCCAGCCATCGGCAGCAACTGTGGTCCTCTGCTACAATTTTAGGATAGTACCCCACAATTCACCCTCTGCGCTACTAGCCCTTTAAGTCAAGTTTACACTGCATGATGGAAATACTGATGGTCTGCAAATTCCACCAGGCAACAGGGCTTCCGCGTACTTGGCTTTGTGTCCTTGGATTGGTTTCAGTATCATTAGCAGAAAGCACTTCACTTCCCAAGTAACAAGGAATGCAGCACATGCAGAGAGGGGCTTGGCCCGCGTTACACAAACTCTCTGTGTTAGGTTTGCAGAACTCCCATAACACTGGAACAAAACAGTGCCCTGCAAACATGTTTGTGGTGTCAGTTCAGGTTCCCCGCAGTGCTACTCCATGGTCAACCCAGCCAGGGGTTAATCTGCCTGTGAGATTTTATGATATGGTGTTTTTTTGTAATACAAAGTATCTTTCACTTATTTTTTAAATTTATTGATTATTTTTAGAGATTTTCTTCTATAGGATATCATGTTTATTTGAAATTTTGGGAAACTGGAAATTAACATATTAAAAATCATTTTTGTGATATTTTGTAATTATAAGACTTTGATAATCAAACTTTGAAGTGTCTATAATGCTCCTATTCCAAAATTAATTTCAACTGAAACTACATAAAGAAATTATGATTTATATCTAGGAGTTTTATATATATAAAGGCTTTATAGCCTTTCATTTGCAAGCTCAAACTCAAAGCCATGTCTAAAGATTTGTTAAAGATTTTTTTAACGATCAGCCACAGCTTGTATTTTTTATCTTGTATCATACTATGACATATGTATTCATTTCAAGTGCACAGATATTCAAGAAATCTGAAATAAATATAGGAAATAAATGTATGAATGTTTAAAACTACTAAGTAATGAATGATTATAACCATCTTACATTTATTCATGTTCTTTGTATTCCAAAAAAACCCTCCCTAAATTCTGCAATATTGAGCTAGCATTTCTTTAGTTTACTATCCATGTATATACACATATGGAGAAAGACAAAGAGAGACAGAGAGAGAGAGGTATGAATGAATCACTTCCAATGACAATAAATTAAAGATATTCATTGTTTAGCTATTTCAAATATAAAAACAAGAGTTTCCATCCATTGCAAGAATAAAAAGATATGTTAGTTTTCCCACTCACTGACCTAGGTGAACATCAGAGCTCGGGAGATGACAGAGTCATTTTATAAACATGTTACGGACTATTCTGTGAGAGCCGATAGAATCAGAAGTCAGTAATGTCTGGTGCTAGCATTTACTTTACTTAGGGAGATAAACTGTCATTTCACCATCCTTGTCTTTATAAATCTAGGAAGATATTTTCATAACCATTATAATTAACTCATAAATTCAGACCATCCTATGGTCAAGTTGAATAAAGACCTTTGTATTTTTTGACTCAACTTTCAAGCATGCTGGTTCTTACAAATGGTTCTAACATCGCGACCTGACACAGGACCACCATTGACCCAAATGAGCCGAACCCACAGGCACCAAGCGTCTCGCCATCGGGGTGATGCGGCCCTGATGGGGCCGGGTGCAGTGGGAGGACCAGGCTGGGTCAGCGCCAGCTCCCTGTTCAGCCCCATACTCATATGCAGGTGAAGACTGCATGGATTTGTACACCGATCGGGCACAGCTTCCTTTCGGGCCTGTGAGCCCATGCACTCGCCATCATTCCCAACCTGCGGGTAGGCAGTACTGAGCTAGTACTCTCCTGGGCAGTTATAAGTTCATGACACAGAGCAGCAGTTTGGGGTGGGACTGAGAAACCTGAGAAGCACTTGGTGGCACCCTGATACTTTGAGTCTATCTTGTTTAAAGGTACAGCATTTTATGACAAAATGGAGCTAGTACTCACAGATAATGCTAGTGTTATAAATTGTATATATTATTAATATTTTCCTTCTTCCTGGTCTTTACTGGAATATTCAACATGCTATAAAGTAAGATATACAATTAATTGAAATTCTGTATTGTATTTGTTTGCCATCAGACTATTGGAGGATGCTCAGCACCGAACTGAACTATCTGAAATCTCTCCCGGACTGTATCCTGTAGAATCACCTTAGTGCTCTTGCAGATTCTTTATAACATTTCAGACCACCTCAAATTTTGCAGTGCAGTGTGAAATGGAACTGGGTGAGGAAGGGTGTGTCTGGTATAGGAGGGAGCCGGGAAGACACTGTCTAATATTGGGTGGTATTTCTCCTGCACAATCATTTAAAACAAAGGAGTTGAAGGATACTACTGAGAGGCCTGGGCCTTTCCCCTTCAGATCTGACCATCAAAGGAGGCAAGAAAAAAATCCGGCCAGCTATGAGTCTCAGCGTGGGTCAGAGCCACAGCCTCCCTGGGTCCTTACCTCCCATCACCCGCTGACTGACTTGGGTGGCAGTTACTGCACAGGGGACCTGCTGATTGACATTACATTCTGCAAGACCTGAGCAGAAACAGCTGGGCTGCTGCAAACAGTGTTTGCTGTGTAAGTGACTGATACCTGGTAGACTTTCATTCCTGGGGAAGGAGGTTGCGGGGGCTGGGGGGGGGGGCGGGGGGGGCGGTACTGGCTTGTGCACATTACAAATTACAAATGCAAATCAAATTAGTGCTCTTCCCATTTCCCCCTCTGAGACGCATCACAGACTAAAACCTTGGCTCCATGCTGGTTGTGTTTCCATGGAAACCACTGCTCAGAGTTAGGCCACTGGACTCTGCACTTTGGATACTCACCCTGGCCTTGAGTCCTGAGCACGAGAAAGACACTATGGTCTAAGCTGGACACTCTTGGTAGGGATGGTGAGATTCAGAGACAGTCAGAGTAACAGATAGGGCCTCGTTGTTTTCTCTGGATTTCCTAGGTTTTTCTTTTCTTTCCCTCACTCTGCCTTGTACATGTGGGTGGCCGTTCTCTCTGCGGTTGGAAGCAAAGAGATGGCGGGATCCCACTGCACCACATCTTACTCCAGTTGGCGTTTGTGGCAGCAGCAACATTCTATGTTCAGTCAGCTGCCCACAAGCTATTAGTAGTAAGTTTCCAGAGGTCAGTAGCTCAGAGTAAACAATACTCCTCTTCCCCCCACGCCCTGCCACCAGAGACTTGCTCAAGAAGTCACACTCTCTTCCTTTAGATTTTGGATTTGTTATCCAAGCTACCTGGAGGGCTTTCAAGGGATTTTGTCAGATGGTTTGCAGACCACTGATCTAGATGGTACCATTCTTGTTTGGAAAGTTTGGTAAAAGCAGCTATCACTGGCAATCCGAGTCTCAGCCACTCCCCGACCAAACACACCCACTACACTGGCCTGCACCTGGTGGGGTAGGTACATAGCTCTGTATCAAAATGTGTCTGCATTGCAAGAGAATATAACACAATGAAAGTTATGTTCTGATTGAAGTCCAGTTATAGTCTTACATTCCAGTTTGTTACTAAATCCTTACCCATTTTTTTTCTAAAATTTACTTTCCTTTATTGTATTCAAAAAGACTCTAATTTGTAAATATTTAGTTACCCAGGTTATAAAGAACAGAGAATGTTTCTTAAGACAGCTTATTATCCAACTGCAAATATTTGAAAATAAGTGTATGACTAATACCATTAAAAATTTGAAAACCTAAACCTTCATTAGTTCAAAGTTAGTTTTTTATTGGTCTTCACAGTCCAATATCATTAAAAGGAAACAAGAGTTTGGGCAAACGTGTGAGGTGTCAGTTTATGTAACTTCAGTCAGCATCAGCAAGCTTGTTTGGGTTTCATTTGGCTTTGGGGTTTGTAGTACATGGGAATGCTGGTAGTTTGGGAGAACTGCAAGTGCTTTTCCAAATTCTTTGCAAACTGTTTGATGAGATAGGCCCAGTTTAGTATTATCAATATTTAAAACATAATGTGGGTTCTTACTAGAAGATAATCAAGAGTTATAACTAATTTAGGAAGTCAAGGAAAGGGCATATTTATGCTGTTACAACTAGAATGCTAATTTTATAGTTTGAACCAAATCTAATTGTTCATAGAAATGTATGTTTCCATGGCAATGACTTCTCTGACCAAGGATGTTGTCTTCCAACTCTCAAGGAGAGTGTAACCAGCAGGGCCACTGCCTGCCCACACAGCTGGCTCACAATATCTGGGTCATCAAATCAGTTATATAATACTCTGGGTGCCGCCATGGGGACTGTGTGAACCTCAGCACCTGAACTCTATTTAGGCAATGCTTTGTCTACAACTTGTAAAACTTGCAGCCTTGACTTACAGCCTTACCCTATTCCAGTTCATTCACTCACTTCACCGGTAGTTACTGAACCTGTGTTCAGGCATCGTCCTAGGTGCCATGTATAAAGCCATGAACAAGGACTTGAACCCTGTTTCTTTGGGAGCTTACAATCCATCAAAAGGAGGGGGACCAAAAACAATTAAACAGATGAATAAATAGAGGGTTTTAGGTCCTCATAAGTGCACACAAGATGCGGCAGAAAGTGACTGGTGGTGCATAGACAACTTAGACCATGTAGTCATGAAAAAGCTCTCTAGACAGGAAGCAATTTGAGATGAGCTCTGAATGATGGGACAAGTTTGGCCAAAGTACAGAGATGGGGAACGGCTTATCTGGCCTTGGGAAAACAAGGGCACAGGATGAGAGGTAACCATGAGCTTGGCCTCTCTGGAGATGCAGGGGACAGTGGGCTGGGGCGTTTGAGCGATGGGCAGAGACAGACGCGAGTTGGAAGGCAGGTGAAGAACGGCAGTAGAAGCATTGGAGGTCAAAGTGAGGAGCTCAGACTGGATTCTGTTAATAATTGCCATGGAAATTCTTGGAGGTTTTGAATAGCAGAGTCACATGTTTGGATGCACATTGTGAGTGATCAGTGTTTAACAACCTTGCAGACCTCTCTCTGTTTCCTGATTACTATTTCACACACCACACGGCCTGCTCCAGAGTCTTAAATATGTCTTCGTTTCACCAGAATAAAATGACAATTTTCATAAACGATATCCTTGACCTTCCTCCATGTGGAGGCAGTGGATTCCTCCAGCCTTACTGAGCTCCACTTCCCTCCACACCCCCAGTGCTACACGCAGGCTCTGCTGGTCAGGATCTCCCTAAACGTTTCCTGTCCTTTCTTGCCACAGCCCCATGCGGCACCTGCCCTGACCTCCTCCACCCTCATTTCCTCTTCCTGAAAACCTCCCCCCTCAGTTCCTACTGCCTGAACATTTGCACGACTGCCAGGGATCATTCTTGAATACAATGTTTTCTCCTTTACTCCTCATTTGGCACTCTATGACACATATCTTTACATTTTGATGCAATGGATTAAATAAATCAAGTGGAAGTTGGCCGATCGGTGGCTATGATTTTATGTTCTTTTCTTCTCCTACCACTAGCACACAATCCTTAATACAATGGAAACTCTTAAATGCTTGAAAAACAGCAATGATGTGACTGATTCAGGATGAACGTATGCTTATCTATCTAAACTTTGTGTGGGTGTGTGCTTGTGAGACTTTGAAGCAGTAGCCACCTTTCTAAGATGACTGGTTGACCTCCAGTACAATCCATGACCCAGAAAAAATAAATTAAAAAAAAAAAACATGTAGAGGTAATGAGCCAGTGGCCTTGAATTCATTAGCATCATTTTTTGGATTTCTGTCTAACAATTCTGGAATGTTCAATGTTTTTCTTCAGGGAAATAAAAAACAACATACACAGGGGATCTATTTATGTGAGAGAGTTTTACCTCAAGCCCAAGAATATGATAAATGAGTGGGGTGAGTTCATTTTCCTCCTCGCTATCTGTTTGGAACACAAAGCCACCGCTTGCTGGTGTTTAAAAATAAATCGGCTTGGTCAGCCCTGGCCTCTTCCAGCACTTTCCATCAGCCTTCAGTCAACGAAATTGGTTTAATTAGCCTGTTTTGCTTCTACATAAACTACAGAAAAGTTTTGAACATCGACAGCTCTATTTCTTACGGAGCACAAAGAGAAATCAATTTTACCGCAATACAGAACCGAGAAGTGAATACAGAATCATGAGCTCTCCGGCACTAAATGTTAATGAACAGCAGCTGAGTTTTCATCTTCTCTTAAGCACTTGTTGGTGTAGAGATCGGTGCCTGAGTTATGGTGCACAGCTCTGAAAACCATGGGGATGTGCAGACATTGGTAACTATACATGCTATTCATTTCAATATACTTTTTCTTTGTGTTGTTTGGGCTATGTAAAGCATAAATTGTCCCAGGAAATAAAAATGCCTTGAGACTAATTCTGTGATGTCATAGAAGCCCAAGACCTTTACAGTTAATCCAAATGTTTCTATTAACAAGTCTCAGAACCATTTGAAATATATAACTGAGGAAGAACGTTGGGCCGTGGTATACAGGAAATTCCCATATACAAATATGAAAAAAAATTCTCATTCAATATCCTGCTTGTTTTTTTAACATTTCTCAACCTCTGCATTTTTATTAAAACAAAAGATCTACTACACCTTTAAGCAGGATAAAGAGAATGAGTTTATGATGCTGCAACTCGAAGCTGTTTTATTTTCCACTACACTGCTTCTCTGCGAAGGTGGACAACAGACTTCCCTCACCATACCTCTCCCTCATCCGATAGGTACTAATTTAATTTTCAGCAGTTAAATTGCTGAGTTGGAAAATTGCTGCACCTATGAAGCCCTGCAAACGCACCTGAAATGAATGACCCCAGACAGTGAGCCCAGGGCTGACTCAGAAGTGAGTCCCAGCCGCACACAACCTGCTCCCCTACTTGAAATTCCTTAAGTCGGGCAAAAACATTTTCTCGTCTCCACATCACTGTCTGTTTCTCTCATTTCGGAAGACCTGCATTCTGCAGGAGGGTATGAAACCTAGCTGCTTCCTTTTAGTGAGAGTGAACATCTCCCACTGAGAACTTTTAACCCGTCATTTGTGATTGTCCATATGTGTTCGGTTTAGCGCACTTCCTTAACTCTTCTGTGGCCCAGACACAAACCCCAAACTCCAAATGTGATGGTGAAGGGCAGAGCAGAACCCTTGTTCGGGCGTTAGTCATACACTTTCCTAATGACTTCCACATTGTCACTGTCTCGGGGAGGTTGGGCATTTCATCATGTTGTATCTCCTAGATGAAACTTGGAAACATTATTTGGCTTTTCTGCACAGAGGGCTAAGCTATTTGGAAGGTTATTAAGACTGAAATAAGTAGAAATATCAGTTAATTAGGAGAGTGACTGAGCATATACTACGGCACACAGCAAATAAAACTTTTTTCCACTTGTAACATATATTTAAGTCTCAAGTGGATTTTAATCAAATTAATGTATTAGCTCTCCAGATCTTCCAACACCATTTGTTGAGGAGGCTATTTTTACTCCATTTTATGCTTCTTCCCCTTTTGTCAAATATTAATTGACCATAGAGACTTGGGTTTATTTCTAGGCTTTCTGTTCTGTTCCATTGGTCTGTGTGCCTGTTTTTATGCCAGTACCAGGCTGTTTTGATTCCAGTGGCCTTGTAATACAGCTTAATATCAGGTATTGTGATCCCTCCTGCTTTGTTCTTCTTTCTCAAAATTACTGCAGCTATTAAAATGTTTCTTTCAAGAAAATAAAAAAAAAACAGTTCAAAATTTTGTGATACTGGAAACTATTTTTTCTCAGTGCTCCAGGAACCTGCTTTGGGAATGTCAAATGAGTAAGAAATAACTAGTTTGTGTGCATGCATTAAGCTACAGCAAAATCTAGCCAATGCTAGCAATGCTAGATTGCTATCTAGCACATTCCAGGGCAAAATTATCATAATAATTTTTTTTTTAAAGAACAGCATGGGGATACAAGAAAACAATGGAGATCAACAAAAAGCAAAGGAACAATGAACTTATAGCTACTTTACCCAACAACATTCATACTCACATTCTTTCCAAACACATACAAAATATTAACAAAATTGACCCTGTAGGATGACACAAAGTGAGCCTACACATGTTTCAATTGCGATATAAAACAAGGCTCATAAATGTATAAAGGACTTCCTCACAAAGCAACTAATCTAGAAATCAATGCCAAAAATTATCACTAAGAAAGCTCTAAATATTGGGAAATTTAAAGTTTTATTTAAATTTCTAGAAAATTTCTAGAAAATATGTGGATTAAGGAAAAATTATGAAAGAATTTAGAAACAATTTAGAGCTGAAGGGTAACAAAGATGATATATATACATACATACGTGTGTGTGTGTGTGTGTGTGTGTGTGTGTGTGTGTATACTGTGGAATACAGATAAAGCAGGACAGGTAGGCAAATTCATTTTCCTAATGTTTAAATCAGAAAAGAAAAGAGGCTGAAAATAATGAAATTATTATCCATCTAAAGATTTTACAAAAAGCAAAAGCAAAGCAAACTCCAAGTAGAATGAAGGAAATAAAAATAAGATGAGAAACTGGTGAAATAAATAAACATGTGACAGGGAGCATACAAAGACAAAAGTTGATTCCTTGAAAAGAGAAATTGAGCTGACAAACCTCTGACTTGACTGCCAATTTTTTAAAAGATTTTATTTTATTTATTTTTGGAGAGAGGGGAAGAGAGGGAGAAAGAGAGAAAGCAGTTCAAGAGTCACTTGAACTGGTGACTCTTTGGTTCACAGACCGGTGCTCAACCCACTGAGCCACACCAGCCAGGGCTGACCAATGAATTTCAAAGTGAGAGAGGGCACATATAAATAATATTAAGAAAATCTGGACACCAATTGTTGCTACAGACATTAAATTGATAATAAAAGGGTATTCTAAAACAGCTTTTGCCAATAACACTGAAAATTTCAATGAACTAGGATAACTCCTTAAGTTATATAATTCACTAAAAGGAACAAAATAATATTTTTACATTATCAAGGAATCTGAAACAGTAATTTAAAATCTTCACACAATGAATCTCCAGCCACATAGAATTCGATGTGCATGCAAATTCTACCAGACAACTTAGGAACACATAATTCCAGTGAATCACAAACTTGTCCAGGACACAGGAAAGTGAAAACAGTATCCAGCTCACTTTGTAAGTCAAGGGTAACCTTGATACAAAATTGCACAAGGATAAAAGAAGGAGAAGGTTATATGTTGACCTCCTCTCACTTGTGAACATAGAAGCAAACATTTTAAACCAAAATGATAATAAAATAAATTCATGCAATATGTCACAGGAACAGATTAAAAGAGAAAAAAATCACATCATTTTTATATTAAATTCAGAAATAACACTTGATAATAACCAAATACTCAGTGATGATTTTTTAATATTTCAAAACCAGCAATAGAAACTGTTTAATCTAATAAAGAGTATCTACAAAAATCCCTACAGTGGACAGCTTACTTAATTGTGAAATATTAAAAGGATTTCTTTAAGATCTGGAACAAGACTGGGATGACCACTCATACTAATTCTATTAAATATTCTATTAGATCTATTTCCTATGGTACAGCAAAATAAATAAATAATGTAAAAGCAAATTTTCACCTTCCATTATGTTCATGACATGGTTACATTCATAGAAAATACATAACATCCTACAGATACATCTATAAAACACATAACAAAAATTAAGCAACTATGCTGATAGCTTGCCTATCTTAAAAATGAAGGTTTTCTGGCATTACTTTTTATAATTATCAACCTATCTGCTCTACAATTACAAACAAAGTTCTTAAAATATCTTCAACATATCATAAAATAAACATATGTCCTATGAAATGTATTGGGCTAATGTTACTTATGTCAATAATAGTAACACTTGGGCCAGACTCAGTGGCCCAAGACATAGGATATACTATTTTATTCTGACCCATGTGGCTCAGTTGGTTGAGCATCATCGCACAAAGCAAAAGGTTGCCGGTTTGATTCCCAGTCAGGGCAGACACTCTCCCTTTCTCCCTCCCTTCCCCTCTCTCTAAAAATATTTTTTTTAGAAAAGATACAGCATTTCTCTTTTATATCTCCTGCTTGCTGATGCCTACATATCACAGATCAAGTTCAGTTACTTCTACATCCAATAGTTGTTCAATTCATTAACTTCTTTCCATCCACCATTTCTCACTTGGATTTCAGCCCCAGCCTTCAAATTAGTCTCTTGGCCTCCTGTTTCACCGTCCATGAAGCCAATCTGTGTGCTCTCAAATGCTGCCTTCCCACATCGAACCCTTGCGCACTATCCATGGCCCCCACGTGAATGCCCAAAGCTCTTAATAGAGCGTTCAAAATCTTCTACTGTCTGAAAAAGACTGGGTGTTTCTTCAGCCTTTCTGTCATCTCTCCCCCTCCCATCGCAGATATCTATCAAAGCCAGGGTCCTTCAGTTCACTCACTGTACTTTCCTCTCCTCCTTGTTCACCATTCTCTTCTAGCCCTGTGAGCTCCTCAGGGATTGGACATGCATTCCACTTATTTGGCACAAGATAAGAAACCAGCTACCTCCTTTGAAGCATGTATCTTTTCTCTTCTACTTCTCTTCAAATGATAATTCTGCTCATCCTCCAGTGTCAATCTGTACACCTACTTCTGCTCAGCCCTGTACACACCTCTCTCCCATAGAAATAAAATGCTACTAATCCCCTAGGTCCTGGTGGAAAACAAAAGGTCAACAATAACTCCTGAAAAACTTTTTTAAAATATTATTTTCTCTGTATATTATTCCTTTCATTTATTAATTGAACAAATATTTATTGGGTGCTACTGTTAGCCAGGCACTGTGCCATACACTGTTTGATAAACAATGCAAAGATAATGTTTTCTATATATTGAGTTGGCAAAAAAATTTTAGTTTTTTCTGTAAGATGGCTCTAGCAGCACTTAGTTGTCTTTAACTTCATTCAAAACAATTTTGTCAGGTTGTATTGTGACAGCTGTCATATCAGCGTGCATTTAAAAAAACTTATCAAAATTAGAGAATTTGGGGGCAACCACTTTAATAATGAAGATGAAAGAGAATGTACATTTTCAGTGTTTTATGCCTTATTATTTCAAGAAAGGTAAAAACACAACTGAAATGCAGAAAAAACATTTGTGCAGTGTATGGAGAAGGTGCTGTGACTGAGCAAATGTGTCAAAAGTAGTTTGTGAAGTTTCTTGGTACTACTGACATTTTGTCCAAGTAATTCTTTGCTGTGGGGCTGTCTTATGCATTGGAAGATACTTAGTAGCACCTCTAGCCTCTACCCACTAAAAGCCAATAGCAGGAGAGAGCTGACATACTCAAATTATCCAAATGAATAAAGTTATTGGTGAAAATGAAAAATGTGTCTTTAATGGAAAAAAACTAAATGGACTTTTCGGCCAACCCAATATTACATCTAAAGATTTAATTTTAAAGGTAGAGCTCTTTGGTTTTTAAAATAAGCATATAGCTCACATGAAATAGAAACAAAATCCTACCTGTTGAAAAGACTTTAATAGCTAGAAACTTCTGACTTGTATAATTAATATAGAGAATTTCATGGTAGAAATACACAAGGGAGTAACTACATTGAATTAACACTGCTGGGACCTTCAGCATTGGGCTGACCACCAGTGGAACACACAGTCATTGATGAGAATGGGACAATGAATTTGCCACTTTCCTTACATCAGCCAAGGGTCCAGATGAGGTATACGTGAATGCAGAAAAATAATTAGAGCAAAGTGGCCCTGGAACCAATGCTGACATAATTTTCTCCAGCTGTTATCAAAATTTTAACTCAAGATTAGAAGGGACTAAAAAAGGTAAGTCTCTACAATCTGAGAAAGAACTGGAAGTAACAATGACACTCAACTGTTTCTGCCTCATTTTTATGGACTTCATTGGATATGAAGGATATGATACTAGGGATTATTACCCAGTACAAATATATGAGTACATATAGTCCACAGGTTTTCAAAATGCTAACAGTTAACACCAAGTCATTTCACTAAAAGAAAAACCATCCCATTATTTTCCATTCAAGGGGAAGTAGGACATTTTTCTACAAGAGTTCCTCATTTGGAAGATGTGTGAGGACTCACAGTTACTTAGCTCTGGAAGGAATGGAACTCTGAAAAGGCACAGAACTTTCTCCGTGTGCCCCTTTATGTTCTTCACATCCCGTGCATGTAGAACACTCGTAGAGGCTTGAAAACAATATATTCATCTTCTTCACTGTATGCTAAAAGCGTTTGGATGCCTGCTTTTTTGGTCACATGTTTCAAATTAGCTAAATTAATATGACTGGATTTGTTTAGCAATGACTTCAAATAACCGGGCCTTTTATTAGGCTTTTTTTTGTATAGCAGCACTGTTCATGATATTGTCAAGGACTGAAAAACAGTATTTTTGTTGAAAACAGAAAAATGACACAGGGTATGATGCCAGCTACAACAAATTGGAGATGAGCTGCTGGTAAGAAGAGTTGAGGAAACCTAAACATGAATGTTAAGGCTAAATATGAGCTTTCAAAGAAATTATTCAGTTATTTTTCAGACCTGGTAATTAATTAATTACGAATTAATTTTTCTATTAATTAGTAACAGGTTGAACATTTTCTCTTCAGCGATGTGTTTAATACCTACCTGTTATTCTATCGTAATTATGAACCATCACTTACTTATCATTCACCATAGCATTCTATTTTCAGTATTCTACCTATGACCATGAATCACACACTTTTGCATGCATTTGCGATTATTTCCATAGAATGTCTTCACTGAGTTGTGATTGCTGGCTCCTGCCCTACCATTCTGAATCTTGGCAGCAGGTTCCGCTTGGTCAACTATCCCCCAAAATTCCACCCTCCCACCTAAAGGTGGCGCTGTGTTGGCTCCTCACTAAGGTGGACTAGATGTTTACAACTCTGCACCTACCCTGACCCCAGAAAGACAGATTTTTATAGAGCTTCCTAATCGTACTCATCTTCTAGCAGTTGACCTACCCTTCCAGCTGATTCAATTTAAAAAAATAGTTAAACTTAATATTAAAAACAATTAAGGTGATACATACTTTCTATTTGCTTCACAAAAGAAAAAAAGAAATCTGACCTCGGGAAGGCTTTAAGTCCTTCTGAAAGCATTTACACTAGATGCATAGTCTTGAGGAAGTATACTGAATTTGTGTTTTTAAGTCATAAGTAGTATTGCTTTCTATTTGAGTTAATCTGAGAATACTTGATTACATTGTGGTGTTGCCTGCTTTGTCCGAAATATTCCTTTTCACAGATAAATTGGAGAAATTAATTAGAATATAGAATAACAGTTTGGCTTAACAAATCAGTATTAAATGAAGGGCAAAAAATTGGCTTCCATTTGTAGATAATAAACACATTATATATATATATATATATTTATTTATTTATCTTACTTTCCTCCCAAGAACATAGTTAGTTGACTATTAAAAATGTACAAATAAGCGGCACTGAGATAGCCTACACATTTCCTTTCCCACAACCAGGGGGCACATCCTAAGCTGCTGCAAATGCCTCCTGCTGATTGGTTCACAGCTCTGTTTCTCACAAGCTGTGGTGCAGATTCTACAACGAAGTTCTGGGTATGAATTCATCAGCAGAAATCTGTCATGAAGCAGTGGGTGGTAGATGGAGAGCTCCTGCCTGCTGTATTAATGCAGTCGTTAAACTCTCCACCAGTGAACCCAGACAAGATACGGGGGAAGTGGGGTGGTCAATATTTCTGCACTTGAGAAGGATGAGGGGAGAGGTTATTGAATTGTGTGGGTGTGACTGCGTGTCATCAGTTCAGTGAAGAGAGATCATGGCAAACCCAGGATGATGAATCACCCACGTAGGGCAAAATCTGAAAGCCATGGGCCCTCCTTGCCCGCACTTAAGGAAACCCTGTCTCAGGCAAACAGAGCGCTGGCAGAATGGAGGACTGGGCTCAATCAAGACCAAGTCACAAGAGTAGGGAAGATTCAGAGAAGATTAAAACCTGCAGCATTTACAGTAGGGTCAGATTAGTGAAAGGACTCATGAGATTCCACAGAGCACATTCATGCCAGGCTTTTAATAAAAGCAGACAAAGCAGTAGGGTAGGAGAAAGAGAATGCAAGTGAGTGTCAGGGCCCAGGAGACTTCCAAGCAGAGCTGCCCAGGGTGGTTCTTGTTGTCCAAACAAGGGCATGCTTTGCCTCTGGTTTGCCATTCCCTATGGCCACTGTGCAAAATCAGGCTGCCTGACCAGTTATGCCAAACACCAGCCATCAGTAACAAGTCAGCCAGGGAGTCCCAAACTCCAAACAGCATGTAGTCAGTCATGAGTTAGCCCACTGCCTATCTGGCCAGGAGTCAGTGCTATATATATGGCCAGGAGTCAGCAGAGATAGCATAGAAGAGACATGGGCCATGGGTACAATGACTGTCCTAAAAAAACACTTAGCTCCTGCAAGTCTCCTATGCCAACACCAAGTCCCTAATAGAGAAGAAATGGGGCCCTGAAGATTGGAATGTGAATATCTTGGAAGGTACAGTTTAAAACCTTGAACTCCAGGTACCCCTGATCTCACTGCTTTGGCAAAAGTGGCCCATTTTTCTTTAGAAAATAGTGGCCGCCAAGCGATGTCAGCATTGTGGCTCATTAGCTGTACCTCCATTTCATCTCCCCTTTGACAACTAAAAGGGGACTGTGACCAAAGTGCTCCTGCAGGATCCAGCACTTGGTGCCAAGTGTCCTGGGAGGAGTCTGGCCCACCTGTGCGTCGAGGAACAGGTAGATGCACCTGGGGGCAGGCTGAGGATTGGGCACCTGCAGACTCCAACTTGGGCAGACACCCATGGGAGGGATAGCCTACAGAAAAGTCCAGGTTCATAGGATATGCGCTGGTACTCCATGGGGAAAACCAACAAACAGCCAGATCAAGTCTGGATGCACTGGAGAGAGCTGAACCGGCCAGCACCAGCCTCCTCCCCCTCCTTAATTAGCTTAGCTGGAGGAGGTCCCCCATGGTGCATAATTAGAAGTTCCAGGAAAGGCAAAGGCCATCAGAGAAAATCATAGTACAAATATAAAGCTAATTAAAATGTGATAATTTTAATATTAATGGAAGGAATACAAGAAAAGATCATCCCGTTCACCCGATCTAGGCTCAGTGTCTTGGAGCCATCCAGCAGTGATGCCACTAGACTTTAAATGAAGAAAGTGCCATTGTGACACATGACCAGCTCTGGAGAGAGCAGCGTTTACGGAGCCGCAGTCATTTCAGTGACAGTTTAGTGGTTTCCCACATCCCAAACCAACGTAAAGGGAAAGCAGGAGGGAAGGGCAGCGGCACGCAGGCTGTAAATCGTACCAGTCTGCTGACAGGTAAAAGCGAAGGGGAACAGGCAGAATCTGGGCGGCACTTCAGGAAGAAGAGAGGTGCGTGGACAGTATGACTAGAATGTAGAAATGGGGAGACACAATTTAAATTAATTGGAGTAAAATATAGAAATTTTCATATGTTTTTAAATAACATATAAGACCAAAGGATAAATAAGGTATCTCTCAGGCACATGCGCAGGAAGGGCAAGGGAGCACACCATGGTGGGCACTGAGCAGG
Source organism: Anoura caudifer (assembly GCA_004027475.1). Classification (NCBI taxonomy): domain Eukaryota; kingdom Metazoa; phylum Chordata; class Mammalia; order Chiroptera; family Phyllostomidae; genus Anoura; species Anoura caudifer. The sequence goes on from PVKU01000036.1 coordinate 401,307, forward strand.
ACCCCTGTTTGCTGTGCCTGAGACTCAGATGCTTTTGAATGTGCCTGAGCACCAAATGATCACACTGACTGATTCCCAGGGGTTTCAAATCATTACATAAAATTCTTTAATAACTTGTAGCTGCTTGTGTTTACAATATTTTAATGGCATCAGCAGCTCTGAACAAACATTCCGAATATAGACCATTCATTGAACTTCAGATGTCAGACTGAGGCATAGGGTTAAAGTTGCCAAAAAAAGAAAGTAATTATTGCATGGTAGCATAAAACAGTTAGTTTTAATATTGCTGAAGTCTGTGTTATATCAAATATGTTAATAGCTATGATGATAACTTGGATAGTCTTAGTAAGGAGACAAATTCCTCCTATATTTTGAAAATACTAATTTGGGACCAGGGAGATTAAGTTATCCTACACGTTGATGTAATATGTAGCCTGAAGTGTATTCAAAGGAGAGTTGAATGTGGTTCTCTGAGATTATATCCTGGCTCTGTCTCTTACCAGATGTGCGCCTTTGACTGCAGAATAAATTAACATTAAATTATTTGAAGACTTTTTGACATATAAGGAGCAAAATGAGTTAGCTGTTATCATCCTAAAGGAGTGAGGCTTCATGAGTCTAACCCAGGAACAGAATAAATACGTGGTGGGCAGTTGTCTGTCCTGGCTACAACCGTAGCTGGTCAACCAGCCTCAAAGGTAGTTCTCTGGATGCAAGTGCGTGTCAGAAGTGGGGGAGGGAGGGGCAGGAAGGAGGGAGGGAAAAAGAAAGAGAACAGAAATGTAAAATTTAAGAGACATTATTCTAATCTGAAAGCACCAACATACAAATAATACTGAGGTGCTGTAGACAAGGAGAAAAAGTCATTCTTCATCATTGTGGACAGACTCACCCCAGTTCGCCAGTTTTACTCAGCACTATTACAAAAATGGGCACAATAAAGCCTCAAGATAATGGCAATGGACTTCTGTGGGTGGCAGAGTGGCAGGAGAGAAAACGATGCCTGATAGGTCAGTGTGAAAGGGCGTGATGTCCAACGGGCAGGATTGTGTTCCACGGAGGGAACAGAGAGCGCCCACAAGTGGACATCCCTTCCTGTGTCTCAGCCCACACTCGGCCCCATGGCTGCCTCTCCAAGCACCTACTCTTTCCAGCAAGCCTCTCTGTGGGAACTGACTGCCAAACATCGTGCTTGCTCTAGAGACAAAGGCTTAGAATTTCTCCCACACCAACAGCTGTCCAAGTCCCCAAGTAGTTCAGGACATGCACGGGGTAAAAATGTTGTTTTCTTTTATCTGTGTCATTAAATTCCCTCTGTAAACATGTCTGTGACTTAAAATCCATTGTGCTGTATCCAACATAACTTATGTTCTAATATCAGTCAAGTCCATGAAAGAAATCTGAACTTTAGGGAGAAAGAAATTGTTAGACCCTTCCCCTGCGTGAGATAGTTCTACAGATTTAATTCTGAAAGATAAATAGGTAATTCTACATTTTATAAGTATTAGAAAGCTCCAATTGCTGCTATGTCACAACTAATTAAAATAACTTTATCATTTGTATTTCCCTTATCAAGAAAACTAAGGTTAAGTTCAACTCAAGTGTATGTCCCTCATGAAGAAAACTAAAGTTAACTTAGCTTAGATTTAGGTCACTCTCTGAGGTAGAGTGTTTTATATTTGTGAAAAATCCCACATTTCAAAGAAAAACACCAAATTTCCCTTTACAATTAAGACCTGACAAAATTATAAAGTGCCTAAATATAGGCACCATAAAATATTCTTGTCTTAACTTCCTTCAGAGTTTCAATGTAAATGTTCTTGGATTCATAAAACCATTTGGGGGTTTTATTGGTTGGTTAAAATTATTTTTCTTAGAATTAAAAGGAAATGATGGGTTTAAGAAATTTCAAAGCAAATGGCCTTAGACTATTTCTTTTTACTCCAAACCCCATCTGATCATGTTCACCAAATTTCCTACTTAATCTCTTCATATATAATATAGATGCATTTCATCATGCAAAATAAATTTAGGGAGTAAATTTTGATTAATATTCCGAGGAAAATTTCAATTTTACCTGTAAATAAGGAACTGATTTTCCTGCAAGTGATCATTTCTTTTTTTCAACTCTCCCACTATATTGTCAAGTTCCAACCTGTACATAAATACAGCAGTGATAGAATAAGGAAAATTCTATTTAAATGGAACAGGATTCTCTCCTAGTTCATGAGTAATCTTTGGAGAATTTAAGAACCTTTAACATTCCGTTCATGCAATCTTTTGGGAGAGCTTCCTATCCAAGTTCAGTTTTGATAGATGATAGCCATTCGGAAACAAGCTTTTGCTCCCCTGTCACTGGGCAACCAAAAAAACTGACCTTCTGGACTCCTAGTTTGATTTAAAAAAAAAAAAAAAAAAGAAGAAGAAGAAAACTTTTAGGGATCCAGAAAAACTCTGGCAACAAAAAGAACATAGCTCAAATGGAACTCAGAAAAGCTTTCAAAGATATGTTAGATTCCAACATTGTTTTAAAAACAACTTGGACTTTTCAAACTCACACACATGCACAACCTAAAATTCCAACAGGAGGCTTTGGATCCAAGGATTAAGGATAACGACTTGGGTGACTGTGTCAGTGCACAAGCAGTACTATTGATTATTGTACTAGGAGCCAGGACGACCCTTGACAAATCACACACTGCAGTCAGCCAACTGATAATGAAAGAGCTAGGAGATATTCTCTTGGCTGAATAAATCCATGAAAAGACCTAAAATATTGCCGGCTGAAATGAGTGCAGTCAGAGTTGCACTTTTACGTTACCTCTAAAAATAGCACATTCTAATGTTTTCTTTCGCTATGATCTAATTATTTCATCCATTATAAATTATGACCAATTTTCCAGAGTTGAAAATGGCCTCAAGAGAAAATCGCTTGCCAGTGGATTTCTTTGGATCCCGCCTGATGTGGTAGAGACAAATCTTTGCCAAATGAGGAATCACAGGTGTCATTCCTACAGCATGAACTCCACATGTTCAAAAGGAAAGCATTATCTGCACACAGTTGAAAACTTAGTAAAACTCAATAGTCTAAGGAAATGATTAATCTTGTACAATCTTTCAAAAGTATGTAGTTATTAATTTGGTACTTGGTCTCACTGCTGAAGAAAAATTGAAGGAATACAAAAGTGAGTTTTCAGGCTTCCACAAAAAAAAAAAAAAAAAAAAAAAAAATTCAAACAAGGAGGAGGCTGAAATTGTCCAAGAAGGGATGGAATGAGGTCTTTGTTTCATGAAGAATGTGGAAGAGGTCTGACCCAGAAAGGGAGTGAGTCCTCAAAGACTGAAGGGGAGGAGGGGTCATCAGAAGAAGGGTGCTTGAACTCAGCTGCCCTCTTGCGAGCCAGGATCTGAAGATAAAAGCTCCTCGAAAGGGTGGGGCAGGAATAGTGTCTGAGAGCTGAGAAATAACTACGCCAAAAATACAATCCTTGGAAAAGTTCCTGGTGACCCAGTGAACATAGAGGATTGGAAGCCATAGCTTCCTCACGTGAGCAGATGCTGTAGGCTGAGGTTATCTGTGCCCAGATGTCTTCTAAGTGAGTACTTTACTCCAATCATTACTTCAGCAAACAGCTTCAAGCACTTCACCTTGGTTCCATGGTGTGCCACCTGCCTTTTGCTCTGGGGCGTGGACCGTGTGGGTGCTCCTGCAGGTACACTCAGGAAAGCAAGAGAGAGTTAGGAACTGACAGAGCAACACTTGACCAACAGGAGACAGAAGCAGGTGGACAAATACTCTTTCAGGCCTCGAGCTGACAATTTAGATGTGCATTGTGCAAAGCTCCTCAAAACGACAGGACCGGGATGAGCCACTCAAAATGAATCCTGGAATTGGTTTTCCTCTTTCTCTATTTCACTCTTCCCAGGCCCTAAGTCTAAAACAATGAGAATTAGAGCAGGTTTCTCATCAGATGGAGTTCCTCCCTTTGACCGTGGAGGCAAGAAGGAACTTGCACAGATTTGTTAAGTGCTGAAAGGAAGGAAATGTGAATAAAGAATTTTATACACAGCACAAATAACCTTCAAGAATGAAGGGAAATCAAGACATTCTCATGTGAAGAAAAACTAACAGAATTCGTTACCAGCAGACCTACCCTATGAGAATGGCTAAAGAATTTCTTCAAATTGAAAGCACTCGTGTATGACAAGAGAAGGAATCTGGGGACACGCAGGATTTCAAAAGGACAACAGCAGAGTAAAAATATGGGTAAATGCAATATAGACTTTCTTTATGTTACTGGGTTTTTAACTTATGTCTCATGGTTGAAACAAAAATTGTAATACTGTCAGATGTGGTTCTCAATAATAAGTAGGGAATATTTAAGACATTTATAAAGGGAGATAAGATTTTTTCCATGTTTCATTCACACCAGTGGAGCCACTTCAGGAAATAAACCAGCACTTTCTTAAAACACTAAACACACAGAGAGCTTATTGAGCAAGAATCACACTCCCGAGCATTTGTCCCAGAGAAATGAAAATTTACGTCCACACAGAAACCTCTACATGACTGTTACAGCAGGTTTATCTGTAAGAGTCAAAAAGAGAATCATCAGAAATATCCCATGAGGGTGAACAATTGCACACAGGGCGGTACCTTCCTACCTCACCAGGTGCTCCGAAGAGCTTTAGTTGACAGTGAGAGGTCCTAACACAATCATCTCCAAACACTTTTCACTCTATTTCAGTGTTTCCACAGCTGTCCTGTCAGTAAAGATAAATGGGATTAATTTTAAATTTGGGGGATAATACGTTGTCTCCAGAAAATTGCTTTGGAAACCTCTTTGCTCCTAAAAATTGAAGGTACTTTGAAGGTAATTGGAGGTAATTTGACTAATCTGAAATATTACGTATGAGAAAAAAATCTTGAAAATATATCTTACTTGAATGGCTACCGATCTTTCCACATTGAGAAGAGTTAACTGAATTCTAAAAACATATATAGTCATGAGGGAAAAATGTAGAAGAATGGCAAATGAAATGACATCCTAATAAAAACAGAGAAGACAGATTGGAGCATGATACCTCATGGAAATATATTGTGTTAATTGACAAATAGTGTTAATTGACACTATTAAAATGGATATACCTCTGTCACAAAAAGAGGGGTGAATTAAACATAGGAAAATTATCTATATAATATGTTTAAAATGGTACTTTATATAAAATATACCAATTCTTCCTATTGTAAATGAATACATAAATAAATAAATGGGCAAGAATCTAAACAGCATATTAACTGGAAGTTTAACACAGCTGACTATTTTCAAGGCAAAAATGGGAGATACAAAGATGAGTAGGAATCTGTTTCTATGTTCAGGTACCTAGTTACCTGATTAATGAAGAGAATATACACAGATAATTAAAGAACCGATATAATTTCCCTGACCTTTATACCATCCATACCCACCAAATTAGGTTTTCTCTTAGGCATTGAATTATGTGACCAAATCCCCAATTCATTTCTCTTTCATGGGTCTTGTGTATAAGTGTTAAAAAATTATTTGTCATACGGAAAAATTTTAAGGTTCAACAATATATCTAGAAAGAATTCTACTTTGGTTCTACATGCTAGGTCAAATTTGCCATTTCTAAAGAAGTTTCTAACCTGGGACTTTTCTAGTTAAAGATATCCACATGTCCTCAGGGCTTTGTGAGGACTCTGGAGACATCCACATTCACACACACCGCACTGTTGCTGGGAGCCTAGAAGTACTGAGGAGCGATGGGAGGGCTCACTGACGTGGGATTGAGGGGTCAAGGTGATGGCATAAGGACTGATGGATGAGATGCAGATCTGAGCGAAGAGGAGATTATCTGAGCCAACACCGTCAAACTCCTCAGCACGACTGTGGGTTGTCTCCTACATTCACTGTCCTCATCAGGCCACTCTGCAAGCATGTAGCCTCTCGCCCTGAGGTCCAGGCAGGGGCTATCCATCACTGAAGGAGGGGAGGACAGCTGACAGACCCCTGCAATTCTGGCACAGGGGCCCCACTGGAGTCCGGGGTAGCACAGAAATGAGACCAAACTTCCCGGCTTTGGATCCCACGCTCTGCTCATCAACTGCCAGCAGGTTGTTCAAAGAGACTGTAAACACTCGTCATCTTCCCTGTAAATGTCACACATCTACCAAAAGAAGAAACTGAAGAATGCACTAAAATACCTGTCACTTTCCACACAAGCTGAATATTTTGATAATGTAGTTAAAATATTACTCATTGGTGTTACTGTTATGCCTGTAACCCAGCAAGGTGTTTCAACTGCATGCGAGGCAGAGTTTTAAAGAAATCCATTTGCATTTCAGTTCCTTAACCCCTTTCAAAATGTTTCTGCTTTGAACTCAGCACCACTGGCTCTCTAACTTCTTCTCTTACCAGCTCCATTGTACCGCTTCCGGCCACACTGCCCCTGCCTGCCCCCCACCACCAGCTGCTTCTCCAACAGACCAGACATGACCACAACTGCAGGGGTGTCCAACCTGCGGCCCATGGGCTGCATGTAGCCCAGGATGGCTGTGAATGCGGCCTAACACAAAATCATAAATTTACTTAAGATGTTATGATCGTTTTGTGATTACATGTCCCAGTGTATTTAATGTATGGCCTAAGACAACTCTTCTTCTTCTTCTAGTGTGGCCCAGAGATGCCAAAATGTTGGACCCCCTGCATGTGCCCGGGGCTTGGAGCACTCCTCCCCGTGAAGTATCTCCTTTAAGTGTTTGTTCTAATGTCACACACTTAGTAAAGTTTATCTTCCAATTTAAAAGTATAACTATCCTACTCTACAACACCACATTCTCAACTCTCTCTTACCCTTCTCTATTTTTATCCTTTTCCCATTTCACTTATCATTTATTTAAATACTTTATAATTACTAATTCATTTGGTCTGTTTTTAATCTTTTTCATCTGTTTTTAGTCTCCCCCGCTCCCCACTAAGGGTAACCTCCATGTGGAAGGGGTCTTTATCTCATTCACTAATGCATCTCAGTTTTCCAGAAATTTATGGTAGGGAGTAGACACTTGTGACCAATAAATATCCGCTGAATCAATGAACAGTGAATGAATGTGTGAATCTCTCATTCTGCATCTCACTGGCTGTAAATATTGGTAAGTGTTGAGAAGGGGAATGACTCTCAATGGGAAACAAATTCTTTGAAAGTCAAGTTGTTCCAATTCATTAGTTTCTATAAAGCTAAAGAATATTTTAAAACATCCTTGAGAAGACAACCTAAAGAAGTCATGAAAGTACAGAGATCTACCAAAGTATTTTAGGTTGTATGTGAGCAAAAATATTTAAGTCCACCGGCAAAGGCATGAACCTAGCAGGATTTTGTGAAAGATACTAGTACACTGCTCATTTACCAAACTCATTTCCTCTGGTTTTCTGAGAGCAAAGCGTGTTACTGATATCATTTTACTGAGGCCATGTTTCTGAGTCCCAGCCAACAGAAAGCAGGAAAAACCGAAGTGCACTGCTTCAGAAACAGTACTTCCAAGCCTCCACCCTGTTGCTTTTTCTTGCGTATTCCCCTGCAGTGGCTTGACACAGATAAGCTCGGTATCCCTGGAAGCCAACTGTTGAACACTGTGGAACTACAGGGAGAAGGGAGCCCAGGTACCAGAGCCACTGCTTAGAGAGAGCCCCTGTCGTTGTGAATAGCCATTTGGACTTTACATCAACATGGAGTATACTTTTCTTGTTTTAAATTACTAATAATTTGCAGTTCAAGTATCATGTTAGCTACCCTTACCTTTAAACATATAAGAATGTTCCCACTATATTAAATAAAAATAATTTTCTTTCAGAGACTAAAATCCTAGCATAATTAAATGTGCATAATCCAGATGGAAATCTGAGAACCAGAAGATATAAAAGACAGCTTTTTTTTGCAATTCAAGATCACATATGGTGAAGGCGTCCATACATGTTCCCAATAGGCCTCTTCTCGCCTTCAGAACTCAGCCAGACTGTTCGTGATAGCAGGGCGAAGAGCTCAACTGTTTGAAAAACTTGCCTCAGAAAGGAATGAGGCGGGAAATTTGTGGATGAATCGTGAAGTTCTTCATAATATCATGAGACTATTTTTTAAGGCCCTATGTTTTTTTGAAAATTCTTTTTTGGATAATGTTTGTTTTTTCATTAGACAATTGCTATTTAAACTTAATCTCTAGAATTTAAGATGCTAAAATAAATCAGCTCCATAAAGAAGCCCTCAGTAATGATTTTTTCAGATACAACAGGGTTTAGCAAGACAAATGACTATCAACTCTTCGATTTACTAAAAGAAGATTTTGAAAATAGTTGATTCCAAAAATAAAACAAGTATAAATCTGGCTCATCTGGAGCTTCAGAAGAACTCTAAGCATATGAATCTTTTTCTAAAAAGTCATAAATTCACATATCCTAGAAGAAAAACATCTGTGAAGCACCATCATTTAATTCATGTTTGCTGGTGTGTCATCAAAATATGGTCAAGCAACTTAGATTATCAGCTGCTTGTGAGCATGTCGAAATGATATTCTTAACTCACATGCCCATTGAGGGACAGTGTATACTTTTGTCACAAAAAATAACCACAGCCTCTTTGGAAAACTGAGGATGGGTATTTTAAGGAGTGGCTCACTAGGCCATGACACTTGTCTTTCATTTCTCATATTATATATCCTTATAATAGTTTATTTTTTATATCATGGGAAAGAATAATTGGTTATGTAAAGAATAATGATTTATATCAGCAAAAGCAGTAAAAAAAGACAATGGCTCTAAGTCTGTAGAAACAGATGTTTCTGCCCAGGATGGCCCTCTTCCCTTCTATTCATTCTCAGAAACTCAAATACCACTTTTGTAGTCCCCTACTTTCTCCTCTTTACACATAATCACTTATTTCGTGCTCCCTGAGCAGTTAATTTGCATACTGCTCTTTCCATTTATGTTACTGAATTATAATTACTTGCCTTTCTGACTTGTCTAACCAATTATAAATTCACCTTTTCTTCTTCCTTATGTCTCAGTGTTTTACATGCTAGTATATAGAAGGTTCTCAATGGATATTTGTTAAGAGCATGAATTTTTTTTTCTCAGCAAAACAATGTTATGCCATTGAACAAATAGAAGCATAAATGTATTCTCCCATATAATAAAAGGTATTTCTAAGAATAAGTATTTATGCATGAAAACATGTTTGTATAAAATTCACCAGCAAGCAACTAGGGTTTAATAGCTGCAGAATAAAAGCAGGTTGGAGAACTGTACTGAATGCCTCAAAGAATGTGCCTGAGGGTGGGACAAGAGACAACCCAAAAGACCCGTAGAGTGAATGCCATAAGAAGGTGCCTTGAGATTGTAGAATCAATAGCAAAAGCCATGAGTATCCATAGGTCAAGAAATTAAGCAGAAACAATGACATAGGGAGGAGAAAGGTATGTGACAGTGGCAAGAGCCATGAAAACAAAGGGAGAGGAGGGCTGAGCCACCATAGAGGGGAACAATATTAAATCAAAGAGCGTAAACCTGCTGTTAAGAAAACGAGAGACTGGTTGCTAATGGGGCACTAAATACAGAAAAACATTCTGGTTCCCATTTTGCTAAATTCCTCTCACAGCCTTAGAATAAATGTCTATCAGCTCAGCTGACCTTCAGCTTTAAGGACACACAGAGGCTCAAAGTACAGGGATGAAGAAAGAAATGTACTTCATTGACACAGAAACCAAAAGAGAGCAGAGGGAGCTATACTTATATCAGGCAAAGAGATTTTAAGCCAAAATAATAACAAGAGACAAAGAAGGTCAGTATATAATAAGATATGGGTCAATTCATCAGGAAGATTTAACATTCATAAATATATATGGCCTCAATATCATAGAACCTAAGGATCTGAATGGATCTGAGAAATGACAATAATACAGCAATAGGAGGGGATTTACTTCAATACCCCAATTTCAGCAATGGCTATATTACATTAAAAGGATCAAATGAGATTTATCCTGGGAATGCAAGGATGGCTCAACACACACAAATCAATACATGTGGTATACTACAATAGTAAACAAAGGCTAATCATATAAATCTCTCAACAGATGCAGAAGAATCATTTGACAAAAATGCAACATCCTTTTATAAGATTACAGCCCTCAACAAAATGAGTATGGAAAGAATATACTTCAACATAATAAAGACCATATATGAAAAGCCCTCAGGTAACACCATACTCAAAGGTGAAAGATTGAAAGTTTTTTCTCTAGCATTAGGAATAAGAGTGCCCCCTCTCTTACCACTCCTATTCAGCATAGTTCTGCAAGCCCTAGCCAGAAAAATCAGGCAAGAAAAAGAAATAAAAGGTATTTAAATTATAAAGGAAGAAGTAAAACTGTCCCTATTTGAACATGATATGATCTTCTATGTAGAAAATCCTAATGACTCCACCAAAAACAAAAAAAAGTTGTATCTAAGCAACCAATTCAGAAAAGTTGCAGGATATGAAAACAATCTAGAGAAATCAGTTGCATATCTATACACCAACAATGAAATACCTGAAAAGAAATAAAGGAAACTACCTCATTCACAGTAGCATCAAAGTCAACAAAATACTTAGGAATAACCAAGGAGGTGAAACATCTGTGCACTGAAAATGGTAAGACTTTGAAATGAAATTGAAAAACACACAAACAAATGGAAATATACCCTGTATTCATGAATTGGAAGAATTAATATTGTTGAAATGGCCATACTACCCAAAGTATGGACATTTACAGATTCAATGCAATCCCTATCAAAATTACAGTCATTTTTCATAGAACTAGAAAAAGCAATCCTAATATTTGTATGAAACAAAGACCCTGAATAACCAATGCCCTTCTGAGAAAGAAGAACAAAGCTGAAATAATGTTCAGTTTGCTAAATGGTAAGTACCAGAATAATAAGATATCAAAATCCAGGAGAAGCACAATGTCTTAGAGTAAAATACAACTTTTCTTGTGCTTATGTTGGGAGAACAGATAGGAATAATAGGTATATCTTAAGTTTAGTCAAAGTTCTAAAATTAACATATGAAAATATTATGTTATACTTTCTCCTATTTTTATATACAAGCTTGTGGCTGATATATTATTACCACCTTCCAAATAAACATAGAATAATAAAGTCAATGATGTATTTTTCTCTATGCCATTGACTGAAGAAAAGTATACTTAATACAACAGAGAGTATATGAAATCTAAAGTCTGAGAATGCTAATAATTGTCAAATATTTTGGCTGTTTGGATACATGAAACATTTCTGCTAGAGAGAATTAATTCATTCTCAGTTTAATTTGGTTTAGTTCTTAGCAAGTAATTTATTTTAATTCTGATACCTTGTACTGGTATATTGGGCAAAAAAAAAAGACACTCTAATATACTTCTAAATGGAATGTATATTAGTTTTTAAAATTCTAGAAGAAAATCATATTTAAAGTAATTCTGAAAATAAAAGAATCACTTTGTCTTAAGCATGTAATTTTAAACAGTTATTAACTAATATTAAGCATATAATATTATATATCCTAGACACCTTGGCAAATACATAAAATTCATTATCCTTGTGAATGATTTCAATAAATGTATAAAGTAGGCAATATTTTTGTTATATACATTTTATCTATGGGAAAATTAAGCTTTGAGAGTCTTGCCCAAGGTCCTATAATTAGTAGAAACACAACTAAATGTATATAAAGTACCTAGCACTGTACCTTTCTAATAGTAAATGCTTAGTTAATGGGAACTTTTAAAAATAATTTTAAATGACTACTTTTATAGTTACTTTCTAAAAAATTACTATTAAAATCTTATTTATTTGAATAAAATTTGGAAAATGGTTTGTAGGTATCTTGACAGCACTATTTGAGAGATCAAATGTAATTAAAGTATCACATTAAACAGCAAATATTTTCTCGTGAGTCTGCTGACTGCCCTCAGAGGATCCATGAGGAAAGCTGAGGCACTTCCACGGGCCAAGGAAGAAACCAGGCCTTGACTGGAAGGAAGAGAATTAAATATCTGGGCTCTGGCAAGAATAGGGATTGGGAAGTGTTACTTCACTAGTGACAAAATCAATAGATCCTTTGCTAAAGAGGAAATAAATTACATATTTTCTTTTCTGTGTGCTTTCTTCTATCATGCTACTCATTGTTTTCTGCCTAAACTAAAAAATACTGACTGAAACATAGGTTTGCTGACAAACTGTTCGTTACTTTTAACATCTATACTGACTTCTTTTCCACGTTTTCAATTTTAAACATCATTCAAATCCCTACATTTGTACCTCCCTAGAATGGGAGACAGGAAACAAATTCTGAATCTTCTTCATAATACTTTTTTTCAGTGCAAACAGCCCACTTCCTACTCTCACTGTTACAAATGAGTCTAGTGGCAGAAGAGCTGGCTGGCATCCAGTCACAGCGGCGGGAACAGGAGCATTAGGGTCACCTCAGCGTGCCTGCACCGTTGCTCACCAGGTGCCTTCTGTGACCTCTTGTCCACAGATGGTGGGTTGCTGATTTGTAATAACTGCCATTAATTTCAAAGACTGCAGCTTTGCTTCTGAATCTCCTTTAGAATAAACGTCCTGGTGTGAATTGCCTTACTTTTTGGGCCGTAGGCTAATTTTCCTTTCCTTCCAAAATATGGCACAAGAAAAGTTGCATCTTAACAAAATAGTTTATCTTCGGCAGAAATTATAAGCATGAACTGTTAAATATTCCTGAAACCTATTTTGTTATCCTGGTTAGTCTGCCATTAATTATAAGTTTGTAGAAGATATCAACAAAATATGAACATCTCCCTTTTATAATGTTACATGCCATATTAAAATGACTTCAGTGATTCCCTTCTATGTTATTCTCTTCTATTTCTATGCCAACTAGGAAATGACATTCAGTAGCAGCCCCCACCCCAATAAACAGGGGACACATTCCAAGACCTTCAGTGCATGTCTGAAACCATGGGTAATACTGAACCCTATAAATACTATGTGCTTTCCTGTGCATCCATACCAATAATAAAGTTTAACATATGTCAGGCACAGGAAAAATAACAACAATAACTCACAATAAAATAGAACAATTATAACAATACACTCTAAATAAAAATGATGTGAATATGGCATTATTAAGTAGAATAAGGGTCACTTGAACAAAAGCACTTGGATACTTTGACAATCGATTTGATCACCAAGGTGGCTAACTATAGGACTAAAGAGCAGAATACACAGGACAAAGGGGAGACGCGTGTCCCAGATGGGACTGAGCAGGGCAGCATGAGATTTCACCATGCTCCTCAGGACAGCGCTCAGTTTAAAACTTAGAAATCTTTATTTCTGGAATTCTCCAAGTACTATTTTTGGATGGCCGTTGACCACTGGTAATTGCAACTGCGGAAAGCAAACACACAGGAAGGGACTCCTGTTCTCACCCAAAGCTTGAAGACTTCTCAAGTGTTAGCATCTGTAGAGCCTTCTTCAATGGTTCTAGTCCTCTCTCCCTGAAACTCATGCTCCTCATGAAAGAAAAACCCTATTTTCTATTTGGAAACAGTGTGTGAGTAGAAGCTCCTGGTGCAACACCAACCTACTTTTCATTATCCATATCATCCAGAACCCTAGAAATACTTTATTTATTGTTTAAAATTACATTGGCACTTGCTTTTGAGGCAGCCAGACCACTTACTTAACTCCAGAAAACAAAGGGGTGACAGTGAGAGTGCAAGGGGGGATGGGGACAGAGAATGCTGACCACAAATCTGCAGTGAGAGACCTGAGCCACACCAGGCAATGAAGGCGGGAGGGCTGAGCTTAACAGAAGCAGAATTCTGGAGATTTCATTTACTGTGCATTCTTTAGGCTCAGAGGGACAAAAATATCCCTCCTCAGCATCACTGAATGGGTGCCCGGGAAAGATTTACTTAAAACTGTCCATAGAAACCATTCTTTCTTTTTATTTCTAAGAAAAGAATTTCAGCAAGAAATGGCTAGTGAGCCATTTGAAGAGCAATCGACACTATCTGTCTCTGCTAAATACCTAACTAAATCACTCCCAGATGAAAAGTTAATGAATCACAAGAACAGTTTTCAAAGGGCATGATGCAAAGCTGTTTCAGATCAAGGGGAGAGAAGACTTTAGTTTCAAAAACAGTATGAAATAAATTAATGAGAAGGTGGGGGTATTTTTTAATTGACTTAGTAATAAAGATAAAGCTAAATAATTAATGGGTTTTCTTAAGACCACAGAATAGATGTGAGCACCAAAATAGCAATTGCATCCAAATGGCCATTTCAAAATACTCCATATGTAATTTCTGGTCATCCCAGCTCATCCCTTTTGCTGAGAATAAGCAAAACAAGAGAAACTACAAAGCACAGCTACCTGAGCACTTTGAGGACTAAGCAGAACAACTGCAGTGTGGAGGAAGGTCAAAGCTTGGAGAAGCAAGTGCATGCGGTGGGTTTTCCACTTTCCGTTGCTTTCAACTTTGTTCCTTCTTTTCTGGCACCAGGAAAGAGAGCACACACAGGCAATGGGAAGGGTGAGGGCCCTCCAGCAGACAGAGTGAGAGAGAGAGATTCCAGAATTCTGAGTGCACACCGCCAAAGTCTCAGGCTCACAACTTCTGCAAGTCAGGCGTTTGCAATAAAAATGCAAATGAGAACAGTATAGGCTTTGAGAACGGAACTAATTCTTCAACAACTGTGCACAAAGGACAAGATAGAATTTGCAATTTGCAGCCTGCACAAATGTGAGCTGATTGCTTGCACAAAATAATAAGTTAAAAACAGAAAACCTATCAACATCCTCCAAATAAGTTTAACAGTGGTGTCCACTGAACGCAGCATTAAAAATGTCCAGGATTCCAAGATTACTTCATAGACAAAAGCCAGGAAAATGTGACCACTTCTCAAGGGGAAGACAGTGAACCAAAGTTTAACTCAAGATGATGCAGAAACTGGAATTACCTGGCAAATACCACAAAGCAGAAGTTATAACTGTGCTCCAGTTGGACACATAAAGATGCTCAACTTGAAGTGATTGCAAGACAGACACTCTTGGACATAGACAGTACTATAAGGAAAGTTTATTGAATTGCATTTAAAATTTAGAACAAAAAATAAAACATCATCAAGGTATAAAAGAATACATATATTTTGTACTCATAGGCAATACATATATATTTATATGTATTATATAGATGTATGTGCACATCTAGAATATATAACAAACATCTACAAAGACTGTCTATTAGACAAGTGGACAGAACATATGACAAACAGGCCCTTCCAAAAGAACATGCTGAAATGGCCACATTCATTAATCATAAAAGAAATGCAAATGAAAACCAAAATAATACCACTACGTGCTCATGAGAACACTGATACGAAACACACACATGTGCCAGTAACCAATGTCAGCAAGGATTTGGAGCAACTGAAAACACCATGTGTGGTTCCTGGGACTCTGAATTGGTAAAATACTTTGGAAAACTGATTTTAGTTATCTACTAGCTCTAAACTCTAACACAGCGATTTTACTCTTAGAAATATACCCAAAAGACAAGTATGTATACTCATAGCAGCTTTCTTTACGATAACCATTTAAATGAATGGCGAACCTAGAAAACCTCTCCCCGGTGATGGAAATCAGGATGATGTTATTTAGGGAGGGGGCCCGATGACAAGAACTCGCACGAGGGAAGTTTCTGTGCTGCTGGAAGCCATCTCTGCGCCCCGCCGAGTGGTGGCTGTGCTGTGGCATTTACTCAGTGATTCGGGTTAGATCTATGCTTTCTGCAATTACGCTTCCATGGTAGAAGCGCACTCAAAATGAGAGAGACAACTTTAAACTGTCCCTAAGGAATTATGTTTTGACTTACCAATATTTAATTTGGAATATCACCTGTTCTGGATTCCAAACCCATAGGGCAAGACAGAGAAGAGATCTAATTTGTAAATAATGTATGAACTAATTAGTAAATTACATAAATCCAATGAATATTTTCAAAAAGAGTTTAGGTATATGTCCTACTCATTAACATGCTCAATATAATATTTTCATAGCTAACTTTTATTAAGTAATGTTTGCCTTTTGTGTTCATCCTGTGAACATATCCATGTGTGCATATTCCTTCATAAATATTTATATGCAGTTAACACCTGATAAAATCCAGAGGAGCCTGCCATCAAAAAAAGATTAGAATAGTGAGAATAAATAATTGAAAATTTCCATTTTCATCACTACCTAGCTGCTGCACTGGGCAAATCCTTCATCTGGCTCGGTTACAGAAAAAGCAGTGGTTAGAGCTTTGGCCAAAAAAACTCTCTGCCAGGTAGGTGAGCCGACAGTAATCAATAGGCCACCTCAGATGGTCACCAAGGCTGGTTTTCAATCTGACACGCTGCGATTCCAATTTAATAGCATTTCCTGAGAGAAAGCATCTCAACCGGTCCTTTCATTACTGCTCGATAAAGGGAAAGCCTCATTTCCTCCATAATTTGCTTGAATGGTCAAATTATCAATTAATTGAAAGCATAACTGTTTCAGGCTTGCCTGGCACCAAATGCATGGACTCTCCTTTGGTTGTTTTCCTCAGTGCTCTCCAAACCACAATTAATACACTGTGGCTTAAATTCTCCCAGACTTATTAATTAGCTGGCAGGCGTTTGCTGCTGCCTGAAGAGACACCATCTTATAAAGAATAGCTGTTAACAGAGGAGAGTTAGTTTAGCCTAACAATCTAATCTCCTAGATTTACAAGAAAGTGTGGATTCAATGACATAATCCAGCATGATTTGTGCTTTAGCCATATTTTAAGAAACTTTGAAAATCTTCCTTTAAAAAGACAAATTAATACATTTTATAGTTAAACAACTTTACTTATAGTTTTCAGGTCTTCTTTAAAATTATTTTCACATTATGGTCTGACATATATCAACAAAACAAGTCAACATCCAATGAGCATGAATGTAAGCCAAGGGAAAATGTCATTTTATAGGGAAGGGGACAAGTGCTTTCTAAGCCATTCAAACAACATGCAGAAAATGGCAGGGACTGTTGAAGAGCAAGTCATATTTCACCAGAACAGACTAAGTGAGGCATACGATGGGAGATAAAGCTGAAAAGACAGAGTTTGATCAGATCACAAGGAGACTCTGATGACACAGGACAGCAATTTTAACTTCCGGGCCATGGGCATCCCCGAATCAAAGCAGGGCTTAGGGGACATTAATTGGGTAGAATATTTGCACTGTAGCATATTTGCAGTGGAAGAATTTCTGGAATTCCCCACAGTTTTAATTGCCACTATACATGCTCTGAGTATTCCCAAACATGTATTGCTAACTGTTTAATTCTCACCAAAGGTGAAAAAAAATGAAAGTACGAATGATTGCTTATCTCATGGGTCTCTCAAGTCAACATCTACCAAACTCACCTTTTACACTGAAGCTCTTCCTTTGACAATATTTTCTAATCTTGTTAGTAACACTGCCATGTGCATTGCCACATACAAGTCTCCAGTCTCAAGTCCGGCTTTGCAGTACATTGCCCTAAGTAAAGGCTCCATCCTTACTCTTACCCTGGTCTTCTAGCTGATATTCACTCCCATACCATCTGTCTTAAATCTAGGCTACACTCTGATGCCCCAGAATCATAAAAATAAGTAAACAACCAAAAAAATAATATACAAACAAAAGTTGAAGGTAGCCAATTTGTTCACGGCATCATTCAAGTCCTTCGAGTCTCTCAAATCTGAAAGGCAAAGTTCATGCATTTTAACCTATCATACAAGTAAAGTGATGCTCAAAATATTCATCAACTGGTACAAGGTGAACACAGAGCCTTCAGCAGGTACCGAGTTGATTCAGAACAGATGCTGCCTCTGAACCGCCAGTGTGATGGTGAGAATAGAACCAGATTTCCAGGTGCCCTGAGGACCAGGTCCTCATGATCTTACCAAGTCCCCTCCAGCTGCTCCCACCCACCCACTTTGTGAGACAAAAATGTAGACTCGGCCCTACTTTGGTTCCTGGAAAGTTCAGAGCTTCTGAACTCATCTTTTGGCCCAACCTTAGGAATTACATGGCGTATCACAGCATGTGTTTCAAAGCACAAATTTTCTTCCTCATAATATCTTATTAGGCTATTTCTCTGTATTTGTCTTTAGTAATGTTAAAATATAGATATACATGTCCTTTTTTATAACTTTTAAAGTTATTTTTTCAATTACAGGTAATAATATAATATTTTATTAGTTTCAGGTGTAAAACTAAGTAATTTTTTTATTTATGCTATTAGTAGATATACATATTTCTATTTTGTATGTATCTATGTAGCTTCTGAAATATGCATCATATGTGTACGTGTAGAACAGTGATTTTTGAACCAGTGAGCCACAAGAATTTTTAAAACAAACAATACGTGACTATTTAGTCAGGGGCACTGACCTCTTTTCTCCTAGATTGTCAAATAAAAAATGGCAACATAGCAATAGCCATCCAGTGTGAATGAATCCAAATTTTACCTAGTTTTTATCATATTGTCAAAAAATTTAATATAGTTGTGTTGTGCTGCAGATTTTCAGTAATTAGTGTGCACGTGCCAGGAGAGGAAAAATGTTGAAAATGGCTGGTTTAGGACATAAATATGTGTGCACGTGTGTGCACATGTGCTGGTGGTGCTGCAGTGCCTGGAGCTCCGTCTGGGGCGTCTTCTGTTCCCCCTTTACACACTCGCTCAGCGATCTCCCCTCCCTTGTGGCTCTGACTGCCATCTCTACACTGATGACTTACGAACATGTACCTCCAGCCTGGACCACTCTCCACTGAACCTCAGGGCTGGATCTTCTGTCTGCTTGGCACTTTCCCTTGGATAATTATTGGGTGTGTTATTACCTAGTGTATTCATAACAACATGCTTCCAAAAGATATTTCAACACCCTTCTCAATAGATGGCAACTCTACCCTGTCGTTCGTTTAAGCCAAAGAACCGAGAGCCACCCTTGACTCCTCTCCTGGTCTCACAACCCCCTGCCAACCCAGCAGTACTTCATGCCAGGTCTACCTCCCCATTAAATCCAGAATTTCACCACTTCTCCACATCTCTGCCACTTGGACCCTTAGTGCAACTGGCGACTTTTCTCTAAGGATTGGTACAGTAAACTCCTCACAGGGCTCCTTGCTTCCAGCCTCATCTCCTTTGCATTTTATTCACAACACAGCTTTGCTCCAAAGCCCCGCAGTTGTTCCTAACTTGATTCATATTAGAAGCAGAAGTCTTCCTAAGGGCCAAGAGAGCTGCACAAGGCCCCAACAGGTCTATCGTCCACAGTCCCCAAGCAAACCTGTCAGCACTGAGCCGGCCACCTTCTGTTCTCTCCCTGCCCAGTCTACACCCCCAGCACATGGGCTGGAAAACTCCACCCTCTGTGCCTTCACTTTCTTCTAGTCTTTGATCAAATCAGTTCCTCTCCAGACCCACGCCCTGACTATCCCATCTAATACCGCCTCTTCCTCTCTCTCCTACACTAGCTGGCCTCCTAGCCCTTCTACACTGTCTCCTGTATCACTTTCCAACATACTCCATAGCATATTTATGGGACTTGCTGCCATCCGTCTCCTGAGGTATAAATGAAGTTCCGTGAGGAAAAGGACCTATGCCTGTTTTCTGGACAGGAGTGAACAGGGGAGCAGGTGTCCACAATGCCTGGCATGTAGTAGGAGCCCAATAGCTATCTATTAAATATCAATAATACAAGTACCTTTCAAGTCACCTAAAGTATCCTGTTTATGAGCAAAGAGGGAAAATTCTGCATAATTAAAATAACTTCATATCGTACATGATGCTGCCCCCATCTCTGCTTAGAGAGCCTTCACCCCCTCCAGTTGCTCTCCCTGGCATGTGGCCACAAACGTGCCCCACACAGCAAACCCCTCCAGGCACAGCCTGGCTGCCACCTCTATTTCTGGCTTTGTAGGCTTCCAGAAAGAGGAAATCCCTGTTCTTCTCCAATAACACTGTGAGCTGTACACATTTTAATACCTTAATACCTCTTATTTTTATGTTCTGTTCACATGCCTGTCCCTGCAATATTTCCACAGAGACAGGTATCCTTAGACGATAAGTTCCTGGAGGTCAAGTCCATGTCCTGATCATCTTTGAAAGGCCAGACCTAAATCAGTAGACACATCACTTAAACATTTAACAAACTAAAAAAAAAAAATTGACTGAGGAAGAGAAGAAAAGGAAGAGTCCATTTATAACTTGGTATTCTACAAGGCTGCCCTGCACCCCTCCTAAACAGAAGCCCGGCTCCCTGGATGTCATGCCTAGCACATCGATGACATTATAACCACACTCAGGCAGCTCCTGCAGTGGCGCAGTGCTGCTCAGTCCCCATTTGTGGGCAGCTTCCACCATCCTCTGTCCGGGATCCGTGATGAGTGCCTGTCCCTGGGCTGTAAGAAACACCTGCCGAGGGCCCTGTATTAAAAATTCCTGGGACACTAAGGATGGTCTCAGGGTTTAAGAAATGTCTGTAGCTAAGTAAACAAAGCTTGATCAATGCCTCACTATTCTTTATGACCAAAATTAGCTGCTTTAGGACAGGGTGCTGAAATGATGTTGGTAAGTTGGTTAATATGTATTAAATGCACACTGATTATTTTAATCACCACTTTTTAATGTACATTTTGGTGCTCCTCTGGTTGTCTCTTGGTGATGGGCATGCATTCCATGACTGTGGTAGAGTTTTATAAGCCAGCCCATCTATGCTGAGTGAAGCCTGCATGGAGGCCAAGAATGCATGACGCGAGGCATCTGCACCGAAGACCTTTGCTAAGTTCCGCTGTTAGTGGAATGCTTGCTCTGGATTCCAAGGGTGCAAAGTAAACATTTTAAAGGAAAACTTGGATACAAATACTTTATTCTCCAAGTATAACAACATCAACTGAACAACATCAATTTGACACATGATAATTCCCAAAGAAAGGATTTAAAAAAATATATGTGTTGTACCCCATTTCAGTAACGCCCATATTCAGTAAATATTACTGGAGGTACTTAAATTTCACATCTCTAGCAAACTACAATGCTTGCATTGCCTTTTAAAAATATGTTTATTTTAAAGATAAGATCATGCCATTGCATAGAACATTTCTGCCACACGTATGAGAACTATGTAAAAAATGCATTTTGATGGATTATGAGGGTTATTTTGTTTTGTTTTTAAAGAATGTTCATGATAATGAATCTTTCCTTCCATAACTTCAATAACTAAACAAGAAGTTTGGTTCAAAAATAGAGTAGGTACACTACATGCCTTGTATATGACAGATATTTCAAAATTGATTGTATTTTTTATAGAATCTTTGACTATATCCACCAAAAATTAAATAAGTTTGGTTTAAATATACAGTGTGTTTTTAAATAAAATATTAGCTTTTAAAACACCAATCATCAGTCTGTTCAATTCCAGAAGGAGAACCTCCATGAGATGTGGAATAGGATTAATTATAAAAAGTAGACCTGACCCAACCGTGGGGGGATCTGGGGATGAGGGGACCAGGAGGAAAGGTGAAGGATCAAAAATGTAATCACCAACCAGTCATCAGAAAAGTCACAGCATACACCCATCACACAGAAAGGAGAAGGAAGGCACTAGGTAGGGAAGTTTTGGGGAGCTGGGGGCCCATGTGGGGCCACCACGGAGCCTCTGGGGCTGGGCCTGGGGCTGGAATTGGTCAGTGGAGCCAGCAGTTAGGAAGAACAGGACATTCAGCAGAGGAAGCAAGAACAAGCTGGAACCTGCCAGTTTCCCTGCACCTCTCAGCACATCCAACCACAACGACTTGGCCAGAGGTTAATTTCCCCCTCTTCCCTTGGACCGCGCAGTCTCCCAAATACCCCGCTCTTGGCGTGCTCCAGTGCGGCACCAACAGTGGAGAAGGGCAATCCGCTTCCCATCCACTCGCCCTTTTTTCCCCTCAAATATCAGTAACATTAATCATTCTCCCTAGCACTCGTGTACTTCAGATAAACACAGGAGTCCCCCCCTTATCTGCAGTTTTGCTTTCCATGGTTTCAGTTATCCATGGTCAACTGTGCTCCAAAAATACTAACTGGAAAATTCCAGAAGTAAACAATTCATAAATTTTAAAGCGCACGCCATTCTGAGTAGCACGATGAAGTCTCGTGCCCTCCCACAGCATTGCAGAGCCTGCGTTCAAGTTGCCCCCATTTCACTTCATAATGCCATTGTCACATAACTTTCACTGCAGTACATGGTTGTGGTTGTCCTATTATTGTTATTGTTGCTTATCTCTTACTGGGCCTAATTTATAAATTAAACTTTGTGATAGCTAAGTATGTAGGAAAAACCATGGTAGGGTTTGGTACTATCCATGGTTTCAGGCATCCACTGGGGGTCTTGACCCATGTCCCCCACAGGGAACAGGGAAACTGTTGTTTATCCCTCCAGCCTTACTCAGAATTCTGCTCAACCATTCCGCCATTAGTCTTTCATGTTTTCAATAACCAGTCTCTCTTCATCCAGCCCTATCCATAGAACTCCCTTGCCCCATGCTCATCTTTTCCTACATTGCATCCTGTGGAGATTATGCCATAATGCTTAGATAATAATGGGTCTCCTTCCTCTGCACCTGTCTAAAAAATCCCTAACTGAAGAAGACCTGCTATCTGCATTCCATGTGCTAAGACTTGGTGCATAAAGCTAGAAAATCAGTTTGTGCCCTGGCCTGCACGGCTCAGTGGGTTGGAGCAATGTCCCATAGACTGAAAGTCTGCATGTTCGATTCCAGGTCAGGGCACATGACCAGGCTGCAAGTTTGATCCTAAGTCAAGGAGTGTACAAGAAAGCAACCAATCAATGTTTTTCTTTCACATCAATATTTCTCTCTCTCTCTCCCTTCTCCCCCTTTTTTCTAAAAGCAATAAAAAAGTGTCCTTCGGTGAGGATTAAAAAAAAATCAGTTTGATGTCCCAACTTCAAATTAGTACCTTCAGTCTCCCAAAGGTTTTTCTCTCATTATCCCTTTCGTTCAAAGACTAACAGAGACTTAAAAAAAACTGAGAACTTCCTTAGTAATGGTAGAAGAGCAGCTTCCCACTGGGTCCCGTAGTGGGGGAGGAGCAAATCAGAGGCTGATGGAGGTGGAAGCTGAAGAGACAGTAGTTTGCATCTCAGTTGAGATTAGAAAACCACAATCCTCTTAATGATATGCAAGCAAACAGGCCCAACACTTGCTTGGCAGGGAGCCCTTGTCTTTCTACTGATTCACTTCTGAGAAAGACACTACTTCTATTCTCTAAGGCTGTTTGCTACACAAACATCACTGGAAAGAGTCCTCACTAGGTATAAGGCATACTGCTAAGCACTTGAATGCATTATTATATTTTAGGTTTTGAAATTAACCCAGAGTGCAGGACTATCAATCCCACTTTGGAGGATAGGAATACCTGGAGAGCTGGCCTTCCTAGACATGCATGTCATTAAGCCCCGTGAAGCCACAGTGCCGGGCCCTGGTTGCAGCCCTGTGCAACGCTAAAACTACTCCTCTATTTTACTACACTCTTAATTACATTCCTTAAGGAACAAGACTAGAATTGTCAAGAAAAAAATCTTAGAAGGATCTTACATTTAGAAAGAACAGTGTGTGATTGAGAAACTAAGATTACATTCCACATACTTTTAGTATTGCTTAAGGATTGCTAAGAGTTTGGAATCCTCTGCTAAACATTTGCTCTGTGTCTCAGCTGACACAAACAGATGAAAAATACACAATACAAAGAAGTGTTGTAGTACAAACTCCAGACCTCAGAGTTCCAAAGGAAAGTGATTCACCAAATGGCCCATTAAAGTTGCCCACAGTCAAGCAGAATGCATGGAGTTGAAAGGTTTCCATGCCACAGATGCTCATGCGGTTTCAGGGCATCAATCTGAACCACCATGAACCTGAACGTGAAGTTGGATGGCTTCAGCAGCTCAGGGCCAGTGGGTTCAGAGTTATTCAGTGGTGGGTCTGGGGGGTCATGAACTCTACCAGACCCAAAGTCCTGAATTCTTTCATTAACCCTGAAACCACCCTAACTTCCTTAAATTCCTTTAGATCAGAGAATAATCTAGAATGAAGTTTGACCTTCGAAGCTGTTTGGAACAAACATGAACCTAAAATTAAGCACAACTTTCTATTTTTTTCCTCTAACTTCTAATAGAATGTGCCTGTATGATATTTTGTTACTATTCAGAAGACTAAAAATGTATGTATAAACTTTGTTTTCCCAATTCTATTACCACATTCTCAATACAAAGACTTCATAATTCTATGATTATTTCACTGAAGAAAATATGTTAGAATGCACTTAAGAATAAAGTCATATTCCATGAAGAATATGCATTATCTGCCACACATTTAAGTATTATTAATTGAATCTTAACAAAAATAATTTAAACTTCTGTCACTGATCAAATAGTTGTTTATCAACAGTAGAACACAAGAGGGTTATAGATTATTTTATATTTCTATAGAGAAAAGTCATTGTCCCTTCAGAAAAATTCTGGCTTGGATTCAAGTGAAAAAGCACCAATCTGAATACAGATTCTTCTCTCAAACCTTTTAACATTGAAATGCTCACTGGCTCAACCTTAGTCCCCTTCCCTCCTCTGTTTACTTCACTGCATGGTGATATTGTCTGTTCCCCTCTCCCTAAGTAGTTTGACATCCTCATGGTCTTCACTTGCCTCTGTAGCCCTGCTGAACTGTGTATTCAACGACTCACTCACCCTCTCTACCAGCATCTCCAAATAAACATGATCTCACCAGCTCCACCCGAGCATATTCATCTGTTCTCCGCTCTCTCTACTCAATTGCAATGCTATCCTTCCAATTAATCAAGCCAAAACCTCAGAGTTATCCTTAACTCCTTACTTACCCAAACTGCCATCTGATGCATCAGCAAAGCCTTCTGGCTCTACCTTCAAAATAGAGGTTGGGGCAAAAGTAGGTTTACAGTTGTGAGTATGCAAAACACAGAGTTTATTCTTGTATTATTACTTATTAATTATTATATTATTTTCCCTACAAACAACTATAAACCTACTTTTCTGCCACCCTGTTTATCATGACTCCCACTGTTTTTCATCACCTCCTCTGTTATATTCTGATTCAAGCAACCATCACCTCTTGCCTGTATCCCTCAGAAGTCTTCTGTGTGGTCCTCCTACTACAGTCTGTTCGCCACAGAGCAGCCATCTTGAACCACATAAAACAAAAAGGTAGCTTATGTCACTTTTTTGCTGAAACCATTGATGGCTCACCCAGTTCAGTCACTGCAAAAGCCAAAGCCATGGCAGTGGTCAAAGCAGCCACTGTTTCTTGGGGCTGGAAAAGTCTTTCTCTAGATATGCAAATAGCTTAACACCATCACTCACTCCAAGTCTCTCCCCAGTTGTAACCTATTCAATGGGCCTAAACAGGTCATTTACTAAAATTGCAAGTCACATTCTCCTGGGACATTTCATTTCCACTATCCTGCTCTGTTTTTTTCTTTGCCACACATATCCTTCTAAAACACCATGTCATTTATTATATATTTATTGTTCATTATTGGCTTATCCACATGAAAAGATGAGCTCCACAAGAATTATTGTTTCTCTCTGTCTATGCTTTATCCAATGAACAGAAGATGGTGCTTTACACAAGATATGTGTCTTCTTGAATAACTGAACAACTACACTGTGAGCTACAGAATTTCCACTCATTTGTTCAACAAATCTATCACATGCCAACTGTGTGCCAGTCCGTGCATGAGACACTGGGGTCCAGGAGTAAGCAAGAGATGCACAGTCCCTACTCTCATGCTCACAGCCTCAGAAGAGAGTCATTGTAGAAATACTCACACAGACAAGTGCCTAAGTAAAAACCAAGACAAGTACTGTGAGGCAAAATTACAATATACCACAGAAGAGGGGAATAGTGAGAACTACCACAAATCCGAGGTTCAGGAAAGAACTCATTAAAGAAGTAACAAATCCAATTAACACTGAAAGCTAAATAGCAATTGAGATCTTAAAGATAAGAAATACAAGATCTGGCAGAAGTAATGCCTGCTTGAGTGTGGTTGGTAGGGTAATAATATGGTGTCGTGATTAACAGGTTTAATTTGAACATTTCACCTAAAATATCATATGGGTGTGCTTGAGTGTGATATTATGTTACAGAATTACATGTGTATGACTTTGTAATAAAAGATTTTGCAATAAAAAAGAGGTGTTATTTGTGCTGGACCCTGTATATGTGCAAACTCCAACCTTGAGAAAGATGGAGAAATGGTCAAGCCTGAGGGAACACAATTAATGGCTAGGGGGCCCAGCACTGGAAGTCAGAAGGAGTCAGCACACACTAGATCCTGCCAGGCTTTGCTGACTGCCAGAGGCTTTTGGTTTTATCCGAGTTGCAAAGAGAAAACTTCGAAGTGATTCAAGCAGAGCAAGGATGCAATGTAATTTGGGGATTTGTGTGCTCATTTTGCTGTTGTGTGTTTCTGAAGGACTTAGGAGAGAAGAGAAGGAAAAGCAGGAAGGGCAGGCAGGATGCACGGAGATCACTTCCCCTGGGAGATGACATTGTGCTGTCCCAATGTGGTGTGGGTGGTGACTGCTGAAAGGGAGTAATGAGATGGACATAAAGTCTGTTTTCAAATCAGGGTGGTCACGGAGTAGATACAGAAACCGATATGACTTCCTTGTTTCCATCACAAGCAAATGGATGGATACAGATAGATGCATAAGTTAGGATAAGAGATATAGTAACACATGACTCACTAATGACACCTGCAGGGAGATTGGGATTATGAAGTAGGTGTTAAAAAAAATTAGGTCCATTGTTCAAATTTATTTAGGTTCCCTTTTGTGATCCTCCTATGTTTTATATATTTTGTTCCTCGCTGTCCAGAAGGTTCTTCAAGAATGCCTCAGCCCCACAATTTTGCACAGAATCAGTAATGGACTAGATATTTTATGCTCAGAAAGCATATTGGATGGTATATGATGTGCATAATTCTGAATATCATCTTTTTTTAGTTATAGAGTTGGAAAGTCTTCCTCAGTTCTCATATTCAGGGTCCTATTTCAGAAAAAGTATCAATTTGTTTTCCCTCCTTTACTTTGACAGTTTTTGAGCCTGGGTAGTCCAGGCAAGACCAGGTGAGGAACAGAGGTTTGGCCTACTGCTGTGCTTGGGCAGCAATGTAGATCTCCTGGGTCCTGAGAGAGCAAAACCAAGAGCAAAATGTCCATGCAGATGAATTATCACTATGGCAAGCCTGGGCATACAGCAAGACTAAGTATTCCAGAGGTCCAAACTTAGCAGTGGACACAGGCACACAAACAGAAACACAAGCAGGTATGAAGCCATAGGTAGAGATGTTCAAGAGTTCAGATCAAGGTTCCCAGCTCTCGGAGCTAAAGCCAGTTTTGGAAAAACAGATTAAGCAGAGCACACATTTTGGAAAACTAGTATTGCAATGAGGTCTGTAGATGAAACAGAGTGTGACTGCAGGGAAATTCCATCTAATCTAGGTGTTAGTGCCCTTCCTGGACCACTGAGCGCGCACTGACAGATGTGGGCCAGCTGAAGCCACTCTGAGCCAGAGGCAGCACCGCACATGGACAGTGGGCCACAGCAGAGCACAGCTCACCAGGTGAGCCTTCGCTGTGTCTCTGCTCCATTGTTAAGCTTGACAACCCACAGATAGGCGGTCTTATCCTAGTCTTTCAGCGATTTAAGACTACCCCATGAAGACAGGACATCTTACTTGCTCTTTTTTACCTTTAGTCAAACAAACGACCTAAAAGAATGAGTAGTACTGTATTCCAGGCCTTAAAAGAGTGTAAGTAAAAACTGATATAAATGTGAAAAATCCTCCTATTGAGAAAAAACAGTAAAACTGTAGGTTCCTTTTTATATTCTAAACATTTATATCCTATTGACTTTGCACAGTAGCAAATCACAATGTCTGCCATAAGAGAGTACCACTGAAGAAACTATTGTTTCATATAAGCTGGGATGTATTTAAAACACTGCATTATTACTGTGCTAGATAAGATGAGATCTTTTTTTCTCTCATATCTCAAGCTAGAAGCAGTCGGACTCTTCACAAATTCCAAAGAACATTGCGCAATACCAGATACCAAGCTCAGGCTCCACAGCCAAGAGCCAAGAACGAATGAAGTCTGGAATTCAGGGTCCTGCCAGTTTCACACATCTTGAAGCAATATAGTCCACAGCAACATAGAGATTAGCTGTCACGGTCTTCGAGTGGCAGTGTTCAAGTGGAGAGAAGATTGTGTTCACGCATACCCCCACTCTGTCCTCAGTGTGTTTCCCTTGTGTGTGCTGAGTGTATCGTCAGCACATTTTCCTGTTTGTTAGGCATTCCTCCGAAGGTAACAACACATGTATTTTAACATGATGGCATTCATGGCTTTCTTTAATTATTTATAGGCTTTTTGTTCCAGGGATACAGAATAGTGTTCAAATTAAACCAAAGAATTAAGGCAAAGGAAAGTAAGTAAAGAGGTTAAGATAAAGCTAAGAATGAAGGGAGCAAAAACTGCCTCTCATGTCCAAAAGACACAAGAAGGCTACAGACTTGCCTTTAGCTTTCCAGTAAGCTGATGGAAGTGTGAGAGCGAAATCAGTTACACTGTTTCTAAATATTTCCATAGTGATTATAAAGACTTGTGAGATAAATATCTATTGTTTACAATATAAAAACAAATAGCAAGTCAGGTGAAGCCCAACTACTCCTAGTACTGGGTCAGGAGGGACCGCTTTCCCTTGGACCCTCGTAGACTGGGCACCAGATAATGTAGGAAACAATTTTCTTAAACAATGTCCCCACAAAGATCCCATTCACAAGCTAGAGAGCTGGTCTCCCTCGACCAGGGCCAAGTCCAATCTGTCCCCATTCCTCCGGGAAAACTATCTTCTAAAACTATAATCTGATGTTATTGCCCCAGTGCTCAAATTCCTTAAGTAGCTTTCCATGATTTTTGGAATAAAGATTGACATCATTAAGGTTACATTCAAGGTCCTATGTGTTGTGGCCCCACGTGTTCTCTGAACAGCATCTCAACTGAGTCCTTCTTTAAAGTCCAACTCCTTCTTTATGGACCTACAGAGATCTGGGCACCTTTGCCCTGGAACATTTAGCTTGGCTCATAATCTACATTTATTCACGTGATGACTAGGTGAATGTCGGTCTCTATGCTGCCAGCAAGACTGTGTTCCTTGTTTACTTTTTTTTGCAATTATTTTCTGTGCCAACCATATTTCTGGCTCAATAAAAATTGAATGAGTCAATGAATGGTTAGATAGAGTGAATGAATGAATGAATGAACGAATGAACAAATGCAAGGAATAAGTTTTTCATCCATCAAAACCAAACAACAGTATCAAATTAAAATGGGATTTGGGGAAAGGGGCTGAGTGCAATGTGAGGGCATTGAAATGCAGGACTGTGATGTTTTAACTTCAGGACAGAGTTTAATACTGATAGGAAAGGGTGAAATCCATATCTGTCAAGCAAGTCTCTGAAACTATTTTGATCTCAACCAAAATCTTAGTAGGTGTTGAGCAATTGTGCATTTAGGATATAATTTCTCACATATTTTAATTGTATTGACATAAACATTACAATGTTTAAAATCTTAAATGTCCAATACCAGGTTCTGACAACCGCCAGTCTGGGTAGTTATCTGACTCTAGACTGACTCATTGAGAAATATTTCTATGTAAAGTCTCTTTGATTTAAATGTTCCATGTAATTTGGGGGTGGACATTTGATTAAATGTAACATTTGATTTAAATATTCCAGTAATATGGAGGTGGACACCAAACTTGCTTAAAAAAGGATTCTGTGAGATTATGCTTCCAAAATGCAGCTTATTACTTCAGAGGACAGTGTGTAAAAGATGATAAGCAGAAATTATATAAATGACAGAAGTCCTCTTCTAGCTGTATTGGTGCAACTCCTTTTAGAAGCAGGGTTTTACCCAGTGAGTAGTAATTTCAAGCTGTGTTAACAGAAGTTATGTATTATAGGGACTGAAGAGCAAATTTAATATGAATGCTTGCTCACTAACTGAAAATCTACCAAAAAATTTATAGTTCCGTGTTTGGTTTTAACCTCAAAGTGCCTTTTCCTGGAAAGCTTATCAACTTCTCTCAACTGTTTATGAATTATTATTATTATAAGAAAAAAAATGTTGACATTTGTAACATTTGCCAGTCTTGGTGGTTTGAGAAAAGTCCAAAAACAGTTAAAAACATTTCCAGTTAATTTAAAAAGTGAAGGAAGGCTCTAGAAGAAAAAGGAGGAGGAGGAGGAAGAGGAGGAGAAGGAAGAGAGCTTCACGCACTGCACACAGTAGGGCTTCCATGAAAGAACTGTGGGTCGCACTGAACTGACCTATTTGTGCATGCTGTACTGTAGAGAAATTACTGAAGCATAATGGAGTCAGGGAAATGTTCATACCTTCCACCATCTGGACCACTTTCGGAGGTGACGTTACATAAACTGACGCTGGAGGGAGAAATTGGCCCAGGAACCATAGCGTTGTTCTAGCTACAAGATTCCTGCATGATCAGGTGGTACAAGAGGGAGGAAAAATAGTTTATAATCTTTCTAATGAAGAGAGAAGTAGAGGAATAAAAATAAAAAGAGAAAATAGGAAACAATAGGGAAATTATCAAAGTGAATCTGATTTTTGCCAGGAGTTGTAAAAAAAGCCGCACATGCTGCTCCCTATGCTCTTTGTACCATTTTGTTCACAAACAGCAGAGCCATGTTAGGAAATGTTTATTGTCTTTGTCTTCTTCCTGTTCCCTCGCTGGATGTTTTGCAGTCTGTCGGTCACTGCTCCTGAGCACTGATGCCCCCTGGACTAAGGGGTAATGGACTGAAAAGGAGGCATCAGAGACACCTTCCCTTGGGCCTCCGGCTCTGCCACCCCTGGTCAGAAACTGCACAAGGACTGGGGCTTCCTTCCCCTGGCTGCCTCTTACTGCCTTGCAGAGGCTAGCTGAAGGAGGAGACACCTGGAGCTCCATATTGGTGAGTGCTGGTTCTCATGCTCCCTAGTTCCACATAGCTGAGGTCAAGATCATCACGGAGTTTGCAGGCCAGCTGAACTGCATGCAAACAAGAGAGGGGCCTGAGCTGGGGCACTCACACAGGCTGCTCTGCTTCTAGGGGCAGAGACCTGCCCTCTTCCTTAAAGTCCTTCACTGCAAACACAACCCTGAGGGGTGGCACTCCAGGCACACAGTGGTTGGGACTCTGCATTCAGGGCACATGCAAGCAGCACTATGGGCCGATGGCAGACTGCCTCTAGACACTGGCTGTGACCCAGCACTGCCACCCACATGGCTCAGACTCCTTCAGGTCATACCTTGGGCTCTGAATTCATACTGCCTGGGTGTGAATTCCAGTTTCACCACTTCTTAACTTCAAGCAAGTTACTTGCCCCTTTTTGCCCCAGTTTCTTCATCAATAATAAAGCCATTTGATAGGATTCAATGTTAGACATACATTGCATTTGGAACAGTCCCTGACACATAGTAGGTGCTGTGTCTGTTTTAGGTTGTGCTATGTTTCTCACTCTTCAGTTACCTTTTGGGTAATTTCATAGTTTCTCATTCAGATTCCTCAGTCGGGATTTCATTAGAAAACTAAGTCCTCCTGCCCCAAGGCCTACACTGGGAACAATGACTGAACTTCTTTCCTATGCACCTAGAAGGGTTCCTGCCATACCTGATCCTTGGAAGAATTGAGAGAAGAGAGAATAATCACTGTATTTTATACTCAGGATTGGGGTCTCGGTTTAAAGGTAATCAATTATCTTTGCTCCTAATGGACGGACCTTACTTTAGGCTACTTCCTATATCACTGAAGGTGGCCACACCTTCTCCAATCAATGGCTGCCCCCAGCTCAGGGACCATCTAGGTCCATTTGCCTCAGCAGTCGGCCTCCTTCACCAGCGTGTAGCCAGGACCTGGCACTAAGTCTGACACCTGTGCGTACAGCAGAATGGTTTAGTTAAATGATCATGGAAGGGTGTAGCAAGGACCATAATTGACAGTTGATTCCCCCCTCTCCAACCCTATCCTTCTTCTTGAACTTGACTAATTCTAGTATGAATGATTTTAAAGGATAGCTCTTTAATCTCTTCTGCTTGGTTGTATAAAAAGTAAAATAGAAATGATGTGAAAAAAACAACCCCTAAGATAAAATTTCTGCAACAAACTTTGCTAATTTTTTAACATGGCTGATTTAAGATCGTTTACACGAATCTGTGCAATTATGGAAAATATGTTCCAAGTACTATGCTTTCTGATGACAAAATTTTTAAATCTAAGGAACTGATAGTTGGCAGATGCTAGATGATTTCCTTTCAATATTATACACCTCAAATGGACTTTGAGGAAGTCCTGGCTCACATTCCATTCAGATTTTGAATGTCTGACATGAAACCAATATGCTTTTTGCATCGGCCTGTCAGAAGGCCCCAGAATGCTGATTCAACCCCAGAATGCTGATTCATAGAAAGAAGAATTAATTTCATCTTGAAAAATTTTAGGACATTTTATTCTTAGCCAGCAGCAATTACTAAGGATAATACATCTAAATTTCCTAGCAAATCAATATGAAGAAATTCTTAGCATTTCTGAGCTCAATGCTGGGTACCACATGGGCACATGGGAAGCTCAGATGTATATGACCTGCCTTCTGGGAGCTGAACTTGAAAGTCTCCCCTGGACCCTCTCACCTCTGTGCCTGCAACCATTCGACTAGAAAGTCTACCCCTTCCAGAAGGAGGTGGGGTTAGACAGTAGCTCTAAAAAGAGGGCAAACTCAGCGAACTAATTAGATGCTTCAAAATAACAAAATAAATTACTTCTTTATTTCAGGATTTTCTTGGATGTCTACCTAATTTAATTGCAAACTCAAACTATGTTTCTTTGTTCCATTTCTCTAAGTAGTTACGATAGTTTGATGATCTTTCTGTAATTAGCTTTAATTCTCCAAGGCCCTGTGAAGGTCAGAACTGTTTTGGTTTTCTTTTCACCTATTACATTTTGAAAACAAAATATATTGTGAACTAAACCTGAACTGCTGCAAAGTGAACTTGACTTTATCCTACCTGGGAATGCCTCCTGATCAGAAAACATTGTCATATAGTTCTATGCTATATATAATTTATCTAACTACTAGAGCCATTAAATACAAAGTAATTGGGGTTTTGTTTTTAATTTTCATGAACCCAGATAATGAAATGCATCTCCCAAAGATCTTGCATTAAAAGAAAAGGTACTGGACTAAGTAATTCTCATTGATACTAGGCTTCTTAGAAAAAACCCTGTGAGCTCCTAAGGGCTGTGGGTCGGAGCCCCACCAGGGCCCTCTGTGTATGTGGCAAATTGAAAGCTTTGTCCATGGCCCAGCTGCCATTACTCCCACTGCCACTGCCCTGGTCACTGGCTAAATGATTTTACAGTATTTGTTGCTACAGTTTCCCAAAAGCTCATTTACATGCACACCTCTGCCAACAGCTATGAAAACCTGGAGAAGACAGTCTACATGGCATTCCTTTATCTGAGCTTCTTTCCTACAGTGCAATAAAATTTTGAGCAAGGCTAAAATGTAGAGATTATTTATCCCACTGTCATTCACATAAAGGAATTTAAATAAATAAAGGTTGTAATTTGTCCAAGATAAAACTAGAAATGACTTCTATAGATTAAAATACATGTTAAAGTAATAAAAAGGCACAATGTATATTCACCATTTTGTTTTTCCTCATTATTTATATACTTGACCTTCAAGCTACATTTCCTTGATGCTTTTTGATATGTGTGTAGCACCTCCTAGAACTTACTGATTGAGTTGGATTGTCTGACATATAAATTCATTCTTCCCTCCCACCTTCTCTCTCTCTCTGCCTCTTCCTCCCAACTCCTTCCTTCCTTAAACAATGAGCTGTGAAAATATTACAGGCCCTGCATCTGTCACTAGAAATTTACCAAAAGATAAAAATGTAATAAGAAATCATTTTTGCCCTAAAAAAAAAATCAGGTTGATATCCAGAGTGCTAAGGTTTTCTGACATAAAAGGTAAAGTTGCAATTAATATTCTCTCACGCAGAAATTTTAAAGGTGCTTTGGTTCAAAAGGAAATCACATATTAAGTTAGGTACCTTTCTTTTGCTATATATGGCACTTAGTTTTTACTGCAAAAAAAATTAATGTGAAAGGAGAAAAGCAATGGAAAACACTTTTTACAGCTGACTTTGCAGAGCATAGCAGCACACTTTGATTAATGCACCTGGTTAACACTTCACTGTCTTAAGAGAAATATTTTTCTTGTTTACAGCCCACATTTCTTCCTTCCCCCAAGCTTAATTTCATGCAAAAACTCCCATTGATATAATTGTTAATGCTGGAGAATTTTTGTTTCTGTTCACAAAGCATGAGACACATTTTTATGTGCTGCATACTATATGTGTTGAAGCAGCAATAACATTTTTCATAGCTTTGCAAAACGAAAACTAAACTATTGTGGTGATTTCAACAGCAAAAATACTGGATTTAATTAATAACAAAGAGCTACTCTTCCAAAGATTAAGTGAAGATTTTTTTTTTAAGTCCAACTCAGCAAAAACAAAACAAAAAACAAAAAAACACGAAAACGGAGCTTGTAATTGTTACTTGGTTCTGTGGAGGTAGACTCCTAATGACTTCATTTTCTTATCTGGTAGCAAAATTTGACTGAAAGTAATTTTCTGATTGATTTGCATTCTATGGCATATGGGTTATTAAAAATAAATGTCAATTAATTGGCCTTTATTGTGTATACTGCAATCCCTGGTAGCACCGCAACTTGAAAAGATGGGTCCTGCAGGCTGTTTCAAACGAGTAACCTAGAAAATATGACTGTGGTTCAGACCACGCTGCCTCCAGCTTTGGGAGGGCTCTAGCATGGGGGCCAACTGACCCACCAGGCCACCCCTTTGAGTTTTGTATTTGGGAATGGCTTTTGGCCAATAAACCCAACTGGCCTCACACCGCACTGGGTCTGCCCTGCTTGGTTAGTGCCCTGCACACCAGCAGGAACCTGAAGAGACCCAGGCCTTCAACTCACTCCCAGTCTTTGTCTTCAACATCATGAAGGTAATCCGTGGTTTCGAAGAGGATACAAAGCATGGTTGCCTACCGTACTTAGTTCTACAAATATTCAACCTTTCCGATTTTTGTGTCACAATTTCTGTTTTGGAAAATTGGCAAGGAAAGGAATAAAACCTCTGAATGTCGAGCAAGAAATTCTGGCTTTCAATTTTAGTTATATAGCTTTGGGGAAAGTCATTTAACCTTTTTGGCCTCATAATCCTGTCTTTAAAGATTGAGATTTGTCTGGGTCAGTTATTCTTAAATTTTCTGGGTCAGAACCTACTCTGACAATCATTTGAGCCTTTATCATTGCATCTCAGAAAATTACAGACCTAAATCACAAAAATTATACTCAGACGTACAAATGGATAAAGTTTTGTGTATTTGAACAGGTTACCAATTCTTTGAAGCTTTTCCAGTTACCAGCCTTAAAACAACCTGTTGGATTTTTCTCATCATTGATTCCTCATAAAATTTATAACTTTCAAATCAATCAAAGGGTTTTCTTGGAGGAAAAAAAAAACAAGTTTTCCATATAACCTAGAAATTGAGTAATAAATCATCGACAAAAAGGATATGATTAGCCCTAAGCTTGAGTTTTGAGGTTTCCATGGCTTAAGAATTGTTGTGACACAGGCTTTGTTTCCAGTGACCTTGTAGATCAGGGACAGGGGAGCTTTTTCGACAGAAGGGAAACAGTTTTGGTTTTCCAGGCCTGATGGTCTTTGCTGCAGCTACTCAACTTGGCCATTATGGCTTGAAGGCAGCCACTAGCAACATGCAAACCACTGACCCAATGGAACCCTATTTGCAAACTCCAGCCGTGGGTGAGGTTTGGCCCATTGACAGCGGGCCTGTTTTTGATGGTCCATGTTAAGTTTGACCATCAAAACATTAACCTTCTCGGGCAGTTTTAACTAATGTTCTCATGAATATTCTGCCCTAAAATGAAGGTGTAACAACATTAATAGTCTCATTTATTTTTATCCTAACACAGAGGCATAACAGTATCTATAGTTGATATTCATTATTTTCACTGTGCAAGTGTATCATTGAAAAAAACATGCCAAAAAGAACACCTTTTTACTTAAAAACATTATGCTTTTTAGATATGTTGGATTACAGATTCCAAGAATTTAGCAATTTTAATGAATCTAATATGGCATCCAAATTTCTTTTATTTTTTGCTTCATGAAAGTATTTTAGAATAGAGTTCTTCTCCCAGCATTGCTAATATAAGGAGAGGAGACAAGAGTGAGCATGGTCCTGTCAATGTGCTTTGTCCAAATTCATCATTGTAAAAAGTAATAGGTAGTCACTAAAAATCTGTAGTATGTCAGCAGACATACTATAGCATAGGATCTGTTCTATTGCTTGGAACTTTAAAAGTGCTGAGGACAACTGAGAGGAGAGAACAGTGATTCCAAGTAATGTTTCTATGATGTACTTTTCAGTAATAAAGGGTAGATGATAAATGAAGTGAAAAGTTTAAATGCACAGCATTAAAAACCTTAACAAATGTTACTGTACTGCATTGGAGCTGGCCACATCAGTCTGGGAAGTTATTTGTTGTTTGTGTACCTTATTATTTTTAATTGCATTTTTTGCAGTGACATTAGTTAATAGAATAATATCGGTTTCAGGTGTACAATTCAATGCTACATCACCTGTATATTGTATTGTGTGTTTACCACTCCAAGTCAAGTCTCCTTCCGTCACTATTTACCCCCCTTTACCCTTTCATTCCGCCCCCTACCTCTCTGTCCCTCTATGAATCACCTTATGGTTTTCTAAGAGTTGTTTTGTTTTGGTGGCTTTTTTTTTTGCTCAATACCTTCACCTTTTCACCCAGCCCCACTACTGTGCCTATTTTTAATAAGATGCTTTATCCACAAGTCTTTTCCTTGTGTACACAAGTTTAATTTTTCACCATTCTGTCCCTAAAGAACATTGCATTCTTCTGAGAGTCAAGATTAAGGACAACATAAATTAAATGTTTTTATTTTTCAGAGGATTTTACAGATTTAACACTTTGCTCTGGTACAGAAAAATCTAAGATTCATTTCTCAGGGTTTAAGAGTTGATGTTTTTATATATAGTACTTTTACAACATCAATTATTTTTATTTCATACTTTACCCTGAGATAAAGATTTTGAATGCTAATTGAAACCCAGGTCTTGTTACTGCCAAGAAAAGCTTAAACCTTAAACCTTCCCTTTCTTACATATAGTCTTTTATATTAGCAGTTTAAATAATGTCTTATGTAAGATGTCTTGGATGAGGAAAAATACCCTTGGTCCATAGAAATTTTATACTCAATATTATTTTTCCAGAACTCACAAATCTGCTATGGACTTTCCACAATCCTTTTTCCTTTTCTCCTTTCAAAACCTTAAACTGTCATTTCTCTGGGATTTTTTCCCAAAGCCCTAAGTTTTATGATAAATCATCTCTTCCTGTTCCATTCAAGTTCCTAATTGTCTTTATTTTTCTTTTTGTTGCATTTTGCATCTCTGTTGCTCTCTGTACTATTGATCAGAAATAAAAAGTAAACAAAAACTAATGTAGCTACGACAGAAATTTATTGGTCTGCAGTCTGGGACTTTTTTATTATCTCTTTTGTAAATTATCCTAATATTTCTTCCTCCTTTTTAGGTTTAGCTAATTCAACATTTTTTTTTTAATTTCTCCAATCTGTGAAAGGTCATTACTAGGTTTCTGAGATCTGCTTGATCTACATGTGGTACTAAACAGGACTTCTTATTGGCTTTTTGATATTTGATTTGCTTGTCTTTCAAATGTAAATGCCTCATGCTTGTCTTTGTTGCAACAGAACTGTTTATATCTAGACATTCAATGTAGCTATCCATGGCACTGAGTTCACACACCGTAAGCTCATTTTAATATGAAAAAGTGATTGGACCTCTCCATAGTCATCACAGCGGTGTGGCAGACCAAACTTGTACACCCTCCTTCAGAACTCTGAAAGAGATGGAGCAGCAAGTCGTGCAATGGGCTTCCTCCCTCCCCCACCCTCTCCTGGCACAGCTTCTCTGATGCAGGAAAAGAACACATGTTGTGCATGCGTGCACATACCACGTAATTTCACACACAACCTAATTTTGTATTTCTGTAGTACTTTCTGCATTCCACAGAGAACAGTGTTGAAGCTGAGTAGCTAAGCAATTTTCCCAAAGTCTTAAGAGCAGGAAGTAGTGGGTCCATGAAGCCAGCCCCTGTGGGTCTGCCTGTAAAATGCCATCTCCTTAAGATGTCTCCTTAAGGAGAAGATCTATAGGCACTAGGGGAAAGATCTAAATACCCTTCCTTACCATAACGTATGGGGCTTATAAATGAATACTGCTACTATTTTCCTTTTCAGCTTTCTGACTTCCTTTCTCCTTCAAAAAAAGCCAACATATATATAATATAAACTTATAGTTTGAGATTCATTGATTTGCTAATCCAAGAAGCATTCATTGGACATCTCCTGGTAATGACACCGTGTAAGATGTGGAGGAATCTTAAAGCTAAAATATGGCTCTGATTTGAAAACACTGGGTTTGCATTCACTGCTCCCCCTCACTAAGAGTCCGTTCCTCCTGGGTAAGGGGAGTTAAACCTCAGTACTTGCCTCATTGAGTTTTTCTCAGGTAGTTATTATCAGTAGCCCCATTTTACCAATGAAGAAGGTCAGGGCGCAAAAATGTGAAGTACCCTTCACAGGTACACACAGCTAATCAGTGATGGATGGTGATCTGAACCCAGGCAGGGGGAAAGGTTGGGGGGTAGGACAGGTGAAGATGGTCAGGGGTACCAATGTCCAGATAAAGGATAAATATTTTCTGGAGATATACTGAACAGCCTAATGACCATAATTTAAAATTGTGTATTACATAGTTGAAAGTTGCCAAGAGAGTAGATCTTAAGAGTTCTCACCACCACCACCACCACCACAAAAAAAAAAAAATATAACTATGTGAGGTAATGAATGTATTAACTAACCTTATTGTGATAATCATTTACCAGTATAAACATAGATCATTAAGTTGCAAAGGTTAAACTTACATGATATTATATGTCAATATATCACAATAAAAGTAGAATAATTAATTACAATAACAACAAAATAAAAATCTCCCAAGATTTTTGTTTCAAATTTACTGAAAATGCATGATGTTTTAACTATTTCTATTTACAATCTTGAAATTTCAGGGGCACAAAATAATCTTAATTTGTTCAGTTTGTAAGCAAAAGTAGTCAAATGTATAAATTCTCAGATCCCCAAATAAGATTTTATGCATTCAGCCATGTGACTGCAAATACTAACTTAAAACCATCTTTCACAGCTTATATTTTGCCCACATTAAAAAGATATCAAGGGCTTCACCTTTTGATTGAATTTCTGCTGAGAAATTAGTAATTGTTTATACATCTCAGAATCAGAAAATGTCTTAGTTTCAGCCCAAGGCATATCTTGTCTGCTGTCTTTTGTTATTTTACATAGCCCACAGTGACAGCCTACTGTTTTATTTTTATTTTTTTTATCCTCACCCAAGGACATTTTTTCATTGCTTTTAGGGAGAGGAGGGGAGAAAGAGAGGGAGAGAAACATCGATAATAGAGAAACACGGATACCAGAGAAACACTGATTGGTTGTTTGTTTCTCACATATGCCCTTCTCACTGGGGACAGAGGTTCACTCACTATTTGAACTCAGTGCCTTTAAAACAGTATGAGGACCTGCTCATCTAGTATTGTCACACAGCTTTGAGCCATCATTTGTCTGTAGAAACATTTTCCTAAGTCTGCAGGTTGTTGTAAAACACATACTTTCAGATTCACAGGATCTTAAAAGCTTCCGAGAGTTTTAAGCTTTGAAAGCTTTTAAAATGGTTTATTGATCTAAAACGCCTGTTGGGAAGGTGTAATTTATGTTTCCCGGTTATGATTGCGCTGTCTGTAATAATCTATGTTATTTCATCTGCAGTAATCTATATTCTTTTGAAGTTTGACAACTTTATTTTCCACCATACTTAGTATCTTCACTTATTCCATCATTTTATACATATCCTATCACAGCTAAAAAAGAAAAGAAAAGTAAATGGGGAAAATGCACATGGTATACAAAATTAAAATTAATTTCTATTATTCTTTATTTTAACTAAGGTACATGATGTAAATTTCATAATCAAATATGGAGTCAATGGGAAACTTCATTGACTACAACTAATGAAGTTTTTTCTAAAATCTCAATAGTTAACTGACACTGAGTTTAGCATCATATAGAGAACTGAACTGAGTTTAAGATATTTCATTTTTTTAAAAAATCAACAAATAAAAGCCATGCTCCATCACACCTAGAAAGTAAAGAACCGTGTCAAGGCACAACTCAGTGTCAATGGCTTTGACCCAAGAGTAGTGTTGATCCTTCTGGTTTGATTATGTTTTAATTACTTTGTATGTATTCCATATGCTTTTGAAAATTTCTACACATTTTATGTCACTGAAACAAAGCATCATGCGACAGGTAACACCTCTGAATGAACTGTCCTGTCCACAGCAGTTAGAGATTGAAATCGGTGACAAAGCAGATCTTGCAATGCAATAAATGCAGACTTCAAGATCACTTGTATTTCTTTAGAGGGACACTGGATTAAGTTCTAGAAGAGGAAAAGAAGAGGGGGTGTGGTTGGTAAAATTCCCATAAGATATCTAACCTAATAATATTGTATCACTGACCATGTTTTTTTTGTATAATTGTACTATGATTATGTAAGTTGGAAATATCAGGAGAAGCTGAGTGAGGGGTATGCAAAACTCTGCATCATTTGCCATTTTCTGTAAATTAAAAATTATTTCAAAATAAAAAGTATTTTTGAAAGGGTACTCATCACTCATTCAGAATGTATAGCCAATCTCTACAAGAGTATTTATTGTTATGAAAATCAATTTTATTAAGTACTGTGGAGAGAACAGATAACTGAAGAGCATTTTTTTTTAAAATGATTCAGCAGTGCACTGAAGAATGCAAATTGTATATAGAAGGCAACAGCCTAAGTGCTTCTAGAATGATCTCAACAGAAGAATAAACGCTGACCATCTTACTGGAACAGCAGACAGGAAACCATTCGCGTGTACACATAAGTGAACTAATTTATAAAGAAAGCTAACGCTTATTTGCCAGGCACATTAAGTCTCCCAGCAAGGTGGTGAGTGAAATATCCAATTTGACCTCTTCAAACAGGGGAGCCACTTCCTCAAGGTTACACAGCAAACAAGAAGCTGAACTGGGACTCTAACTCAGGCTAAGGAAGCTCCAAGCCCATGCACTTGACTGCGAGTCTGCAAGCTTTAGTTTTCATCTGAGTATTCAACTTGGGCTGTGCTAGAAACGTGAGGTGTGCAGCTTCCATGGCGGGAGCAAGGCCTGCCGTCTGCGGTTGCAGGGCAATTTTCCTCTTGGGGAAGTCGGGAAGGATCACAGCCTCGAGTTCACCTTCCGCCAAATTGCTCACCGTATATACACTGATATCACAGGTGTGCTGTCACAGCAGGGACTCCATCCCTCTGAGCAATGGGGCCCTCTCCAGAAGCCATAACCCCAACCCACCATTACAGGGAGCCATGCTGAGCCACGCTAGTAGAAGAGGGGAAGTCCACGCACTGGACACTCAACGCACTTTGGCATTTCATGATTGCTTTGCTTGGAACCTGTGTTCTCTCCCCCCCACACACACACACAAAATCCTGGAGTTTCTTAAATAGTATGTAAAGGTTTCCATAAATGCAGCCTTTATTTGCAGTCTTAGTGGTGCACTCCGACACAAACACATTATTCATTAATGAGGAATTTGCGAGAAAGAAATACCTGGATCTTATCACTACGGAAAACAGCATACAAAAATAGAAGGGGAAAAAAGGGGGGCAAAGTGGACTATGGAATAACTCCATCTTGTTTCACTTCTATGAGTAGCAACATTGGCTTTTTACAGGTAAACATTGCTGAGCGTGCCACAACCATGTTGAAGACTAACTTTTCAAATCTAAAATTCTGGCATTTGTTTCAAATACAAAAAATAAAAAAGGGGCTTTCCAATCAATAAAATGTGGGGGAGGAAGACATTAGCATGGATTTTTAGCCCACAGTTGATCTGCACGTTCCTAACCCACTGGTCTGGAAAATCTTAAACGTAACTTCTAACACATGCAGTACCCAGTGGTGATGGCCAGCCGGAGAATTCATAAGAATACTAAGGCAAATGTTAATTCCCCAATAGTCCCACTATTCCACTATTTAAATCTCCAATTGAGGGAGTGAAAGGGTCATCTCTGACTGTTGAGGGACTTTTTTTTTTCCTAGCGGTTTCTGCCAAAGCTTGAAATAACAGTCACATGATTTCTGGTCAACATAATGAACTTTTGTGAACCTCAAAAATCATCGCAACTCTGTGCGATGATCTAAGTGAAAGTGATTTTTAAGTAAGAAAACATTTAAAAGTCTATGGAAATATACTACACTCACCATTGGTTCATTTGCTTTTATGAAAAATATGTGACAGGAAGCACTGTGAACTGGAGTTCATTTGACAAGAGTACATTGATTCCATGCTAATTAGCTTGACAGGAGTGGGGAAGGAAGTCATTTAACATCTTTGGTCTTTAGTTTGTTATCAGCAAAACGAGAATTCATGAATGGATCCATGCACATGCACAGTTCATTTTTTGGAAAAAAAATGATTCTACATTTAAATTGCATAGTCACAGAAAACAGATATTGACATTATAGTGTTTACAGGAATGTATTCTCGTACAGTGTTTCATGAGTTTTGAACTACAGTTTTTTCTTTTATCTTAAATGGTTACCAATAGAATTCTACAGATAACTTGAGAGTGGTGTTAATCAGTTTATCTACATCAATAATTGGTGAGAGAAAAGTAAGTTTGAATATCAAGCTGAAAACTAGAAGCTCCAGGTCATGTTAATGACTTCATTAGTCTGTGGCCGCCCAGTTTTGTGCCATTCTTTTGTATAAAAGACCTTTTCCTGAAGATCTTTCCCAGGCACCAAATGCATCATGAATGAAGCTTTGTCATAAAACTCACAAGAAAAAAGAAGTAGAGAAAGTAATTTATATCTGATTGAATCACAAAAGGGATTTTTCATTATGTGTGTGTAAAATTCTGTGTGGCTCATAACATTTCAGCAAACTAGCCCACACATAAGACCTTGTGCCTTTTCTCCCTCCCTCTCCATTTTCCTACAATCTCCTACCCCGACAGGCTATGAAAACACAAGCATGTGACTAGACATGCATCTCAAAATAAAAAGCAAACTCATTAAAAGAAGAATGAAGGTTGATGGAAAGTGTGTTGGGTTTTCTTTTTGTAACAGCCTCAGCAGATTTTCCTTTTCCTCCTCCTTTCTTTTTTAGGGTGGGGACTTGGCCCAAGATCATAAAGTTATTTGGTAAATGTTGCTTCCAGCACAATTTAGAGCAGGTTTAGATGTTCAAATTCGATAGGGCATGCCCGAGACCTAATTCGTGGGCCTGAGGTTTCCTTGGCCCCAAGCTGTCTTCTGTGTCCTGAATGTTGGAAACGCACAAGACCACTAAGGCTCTTTAAACACGCAGTTTCTTCATGGAAAATACTGAAGAAACCTCTTGGTATTTTTAGCTTTTGTGTGTTTGGAGAAAACAGAACTTTATATTCACTGGTCATAATCTTTTTACTTCTAAGTGAGAATCAAGGACTGATTCTATCGTCCCTGAACAGTGGTACAGCTGGCCCCAGGATGCTGGTCCCAGCAGGGTTCACTGCAACCATTTTTGGTCCCAAAATCCTATCGGTGTGATGGCCCCTTCCTCGTAGAGATCCACATGGACTCTCAGACTGGATGAGTGAATGCTAAGTGTACATTTTCCCAACCAGCAAACATGTATTTGCATTCTCTTAATGACTGATTTCAGTAATACTCTTGATTTTACCTTTTTGCAATAATTGCACTTATTTTTTGCCATGTTAGAAGGTTATACAGTAAGCAAGTGATTTGCTATTATCATTGTTTCAGTATGATTAACTTTATGTTTATTCATTCACATGCTATATGTATGGATTATGATGAAAATGCTAGGTTAAAAACACTAAACAATCTTTATTGAGTGAAAGCTGGTTGAGTAAAGTCAATTCTGTATTCTTATTTTTTTATGAGATGAGTCAGATTGCAGTTCAGCCAACATACTCATCAAATGTCTTTGTTTTTGTTTTAGTTTTTGTTTTTACCCTTTGACCCCTTCACCCATTTCTCTCACCCTCCACCCCTGCCTCTGGCCATCTGTTCTCTGTACCTGTAAGGTTAGATTTTTATTTTCATTTTTTATAGATTCCACATATAAGAGAGGTCCTAGGGTATTTGTCCTTCTCTGTCTGACTTATTTTAATTAGCATAATGTCCTCAGGGCCCATCCATACTGTCACAAAGGGCAGGATTTCATTTTTTATGGCTGAATATTTTATTTCATATATATACACATACATTGTTGTGTGTGTGTGTGTGTGTGTGTGTGTGTATATATCACATTTGCTTTATCCATTTATCCATCAATGAACACTGGGG
Source organism: Anoura caudifer (assembly GCA_004027475.1). Lineage (NCBI taxonomy): Eukaryota > Metazoa > Chordata > Mammalia > Chiroptera > Phyllostomidae > Anoura > Anoura caudifer. The sequence goes on from PVKU01000036.1 coordinate 446,258, forward strand.
TTGTTTATATCTTGGCTACTGTAATTAATGTTACATAGAACATGGGGTGCACATTTCTTTTCAACTTAGTCATTTCTTTTTGGATAATTATCCAGAAGTAGAATTGCTGGATCATATGATAGTTCTATTTTTAGTTTTTTGAGACACCCCATCAATACTTTATCAGAGTTCCCTTTTCTCCACATGCTCTTTTAACATTTATTTCTTATCTTGTTAATAAAAACAGTTCTAACAGGTATGAGATGATAACTCAGTGTGGTTTTGATTGGGATTTCCTTGAAGATTAATGGTGTTGATCATTTCTCCATGTACCTGTTGGCCATCTGTGTGCTTTCCTGGGAAAAATGTCTATTCAGATCTGCTTATTTTTTAAATAAGATTGTTTGGGTTTCTTTGCTATTGAGTTGTGTCAGTTCTTTTTACATTTTGAATATAAATCTTTTATCATATATATGAGTAGCTTTTTTGTGTTGTTAATGGTTTCCTTTTTTTTGCATAGTTTTTTAGTTTGATTTAGTCTCACTTTTTTAATTTATTAATTTCACCTATGACTAATTTTCTTTTTTTTTTTTTGCCTAAGGTGGACAAATCATTTTTTTTAATTTTAATTGTTGTTCTTATACAGTTTTCTATAGTCTCGCTTTTTAATGTTTTCTTTTGTTGCTTTTACATTTGGTGTGAAGCCTTTAATATATTTTGAATTCTGTGTATAAGATAGGGGTACAGTTTCATTCTTTTGTGTGTGGCTGTTCCAGTTTTCCCAACACAATTTATTAAAGAGATTATCCCTTTTTGTTTTATATTCTTGGCTCCTTTATCATAAATTAATTGACCATACATAGGTGGATTTATTTTGGGACTTTCTGTGTTTCCCATTGATGTATGTGTCTGTTTTATGGTGGTACCATATTGTTTTAATCATCATAGCTTCATAATAGAGTTTGAAATCAGAGAGAATGATGTCTCCAACTTTGGTCTTTGTCAAGATTGCTATTCAAGGTCTTTTGTGGTTCCAAACAAATTTTAGGATTTTTTGTTCTATGTCTTTGAAAAATGACATTGTAATTTTGACAGGGATTGCATTGAATCTGTAGCTTGCTATGGGTGGTGTGGACTTTTTAACAATATTGAATTCATTCCATCCATGAACTCAGAATATCATTCCATTTATTTTTGTGATCTTCAATTTTTCTTAATGTGTACATGTTTCTCTTTTTTTAATCACATAAGACAATGATACTCAGGACCAATCGCTTGAGAACAAAGGAAACTTTAAGGTAAGAAGTAGACCGATCGCTTGTTAATAAAACGTAAGAGATTATAGAGAAATTTAACTTTGTATTCTAGGACCTAATTTCACACTAAACTGTTAAAGTGGGCCATTGTCCTTACAAAGAAAATGCTAAACCCCCCCTGGCTGGAAAAACTATAAACAATTGTCACACCGCCAATATCCCAACTTCTTTAAGCTGTAGGGGACAAAATGTTCATTAGGCTGAGGACCTGATTCTGCCCTTAGTATGACAAGCTCTAACAGGGCTGGTTGGCAAGTCTGCCTCTGAAACAGAGGGCATTTAACCTGTGGCTCTGATTTTTTTTTAAGTCATTACCAGATAATAAACCAGATTTTTTTCTACATCTGCCTGCTCAAGAAGAGTTAGATGTTTTCATTTTCTTTAAGCTCCAAAGAAATAAGATATTCCCAGCAGTTTACTTCCACAAATGGCTTCTGCTTAGTATAACGATTTCTTAAATACCACTTTGTAAATCCTGTGTTAATGAGAGCAAGTCATTCATTCAAACTTTCCCGAGCGGAGCCGTGTGGGGCTCTGCAGCCGTGTTTAACTTGTTCCAAGGCTGGTGTGATTAGTCTTTCGGGACTGCAGTCCTGCAGAGTAATTAACAGGGCTGGCAGCCTTGACGGGCTGAGCATGGTTCTCTTCTTTTTGTACTTTAGAAAAAATTGCATGTAAAAATGTTTTTGTTCGTAATTCTCTCCTATCCATTCATGATAAACATTTATGTTTTTAATTCTGTCTTTCAAAACAGAATGGGTGCCTGATTTTTGGAAGGCATGCTGCGGGTAGCAAGGACCTTGGTGCTTCAGACACTGCCATTGTTGAGTCATCTGTTGGCAGTTCTTCCTTGATGTGAACTTTGAGAATACCTATTATATTATTATAAAATAAAAGTAATGTCTTTAGTAAAATGAAGTCCAAAATCGCAAGCTCCAAGTCTGATGTGTTACAGCATGTATGACAAAATGCGTTTAGCAATAACCAATAAAGGGCTGGAAACCCCGCAGGACATGAGTTGTAGTGCAAGGCAGCAGGCCTGGGATTTGGAAGTTGTTTTGTAATTATTTGTTGTTGGTCTCAGGAGTGTGGTTCATGTATTTCTTCCTTTTTACCCAGAATGTAATTTTGCTTGGGTGGTGACCATGTGTGAATAATAGCACCGTGGGAAGAGTGCATGTGCAGTTTTCATTGTAATTTGATCAATATCAGTAAACAGTGTGTCTGAAGGCTATTCATACAAAAATAAACAATTATTTAGTATTTTCTCCCAATGCTCAGAGAAGTGAACAATTTACACACAGAGGAGAGAGCGTATTGACTACAAAAAATCAATAGACTAATAACAAATGTTTTTCACCCAAGACACTGTCTTTCTGGGAACACTCCCCACACCCCCCACATTTTATGAAAACATCAGAAAAAAACTGACAGTGAATCAATTATCATTGATGGTTTAAATAAGAATAAAACTTGGCTTCATCATGTGGAAAAATCAGATGAAGATTAAATCAGGATTCAACTTGGGTTTAAATTGGCGGGGTAATCGGAGTGTAAGCACACATCAGTCATCAGTGAATAGTCCTGGGAGGCTGACTCCAAGCTCCTTCCTATACCTCGTGTGTCCCTCAGGCCTGCATTGTAGATCCTGGGAGTAGAGGTCAAGTCAGGCTGGTGCTTTTGTCTCCCTACCTCATCTCGTCACAATTCTGATTCTGCCTCTCAGCTGCTGCTCACCTGCGTTTCTTTCCTCTGCGCTGTCCCACCTCAGGCCTCCTCATCATTTGCCTTTTCACTGCCATTCATGTCCAGCTTCTTGTGTCCCCTCAAATTCACCTTCCAAACAGGCACTAAATGGCAGGTAAAGTGCAAATAAATGCCACAGCGTCCCTATACCCTTGCTTCATTAAGACACTGCAAGGACACGTGCCAGGCACAACTTCCATGATGGGGCCCCTGGCTGTGTCTCTTGCAGTCTTGAGTGTCCACACTAATCAGTGTAAAATACTGAGCATGTATGCACCAGGAGTTATGCCAGGTACTGTAGTAGCTCCAGAAATTAGCAGAGTATCTTCAGCATAAGAATAATTTAATAAATATTTTACCTCCTCAACATTTCTTGAATAGATTGACTTCGCTCCATGCCCACTGACACATTCAGCTGAGTCGGGCTCTTGTCTGAAAGTCTTCTTCCAATACCCAACTTTCCTCCACACTTAACCTCCTAAGGACAGAAGGATTATTTAAAAATGCAAATCCGATCAAGCTACTTCCAAATTTAAAATTGAAAGCTTCCCCAGGGAATCAAGGATAAAGGTAAACCTTCTAACTGGACTCCGACTTCTCCCACTTTGCCTCTCCACGTTGCTGCAAGACAGGCTATGCTGATGCTTCATGCCCTCTGCCTTCCTCTTTTCTTTGCTAAATCCTACTTATGCCTCAGGTGCAAATTTAAACACCACTTTGTTAGTGTGGCAGTGCATGGCCCTCTTGACTAGGTTAAATTATTTCTCCCGGCTTCACCGTACCATTGTTCCAGAGGCCTCATCACACTCGTAATTATTTGTTTAATGTCTGTGACTTCCTCAGAGAAGCTCTCCCTAATCCCCTTAACACGGGGATGGACCAGTATTAAACATTCTCACAGGTCACCGTAATTCTCCTTAGCATGCATCATGGCTCAGTGAGTATTTGTTGAGTTGAATCGAAAATATATCTCTTGTCCTCAAGGAACTCTGAGGTTTGGCTCAAGCGGTGCCTCTGTGCTTCTAGCCAATGCTCATTCTTTAAGTCCCAGTTCACCTGGCAGCAACTCCAGCCGCCTTTGCTAATCAGACTCTCCAGCACTCCTATGATGCCTGGGCGCACTTCTGTCACTGTGTTTACTGGAGTATATCTATCACAGCTATCTACTTATGGATCCGTCTTTCTAGACAGCAGTCTCTGTGAGACTGGGATAATGTTTCATATTTTATATTCCAAGGGTACAGGGCTAACACGTACACACTCACCAAATATTTATTGACTGAATGATGGATGAATACATGTAACGTAGGCATTAGATGACCTCCTGTTTCCAAGTAACGTTCCCTCTCTAATCACAAGGAGGGCCATCTCAGTGACAAACCTGTATTGTCCAAAGAGCCCAGGCCCTCATGGGTACCTCTCATATACTCACAACCGAGGCTTGGCATTCAATGGACATGACCCTGACTTCACTGAAAGGAAGCCCTTCAAAAAGGGCTTCCTTTTTGAGGCCCTTACAAAATCAATGATCAAAAGGCAAATTAAACTGAATCATGAAAAATAAATAAAAGTATATTTATTTTGATCCTAAATTTGTACACACACAGAAGTAGAATAATGCTCCTCCAGAGATAGATGTGTATATCCTAGTCTCCTGTGAATAGGACACTTGGTATAGTTATCTCTTTTATAAAATGAAGTAAAAAATGGCCACCTCAAGGTTGCAGGTGTCACAAGATGTGACAAGTATAAGGGGTTTTGCAGACATAAGTTAAGGGCCTTGAGATGGGAAGATTCTCCTGGGTTATCTGGGTGGGCCCAGTGTGAACACGGGGATCCAGAAACAAGGGTGACAGGGAGAGGTTTGAAGATGGTGTCCTCCTGGCTTCAAAGAGGCAGAAAGGGGCCAGAAGCCACGGAGGGTGAGTGACCTCTAACGCGTGAGAAGACAAGAAAATAAATTCTCCCTGAGGAAGGATGTAGCCTTGCTCACACCCTGTTTGTAGCCCACTGAGATTTCTGCCATAGAGAACTACAACTTCGTGCTGTTTTAGGCCCATCAACTTGTGGTAATTTGTACAACAGCAATAAGAAATATGTAAGTGCCTTATTTATGTATATATTATTCATGTAAAACTACAGAGGATTCAAATGTGATTTCTTGAAAAAAACTATGAATAGAGATTTCAAAAGTAAACTTTCTGGACCCAGTGAAATCTTAAGCAATTTTATGATTTGGAATATTTCAATATCTAATGTGAAATGCCCCCAAATCTCCATATATTGCTGCCCCATGTCAGAATACTATTTTAATAAATACAATTAATCTCCTCATCTACAATATTTTATTTTAAACAGTTCAAATATTTGTGATTATCTTCTATAAAACTTAAAAACAGACTACCACCTTACCCATTTAAAGCAACATTGCTCTAAAAATAATGATAATTACATTAGTATTTCCCTATCTTGTCTAAACTATCATGATTGCTTTTATTATCAGAAATAAGAACATTCCCTGACTGACAACTAGTTACATTAAAAAGATTACCCAAAATTCTGCATAATTACATAGTTCACATTAACGATAACAAAGATAATTCACTCAGAATATTTATATAGTTGTTTGTTGGAATGCTCAAATTATATACTTAAAATCATGAGCAATCTTTGCTTGTTAATCATGGATTGTGGAGCAGTGTTTTTGCTGGCATAATTGATTCCTTGTTGTGTAACAAAAAATGTGCAGATTTATATGCGCCATTTACCATAACTTGCACCACATGCTATTTTTAACATGCTCTTTCAGGAGGGTATGTGGTGAAGGCCACAGAAGAGAAATAAAAAGTTGTGTTTTTTTTTTAATAGTTTGCTCAAAGAAGAAAGTAGTATTTGAAATATCAGCTTTTAAAATATGCTTTATTTTAGGTCAGAAAGTCTGAGGTTAATCTTATTTTTCCCCAAGGGTTTATAATAAAAAGAGAGATAACTGTCTCAGTAATTTTTCTGGTTTTATAAGAATTGGATTTATATTCACAAATATATGAAGGAAGAAATAGCCTTTAAAGGATTTAAAGGATCTAGAGAAATGAATGAACTAAAATTCAACTTAAGTACTTGGTCTAATTTGAGATATCTAAGTCTAATCTTTCTTCTAGTGTAGATCTCTTAAGGACAGAACTACATAAGTAATTTTCAGATGTTATACAATACCCACTTGTAATGACAATATTTGGTAGTATCATTAAAATTATTAGGATTTAAGATATTCTCATGGATTTCTAAACAAATTACTAAAAATATATTCTATAAATGAAGACTATATCAGCATACCTAAAAGTGTCATTATCCTATTAGATAGTTCCATTAAATATTAACGAGTGATATGAAAAATTTATTCTGTGCTAGATATACCTGAGAAATTCTTGATATAAAACATCGATTAAATATGTTTACTACAGGACTTATCAGAGCATTAAAATGTTAATGAGTGTAGTGAACTTCTCAAAAAAATAAAAGCCATGCCCTGGCTGGTGTAGCTCAGTGGTTTGAGTGCAGGTTGTGAACCAAAAGGTCTCCGGTTTGATTCCCAGTCAGGGCACATGCCTGGGTTGCCAGCCAGGTCCCCAGTAGGGGGCATGCGAGAGGCAACCATACATTGATGTTTCTTTTCCTCTCTTTCTCCCTTCCTTCCCCTCTCTCTAAAAATAAATAAATAAAATCTTTTTTAAAAAGCTATGATATGCAATGTTTCATTAATTCGGAAAACCAGCTCTAGCCCCTTTACTATCTTGGGTCAGGAAAGGGGTTCTCATTTGAAACGATGTTACTCTGAAATATACCCACATTCTTTAGAGAGATCTGTTAGTTCTGTTGCCCCTTCCTACCAGGAGTCCTAGGTGCAGAGAATATTTGCAAAATTGAATTGTAAATCTAAACTGAAATTAACTTCAGTGATTTATGGGCCTGTTCAGCATTCATTCATCCTTAGGTGGAATGAACCCCAGATTTCCAGTTATGCTCCCACTTTCATCATCTCTCACTCACCCCAATGGTGAGGGAGGATGCTCATCCTTGGTTTATGGTAGTGCCACATACACAACACCCAACACTGCACAAAAGAGCTCAGCAATAGTTTCTGAGTCACACACCAGCAGGAGGCCACTTGGGGGTTGCCCCTGAGAACAGGGAGCCAACCAGGGTCTAGTGGAGCCTGCTTTTATAGTATTGAGGGGGTAGAGTACCTATCGCTTGTTTGAATAATTGCAAAGCCTGGTACAGAACTGAAGTCCATGGCTCAAGGGTGAGCAGGAACTGTGCCTGGTCCCTCGACAAGGAGGTTGTTTGGCTGCAGGAACTTATTTGCAGAGCAAGTGGAGAAAGTGCCTTAGGGTTCAGCTGTATTCATCTGAACACATTCAGATGCCAAGGCAGCACACAGCACCGGGTACTAATCCAGGCCTCGCCCCACACACCCCTCATCCCCACTCAATGCACGTGGTTTAGGTCAGGCTTCTCTAATACCTAGCACCTGACAAGGGCATGTGACCTAGGCTTGGATGGATCACAGCCCCATCCACAGAGATTAAGTCAGAAATGAGTTCATCACCTCATTCTGGCCTATGAAAATCAAGCTAAGGATTTTTTTATTGGGACTTTGGGGAAAGAGTTGTGCTATCTTTTAGTGCAGCTGTTTGTGGTGAGGGGAATGAGTATCAGATGGTCCTTCCTGGGACCATGCTGCTAAACCTGAAAATGAGACCAGCAGGGGCCAGAGCAGGGCCTGCAAATGAAGACACAATGGCCAGCTGACCTTGCCTGGTCTGTATACTGTCATGCCTGACACCGCCAGCCCTGGACTTGGTGGGCTTGTGACACAGTCCTTGGACATTTCTGACTGAGCTGATTTGAGCTGAATTTTGTCACTTGAAATTTTAATAGTTCTGAATGATATATGAACTAAACTGCGTTATTGCCTGTAAAGCTACACTGGATGGTTTTACATAAGGACCTCTCCACTCTGCTCCTTCTGGCCATATTTTCAAACTGCAATTTCCTCATTCATAAACCCAACTAAATTACGGTTCTCTTTCAAAGTCACCTCGATGGAGAGTTGTTCATGCAATGTTAGTGCTACACAAGATCGATCAACATTTCCACTACTACACAAAAATGACCTTTGATGGCCACGTGCACAAAAATAAGAGCACGATGAAAAAGAAGCTGTGGATGAGTCTGTTTCAGATGACAGAAACTGATCTGGTCAATTCAAAGTCAGTTCATGTATTTCAATCTATTTATAATTTGAGCGAATACTACAAAATCTTTTTAAAACCCCCATCTCAATAATATGAAATGAGAAATTAAGTGTTGAGCTCTGCAATCGGCACTCTTGTTTAATGAAGAGGAAGGATGCTGGGAAAGCAAGGAGCCAATACAAAGGATTGTGGTAACTACTGCCCCACAAGTAAACTTGAAGCGTCGGTAAATCAAATGTATGGACACATGTGTTGCACTTTTAGTATTTTCTTAAAGGAAACAGGGAAGTATCAACAACATTTACGCCCTCTTTAATATTTCCATCCAGATCAATCCAGCAACTCACAGCCACTTAGCAGTGATTTGAAGTAGCTGCCCTACTCTTAACATTTACACTTGCCAGGTGAGAAAATGTTGAAATGCTCCCAAGCACACTTATTAAGTAAAAGAAACGACCATGCACACTGGCTGTCTCCCAATGTTGACAAGGGACACTGAGGAAAAGGGTTGGGGGGCATTTTCAAAATGCTAAGTCTGACACAAAAGGAAATAAGGCCAGGTTTCTTGTGTTTGCCAATACATCCTCATCTACATTTGTTTATCTACCGCAAACATATTTTCTAAGTAGAAGAGGATAAAAATTAAGATTCATTTGAATTTAGAGCCACATTATCCATTCTGAAGGCAATAAGAAGGCTCAGGGCATGAATTAGTCATTATGACCGTTTGCCTCTGGTGACTCCAGGCACAGAATGAGTAACTTATGTAATGTACTTATCCGTTAATTTAGTCATTTGCTTGATGGATAGGAAAGAATTTCAAAGGAAGGCTATAAAGATACTCACATATACTCTTCCAATGTACCAGAAGGTTTGCGATAAATACAGCATATAAAACTTTTAAATGCATTTACTGTGTCAGAAGCCTAACTCATTAGCAGCACTATAAAAGTGTGTAAAGTGGGGGAGAGGAGGGTAATTTCTTAAAGCGCTCTGTGTAGGGGCAGGCAGTATACTTAATGCGACCCAGAGAGCCTGAGCAAAGGAGAGGGGCTGCGAACTACTCAAAATGTGCTCCTGCAGCATCTCCTTTGCATGCATCTGAGCCCCAGAAGGTGGAGGTTAAACAGCCTGAGAGAGGAAAGACCTAAAGGTTTGGCATTCTTGGCTGATATGCTATAAAGTCCAGTTACCATCAACCAATCCTTGAACAGGTTTTCTTCCCCCCTTTACAGAATGGGAAGTTTGTAAAATATACAAGCCCCTCCCACCTTTTTTCTTTTTCTTTGAGTAAAAATGTTAGGCCGTGGCGTGATATCCTGTAGGCATGTTTTTTAATCCTCTGGTTTCATGAACTTTCAAACCAGTATTGACAGACATGTAAATTAAAAATACACCTGCCATACTAAGGCTAACTGGATTGTGTTAAGCATGGAACTGATGGGAATGTGCTGTTAATTGGTTAGGTCGCTGTATTTTATTAAAACATATACTCATATATAGTATAAAAGAGTCAGCATTCCTTCAACTGATCTGAAAATAATTTAACTTTATATTTTTGTTATGGGTAAGATTTACACACTTAATTTTTTATGTCAGTATTTCTTTTGGCAGCAACTATTATATTTTTCTCAAGGAAGGCTGCTGGCAATCTGGTATCAAAGCCAAGAGTCTTCCTGTATTTAAATGCAGAACAGTATTACCATGGTACAGATGAATGGCTTCCACCAGCTTAATTATGTTCAAGCTGCAAATAAATGCATATGCTGTGTCTACGGTTTGCAAAGACGAAGCAGGGGCTCCCTCTGCATAACCATCTGTGCATTGCTTTTGTCTTTTAGATTTTATAGTACAGAAAATAAAGCCAAGTTCCCTTTAAAATCAGAAGTTTCTAACCAGCACAGGAGGCTACTCACACGGATACTATGCGATTTCCTACCAATGAATACATTTGAAATGACAGTAGTGTTAGCAGTGGTAAATATATTCTTAAGAAGATAATCTACTAGCAGCCACAATGAAAAAGTTATATGGCAATATTAAATAATGGAATTGCCAATGAAAGAATATGTGCAGTTACTAAGCTGAAGACACACTGAAGATATCACCCACTATGCAATTTTCATGATACATTTTGGGCCATGAAAGAGATAAAATGCAAAAAGATTCAGAATGTGTTCTAAGAATAAGAAAGGTGCATTGGTTACTCTATGGAGCGCATGCCACCTACTCTGTGCTCTGGCATAGAGACAGGGCGAGACAGCAAGCTCTCTGGTGTCTCCTCTTATAAGGGAATTAATCCCATCATGAGGGCTCCCCTTTTGACATCATTTAAGCCTAATTATCTCCCCAAAGACCCACCTCTAACTATCATCACATTGGGGGGTTGGGCTTTAACAGAAGAATTTGGGGAGACAAACCAGTCAATAGTTTTCTTTTCCATCCACCTATCTATCTACAGATACAGATCCTAGCCATTCTGCTTCTATGGAGAAAACTGATGAATGCATCTTATCATCCCTGGAATCTAAACTTCCCGATGGCTTCCCCTGACCAAATCCCATGTCCAGCCCCCTCACTTTGAAACAGCCATTTCAGCCGTTCTTCATCTATGGTGAGACTCCCAGTGCTTGAGCCATGTAATTCTTGCAAAACATCAACCACCTTCTAGCCTCAGTTTTGATTCTCAGCTGAGCACTCCATGCTGCCATGGTAATTTCCTCCAAAGTTACTCCATCATTTCACCTCATTCCTGAGATCAAGGTTTTCCGCGGCTTTCATTTTGCCTAACTAGTCAGTACTTTTGCTGTTCTCACCTTACCTAACATCTGTGGGTCTTTGACCCTACTGATGTTTCTCTGTCCCCAGGTGTGATTTTTTTCGGCAAGCACCGGAGTGTGTAAGGATTACAATTACCACAAGAGGCATTCTCCAGAAAGGCCAGGCATCTTCCTGTTTTATAGTACTTGGCACTGAAATGACCAGCCCAGCGTCTGGTCAGTGGTAGATTCTTATTAAAACCTCACTGAGTAAGTCCCCTCATGAAGAGAAATTCCACACAGGTTGATGACGACAGTCAAATGACCAAGGGACATGGGCTATTATCCTTACAATAAAAAGTGGAGGCCAAGATATTTAGTTCAAGATATGTTTCCTCTGTTTATCTTTGATAAATGGCAGCAGGGAGTTCATTCAGCCTGTAGGAGCGATGATGCAGGGATGCTACACGCTCCTTTCTGTCCTACACATTAAGCAAAAGATACATGAACTTTCCTGTAAAATAAATCTCGGTCTTTAAAATACCTTCTCCAGAAGCGTGAGGTCCGCAGACCCAGCTGGCTCAGACGGAAGCACACTGCATGGGAGTGGCAGACCTCCAGTGCACTTCCGGTTCCGGCTAGCTGGGGTGGGGGGTGTTTTCTAAGAGCAGGGAGTTAACCCCCTTACAACTCCGTGTGGTTACTTGTGAAGGGATTGGATGTGACTATTTCCAAGGTCTCTCTGAGCTCTAAATTTCTATTCCAGTCTAATGAGACTTAAATTTTTAAAGCCCTTACTTCTTCCTTTTAAAATATATATAAAAAGTACCATGCAGCACTTTTCTTTGCCAGAAAAGAAAGTTTCTTTGTCAGCATTTCGGGATGTTTAGACATAAACCTTTATGCACCCTAATACAAAAATATGCTAATTTTTCAGTCATTTTAATGTTGTTCATCTTCATAACATCTGTGTCATAGCATTCATTTTTTAGTGGACCTATTAAAGAATAATGTAAACTAAATCTTTAAAGTTGAGATGTATTTTGCATGCTTTTTTCTTCTTAAATTGGATGTTATAGTATTTTATGCTAGATTATCATATGGAACTAAAACAATGCAAATGCAGGTATGGAATATCTACTAACACCTTGTATTTATAAGAGTATCTTAAACTTACTTTGCGAATGATGTCCACTCACATATTTTCAAATGAGGATTAACATGCTACCACCATTAATATATGGTACATTTTAGTACCTCTTTCAGATTTATACAAAACCATAAAAAATCTCAGTACAAAAAAGAATATTTATAATCCTTAGTCAACAGTTATTACAAGCAATATTTAATGTAGTCATATTATACAAGTATGTTAAAATTAAGTTTTTAAAAGTCAATAACCAGGACAGAATATGAAATGTCACATAAAACTAATTAAACTTAATAATCTTAATTTAACTCTCCTAGTCTCTTTTTCCCCATCCATCCATTAGATTAGATGACTTGAGATAGACGCTTTTCTGACTTAATGAGGAAAGGGGGTAATCAATGAATGATAATGTGATTTTAGGTAGATCCTGAAAAATGAGGATCATCAGAGGAGAGAGATCAAGACAGGATGCCCAGGCAGAATGCGTGGTGGAAATCCATCGTGATTCACTTCTTGGTTAAGTGATAGAGATAAAATGAAAATTACAACTCTACCTGCAGAGTCTTCTCTTTTAGCCACTAGCCAAATGTGGCTATTACATTTTAATGTTAAATTAATTTAAATTGAATAAATTAGAAATTCATTTCCTCAGTCTTACAAAACATATTTCAAGTGCTCAGAGCTAGATGTGGCTGTCACATTAGACAGTTCAGATAACAAAATATTTCCACCATGACTGAGAGTTCTTTAGAAATTATTTTATAATACATAATTACATTTGCTAAAGAAAATGAGAATAACATCTCTCTCTATCCTGTATGCATGCAGAATAGAAAATCATCAACCCAACATAAGTCAAAGAAGAAAAAAATTATGGAAAAAAGGCATATTTGTTAAAATAAAATTTAGCTACAACACACACACTGCATATATTGATTTAAATAAGGAAGTTTTGTGTGTGTGTGCCCATGTTAATCACATAAACAGCCAGGATTGGTATGACTAGTCAGTTCACTGCTATCATGAGAGACCATTCAACTCACCACTCAGCTGTCCCTGGGGTGTGGTCCTCACCTTGCAGCCTAAGGAAGCATCTGCATACCAGGCACCAGAAGGCTGGAAGGGACAAAGACAAAGAAAAGACATCACAAACTGTCTCCTAGTATAGACTCTGGAGGGCTGAAATGCATTATATCCCATACCCCAAAATTTAGCCACATACTCCCACGGAACGCCAAGGTGGCTAGGCCCTGCAATGCTTATTTTGGCCAGCCACATGCCAGGTAGGAAGTCGGGGCCTTCAGAGGAAACGGAGAACAGACATTGAGGAGTGCTGCCACAGAGTAAACGCAAAATGGTTTTTTTTAAAGCTAAGCTATATCCATAGTTACAATAAATATCAGTGGAATAAATTTTATATGAAAAGATAAAAATTGTGACTGTATTTTAATCTATATTTAAGCTCCTTGCAAAAATCTTATACATATATATATTTATCATATAGAAATAAACATAGAGAAAGGTAGAAAATAAAAGGATGGGAAAAGTATACTGTGTGTATCATAATTAAAGATATTCTAGTAATACTAAAATTAGGTGAAATGACATGAAAGGCAAAAGGCACTAATAGGGATGCAAGGGGCACGAAATCCTCCAGGAAACAGAAAAACTGCAAGCTGTGTATGCATCTCACATCATGGCCTCAAAATATATAAAGCAAAAAAAAAGAAAAAATTGTTCATGGAAAGTGATAATTGCACAACAATAATGGGTAATTCTGAGATGATGGTAACAGAAACCTATTAAATCAAATAAAGATTTGGTCAAAGGGAAGTATTTGTTCTATAGAAATCCTACATACAAGAAACAAAATATGTATTCTTTTTGTTAAGTTTTTATGTTCAAGCAATTTCACACTTACAGCAGTATTGCAGAAAGAGCATGACTTCCATATACCCTTCAAGAAGCTTCCTTTTGTGTTAACATTTTGCACAAACATAGTATAATTATTAAAATTAAGAAAGTAGTATTGGAGCAGCACAACTAAAGACCAGCCTTGGATGTCACCCATTTCCTGTGACTGTCTTCTGCTCGAGGATCCAACCCAGCAGCCTACACTGATTTAGCCACTGTGGCTCCTTGGTTTGCACCAAGGTATGACAGTTTCTAGGTCTTCCCTTGTCTGTCATGAACACACACTTTAGAGAGTACTGGTCAGTTCTGCAAAATGTCTTGCAATTTGCATTTGTTGGATGCTTCCTCATGATTAGATAGAGTTTACACATTTTGACATGAATGCACCGTTACACTGAGCCCTTGTCAGTGATGTGACCAGGAAGCACGTCCACTTCAGTCATAGCATCATGCTCAGCGCTTACAAATGAACAAAAAGGGAGCAGAGGTACTAGCATGGGGAGAACTCAGACACAGGAGACCAAAAAGTAAAGGCAAATTGAATGATAATCACAGTCAGCAGACTATTTGTACGGAGTCTGAAAATAAACAAACCACCACATGGAGTTCGTGGGCTGGTCCTGAGCAGTGATGGTGGACACACACGCCTGGCATGGGCAGACCCTCTAGCCAGCAGGATGCGAGCGCAGGGGAAGGACATGGCAAGGAAGGCTAACCACGTATGGAAATTCTTCCTGTCATCTTTTAGTTTTTAAAAAAAATCTTAATATATCAAAATGTTACAGAGTTTATAAAGCTCAGTGGTGCTTTCTTATGCAATGGCTATATTCTTCCATACTTTTCTATGTGTTTGAAAAAAAATCTCTGATAAAAATGGAGGCTTTACTATGTTCCTTGACTAAAGAATGGTCACTGAACCGGAGCAAAGGTACTTCATAGGAAACACTGACGCAGGACGAAATACTTAAGTAAAAAAAAAAAAATTAAAAAGTTATAACAAGCACTGCACAACTTTTCTCCTGTGTATTTACCTATAAAATGCCACCTTTGATTAATCAGGAAGATTACACAGCTACCTTTAAAAACCAATCAGCAAAAAGAGGAGATCAAGTTATTTCCATTGTGTGGTCAGGAAATCAATTGCTATCAAAAGTTAAAAAACTCTTGTCCCAGACTAAAACAACTGGGACAAAATATGGCTGATGGCTTAATGAATCCAACAGCAAAGATTAGAAAAAGATTGCTTTCAAATTTATAGATGACCAAAATTATATATGATGAGGTAAAGTTATGTTTAGGTAGAAAACACAGACTTTACTTTTTTAAAGGTGAAAACAAAGTTAAAACTGAGTTTTATTATAAAGAGCATATTTTAAATAAGTAATCTTTAATCATTTAAATAGCTTATCACAATGATTTACCAAAGTCATGCGTTTTACAGGTAACCATAATTATTTTCCCTAGACTTCCCATCTCACTTTCAACCACATAAGTTCTGATATAAGCTAGAGCAAACATTTCATCTATTTATAAAATTGTGTGCGCCCTGTTGCCATTTCCCATAGTGAATACCCATTTGTAAGCAATATGGAGATGCATGATGATAGCCAAAGGGCAGAGCTTCACCTGGACAGAGATTCATCATTTTTTAATGCAGCACAGCTTGATGCTCCGCGATCATCAAGCGCTCTGAAAGGTTCTTGCCAGAGATTGATGACCAAAACAATTACCGAAACTTAATAATAGCATCAGCAACCGCAGGTTGGTACTGCACAAAACAGAAGTATTACTTTCATTCTTGCCCATGCTTACTTTGGACCACGTTCTGTCAATATTTTGACCAAAGAAAATATTAGAAACAGCTGAAATCTTATATTATTCTATATTAGTAATCATACGGTATTTTGATATATTTGCAAGTTACCATATCAAAAATAATTCACTTGCATTTACACCCAGAAATGGGATTACTGGATCATATGGTAGTTCTATTTTAATCTTTTGAGGGACCTCCATGCTGTTTTCTATACCAGCTGCACCATTTTATATACCTACCAACAGTGCACAAGGGTTCCAATTTATTCACATCCTCAAATTAACAAAAACTTTAAGAGATAGCTGCACCCCATGTCCACTACAGCACTGTGCACACAGCTGTGGTACGGAAACAGCCTGAGATCCGTGAACAAATGCATGGATAAAGAGAAATGTGGGACATACATACAGTGGAACATCACTTAGTCTTAAACAAAGAAGAAAATTCTGCAGTATGCAATAACCTGGATGAACCTACAGGAAGTTATACTACATGAAGGAAACTGGTCATTGAAGAACAACTACGGCCTGATTCCAACTACATGAGGAATCCGAAAGAGTCCAAGCCACAGAAGGGGAGAGTAGAATGGTGGTTGCCAGGTGCCGGGGAGAGGAGAAAAGGGGGAGGTATTCCATGAGTACAAAGTTTCACTTATACAAGATAAGCAAGTTCTAGAGACCTGCTGGATAGCATAGTGTAACTACAGTTAACAATACTGTATCAGGCACTTAAAATCTGGTTAAGAGAGTAGATTTCCTGTTAAATGTTCTTACTATAATGTTAAAGAATATAATTCAATTGTAAATCAACTGCAAAACATTGTGTAGCAACCTATGAATGTGTTTATCAAGACAGTATTCCATTGGTTGCATGACACATGGGAAATCTAGAAAGCAAATAGCATGATCCTGGTTATATGTGTATCTAATGTCAAACATGCCCCCCAAAGCCCATGGTATATGTTGTATATGCCACCTGTGACATGCATTTGGGGGTTAAATGTGTCAGAGAAGATGATATCCTGGTTTTCTTTGTCCTCTCCCTCCAAATGCTTTATTTCCTATTACTGATTTTATAGTTTGATGAAAGTATATTTTACTGGAAAGTGCCTCTGTTTGGACGAAAGAAGGGTTGCCCATGTCTATAATTTAGCCAATTTCAATAACTTCACTAGGAAGTATTAGGAATCATGGTGTGACCACTGTGCACCAAGCATTATAAGGTAAAACTACAACTTCTGTACTGTTCTGAAAAGTAGCCGTTGTAAGTGTAAGCACTGTGGTTCACTCACACTCATTTCACAACTTTTTAGAGTTCTTTGCACGTATGTGAAATTCAAGAATACAGCAGAATTAAATACAAATCAGTGAGTGATTCTTTTAATTTAAATTTCGTTGTGAGCAACTGGCCATTAAAAAGGTTGTTTCTTTACTCGTGAATTAATGATAGAAGGATGAGCAGTACAAAGTACTCTGCAGACAGCCAGCAATGAGAACACAGTTAAGGCAGTAACACTTGCCAACTCCTGATGAGGCTCAGGAGAAATTCCTTACCAGATGTTTCCCTGAGCAAATATATACTTTGCCTGCTCTGATTATGATGGTCTTGAGAATTCGTGATGTGATTCCACATTCAGCTACTCTTCAGCGGGCTCATAAAAATATGATTCTTGCAAAGAGTAGATCCTCAATTTTCCCCTCCTAAGAACCAATATAAAACATATTTACGGAGCTCAGTCCCATATGGTGAAGCAGAGGTCCAACCGCACTGTTTACTATGCTAAAATCAACATGGTGTCAGCATTTTATAACAAATGAAAGAAGGCAAAGCATTGCTTTGTTTCGTGTTATTTTATTTGGTTTATTTTGTAAGCTTCCTTCAGCCTGGTGCCCGCTGGCTGCAATACTCTGGTCTGACCTCCCATTTGCCACCCCCACCCCTAAGAATTTCAGACGCCTTGCTCTTGGCTGAAGGATTTGTGTCCCGTTTCAACAAGCTCTGTTTGAAAGCCAGGAGACTGCTACTGACAGATAGTTCATCTTTTCAGGTTCATGTCTGATCATGATAATATTCAGAAGACTTCTTCCTGGAATGAGCATCGATAGGGAAATGTCAGTGGTCCGTAACAGCAGTCAAACAAAGCTTGTAAATAGCAGGGCGGGTCCCGGTTCATCTCTGTGCTTTGACTGACATCCATTTGTGCAAACTAAAGACCTGCTTATCTTTGGTATTTCTTTGTAAAAATCTTTCATTTTCTAGTTTTGTTTTGTTTTAATTGGGTAAGAAATACCAAAATATGCACTTAACCAGCTGTGTGGCTTTGGGCTGTTGATTTCACTCAATCCACATCCCGGGGTGTTGAATGTGGACAAACCTACTTCACACAAGGATCATGGGATGGTCCCTGCCAGTGGTGAGCACAGTGCTGGCCCGTGACCATCCACCATCCCCAGTCACCCCACGCTCACCCAGGGCAGCACCCTAGTTATCCCAGACCCTCCTCACTCCCAAGTTGCCGGAAATAACCTGCAGGTGATTAACTTTGCACCTAAGGCCATTTTTAAAAAAGATTTTAAACTTTCTTCTAAATTCTAATATAAGCCACAAATTAACCAAATCAGACTGCTGTAAAATTAATAAATTATTCTCCAGTCCCCACGAAAGGGGGATTTTCATGTCTGCTTTATTAAAGTCCTGCCTCATGCCCAGCACAAAGGCATGTGCTTCATAAAATATTACTTGAGAGCTATTGAACACTTATGATATTATGTGCCATTACACAACTGCTTAAGTGGAAATAACTCGTTTCTGAAGCTGTGGATTCAATGTCTGCGATGGCTGGTGAGTGAGAAACACAACCTGGCTGCCGCATCATTCTAACAGCTTTTGCATGAAGCCAGTAGGAGAACTAATACTGACTTGCACACTGAACAAGAGGCTCTGAACTACAGCCAGAAGACAGGCCGGGTTGCTCCCAAGGTGCACGAGAGGCCACCAGACACCCGACAGGGCAGGGAACCGAAACCCTGCAGAAAGCCGGAGGCAGGTTCAGCACACCTCTCTACACCTCCTTATCACGGCGGGCAAGCGTTACTTACTTTCTGCTGAATGCCTCCTACTGGTGCATCGCCCTTGTTCCCACCACTCCTAACCACATTCGCAGAGTTTCCAGTACTTGAGGAGTGCCTCTAATCCAACCCCATGTGAAAGAGCAATGGCATCTGTCCCCAATTAAAAGACACAGAAAACAGATTGACAGAGGGCTGGGGGAAAAGGGGGAAGGGACTAAGGGGAAAGAAAACTCATAGACACAGAAACGGCATGGTGATGAATAGAGGGGAAGGGGGTGGGGGCGGTAGGAGAGGGTGAAGGGGGATAAATGGTGATGGGAGGAGACTTGACTTGGGGTGGTGAACACACACTACAGTGTACAGATGATGTGTTGTGGAACTGTGCACCTGAAATCTGTATAATTTCATCAACCAATGTCATCCTAATAAACATGATAAAAATTAAGAAAAATAAAATTAAAGGTGCTTGGATTTAAAAAATAAAGTAATATAAAATAAGTGCTATCTGGCTAATATTATTTCCCGCTTATGTCCTGACCATTATGCATATTTAGGTCACCTTCAAATATGAATGAACAGTCTCCTGTACAATTCGGTGAGAGCGCAGCGGTAATGTGGCTGTATCAAAACTTTATCAGTGGTAAATTAACCAAAAAGGCAGCCTTTTTGTACAAAAATAGAATCGCTAAAACCTATTCTAGGCTGTATTCATAGGCTTCTTTTCATCTGCATCCTCACATTTGATGGGAGGCAGACTCAGTAATACAGCAGTAAAAAACTGGCAGGAATGCTTTATTATCACCATATAAATTTTTCCGCCTGTCCTGATAGGCAAGAACATTCATTCAAGTCTTCGGAGGATTTCCCTGACTGTTATTACTGAGAGATAATTCACATGTGCTACTTTCCCTTACCAACTGAAACATTCCGGGCGTTTGAAAGCCGCTAGAATCATTGACTGACTCCGCGTTTAGCCCTTTCTCTTGCTGTCTCACCTGTCACCGCTGTGTTCTCCGCGGCGGTGGCTGCTTGCCTTACTGAGGAGTCAAAAACTGTATCAGAACAACTGGTTCCTCGCCTTCCTCCTGCCACCTGACAGGTTGCTATGTTGCTATTGGCCTCCGGGGGGCGCTCCTGGACCGCGAGCGTGCCCTGGATGTTTGGAGCTGTGCTCCTGCCAATCTCCAACCAGCCCAGGAAGAGATTCTTTGTTGGAGCAGCAGTGCCTGCTTTTAACCAGTGCCACAGGCCATGATTTTTACTCCGGATTCTAAAAGACAATGTGTTTATGTGAGTGAGATACAAACATCGAGCACTCTAAAGGTAGCTGAGTTCTTTTTCTAGGGGGTGGTTTTTCAAAGGATAAGGAATATCAGGGCAAACCTGTAAGTTTTAGCAGTCCTTGATTATACAGGCCAGTATAAGCATTCTTTTTACTAAATTCCACTAAAATGCTGGCATTTTTGCCTTTAATTCATTACATTTAAAATATGGATGAAAAAGGAAACCTGTATCAGTTTAATTCTATTATAGAATTATGTATTGATAATTGTAATAGTTTAGATTAGAATCATATAATGATTACATTATAATTCTATATGGCTGCATCGGTACTCCTTATAGCAAATTTTGTCTAAATTTATAAATATACTAATGCCACTTAACATGTACATAACCTACAATAAGCATTGTATAGCTTTGCAAAAGTTTCTTTTAATAACTTCCATCAACAAGACTGTGGTCACTTACTAGTATCTCTGCCACATACCTTCTCCTCTAATTCCTAGTCACATGTACACATCTTCTACACTTTCTTTTTATAGACCTCATATTTATTTATGTTAAAACATACCTTAACCCGAAAATGGTTTTAAATATGGTTTCTATTCAAAAGCAATTTTCCAAATGTTATCTATGAGCAAGAGACCCTGTTAAAATAATGTAGAAAACATCTGCTAAAAGGAAAAAATATTCTGTCAAAAACAAGCTATTCATCATCACAATTATTGTTACAAAAGTTTCCACCCTGACTCCCTCCCTTACAGGCTCACAGAACACCCCCTGCTGTCCCCACAGGGCACTTGTCACACCTGTAATTCTTGATGGTGTCTTTCATTCCACTGACGTTGGAGAAGGGACAGCAGATGACTGGTTAACAACAGGGTCCCTAAGGAATGCCAGATTAGGTCCCCGATCCCAGCTGGCCAATCACTCTCTGGGTGGCCTTTGTTTCTCATATGTAAAATGTGGTAAAGATTAAGGTTACAGTGATTATTATATAAGGGCTTGTATGGGCTCTTCTTCTTTACTATGTATCCAGTGCCTGCTAAATAATAAGCCCTCAGAAAATGTTCACTATTGGGATTAGTGAATGAAAACCCTCCTTGTCCTCATTAAAAAAACAAAACAAAGACACTTTATACCAAATGAAGGAACTCTTCCAGGTTGCTTGGGTGTGGGTCTTCGTGTTCCCGAGTGCTGTGGAGTAAAGACTAGTAAGGGCTAGTAAAGGCCCGGGGCTGCATAGGACAGACCTTTGCAGTCACTTTCCGTTCTGCTTCTTCTGCTATCCTACAGAGTTTAGAACAAATCTAGTGTACGTGAAGGTAATGAACCCTGATATTTGTTTAATCCATTTATTCACCTAGCACTTTTTGAGCACTGGCCGTATTCTAGGTGTTATTCTAACGATCATGCGTGTAGAAGAAAACAACACAAATAAATCATCCTCCTTGACAGAACATGCCCACAGTCACAACGGGAAACCTCTTATCTTCAACTCTTCATGCATTTCTAAACTAAATGCGATGAAATATCTTGAACCCCTACCCACTCCCCTGGAAAACTGCAGACCTATTTACTCAAGGTTCTCTAGGCAGCTTGGGAACTTTGGAATTAATCTGGGGTCTAGAAGTGCAGCCACAGAGAATCTAAATGAACAGAGCATTTCCCAAAGTGTACCCTGGAGTGACGGGTGTGAGTCAAAATGCTTCTCTTGCTCTGTTCTGCTTCATCATCTGTTAACTGTGAGACTTTCTCATGAGTATATTTGCTTGATCACCAGTTCAGGCTTTTCCTACTGCATACACTTGGACAACTTACTAAACCTTTCTATGCTTCAGTTTCCACAGCTGTAAAATGGGGGTAATCCCAGTTATTGCTTTGCAAAATTAAGGTGGATTAAATGAATCAATATGTGTAATTCGTACAGTTCAGAACTTGACACACGGTAAGGACTCCAAGTTAATTTTCTTATTGTTATTCTTATTATATACCTCCCAATGAACCGAGAAAGTCTTATCCTAGCAATTGATTTCTATAGAACACACATGGGAGATTTTGAACTTCATCAGGACATTAAACATACTGAAACTGCCAATTAAGTTATTCTGGCAACTTCAAAAAGAGCCCTGGGTCAACAGGCAGTCAAATCAGCCTTTGCAAGAAAGGCAGTTGGATGAGAATCAGACATCCGTGCTACAGGGGAGTGCTGAAGGCCACTACAGTGACAGGAAAATCCTGTTCCCACCCAGACAAGCTCAATGACATGTGCTCGATGTGGCAAATGGGGGCACGGGCAGGCTATATTTAGAGTCAGGAGCTCTACTACTACTAATAAGATCTCTTAGGTTTTCTCCAAAAATTGAGAACATAAAAATGGAAAATGAAGATAGACTCTTACCACAGTGAATGTTATTTAACCAAAAGCTGTGTTCCATAGATACTTGATAAATTTACAATAAACGTAATGCATCTAAATATCATATAAGGCAATTATTTTCTTGTGCCTCCCAAATAAGTCAATTTAAATTATTTACCCCCAAATTCCCATCTCATCAATTTAAAGATCCAAAGAACTACTAAATATCCATAAAACAAACAATCTTGCAGATAGAAGAGATGCAAAGTTTTATGTCTTTCACCTTCCTATTTTCTCCACTGAATCACTAAACTAGGCTGACCGCCAGGGCTCATGCGGAGAAGGTCAAGGGGGAATAGAAGGCAGATGAGGAGTCAGGAATCCACAGACACAGGCACACTGGGAATCAAGGAAAGAGAAGTAAAAACTTGAAAAATGGGGGAGGAGGGGACTTGGATATGCATGTTCATAGGGTTTAGAGAGCAGGTGCAGAATACAGTTCACACCTGGTTAAACCAGTTTTCCAGCCTGGCGCTACCTGTATCATGTGAGATTACCAGTCTGCTGGTGAACTTGAGCTTGGACTCCACTGACATTGAGATACCTCAGCCAAATCTTCGTGGTTTGTATGCAAGAATGAAGTGCATCCTATGTGGCTGAGGAAGGACACCAAAGGACTCTGATTTCTTCCTCCTGCTCTACCACATCCTTTGCCTTTATTAAAGCTGATGCGAGTACACCCTGTGGAGACTTGCCATCCTATCAGCTATGCCATCCAATGTAATTGCTACGCTATGTTGGCTGATGCATTTCTTTTCATTGCTAGTTTTAAGAGCCAACTCTGATGCTTAGTTCTACTGGTCCTCTGTCACTCCAGAAATGCAATTTATGGTTATATACTCTATAGATCGAACACCTATTGCAGCAAAAAATCAAACACCCTGGGATCGTATTCTTATTTTTGTGATATCATTGATAACTTCTTTTCAGTAAATTAGAAATTACCATGTGAAATAATGTCTAAAATGTGTACCATATATCTATCAAGTTTATCTCTTCCAGAGGTGAGGCTACATAATTCAGCAAGACTTACAGGATGGAACAAATCTTCCAGACACTCCATGAGAAGTGAAAATGTTTTTTCCCTTTGATACCTGTGGTATTTGTAACCCTAACAACGGCTGCCAGCTTCAAAGCAGGCTCAGGTGTTTAGTCTTGACAGGTGTCAGCTGCTCCCACAGATATTAATTGAAAACTCGCCTCTAATATGTAGCCACCTTATTTTCCTTATTACACTGATAGAAGAGACTCTTTTCACATCGAAGCTTGGGGAATGAATATCCTGAGGCACAAAGGTTAATGTACAAACAAATAAAAGTTGCCAGCATAAATTAAAATATGCAACAGAATAATTTCCCACAAACTGAAAACCTTCCAATGAGATACCAGGAAGATACTTTTTAAAAGTTTCTTCTCCTATGTTAGTCTTTTCCCCTTTCATTGAATTCTTTGTCAGATAACAGATAGGCCTTTGCTTAGAGGAGATGAACAGTATACACAAAAAGAACACAGTGACAGTTTAGGTAGATGCACCTCTGAAGCAGATAGTCAGGTGAGCCCACCGAGCCTCCCCCCGTGGATTCCGCGTGGTCAGCACTTTCCATGCTGTGTGTGTGTCCATTTATCTCTCAGGTGAATCTACCCTCATAAGACAAATCCCCCAAAGTTTCAAAGCCAATTAGCCTACACTTACAGTTTTCATTTTTTTCCTATGAATTTCTACTTCAGTTAAAAAGGCAGTTACTGAAAAAAAAGCAAAATAACAACATAGGCTCGCAGAGAACATGTATCACTGCACCTGAGTCTGCGTGTGGCCTGTGAAGCAGCATGGATTTCTCCTTCAGCCCAGATTCCACTCTATCGCGATTTGAGATCTTGGGAAACTGCACACATTTATCCACAGCAAGTAGGATTCTGGATGCGAATGAGGTTCCTCAGACTACCTGCACTTGAGGGCGATTTGGACAGTGAAAATAAGGCTGAAACCATTTTCTTGTCCCTTTTGATGTTTTCTTGGCTAATAAGATCAGAGAACTTTGAAAATTGCCTGCCTTGCTAATTGTCTGTTTTCCTGCTACTTTAGTTTTGATAGGGCATGTTTGGAGGTCAGGGTGGTGTTGGCTTCATGGTCCTGGATCCTCACCCCTGCCCAGCACCACTTGAAGCTCCAGTGATATGTCCCCAGGGAGGTCCCCGGCCCATCTGTCCTGAATGGCAGAAGGCATTTCTGGTGTCCTTCCAGCCTTCCTTAATAGAAGCCTATTATTCTCTGTTTAATCTTTTCCTCTGTGTGATATCTGAAGTAGATCCTGTTTTCACTCTGAGTTCTGACTGATGCAGTGTCTAGCACAGAAGTAGTTGTGAGCACAAATCCTCAAGGATGGGAATTCGGGAGGGACTGTGAGACCCATTTGGGTGTGAGGTGAGGATGGCTCCCAATACCATGTGCAAATGGAAACACACAGCTCCAGCCCACAGTTCCTCATATCTTCTACATCCAGTCACTTGGGGAAAGATGCCTAATGGGGGGAAGGGCTTGGCAGACCAGACGTCAGCTGTGAAAAACCATCATGGAGGAAGTGAAGAATGCAGAGCTCCAGCTATCTCTCGTCACACTGGAGACTTTAAAGAAGACAAAAAGACAGGACATGCTCCGGGTTTTAAATATTCATCTCAAGACATGGTGAGAAGATTAGGCAACCTCCTTCCTGATCTCTTGCTGCCACAAAACTGACATGGCCAGAAATCACAGAGTCAGTTCCTATAATTTGTGGAATCACAACAGAATCTGAAGTCAAAAGTTTGCTGTGTTCTTATGCCAAAGCCTGAGCATTTATCAAGAGAAAGTACAATCCTAATGGGGCTCATTTTGGATGCAAATGAACCTGACCACTCTGCCTTCCTAAGAGCCAGGAAACTCACTTTGCCAGAAGAAACAGTTCTTCCTCTCCCCCCTGATGAAAGCAAGCCCCAACCTGCTTGGAGACCCTGTGACACCTTTACCTTTCAAAGGGATGACAATACCCCTCCCCCAACTCTCTCCACTGCACAGCACAGACACCACACCTATGACAAGGCCTGGATCCCAGCTTGTCCCAGGGAGAAAAACAGAGTCTAACGTGAAAGTCACCCTGCACATCAAGTCCATGACTTGGCTAACGTCGACCAGCCGAAAGCTGAGGAATGTGTCTGAGAATGGGATCTAAGAGGGGCTAGACACGGTGTACCTATGACAGGTGACAGGCCTAGAGTGCCTGCTCCAGCTTCCCAATATGGTATGGGAAGGCGGCTTGGTTAGTGGACTGGAAGTTGGACTCAGGAGGTGATCTGAATGAAAGGATGGTGATCTGGCTTCAAATTATTAGTGGAAAATGAAAAGGAATTTTGAAAAATAAGAATGGTATCGATTTATTTGATGCACCCTTAAATCAGTCAAGATATAAGAACTCCTTCTGAGTGGGTTCAAAGGACCCTCTCTGTTCCTAGGCATTTAGAAAGAAATTGGTAAATAATATAAAGACAAAAATATGGTATACACTGTTGAAAAAATAAAGAACTATGAGTCCATACTGAAAAATATAATAGGGATATAACATACACATTCACCTTCATATACGTACACTTATATATTTTGATATGAACTTATATAGAAAAATATATTTTGTATGTAACATATATACTTACATAATCTGTTAAAAAATAACAAAATTCAGATGAACGTATTTGAGATCTATCTGGCTTTATTTAACAATTCATGAAAAGGGCAGCATCCCATCTTAGCCAAGAGAATAAAGCTCTGAGGAGCTGTACAAAGTGGAAGACTTTTCGAGGCAGAAGGAGCAGGGCAAGGAGGTTATTGTAGTGAAGGGTGGATTGTTCCAGGTGAGGTCACTTTCTGTAAGGATGGGAGGGATCTACCAGGCAGTTGACCTCACCATGCTGACCAGGTGACCCCAGGTTGAGTGGGTACAGGTGACGTTCCTGGGAGAGGCTGGAACTGCAATCAGGTTAGGTGTTAAGTCCTGTTTTACTGACGTGGGGCTTCGCTCAAGTGACTCCATTTTGAGCCTGTTGTTTTGTTTTGTTTTGTTTTTTAACAATACAACATAAATAAATACAAAGAGGACAGGGACTCTTCCTTTAGAAGAAAGCCAAGAATTCATTGGTAATTCCAAGTAGTACTGGAGTTGGAAAAGTTATCATTTTTCAATCATTATAGTGAATATTGGTTTGGGCAAAAACCACCAATGGATGCTAAAACTAGGGGGGTAAATTTCGATAAGAAGCAAAATGTTTGAATGACCTTGAATTGTCCTTCTACAGATTGTTTACGGAGTACAAGGTAAAAGACAGTAACTATTCAGTGCAGAAATCAGACAACACCTACACAGGTGATAAAGATGCAGAAGGTCACTGTGAGCCTCCTGATTTGACAACCAAGAAGGGCAGCAAATTACAATGTCCTTGATGTGGTAGTACAGCTGGGAATGTGAGGAGCCCCCAAAATAGCTCAAAATGGGACCATTCAATTCTATTTTTGAAAGGGGGGATGGAGAGGACTATATTCTGTATAAATGCTAATGCCATAAAAGAAAAAGAAAGGCCTGAGAAACATTGCCAATTAAATGAGTCTACAAAGCCATCACAGCAAAGTACAATGCCTAACCCTAGACTGCATACGTACGAGAGACCAATTTCAACAATGACCTCATTATCGACAAAATCAGGATTCGGATAACAGACAAAACAGAAGTGTGGGATTAGCACTGACTTTAGTGAAGATGATAACCAACGCACAGCTGCTACGTGGACCTGTGTCTTTTCTCTTAGGAAATAGCTATTTAGTGGCGCAAATCTTACCCCCAAGTGTTGAGAGAGAGTCCAAATGATGCAGCAATGTACAGTAAATGAACCTGGGTAAAGGGCATGCTGTTGTTCTATCTGTTTATTTTTGTACATTTGCTATGCATGTGAAATTATTTCCACATAAAAAAATTTTAACTATGTTCTTAGTAAACACTACATGCAGCGCATTGAAAGGTGCAGCCACGGCTGTTCCCAGGAGCCCAGGTAGAAGGTGGGGATAGTCTCCCTGATATCAGAGAGGGTGCCCAGACCTCAGAGTAGAAAAGTCCATACAGCAGCACTCCCCTCCTAGAAACAGGGGCTTGGGATTACAGAAACAGCCAGCCGGGACAGAAGGATAATCTGAATGCTTTACCCCGTAGGAATCTTTAGTTGTCGCTAATTATCCACGGTACTTCTTAGACTGAAAGAGGTGGGCAGACCAGTAGGGTCCAAGCTGATGTGAATAAACAAAGGAAACTCCAGTGTTCTAAGCAGAAGCCTGACTTAACATTGGAAAGGACCAGAGGACCACATCCTCTAAGTCTTCAATATAAGTCACTTCTCAAGACCAAGAGTCCCTCAAATAGTCAGATTCTTTCCAGGAAGGACCTTGTGACATTTCTACTTCTCCTTTCCAGTCTTTCCCTACAGGACATGGGGCCACGTGCTGTGGAACTGGAACCGGAAATTCCCAGACCTCTCTTGGTTTGAGTTGAGCTGATCCATGGTATTATAAGGGCCCCAATATACTGCACCTCTGTCTTCTCTGCCCAAGATCAGGTTCATTTAGACAAAAGGGAAATATATATATTATTAATACTGATAAATCTATTGGAGAATTTTTGTCAGCTGGTCAAGCAGGTTAGGTAATACATGAATCACCTCAGGTCCCTAGCTGTGGACAAGCCCAGGTCCCGGTGCTGGAGTGCAACATGCCTCCACTCTCACACATGCCTTACAGCATTAGCATGGCCTAATCAACAGCCTGTGGGCAGCTATTAATTACTTCAGTTGTCTAAAAGTTTGAGACTAAACAGAATTGACTATGTTATGGCCTGCTTGGCCATTTGAGCCTTTGTCTGTGAGTCACAGGGTGCACATATTGTCAAGAGGTGGCATTTTAGCCATTTGAATAATTCATTGAATTAAAAAAAGTGAACAAGGTATAGAATTGCTA
Source organism: Anoura caudifer (assembly GCA_004027475.1). Classification (NCBI taxonomy): domain Eukaryota; kingdom Metazoa; phylum Chordata; class Mammalia; order Chiroptera; family Phyllostomidae; genus Anoura; species Anoura caudifer. The sequence goes on from PVKU01000036.1 coordinate 474,992, forward strand.
TTAAGGCAATAAATAAGCAATGCTTACATACGGACAGTTCCAAATTCCATTGCATTTTCAGAACAGGGAATATCTGAGGAGCTAGGAATCATGTCAAAGACATAAAGGGATTACTGATAATGCAATTTTTCAGCCTAACAGCTGTGCAGAAAAGTTTTCGTAATGATTGCCTTTAATTACATAAAGAGCGGGAAAGTCTCTTTCATTTTATCTCGATAATGAAGCCTTGATTCTGAAGATAATCCTGGCCTTTCTCTGCCAAGGCCAGCATGCGAATAACAGTGAATTCAATTTCTATTCTTAGCTATTTTTAGAGGATAAAACAAGAATACTTTTTCACATATATTATGAAGATGAAAATATTACCTTAGGGCATATTTTCTTTAATGTTCTTCTCTTTCTCTCTCTCTCTGTCTCTCTCTCTCTCTGTATATATATGTGTGTGTACACACACACACACACACACACAGATGTACAAAAAGAAAAACAATTAGCCCCTGAGTATCATTTCCTGAGTTAACTGTAACACCATTCAACAAAAGTTAAATAATATGAAAGAAAAATTTTTTTAAAAGTTTGTCATATTTTCAAGGACCCTTGCCTATTTGTATAGACTTAACAACGGCTCTGGGAGCTTCTGCCTTCTCTCTGCTTTATTCTTGGGCAGATCGCTAGTTTCGTGAAAATAATTAGGGAGCCCAGTGCGGGCATGAAGGCTGGAGTCTTGAGGTTAATTAAAATGGAATGAACACTGCACAATGTGAACCACCAATAAAGTCAGACAGGCAGGTACACAGAATTCTGTTATCTTTAGAGAATACAAGCAAAAAAAAATAGCATCGTAAATGAACAGGGTACCTTCCCGCTTGGGCTTTTGATCACAGGCCCCCATCGGCATGGGTGTCTGGCACCTCACACTGACAGAATTTGTGGTTGTTTACCACCCCGATTTCATGCACAGCATTCAGACATTTCCACAGTACTTCTACATATTTCTAATAGGTAGTACAGGCATTTTCCTACATGTTTTTAAACAGAAGTTGATGGAAAGATGTTTAAATAGGTTCACTGATTTCAGTGAAAATGTCAGATGTGAGCCAGCTTAATTAGTTGGCTACTTCTGACAAAAACAATGTCCAAAAGCCATCCAAAAAGATGGCGGCAATAACAACAAAGCCAAAAACAAACAAAACATAATCTATTAGAATTAGGAGACCTGTGTTTAGAGACAAAATCTATTTCTTCAAAGGAAAGTGACTTGAACAGGCCTCTTAAAGTTTCTGAGTCTCTATTTTTAAAAAAATATGAACTGGATACAAAAAGCAGTGCTTTAGTGATTTTATGGAGTTTTATGAGGATAGAATAGGAAATATGAATGCACATGATTCTGTAAAGCACTAAGTACTTGTTAGAATTTTATTATAGAAAATGTAACCCTTTATTTCTTTAGATAGAGGAATGTCCTATTCTTAATTTATTGTATGAAAGCATCTTGGTGTGAGGCAAGGCATTGTCTCTTCAGAAATTCAGTGAGTATGGACCCTTGCTACATAGTTAACAGTTCTCAAGAATAGACAGAAATGGAATAATGCATGAAATCCCCTAGGCTAACCACTAATAGAAGGTAATACACATCAGAGATGGAGGAGTATATGGAATATCCATCCAAAGTGCTTTTTGTGTCCTATGTAGATTGGTAAGAGAAAAATGTCATCTCAGTCATAAAATTACTTGAAAGGTTTCAAAAAAACAGTCAAACTAAATGAATATTGCTTTGTAGCTAGAGTCCACAGAAGTCTGAAAAGTATTATTGTGCATTTATGAGACCTGAGAAGTTTCCTATGGGATCTCAAAATAAAGAAAGAACTAGGGTAAAATAATATCACAATGACACTGTATTTTTATCCATGCTGAAACAAGGAATTTGGGAGTTCTTAATGAAATTCAAGAGCACGAAGCTTAAAGCATAGATTTGTAAACCTTTATTGAGAGGTCAAAGGCAATTTCCTCTTAATTCCTAGTCTAATACATTCTGAATAATATCTAGTTAAGTGTAGAATATGCATTCTATGTCCACACAGGACATGCACACAAACACACACACTTACCTCTTAATCAGACAGGAGATTGAAATTAATTTGTTATGGTTGGATTCCACTCTGCTCTCCAAGTGGCTACTTCTCATACAAGCTTAGGCCCAAATGGTTATTTCCATGATTATGCAATACCAGGTTACATTAATTCCTGTCAAGATAACACTAGAGTTTCAGTCATGACTCCAAGTGTTTGAGAAATCTCCTCATTTCCAACAAACTTTTAATAATTAAATTTAGCTCATTATTAGAATAGATTTAAAAGCTGAATACCTCAGTTAGGCTATTTTGGCAGCAAGTAGCAGAATACACAATTCATAACAGCCTAAACCATAAAGCCATATAACAACAGAACTGAAGCTAGGTGGTTCTGAGGTCAAACCATCAGCCCAACAGCCATAGAATGTTAGGCCAGCATTACTATGAATTGTTGGCACCTTCCTTCATGGTCAAAGATGACTGCCAAAGGTCCAAAACGTGTCAGCGTGTAACGAGGTCTGGGGGCAGAAAGAAAGGAGGGGGAGCAAACATGTATAATCCTTTCTGTGTGTTTGCTTTTAACAGAGGAGTAGAATCCTTCCCAGGTATCCCCCTGGACATTTGCCCCTCTGTTTCATCTTCAGGATTGAGCCACACGTCTACCCCAGATGAATCAACAGTGAAGAGGAAAGGGACTTACTAGGACTGACTTTGACCTGCCACATGTCATCTCTAGAGGTAGGTGCCATGTAAACCAAACAAAACAGGAGTTCTGTTCATAAAAGAGAAGGAGACTGACTTTGCATAGGCAGCTCCGAGGGTCCGCTCCCTGGCTGGTCTCACTTCACAAGGTAGACTTGAGTCCTGACTAAAGTGCATATGAATTGTTACTGCTGGAATTTTCCATGCAATATTTTCAGACACAGTTGTCTGTGGGCAACTGAAACTGTGGAAAGCAAAATCACAGAGAAGAGGGACTGCTATATAAAACAATAGCCACATATTTAAAAATGAAAATGGGTCTGCAAACATTTTTCCATAAAGGGTCAGATGGTAAATATTTTAGGCTTTGTGGCCCATATATTCTTCTGTCACATACTCTTCTTTGTTATATTGACAACCCTTTGAAAATGTAAAAAACATTCTTAGCTTGCAGGCATACAAAAATAGGCCAATGCCAGATTCGACCCTTGTGTGTCAGCCCCTGGACGTGATATGTATCATTCAGTTGCCTTTCATTCACTTGGTTAGCAAAACTTTATTGAGTGTTTCATAACTGGCTAAGTTTGGAGGATATAGCCATGTGTTATATGTAATAACCCCCCTAGAAAAGCTCATAATCAGAATAAACAAATTCCATATTTAAGCCCACCCTTCATATCCCCAAAGTGAATATTCTGAAAGGATTTTTTTATAGCTAAGAATACAGATATAGATGCAAATCATCACAAAGTTACTTATAAACTTACTGATTTCACACAGAAAAAATCCCACAGTTTCCAAGGAATTATGCATATTTGAAGCATTTATCTCCTACCTACAAGGACTATAGGAAAGATGCAAAGCAGGTGAAGGATAGCAGAATACACCATCCTAAAATGTGCTGCCTTGACGATTATTTTGAACCCTAGGCACTTAAAAAACAGCAAACTCAAGGAGACACTTGCTCAGAATTTCCTTATCTGCCTCAAGACAAACCCTCCAAAAGAGATCAATTGTCATAAATCTGTTCCCAGAGTCACACCAACCAGGGAAGTTTGACTCATCACAGAAGAGGAGACTAGAATTGGATAACACACTCAGACACACTTTGTCACAAATTATCATACCTCCCATCGACATGTTCTATTAAGTCACATTCATTTTTTCTAAAAATCATTTCCTCCACCCCTCAAGATGCTAGGTTCTCCCCTTTCCCTATTAAGATGTATTTAAGCCTGAATTCTAAGCCACCTCTTTGAGTTATTCATTTTTCTCTGCACATACCCCAGGTATACAGGAGGTATTGTGTTTATCAAACATCTGTTTGTTTGACTCTTGTTAATCTGTCTTTGAACACAGGGTTCCCAGTTAAGAACTCAGAAGGGTAGAGGGAAAATTATTTTTCTTCCCCTACATAGTCAATGCAGTACAGAAATGTCATAAAATATTGATGCAATTGCTGGTCCTGGTGCTAAATTGACATTCATTTCCTCTTTAAAAAATACATACATTCATATACATGTATATTCACTAAAGCCTAACACAGGGGTGTCAAACTCATTTTACCAGGGGTTACATCAACCTCATGGTTGCCTTCAAAGGGCCAAATGTAATTTCAACTCCTTAACAGTTAATGAGTAGTCACATTTATACAGTCCTAAAATTATTTCAGCCCTTTGAAGGCCACTGTGAGGCTGATGTGGTCCCCAGTGAAAATGAGTTTGAAACCCCTGACCTAATAGCTCAAGTTTAGAAAGCACAGAGTTAGCAATTTTAGTAACAGTGATTGTCAAAACAAAATAATCCATAGGATGAATGTAATAAAAGCCAAGACTTGTCACTGTAAATAAATTTAATCCAATTCTTAATGTTAGAGATTAACAACTTATTGCCAAGATCTCAGTATTTTTAAAGGGATTTCTTTAAGACACTCTAGAAAACAGACATGCTCTAGGAGCAAAAGAAAATGTTTCATCTGAATCAATCTGACGGGGTCAGTGTTTGAAGAGTATTTTATCCTGATTTTCAAAGTCTCTCCCGGAATCTCCTGGAGTATCTATTTGTATTTAAGAGACATGCTCAGCCCACTGCCTTGAAGCCATCACAGGATTATTCAGTGACTTATTCTTTTCTTTCTTTTTCATGTAGACTAAAAAGCACACTTAGCAGTCCTTCTAAGCAAAACAAAATCACAAAAACAATCACCCAGGCATTTCTGAAAGAGAATACAACCATCCTTTGAAGAACTGAAATTGCATTTGGGGGCTGCCCGTTCTGTCTGTGAAACGAAGTCAACCAATTTGCTGCTCTCTTAGAAACCATTTGCTTCTGATAAATGTGCCACTTTCTGTGGATAACTTCCCCAGAGAAAGCTCCCAACACCCACATTGTCTTCCCCCGGACCTCAGAAAACAGAGCCTGCAGCTGCCACACTGGCTGCAGCCACACAAGAACTTCAGGGAACTTCCGAAAAGCTTTGGGAGCAGGACCCTGCAGAACTCACTGCAGAGTGCCTCCAACACACCCAGGGGCACCCTGACGCTCTCCAGATGCACCTGAAAAGTATGTGCCAAGTTTTTCCATCAGCCTTCCTTGTGCTTTTGTGCTGAGAAAGTTTAAGGCTGTTTTATGATTCTGAGCCTCATAAAAGTGCTAGAGATGAAGTATGAAGTATTCATAATACAATCTCCTAAAAAGAACATGTATTCTGAGGGTCAGCTCTAAATACTGTACCGCTTTAATGATTTGCCAGTGGAATCAGCCTAGAGTAATTGAAAAGATAATGGCTCTCAAGCCTGAAGATCAGTTTAAGTCTTGGTGCTATCACTTATCATTTCTGTGACCTTGTAAAACATTCCTTAATTAACCTGTCTGACCCTGCCTTTCCTCATCTGTCTAATGGGGATAGCGTGACAGGCGTCGAACGTGACAACACTTTCATTCACTCCCCTCTTCAGCGAGTCTGTATTTGAGTCCGGCTCTCAGTTCGGGGCTGGTGACACAGCGGGAGGAAGACAGGCCTAGTCCTGCCTCGCACAAGCAGAAGTGTTTGGGAAGCTGGGAAGCTGGGAAGCAAAGGACATGTCCTGGTTGCTATCATAACAAGAAGGATGCTGTGAGCTGGGGGTGTGGAACAATAAGCAATCCCCCTTCTGATAATAAATAACAAAAACCATTAATCAACATTGAGTTGATTTAAAGAGAAATGTTCATGCAGATGGGATTAGAGTTTTTCTTTATTATCTGAGGCCACTCAGATAAAGCACATTTCTCGAAGGTAATAGGGAACCTGACTTGCTTCCTCCTGCCGGAGTCGGGTTAGACCTTCTCATTCGGGTTCCTGGCTATGTCTGTGGGAATGCATAGCAAAGAGCTGGGTCTTACTAGCAGTGACATCTGAACGTGGTTTAAAAAGCCCAGTGCCAAAGTCCAATTATGCTTCAGGTTAGACTGCTGATGGGGTATATTATTGAAAGCTCAAGGAAACAGTTTAACAAAACTTAGTAATCATAGGCCACATACGGTTTTTTAAGTATTTCTAGCAAAAAATAAAAGGAGACTACCCATCTTCTAAAAGCATGACTGAGTCAAGATATGTTTAAGTCCTAATGGATATCTTATAAACTATTTTTCAAAAAATATGGATAAGTAATATAGAATCTATTGTCAACTGAAATTGATGCTTTAAAAAGGATCACAGAATTTCATAGCTGAATTTAATCTTAATGGTAACTTTTAGAAAAGGAAATAAAAGAATGGACAAGTAAAATTTTTGCATATGGGTTCACACAGTTTTTCAATGGCAAGCTTGGCGCCTGAACATGAACACATGTTAATCTATGTGCTCCTTCTATGAAAGGTTTCATTTACTTCATAAATAATACAATATAGAAAGATGAAAATAGTGAGTGCAACGCAATGCATGACTGAAGAGCATCATCAGTAGGGAGGAATAATGATAAAGTAGTATTTTATTTGTATAACGACCTTCATTCATGCATTCCTTAATTTGATAACTTTTTTTCTGGATAACTACTCAGTTGCCATGTCAGAACATACAAATAAATAAGACACACCTCTGACATTTAGAGATCATCCTCTGTGGAAGGCGACAGGTGACACTCAGGGCACATAGAAAGCCCTGCCCCCCTACGTGGGGATCAGCTGGGAGCAGCAGCGGAGCACTGGAGATGCCCGGCTAGGTTCACGTGGGCTGCAGGAAGTGCCCAGTCTGTTCAAGGCCGGAAGCCTTGATTTCCTGCTCTGTAAAATGGTATTCATGCCTATCCCAAAAGGTGGGTATAAAGAATCAAAAAGAGAGTGCCCTGATGACTCTATGAATAAAATACTCACAATCATCCTAGACAAAGAAGCACCCCCACCACACGAACCCAGACAGAAAGTGACCAGTGAGTGTCAGGCAGCCCCCATGGCGGCCAGATTACCAATGTCCATTTTACCAGCTTTCTTGTGCTGAGAGCAGCGCCATTCCTTGATGCCTACCCCATTGCCTCACTGTGCATCCTCAAATTTTTTGATCCGCTTATAGTATTATGGTGGGTGTTTTATTTTACCACTAGAAACTATTTACTAATTATTTATATTCTACAATGTGCTCCCTTCACTAAATCCTCACAGCTCTACGAGGGGGAAAACTCTTTATCCTCTTTTAGAGGGTGTTGAGTCGTTAAGAAATTGGCTCAAAGTCCCAGGCTTATACATGAGGGTGGCCAGAGTCCAGCCCTTGAGGGTCTGCCTCCAGAGGCCTTATCTGTCTCATTAAGAGGTGGGCAAGCCAAGGATCACAGGCCAATCCCTGCACACGGCCTATTTCTGCACTGCTCACATGCTGAGAATCCCTTTCACATTTTTAAGTGGTTGGAAGTACACCGATCAACTACCATTTTCCTACACTAATGGTTGGAAATTGGCTTTTAGTGCCTACTTGATAATACTTCTTAATGAATTCAACATAAAATTACAAGGCAAAAGGGTGCTTGTATGCAAAACGCACTGCAGTGAATCCATTTCTGTGACAACTACTGCTCTTTGAAACAAAGTAATGTAAAGTTTCTCTACACATGTCATATACTATTAAAAGTAAAAACAAAAACCAAGGTCTTCCTTCCCACCCAAAGGTGCAGTAGATATATTTTCCAAGTTCAAACCGTGTAGCTCCAGCAGCACTTTTCAGGCCTTAATCAAAGTGTGAGGGGAAAAAAAAATAACTCCATATCTCAAAATCCAATTAACTGTGCAATTGATGAGCTCCCACCTAATCTCCCTCTGGAAGTTACTAATATGCAATATAATGACATGTTAAAATCAAATATCAAGAGAAAAATGTAATAGAATTACATATGCCTTCCAATCAATGATATGCCCAGTTAAAACCACATGGTCCTATACTGACTAGTATTTGGCAAAAGCTCTCTGTGTGAAAAGATGAAATTCTTAAAATCTCATTTTTGGATCAACAGTAACCAATGAATATGCAGTTGATTTTGATGATAGTGAAAACTGAGTTTGAACCTCAATTAAAATGTTATCCCCCCAAAAAGAGAATTCTTTTCTTCTCATGAGTAGACCTGTATTTAAAAAAAAATAAATTTAATCATCATCATTATATTTTGAATTTCATCAGCAAAAATTTGTGCAAATTTGTTTTCTCTCTTGCCATGTAAATACTTACACTTTAGCCTCAATTTTGCCCCATAGCCTGCAGAGCCTAAAATATTCACTATCAGACTCTCCTTTACAGAAAAGCTGCACAACCCTATTCAAATTCCAACAAACCTTTCACGTAATTTCTCTTCCAAAGTTGCCTATAGTGATTCCCTGTCCCACTTCACTTATTTCCAAAGGCTTTAGGTAAAAATTTCAGGGTACTAAAACTTGTTTTTTATGAACTTTTTCTATCTCTTTCTAAAACCCTTTCACCTGCCGCTGACGTATGTTCTCCTACCACCTCCCCAGACAGCCTCTCAGGCTCCCAGCATTTTCACAGGCCTCCTCCTCCCCTCCAAGCCCTTTTTTGTGCTCCCCATTTCCCCATTTCTTTTCCTGACTGCCACAATCTGAATTGGGGGGGGGGGGCTCGGCTGTCCTCAAGTGCACACCGTGCTGTGCAGGAAGGGTCTTGGACCCCCAGGGAGTGGGGTCTTCCTCCCCCCAGCTGGGCTGTGTGTGTGAGTGAATCCATCGATACTACACCGTATAGTCTTCAAAACTGAAGAAACAACTATTCATGACGAATGAGCTATGAACAAGTAATTGCCAAGGTTTGAGGAGGGGAGTCTTGGAGGGAGCGGTTGAATGGCAGGGGTGGGGTCCCCAAGAGAAGGGAGGATGTGGAGGCTAATTCTCTAGGAAGGACTTTGGAGGCATCTCCACTCAGGCTAGGTGACTGTGGTGGTCACCTGGTGCCATGACTGAGAGGATACAGAAGAAAATCATGGGACGGGGCAGGCCAGGAGTATCTGATTACAGAAATTGATACCAAGTGCGAAACTAATCTCATCTTTCTAGAGCTATTTTCTTTTTAAGTGGAAAATATTTACGCATAATAGGTGTCCCCCTGGGAGCCCATATGAGGGACCTATTTCTAAACAGGGCTCCACTCATTCCAGGATGTCTTACTTAGTCAGAGTGTAGCCCTTAGCCATGCCCACCATTGGACATGTCACATCCTTGTCTGTGGGGAGACTTTTTTTTTTTTAAAGAAGACACTGGGGGATTAAAGAGTCAGAATGTGAAAGGAGTGGGAATTTTAATTGTTATTAAGTGTTTAAATGCAGTGAAACGAGAAGGAGTGACTAGATGTTCATATTAATGGAGAAACAGTACAAAAATAAATAAGCTTCAATCACAGAATTGACATAAAATGGAAAAATAAACCGTCCTAATGCTGGGGCAAGGATTTCCAAAATTTCAAAGCAATGCAGATTGATCGATCATCTTAACTCAATTGTGTTGATTCATAGACTATCTTTTCTGCAACTTCTGTTACCCTGTGAATTGTGTACAGGGTGCCTGGAACTAAGAGCACATGATATAATGCAGTGTCCAACGATGTACTTTATTGATTTCCCTCCATGATCAGAATCAATGGCTCATGGAAGAGGTATGCTTTACTCCAGAATCTCCTGAATAGTCAGGCTCAGATTTACATACTTATCCCCAACCCTGAGCCCCTCCTTTCTTGTGTCCTCTTGCAACTCTACTGGTTCCCTCCCTAAACCCGCCCCCTGGGCGGCCTACATGCTTGTCCACCTCAGCTCTGCATGCCTGAGTCTGAGCTTGCCCCTCATCTGAACACCGGCAGGGTGAACACCTTAGGCTAAGTTGTCCAGTCCTTTACTATAGATAATTCTGTTTGCCTGTTTCCTTTCAAATATGTAAAACCTGCAGCATGATTCTGTGACAAGAACATCCAAATACCCTGATTTTTAATTTCCATGCTATTTTATGATTCCTTTACATTTCCTTTTATGCTGTTTTATTGTTTTTTTTTTTTTTTTAAATACAAGCCTATTCTCCTTTACTTGGTCTATGTATTTCAAAGGCACATTTAGATCTGCTTTTAAATTTTATCTTAGTCTCTATCAGATTATATTACATAGCTGATCATTTTTTTCTACTAGCCACATACTTTTAGGAAAGCACACATGCCAAAATATTACGTGAAGTAATTGTCCTGGTCAAGGTCAATGCCTGAAGACAGTATGAGGCTAATAAATGTGGTGCATCTCGTGTGACCAGGTGGGGAAAGAGGATTGAAGGCCAGAGCGTGTGGGATAAGATGCAGGAGAGGTTTGTGCTACACCCTGAGCCTTAGTCTGTAATTCAAACAAGTATTGTTAAAGAAAAGACCAACCCCTTTACCCTAAATTCTGTAAAGAAGGAAATGCAAAAACAGTCTTCAAGATTCCTCTTTAGAGTTATATAGAGTCTAAAATCATTACAGATGGGACTGTTAGAAGTAGGGAGCACCGCAGCACCTGTGCACGGAAGGCACAAAGACAGTCACTAGCAGTCACAATTGGCACATGTTCAGGTCCTTACTGAATGGTTACTGAAGTGAGCGGGGACACCAGCTTTCACAAGCAGGCTGAGAAAATAAACAGGCTCCAGAAAAGCCATCTGCAAGGGTAAAATACAGAGGGGAGACAGGGGATTCTAAAACCTACTCAGGAACTAAACGGGACGTCCGCTCAGAAGCAATGCAGGAGGAGGGCTGATGCCGATGGGCATGAACACAAGGAGAGCCCTGGAGCAACAGTGAGGGTGTGTGAGTCAGATACAGCATCTCGCTAGAAATAGCTGCCACCACAGAGAAGAGTTAAGAGCAAAGATAAAGTTTAGAAAAACTGTCATTATGATGGAGGACTCGCTTATGAAGTAAGCAAGCAGCATAAAGATGTGAATATATCCAGTGGAAATAAACCATATTAAACAAGAACAGAGTGTTTGTAGTTCTACTATGCAAAAAAAAAAAACAAACAAACAAAAAAAAAACATAGTGCATGATATAATCTGAAGAAAATATATACCTTATTCCTGGATCCTGGTAGATGTTTTAAGCACTTCACTTACCTTGTTAAAGACAGATTCTTCACAGTAACCACTGATGATGCTAAGAGGGGTGGGTCCCTCAGGTTAAATGACAGGCACTAGTGAGGGCTGGGTTTGTGTGACCTCCTTGTGAAACACTACGATATTTCTTCAAGGCTAACATCCTGTGCTTGAAAGATCATTAAATTAGGACCTGGGTTCAAGTTCAGTTTTGATCTTTTCCATTTTCTGTGACTTTGGACAGCTAATCCCTTTTATATCAGCTACTTCATCTACAAAACTCATGTACTAATTATGCCCTCAGAAAGATAACTTAAGAACAGACTATCAGTACTTAATACTGTTCCAGAGTCTCTCTGTTTTCCTCCAAATTTTGAAGTTTCTGGCAAACCTAGAAGCTAACGGTGTCACTGCTGAGCTCCGTGACAGATGATCTTACATACTATTTAAGGGGCATGCTGAGTAAATCATTCCTGGTGGAAAAACTGAGCTGACGAGTGGTAGCTGAGTTTCATCGAGTTCCTCGGGGAATGTACACAGCGTGGACAGCTTTAGTTTTGGGTGAGTGACGGCCGTGGCCAGTACTGCTTGCAATCGCAGAGAAGCTCAGGGTGAAGAGCATATCTAACAATTCAGAAGCAGCAACAGGACTGTAAACATTACGCACACTTTAGCGTCACGCCCCGGCAGGCACTCAACACTATAATCCATGGCGATAATGACAATGATAAACAGGACCAGACCCTGCAATCAGTGTCTAGAGCCATCAGCAAAAAGCCATGCACTTGGGAGGGGAGGCTGCGCCTGTGCAGCCTTGCTGGAGTCCCTTTCCACGACCCGGGCTACAGGGCCAAGACTGGAGATGTATAGGGCTTCGAGAAGACAGGAAATGGCCTGGTTTGTGACCCAAATAAAATGCTGACAAGCTGTCATGAAACCATTTTTGATATCTGCTATGAAACCTTATTTACATTCTTTTGTTGTTATTGCTCAAGGCTCTGTCTCAGGGACACAGAATTCTCTCAGGGAAAAAAATGTTTTCTGAAAGTTATTTGTACCAGAGGGCTATCAACTTAAGAATGCAGCTTGGAAGTGGTTTTAACTATAAGAAGTCAGTCTCTATTTTTGAATTAGGTATTGATCAGGAGAGAGAAAATAGCTAAATGAATAAATAAATGGAACCAAAAGAACTGAGGGATGTTTCTCTGTGCTTTCTAGTTTGTCCACAGTAGGCATGTGGCAGAAACTGCTGTCACGGCCACTCTCTAGTCCCCCCTCCCTCCGTGCCCCTAGGGCTCCGATTTTGTGGCAGATGACCATCAATGTTCCCAGCTTCTTGCGTCAATATCTTCACTTCCCCAAATGGCTTTGCAGCTCTGCGACCCACTTCTGGCCAGCGAGACAAAAGTCACCTTTACCTTTCTTTATTTAACCCAATGTTTTCCAAAGCTTCATTTCTCTTGTAACACTTTTTTCAAACAACAGCTTAAGGAACAGAATTTGGGGAATGCTAACCTAAAGGATTAAGTCAAATATAAAAATAATTGAGAGGGAGAAGATCTGCTGATTTCAGGAAGGAGTCAAGATGACTCTACTGTATCTTTAGTAAATAATGTCTTATTGTCTCCTTGGGCAAGGGAAATGAACAAACAAACAAACAAAAACCCAAACAAATGAGATTATATCAAACTAGAAAGGTTTTGCACAGCAAAGAAAACAAAAAGACAACCTACTGAAAGGGAGAACATTCACCAATGATATATCTAATAAGGGGTTAATATCCAAAATTTATAAAGAACTTATATAACTCTACACTGAAGTAGTCAGAGGACCTGAATAGTCAGTTCTCCAAAGAGGATATCCAGATGGCCAGTAGACATATGAAAAGATGCTCAGTGTGACTAGTCATCAGAGAGATGCACATTAAAACCACAATGAGCTATTACCTCACACCTGTCAGAATGGCTATTATCAATAAATCCACAAACAAGTGTTGGTGAGGATGTGAAGAAAAGGGAACTCTGGTGCACTGTTGGTGGGAATGCAGATTTGTGCAGCCACTGTGAAATGCAGTATGGAGGTTCCTCAAAAAATTAAAAATGACCCAGCAATTCTACTTCTTGGTATATAACCAATGAAACCAAAAACACTAATTCAAAAGAATACATGCACCCCTGTGTTCACTGCAGCATTATTTACAATTGCCAAGCTATGGAAGCAACCCAAGTGCCAATCAGAAGATGAGTATGTGAAAAAGTGGTGCTAAATATATAAAATTGAATATTACTCAGCCACAAAAAGGAACAAAATCTTACTACCTGCGACAGCATGGATGGACCTAGAGGGGTATGGTGCTAAGTGGGATAAGTGAAACTGAGAAAGACAAATCCCATATAATTTCAATTATAAATGGAATCTAAAGAACAAAATAAACAAACAAAATAGAAACAGACTCATAGACATGGAGAACTGACGACAGTTGCCTGAACAGAGGGGGCTTGTGGACTGGCTGGGTAAAAGAGGCAAAGGTATTAAGAAGTACTAATTAGTAGTTTCAAAATAGCCAAGAGGATGTAGAGCACTGTATAGGGAATATGGTCAATAATATTACAACTATGTCTGGTGCCAGGTGGGTACTGAAAATATAAGGGAACATTTATTAAGTATATGATTGTCTAACCACTATGCTGTACACAAATTGATACTGAATGTAAATTGTCATTGAAAAGTAAAATTGTAAATAGAAACTAAATAATGTCTTAACTACTAGATCAAAGAAGTTCAAAACTAGTAAGAAAGATCCTGAATTAGACAATAGGCATTTGTTTGCTTAAACTTTACTCTAAAATAGTAAAGATTCAACAAAAAGTATTTATTTGATGTCATTTAATTCTAGGTAGTTAAATAAAACTTAAAGTTTCAACATAAAATAGTTATTTGATAGTATTTAATTCTAGGTAGTTAACTACCACTTCTTACTTCCAGGGTTTAGAAAATCCGTGGTTAAAAATCTGAATTTTAGAGGAAATAAACACCGTGACTAGTAATTTGGTACATGTGTTCTATAGTCCTCTGTAACATTGTGATACTTCTCTAAAAGTAGCAAAAGTAAATGGAAAAAATGATAGCTTTTTAAGGACTGAAGCTGCTCCTTATAACCACACATATGTATATATCACTATATATTCATATGTCTAGATGTTTGATAGACAATTGCATATTCATACAAATACCTATGTATATATATTTGATTTGTTCTCACTATCAAGAAATATTTTTAAATGGAGATGAAAAGAATACTATATTATGAGCAATTCAAATCTGAAATCTCAAATAGAAATCTCAAGAAGTTGAAGATCCCTAGGTAATGAATTAATCATTGGGAGAGAGGGCTGATATTTTCAGGCCAAAAAAGGGGCCAAAGGAATTCACTATGTTTTTAACTTCATGCTCTTAATTCCATTACATAAAATAACTCAAGGCTACATTTTTCAAGCCTCTTTAATTCATGGTCATAGACCCCTAAATTCATAGAGTTGGAAGGAACCTGAGAAATCACTTTGTCCTCATCTTCTGATTTTATGGATCATGAAACTGAGATCCCAAAATACAGGTACTTGTCTTGTCCTGCAAATTTATCCACAGCTAAGCTAAATGAAAGCCAGTTTTCCTGATTTTCAATCAGGCCTCAATGTCCCCAGATAGACGCAAGTCCGTGGATGCCGTGCCATGACTGCCTGTGCTGTCATGCAGTTCACTGCACGGACAGCCTCATGTGGGGGCCCTTTGTGTCATTTCAGTGGGACCCAAGGACAAGGGAACAGATACCAACACGATGATGCTCAGGCTGCCTGCTGTTTGTGAGTAATGAAGTCATTTGTCTCGGATTCAAGAGGCTCATGTCATCTGCCAGAATCTACAGAGCAGTAGGAACAGTAACAGACCGTCTAATCAGCTTGGCGGGAGGGTGAAATCAGCTCCAGCTCCAGCTCGGTAGAGTAGGATATAATCCTCCTAGAGAAAACTGGACAAAACTTGTTGCTCCTTCTTCTATTTTAAGTAAAAATGTCTGAAGCATTTGCATTATTCCTTTGGTAAAGGTTTGAGAGAATTCACCAATAATGCTACCTGAGATTCAAATTTTACTTGCGGGAAGATACTAATGATAAATTCAACTTCATTAGTATGGGACTACTCAGGTTTTCTGTCACGTCAATTGTGGTAACGTGTGCTTTTCAAGGAATTTGTACATTTCCTGTAAATTGTCACATATATTGGCATAAAGTTGTTCGTAATGTTCCCTCGTTATCCCTTTAATATCCATACTATGTAATTTAAAAAATAAAAAAAACTCTCACTTTATTCCTGAAAGTGGTGTTCTTGGTTTTCTTTTTAATTTCAATCTAGCTATAGTTTGACCAATTTTATCAATCCTTTCAAGGAACTTTTGGTTTTGTTGATTTTTCTTCATTCTGTGCTTTATATTTCTTGATTTCCACTCATATTTATTACTTTTTCTTTTTATATACTTGGCTTTAAATTCCCTGTCTTTTCCTAGTTTCTTAAGGTGTAAGTTTAGAAGAATCTTAAATCCTTTCTTTCCTAAGACTTTTCCTTTAAGTACTGATGTAGCAACATCCCAAAATTTTTCATAGGCTGTATTTTCATCATAAGTTTACCCAATTAAGTTTTTTTCTATGCAATTTTTTCTTTGACCCCTTTGATATGCAGAAAGGCACTTTTAAATTTTCAAGTGTTTGGGCGTGTCTAGATTTCTAACAAGTCTGTTACTATCAGTTACACTTTAAAATATCAAGCCATCTAAAAAATTTATTAAATATGTTTCCTTTACCAACATGTGGCTTATCTTGGAGATTTTACTCTGTGCACTTGGTAAATGCTCTGGGTAAGGATGCTAAAATCTCCATGAGATTTGGCTATTTCTTCTGTGTGTTCTATACATGTTGGCTATAGGTTTTTTTGTATCAACATCGTTTGTCCTTTAGGTTTCAACTCCCTGGACCACCGTGTGAAGAGTGATGTTGGATTTTCATTTGACTTTGTACCCAGCACTACCCGCCTCATGCACCTTGCCTTTCTGCAT
Organism: Anoura caudifer; assembly: GCA_004027475.1. NCBI lineage: Eukaryota > Metazoa > Chordata > Mammalia > Chiroptera > Phyllostomidae > Anoura > Anoura caudifer. Next base: position 491,444 of record PVKU01000036.1, read on the forward strand.
GTGGGAATGACGGGGTGGAGGTGGTCTCCATTGTTGTTTTGGAGCAACAAGTACTTGGGTGTCGTTATTCCCAGAGAACATCAACTCTCTTTTGAAAAAACCTGCTTCTATTGAAGCAAAAGGACAGGAAGGCATGGTGTTCATCCAGCTAACAGAATAATCACCATGGCACTGCCAAATCAGGACAACCCTGGGAGACACCTGGAAGCGACAGGCAGTGGAGCCTGCTGCCTGCCGACCCAACACCCATGCTGTGCTCTGATTTTACTAAAAGAACCCTCACTTAATTTTTACTGGCAAGAAAGTTAAAAAAAGCAGCAATAACAAAATCACCTTTAATCATACTCTATTATATGCCGATCATATAACATGGTTGGTCCAATGGGATGAGCTGAACCCTACCAGGAACTCTATACAGTTTTGCTTTTCTGACACAGGTGCCAGCCCTACCTCCTCGCAGCTGTTTTGCTCTTCCTGCCTGGAGTGCAGAAGACAGGGTAGGGCTTGAGAGTGCTCTCTTGTCATCATGAAGATGAAGGAACTAAAAGGCCAAATAAGTCCAGGAGGCTGAAGATATCATAAGGCCCACTTTGTCTACTTATGTCTAGACTTAGTGTTTGAAAAAAGAAACCCCTATTTGTGCAAGCCCCCATAATTGTGTTTCTGTCTATGCAGCTGAATATAATCCCTAACTAATACTAAAGAGAAACTTGTAAGAATTCCATTCTGCACCCAAGGCCAAATTCAAACTTCTGCTTGAGAGTTATGCTTCCCCATTTTCTACTCTTCTACAATAGTTCCTATGAAGAAAACACTTTTAAATTGTCTGTTATCATGCCAAGAACTCAGTGTGGATTTCCCCCCTTATATACCATTTTGGTAATCAGAAGTCCTCTGAGTAGTGTCTTTCTCTCTTTGAAATATCTCTACTTTTACTAACATGAAACAGCCCAGTCTCTACAGCGGAAGATTGTTGACTTCTGCAAAACCGTGCAACTTCCTACATGGTTTGAAATTATTGTCATACCTGGAAACTCTGCCAATGAGTTTCTGGAACTGCCTTGGTCTTTTCCATCTGAGTCAAAGTCCCGCTCACCCCTTTTCTTTTGGGGAGTTCTGTTCCCAATGTGCAGTGCTAATCCCTTTCGAGTTAGCATCCAACTCAGAAGCAAGTTCCAACACACACGTGCTGATGAATTAAAACCATTTATAATCAGGTGGTCACATAAATGTCTAGTGAAGCTAACGTCCACATCAGAAGCAGACTAATAGTTCCAGTGGGCACCTGGGACACGGTTCTGGATGCCCTAGCCAAGCTAACATGTGAACAGAATGCAGCGTTTCTTAGCTTTGCCAATCCAACTTAGGACATGTTGTAAAGGGGGGTGCTTATCCCTGAAAGACTATAGAATAGGTACATGTGAATGCACACGAGTGTGTGAGCACATGGGTGTGAGTATACGCACACATACTCACACACACACACCCCCCTCAGCAGTTTTCCAATTGCTTCACAAATGAAATCACTGCAACAAAAAGCCCCCAGGTTTCAGTATTCAGCAAGTAAGCCAAAAGTCCAGAATTTTCAAAGTTTAATAACTTTGGGTCTGATAAACCTTTCAAGTCCAAGAGATTGATAATAGAAAATAGAGCCTATTATGGCTTAATCACTAGTCCAAACTGGGTCCAAGCCAGTAATAATTAGATCAGAAATGCCAAAGAATCCTTCTCCAGGCTTAACAGATAAACTCTGAACCTTGTCTGCATAAATGAACAATTATCAAAACATTGTTCTTGTTCTTATTCATGAGTTGCAAGACATCTACAAATTATATAAGACTGAGATTTTTCTGTTGACTTCAGCAGCTGATTAAAATCATGGGCTAAAAATCTGGGCAAGAAGCAAACTTACATTTCGCTGCTGAAACAAACCCTTCTGCTCTGTTAGTAAATCCATTTTAGTGTATTATAAGCATTCTGTCCTCATTAAGACATCAAATACAATAGACTGGACTCACTCAATTCCTCCTAGATTTCTACTGGTCCATTATAGAGTTGGATACACATATGGCTGCCCAGTTATCTCTCAGGTACTTAAAAGTGATTGAGAAGGCCAGACCATGCCCAGCTGTCTTAAACAAGCTCACTATATTAATACCTGACCTTTAGTTAATGATGATACCTGCTTCTCTATGGTCTGTCAAGCTCAGGATTGAGTGTTTTTGCTTAAACTTTGCACACCTTTGATTGCTTCATGCTAGCAAGGTCCATCTGTTGCTGTCATTCCTCAGCCATCGATTCCAGCTCGACCTTACTTCAGATCACGCCAGGATACAGCCAACCCGAGCTTGGCGTGTCCACAAAGTAGATAACATGGCACAATGACATAATTCATGCATTTTTGTTTTAATCTCCAGGCCCATTCGCAGGCTCAAGAACTGTCCTATGAGCTCTTTTCTTCCTTTGTAGTGGCCAGAAGGAACTGTTCGAGTCTCTGCTCTTGTCACCTGTCACCTCTCTGTCCTTCATTTCCACTTCTCTAATTGCCTTGCTGTCCCTAAAAACAAGTGCACAGGTTGTTAATGTTTGAAGAGTTTTCCAGTTACTCATTACGTGACACCAGCGATCATTAAAAATAACGAGTCTGGCCCAGGCTGGGTGACTCCGTTGCTTGGAGTGTCAGCCCATACACCAGAACGTTGTGGGTTCCACCCTCAATCAGGGCATGTATCTAGGTTGTGGGTTGGCTCCCCAGATGGGGCACGTATGGGAGGCAGCCAATCGATGTTTCTCAAATCAATGTTTCCCCTCTCTCTAAAATCAATAAACATATCCTCAGGTGAGGATTGAAAAAGAAATGATAAAAATAATGAGTCTGCAAGTAAAAAGGTTTCAAACCTCTTACAGTCCTGGTTTAAAATGAGATGCTGGCTGAAAGCTACTAAGATTTCTGCTTTCAGCTTTTATTTCTTAAAAGGGGCTCCTCACTAACCTGCCCCCCACACTCTGACCCAGTCAAGGCAGGTAATAATCGCCCCTTTGCCTTGAGTGGGAATTCTGCATTTTGCAGGGGGATTACCTTGCTCTCTCTTCTTGCTGGAACGAGTGTGGGCCCCACCGGTAATCCACTGCTTATAGGGATTGCCCTGTGAGCCCAGATTCCTTTTTGCCTTTCAATTTGCCCCATAAAGCATAATGTATGTTGACATATTTAGATTCTTTCCCTTCATAATCTGGTAGGAATTGTGGGGGAAACTTTCTTCAGAATGTTTGGCAACCAAAATGACAACACCACACGAGACAAGTAGAGAAAAATACGCATGTTCTTAATCCTTTCCCGAACTGCCAAATACCACACGGTTCAAAATTCTGCCATGAAACTTTAGAGCTTGCTTATCTTATGATGAATTGTGGAAAAGATTTAATAACTCAAACAGCTTCCTCCAGAAAATGTCATCACACAGCTTTGGTGCCTTTCCGCTTCCTCGCTAACCAAGCACCTCAGAGTTTGTCAAAATAGGGTCTTTCAGAGGCTGATAAGTGAACCTTCAAAAGGAAGATAACTTTATCTTATAAAAACTTTTCCAGAAAAAAAACACAATCAATGTACAAGCCATTTTAATGAACTTAATATCATGATGTTAAAATTGGGTAAGGACAATATAAAAAAGGGGATAGAAATAGTTTCAGTCCATTCCTCACAGGTGAGAAAATACTAAATAAAATATTAACCAAATAAATTCAAAATCTATGAAGAGTAACACAGCATGAATTGGTAGGGATCATCCCAGGAATGCTACAATGGCTTACTGATCAAAGCTCCATCATTGCAATTGTTCATGACAGTGGGCTAAACAAGAAAATTAAATTATTATGACTAGATGGAAAAAAGCATTTAATAAATTTTACACTTATTTAATGATGAAACAAATGAAAACGGAGCAAATATGTCTTTAAGTTGATAAAAAGTATCTACTTAAAAGGCTCAGCTACATAGAACTCATGGAAGAAATTTTGAACTCAACAAAGCAAGGATATCTTTTATCACACTACTATTTTTCGTAGTACCAAGGGCCCCAGGCAACACAATAAGGAAAGGAAAATAATTAGCAGTGATGACATTTGGAAGAAATAAAACTGTAATCATTTGCAAATGATAAGATTATTTACACAGAAAACACAAGAGAATGAGCACATTAGTGTAAATTAGTGTATCTAATAAAAGTGTTACGTGAAATTGCCAGATACAGATAAACTATAAGGATTAACAGCATTTTCCAACACTACTGGTCTCAAAATCTTGGTTCCTCTGAAAACTGATAAATAAAAATTAAAATGCGTATAATCCCTACTGTTAACAAGCAAGCCAACTTACTTTAGGAGCCTAGTATGACCCTGATAATTACTTGTAAACTGCAGTTATGAACATCAGACGCAATGTAGCACAAGACTGCCAGGGTCCAAATCTTGGTTCTCTTAACACCTGCCTGACCTTAGGCAAGTGACATAAACACTCCCTGTCTCATGTGTCCTACCTGGAAGATGAGGATGAGGATGAAGGTGATGATACTTACCACCTACAACACTGTGAGGTTTAAGTGAAGTAATACTTGGAAAGCACTTGAATATCATCTAGTACAAAGTTGGTGTCTCAAACAAATTAGCGGCTATTCTTATTATTCTAGAACTAACACCAACAGAGTAATACAGTAGGTGTTATCAACCCTAAAGGTAAGGAAGGACATGTAGAAGGTGCTAATATTTTCTCCTTGTTCACAGCTGTGTATACACATTTCACACTGGAGTCCAGAACCTTACTAAGTGAAAAACAACTACAAATATAATAGAAGGTAATGTGCTACTCAGAACTTCAGCCCAAACTAATAGTTAATAAATAAGTCAACAGAAAAAAATGTAGAAAGTTTTTTTGACATTGAGATAATCTTGGATCGAGTGGGGAGTATAAATCATAATGTCAAATATGGGTAAATTTAAACAAACAAGAGTGAAACTTTCCGGATAGAAAAAAGCTAGCTGATGTATGACAGGTTAGGAAAGGAAGCCACATTATGCAAGGGTTTATTTTCTGGAATACAATAAGAACCCATACAAATCACTAGATTATCCATTGCAAGAGAACAGGATTTATTTTTTCCTGTGACTGCTGTTCTATCTCCAGTCCTCAGGTAAGTGCCCGGGAACAGTAACACCTTACTGGCTATTCTGCCTTAAGCTTTTCCTCCCATCTATCCCATCCTCTGAAACAGACATATGAAGCCTCTATTGCTGCTGTGACAAACCAGTACACATTTAGTGGGTTGAAATTTATTCTCTAACTGTTCTGGAGGTCAAAGTCCAAAGTCTGGCTCACTGGTCTGAAGACAAAGCGTCCAGGGGAGGCTGTTTCCTGGCCTCATCCAGCTCCTGAGCCACTCACATCCCTTGGCCCATGGCTCCCTCCATCCTTGCCGGCATCAGCGTGGCTTCATCGAATCTGCTTCATGACTCTGCTTCATTTTTGTGTCTCTGCCCCTCCTGCCAACCCTTATCAGAACCCTTGTGATTCCACTGGGCCCCCAGAGACAACCCAGGACGATGTCCTCCTCTCGTAATCCTTCACTTGGTCAACCCTGTGGTGTCCCTTTGACCACGTGAGGTAACATGCTCACAAAGTCCAGGGACTAAAGCGTGACCATATTTTGGGGGCCACCATTCAGCCTACCTCACCCAGATTTCTCAACGTCAGGGCTGTTGACACTTTCATCAGGGCAGTTCTTTGTGGTGGTGGCATGTCCTGTGCCTTGTGGCGGTGGCATGTCCTGTGCCTGGGTAGCATGGCTGCCCTCTGCGCATTAGATGCCAGCAGCACCCCCTGCCCCCTAGCTGTCACCAAATGTCACCAGAAGATTGAAAACCTCTGCTTCACACCATTTGCAAATCATTGAATAAAGCAAACCATGCCCCTCTCCTGCACAGAATTATTTGTGTCTGCCATTATTCTCAACATAATATCCCTACTTAGCCTATCACCCTAGATTTCTCATGGCCTCTCGGTCCCCTCTGCCCTCACTTCCTACCTGGCCCCTTGTCCTCCAGATATTCTTATAGTTCCCCAGAATAAGAATCTCTCTCACAACTCCTTGCTTTGTGGATATATTTTTCCTGCCTAAAAATCCCCTCCTATTGTTCATGCGATGAACCTTTACTTCTTTCTCCTCAAAATTTAGCTGAGGTATCTGGGAACACAGGTCACCTACCCGGGCCTACTCAGAGCACACTGCATTACCTCTGCCAGAGTCCTGGTGTGCCTTGCCTCTTTTTTTGTGAGTTATTTTATCTCTTTTATCTGCACTCTTCCTGCCAAACATTCGTTGCTCAAACTGAATGAATGAATGATGGTGGATTTCATGCCTTGACTTGAAGGAGATAGGTGAAAAATGTTGCTCTAAGATATTAACCAAAAATAACTTGCTTTTCTCTTTCCAAATAGAAAATCAATTAATTCTTCTATCCTCTCTCATAGAGAGAAGTCCTCAGAATTTGGATCTTTTGTAAATGTCTAATAACTATTTAATTATTATTTCCTCCCCAATTAAGTTCATGTTCATATACTCCCTTTACTTACTTAACATGCTTAAATTAAAAAATGAATTAGAATACTCCCTTCCACAAAGCATTTGGCAAAACGCAGCTGAAATGAAAGCTTCACCATTCTGTTTCACAGCTCTCTGAAAAGCCTGGGAATGTCAGAGCTGTCGTGTGTCACCCAGGAGGCCCGGGTTGATGCTTCCGTGTAGATTCTGACTTCCCAGGCAGGAACTGTCACCTGGCTCTTCCAGCCTCTACCCTGGACCGGATTCCACTGCTTCGCAGAGTGTCAACATTTGGTACAGTCTCCAAACAATAAAAGTGTCAAAATGGAATCTGTAGCTGTGCATTTTATATTCTTCTGGTAGTGTAGTGTTAAGAGTTTCTCTTAATGGGTAGAAACTGGAGACTCTTTAGGAAATGCCACTGAAAACACCTGCAAGTAATGTTCACTAATAGCTGCTTGCTCTACTCAGAGCTCAGATTAAGAGGATGTTGAGAGATGATGTATGTAACCTGCCTACTTGTTAAATATATTCAGGTAATTTATGCAAAACACAGAAATTAAAGAACTTACCCCATGCTACATTTTTATTATTCTAGCTAAAAATCTGTCTACAGACCTTGTAAGAGGAAGGGTAAAACAAAGTTCAATTATCCAAAATGTCAATATGCCAAAGGGAGGTTTTTAGATTGTCTTGAATTCCCATATAAAGCTGACCAAAATTTCTTAAGTTGTTGCTAAAAATATCTGGGGGCGGGCCAGTGTAACACGGACGTTGCTGAAACTATTTGGCAAAAAGTAAAGCATGCCTGACTGAATCCCAACTCTGTGACCCTTGAGCAAGGGACCTAACCTCTCTCTGCCCCAGTTACTTCCTCTGCACAATGAAGATAAAAATAGGACTAACGTCAGAGGTTGTTTTGAGTATTAAAAGAGTTTGTATTTCAAAACCCTTTGAATTCTGCCTGGCACAAGGAAGCACTAAATAAATATCTGGGATTATTATTAGTGTAAACAGAGAAATGGTAAACTAAGGACTCTTCCAAGTGTTACGAACTCAGCAATGTGTGAGAAACTCTACCACCTATCAGAAGGAATTTCGATCCATCTATTTCTTAATGAAGAAGGAGCAGATGACAGGTCCCAACTGAGAGGGGGTGCCTAGTTTGATTGCCGTTCTAGATTTCAGTTTTGGGAAATGAGTATCATGAATTTGGGGGCTTGGGGTCCCAACACCTGCTCAAAAGTTTTACTGGCTGCTGATGATCCCAGGAAAACGAAATCTACTCTTCCTTATCCTGTGTTCTCCACAATGTGGTCCTGAGGAATCTTTCTGGTATCCTCTAGTCCTGCTGCCCTGCCTGGCACTTCTGCTTTAACCCTCATATCTTAAGTGCAACACACACCATCCTCTGCTCCCCTTGCTTAGAATGTCCTTAATTGACCTTTCTCCTGGCCTAAGGCCCCCACTTCTTAAAGGATCCTCTCAGTCCCCCTCTCTTTGAGCATCTCCCTTCCTAAGAACAGTATTAATGATATGAGAAAGGTATCTGCAGACAGACAGGTCCAATTTTTTAAATCTTAATAATCATAATTCAAATCATAACTGTGGAATATTGTGTGCAGTCTCCTCACTGCTATGGGAAGTATAAAGATGAATAGGATACTCACCCTTCTGTCTTTTTTGTCTTTTTATTGAATGTATTAGGGTTACACTGGCTAACAAAATTATACTTCCGGTGCACAATTCCACAGTACAGCATCTGTACACCGTATTGTGTGTTCACCACCCCAAGTCAAGTCTCCATCCATCACCATTTATCCCCCTTTACCCTCTTCTAACCTCCCCCATCCCCTACCCCACAATCACCACACTGTTGCTCATGACCATAAGCTTTTTCCTTTTTTCCTTTTTGCTCAATCCTTCCATCCCTCCACACCCAGCCCCCCAACCCCATCCTGGTTCTGAGAGCTGTCACCCTGCTCCTGACAGCTGTCACCCTGCTCTCTATCTCTCTTCTGCCTTCAAGGAATGAGAGTCTAGTCTAACACAAGACCAGTATCTACCAAGTAACTAGAACACAAGGTAGGTTTGGTAAAATCAATGGGAGAACCAACTTTAGAAGATCAGAGATTCATTCTAACTGTATCTAAAATGTTTCCTAGAGGCCACACATTCAATTGGGACTTAAAAACTGGGAGAATTTCAGTAAACTAGAAGAAAGAGGAGCTTTAAAAAAGGTGATCATTTTTTGTTTCTCGGCATAAGCCTAGTTGAAAAGTACCCAGAGTTCTCACCATGGCAGGACTGCTTGCGAGGGTGAGACGACTCTTTTGACAGACACTGCAGAGGCACAATGCATGCGATTTCACTCTTAGTTGTATGTAAGAAGGATAACAAAGAGAAGTATCAAATGACTCAGAGGCCAGTCCCATATAAACAAAATCTGGCTTGGCCTGGAGGACACATCAGTGGAGTCCCTTAATGTCTTCAGTCTTACTTCCCAGCTCTTCCTCAGCTCTGTAAGGAATGCTAAACCTCATTCTACCCAAAGATTACATTTGCTCCAAACGTGTACCACCATACAGCTCCTACAGAGACATGAGAAGTCCATGGTGAATCGGATTCATGGAATGTGGGGGTTTTAAAACATGTTCACAAATTATTTGACACTCCTCCTCTCAAGGGGTAAAGCTTCATTCCCCACCCTCTCCCTACCCCCTTATGGGCTGTATTGGACAACTGGGTTCTACAAATGACAGTAGTGAAGGTGTGGGTATGTCGCTTCAGAGAGAAGGTAATAAAAATAAACGCCAGCTTTCTCCTTGCGTCTCTCTTGAGTCATATACTGTCGGGGAAGTCAGCAGCTACACCATGACAACAGCCGAGGAGCCCTATATGCTGGGCTGTCCAACCCGCGGCTGTGGGCCGCATGCAGCCAGGTTGGCTATGACTGCGGCCCAACACAAAAATCATAAATTTACTTAAAACCTTTTTTTGCTCATCAGTTTTCCTTAGTGTTTGTGTATTTAATGCATATCCCAAGGCAACTCTTCTTCTTCCAGTGTGGCCTGGAAAAGCCAAAAGGTATAACATAGATGAGAGACTTAGATGAGAAAGCAAGGCCTCCTGCCAAAGGCCATATGGGTGAGCCACCTTACAGGTGGATCTTGTAGCTTCAATCCAGCCTTTAGAGGCCTGCAGACTGGCCAACAACTTGATTGCAACTGCTGGAGCAACTCTGAGTCAGACCCCCCAGCCAGGCCACCGCCAAGTTCCTGACCTGCAGACGCTTAGAAATAACGAAGGAGATGAAACATCAGGTAGCAAACAGTAATGAAAAAGGAGACGTGAACAAGGAGGGCTTTTTTTTATCAAAGCACAGAGATTATGACTAAATTTCAGTTGTAGGGAGGATTGTTTCTTGATTATTTAGTGACTTGACCTTGAGGAGTAAATAACAAACGAGGGAATAAAGTACAGAGAATCCTGAACCTGATCCAGCTAACTTTTTAACCACTAATGTCTTGCCACAAAGAGGGAGATTTAATACTTTTCAAATTTTTGAACTCTAGTCTTTCGTAGATTCTAATTCCAGTCTCTAGTATATAGGGTCTTCTGGTTTAACAACAGCACTGTGATATGCTCATTAAATCAGTTATGAATTGCTATTCTGTTTTAATGTGTTATTTTAGTTTTGCAAAAGGAATAATTTTTCATTATTTACAAAGTTGTATGGCGTCACTAGCTTATGTTTATATGTATGCATCGTAGCGAAAATTTGAAAAGCTATGCATTACCCTCAAATTATACAGAGCCCTGTCTTTTACAAAGCAACTTCAAACAGCATTCATCTTGGAAAATCCCATAACAGGAGGGTTGTATGGATATGGGCAAGGCTTGTTCTGATTTGTAAAAATGAAGGGGTTTTTAATATAGACACTAAAATATTTTGTTATATAAAGACACATTTTCTAAGATATGTTAAATTTACAGGAAAAAAAAATAAAAGCTGCTTGTCCTAAAAACCCTCCTGAGTCCCTGTCCTCCCTCCCAGGTCCTAATAGGGCATGAAAACACCTGAAGCATGCTAGACTGAACAATCTTGGATATGGGGACAGAACAAGAGGACGTTGTCACAAAAATGTACATACCGAGTAGCTCGAGGACAAGTGCAAAGCCTCAGAGCAAAGAAAATAAAGTTCACAATATTAGGGTTTAGTTCCCTTGGTTCGGCTCCACTCTCCTGGCCCTTGTGTTTCAATCACAATACCACTTGGAGCCTGGAGGACAAGGAACTGCACCTGCGCTGTAGGGGCTCGGCCCTCACTGGCTAGGGGGACGGCGGGGGTGGGGACCTCTGCGGAGCCTGGGGCGGGGCCAGACCTGGACTGGGCGGGGCCTAGGGTGGTAGCTGGGCAGGGCCTCTGGGAAGACTGGGCGGGCGCTGAACAGACACTGGGCGGGGCTGGCGGGAGCTGGGCGTAGCATGTGCCCAGCTGGGAGGGGCCTAGGGCGCGGGAGATTTGAACTTCCTCTCCACCAAATCATTACCCGCTCACTGATTAAATTGCGGAGCAGCTTTTCCCCCAGACTCCTGAAACCAGGGGCCCCAGCGCCAGATTGGGAGATGGTGGAAGGACCAGGTTGTACTCTGAACGGAGAGAAAATTCGGGCGCGAGTGCGCCCGGGGCAGGTGGTGACGGACGTGCGGGGGAGCGCCTTGCAGAGCCTAGGGAACCCAGGCTTGTCCCAAGCTGTCTCGGGGGCTGCGGCGTCTTCGCAGGTGAGCCAGTCCTATAACTTGCTACGGGGAAAATGGAATAAAGACCCCTTCAGGTTTCCAGGGTCCAAAGTCACCCTGGTCCTGGTTCCCTGGACCCTACCTTTCCCAAAGTTTATCTTGGCTTTATGGGAGGGACTAGTGCATGCTAGCGCTAGCGCACCGGCGTAGTGGCGCACTGTCTAGGGCTAAGGCTGCCAAAGATGCCCAGGCAGAAGCCACTCCATGTCGCCTTGCTTCTTTACAACCCAGCAAAAGATGGCTTTCTTGTGGCTGTAGCTGCATTTTCTGCCTTTACCATGATCAGATCTCTGCAATCTCTTTTTTCATCATGCTTTCAGCATGAGGTTCTATCTTCTGGCTTGCTTAATGTGCTGCAATTGATAAGTGTGTAACTAATTTATAATTCTAAAACAGCACATAGAAAATTTAGCACTAACCTTCCTAGGCAACTTAATGTTGTCATCTAATGAAGGGGCAGTGAAACCCAGTTGCGGTTCCCTTAAGCGAATTTATTTCTTTTTGAAGGAAACTGTAGCACAGCTCCCTGCTACACAGGTACTTACTGCAGTTGCTGTGAAGTTCATGTGGTGAGTTTAGAACCTGTACTGAAAAATTCTGATGAAGTCATAACACTTTAAAAGCCCTGGAGGTGTATAGATGATTGTATTTCATGGATGCATTCAGTACTGTGCTGGACTTCAGTTTCTCCTGCAAAGCTTCTTCATGGCTTTTGGTCCTGCAAGAAAAATGTGCCATATGAAATGGCCTGCAAAAGAAAAGCATATGAAATTAACATATGCTTACAACTTGAAAGAAATGAGGTTCTAAGTCTGAGAAAATACATTTTCAGACTTAGAAAAGTAATGTTTTCCATCTCCTAACTGCCTTTGCATTTTGACTTTATGTGTCAATAAGTAGTCTGCACCCAGTTTCTTAAGATTTTATTTATTTATTTTTAGAGAGAGAAGGGAGGGAGAAAGAGGGGAAGAGAAACATCAATGTGTGGTTGCCTCTCGCTGGCCTCCTACTGTGGACCTGGCCCGAAACCCTTTGGTTCAAAGGCCAGTACCCAACCACACCACCCAGGGTGCTAGTTTCTTTCATATATATATATATATATATATATATATATATATAATTTTATTTTAATTGTTGTTCTTGTACAGTTTTCTGTCTTCTATTCCCATCCCACCCCCCAGCCTTCCCCACCTCCCTCCCATTTCCACCCCCCCTAGTTTTTGTCCATGTGTCCTTTATACTTGTTGCTCTAAACCCTTCCCCTTTTCCTCTGAAATTCCCTCTCCTCTCCTCTCTGGTGACTGTCAGCCTGTTCTCAATTTCAGTGTCTTTGGTTATATTATGCTTGTTTGTTTGTTTTGTTGATTAGGTTCCTGTTAAAGATGAGATCATATGGTATTTGTCTTTCACCTCCTGGCTTACTATAGTGCTTCTCAAAATCTTTTCAGGATGTCACACAGATGAATCTTGTGTGACCTCTTAAGAATATTATCATATTCTTATAAAAATTACTCATTCAAGAAAATTTTGAATATAAAGGCACCACAGGGCCAGAAATGAACTCTTCCCCTTGTGGAGTCTATTTTGGTTGGGAAGGTGCGCAGACATACACTAAATGAGAACATAAATATAACTTGATAAGTTCTCTGAAGGACAGGAACATAGCTCTGTAAGGCGTTATATAGTAGGGTCAGGGAGGCTTTGCTGGGAAGGTAACAAGCCCAGGTGAGGTGTGACAGGTGAGGGCAGATATGCAGCATCTGGGTGGGAGACGTTCAGGCAGGGTGATAGCAAAGGTGAGAGCTTCGAACACAGTTTGTGAGCCATTGAGCAAAAACCAGCGCAGCTGGGGAAGAGAGAATGGGATGGAAGGAAAGTATTGGGATTGGCAGGTTAGAGGCAGACTGCAGAGATCTTTGTAGACTTGGTGAGGGACTTTGTATTTTTCTTAGGAGTGGTAGCAGTCTTTGAAGTGTGCTAAGATCCATTACACTTTGAAGAGATCACTCTGCCATAGAAAGAAAAATAAAAGACCGGAGGAAAGCCTGCATAGATACTGCTCCCTGAGTTAGGAGAGGACTGCTGGAGCCTTTGGCCGGGAGTGCTGGTGGTAGAGATGAAGAGAGGGGGACAGAATCGCTGTTTCGGAGGTAAAGGCAGTAAGGCTGTGTTGGATATACCATGAATATATTTATGGACCCTGATTTACATCATCCAGCAGTGATATATTTTGTGCAAGGTTTTATGCTACTTCCTGAGGATACAAAGACAAGTAAAAGAAAGTTTCTGCTGTGAGAATCCAACTTAATATGTTAAATAGATATCACCTTGTTGGTGTTTTGGCCATAGCAACATTAACGTTTTAAGTGTGTTGTGACTGTCTCTAGTGGCCAGGCATAAAGTGCTTTTGAAGAACTCTTGTATTTTCTTTAGTTGATGAGAAATAATAACCGTGTGATAAAGGATTAAACTGATTCTGCAGACAAGGAGAGTGAAGCTCTCCATGAATTTCAATTAGTAGCCAAAGATCACATGACTAATAAGGGGTTAACCAGGGTTTGATTTCCCTTCCTTTACACTGCAAAGCCTCCACTCTTAACTGTAGCTTCTCTCAATTATAAAGGATGCAGTAGGAAAGAGGCTAACCCAGTGGCAGGAACACCACGTTGCTCAGTATGCAGCAGTGATCATTTATTAACTAGAGAAAAGAGACCTTGGGTCTCGGGCTGTGTCTGCCACCATTTTTAGTTTTCTTCCATTTAGCCGGTTCTCTTACTTCTGTGCTAACTCTCTTCTGATGGCTTGTACTCCTATGTTCAAATTGCACAAAAGAGTTCATGCAGCCTAGTAATATAACACAAATGCTTCATCAATGGTCGGGCAATTATTAGCATCACTTGGAAACAATTCTAAATCAGCTATATCCCTTAAATAAAAAGCCCGCACTTAAAGCTGTTGTGTTTTATACCTTGACATAAAGAGATAAACACTGGAATAAGTATGTTAGAATCATAGACCTATTTTATACCAGTTATATGGGAACTGAATCTGAAAATCATATGGAATTAATAGTCTCTTTGTGGTTATTGGGAAAGTCCTGAATAATTTGCCATGGCTTCGCTTTCTGGGCCTTTGGTTTAAAGAAATAATAATTTTTGTAAACATGAAGGGTCTTTTGCATTTTTGAGGGTGGTTGGATTCATAGTGCATTTCATCAAAATATGGTGTGTTGGCACTGGCCTCTGACATGATCCTCGAGTAACAGCAAACCTGTGTTTCCTACGTGTTTATATCTGAGATTTAAAGCTACTGAAATAATTCTGCTACTGGTTTGTAATCTTTACTTTTCACGAGATGGCATTTAAAAGTAAGTTTATAACTGTATAACTGTATTCTTCACATTGCAGTAAACATCACAATAGAAAGAAGAGTTAAGAAATATTAGTGAGGCATTTAAAATCAATTATTTGAAGTTCAGATAGTCATTGTACCAAAAAAAAAAATCCCCACAATTTACAGTCTCTTTGCTGTGTCCTCTTTGCTCCAGTTTGAAGTCCATAGAGCACACGCTTTAATATGTGTCTCTTTGGGGCAACTGGTCATCCTTGAGAAGAAGAAAGCCCAGCCATAGAGGGTCCCAGCCTCTGCCAGTCGTGTGGACAGGACATGGTTTCTCTGAGTTTGATCCACTGTCTTGTCAGCATAAAATTATGCTATTGTGTAAGTACATTGCGTCAAACTCTGCTGGAGCTTGCGATCCTTATAGCAAGAAGTGGTATTGGAATATAAATGAATACGTCTGGTTAATAAGCTGTGCAGAGTCAGTCCTCCCATTTTAATTGTGGGTGGATGCAATAATATTCTAGTGAAACCAGTGTGTAATCTGCATATGTTTTCAATCTGACTGCACAAGGCAGGATATAGAGCAGCATTTATTTATTTATAAGCACTCATTTCATTTGAAACACGATCCTCTGGCCATTGTCACTCCTTAAGTTTCGATACCTATGTTTAATATGCTAGTTACTCATATTTATCTTTATATGTCCTTCACAGTGTCATGAGCAGAGTAGGCATTTAATAAACATTTGAATGGATGGAGAAGTGCGAAGGTTTGAATTGTGCAAAATGATTGAGGAGTTAGAAAGAAATTCAGTTTGGAATCTGTTGTTATGGGTATGTATTTTATTATGTGAGTTATATGGAAATTCCTACCACAAGAAAATAAGGAAGCTGCATAGTATTCATTTTCCTCCTTCCTTCCCCTTCGTAGTGGAAAAAAATTACAGCTCATGTTAATTGCCATTATATAAAGGGATGGGCTAATCCACAGACATGCCTTCTCTAGCTAAAAGAAACTTATTCCTTTAAATCCATAGGAGTTTGAACATTTTATAGAGCATGCATTATATACTTCCTTACCTTCTTAAATGGCTACTGAGCATGGTTTCCCCTTAATGACTCAGGATCATTATCTCCAGCATTTGGCATTATAGAGAATCCTGGAACCAGAGGTAACTGACTGCAGGTGAGTCTTCCAGACCAGGAAACCAAGGGACGTGATTTCCTGTGGCCACTGTAGCTTTAATCCAAGGCTGACACAGTTGTGTGATGGAGAGAAAAGAACATCTAATCATTTGGTTCCAAATCACAACCCCTTCGTTACTTCCTTATCTGGAGATGCTGGTCCTCACGTCTTTGCTTATTTGCTCCTAATTGGATTAGAGGACATCCAAAACTCTTAGCTAAGTGCCTAGTAAAGGACATGTCCTAGTTATTGTTACCTTTCTCCCAGTTCAGGGCTTTCTCACCCATTTGTCTGAGGATTGCCCTATTTCCTCAGGAGGGATTTGTAATCCTTTGTGCTCTCAAATTAAGGGCGTTTAGCCTCTGGGTAAGTGCTTAAAGGTTCTGCTCTTACAGAATTGTAGACTCTGTTTTGTTGAATGGACCTGAAGATGTCTATTTTAAATTTAGACTCTTTGATAGTTTAAATTGGTATATAAGACACCTCTGATTAAGAAAAGTGTTGTATTAGGAAATTTTTAAGAATGTAGAAAAAAATGAGAAGAAATGATGAAAGTAAATCTGGTATTTTTTTCCCCTATGGAAAAACTGTGTAACTGCACTAGAGTTGAAACATTTATCTATGGAAAAGCCTTATTCTGTTCTGTAGAATTCATCTTCCCTTTCACCCGCGGACAGGAGGGATAAATGGTTATCAGCACAGTAAGCCACGGGCTGTCTCTGAAGATCTATGTTGTTTTGACAATTTTGTATTATTAAGCCACTTGAAAATGGGAAGCTGAACCCCTCTCAATCATACTTAAAATTGTAGCTAAGGAGATTTTTGTCTCTATTTCTGGGGGAAAAAAGAATGTGATGTTCAAATAATATAGCAATAGGATTATAAGGGTCAACATGAGAAAGTCAAGTATATATCGGGCTACTGTGTATAGTTATAGCAAAGACAATAGGCTTGTGGAAAAGAGTTTTTGAATGTGGGGCAGCTGAAGCTAATACAAAGAGGTGATTCTACAGTAGGACCAGTTGTAAATCTTAGGTTTAATGCAAAAGCCTTGGCAAGTTCATACACAACCACTCTCAAAATAAGTGGAACAGAGCAGCCCAGTATAGCAGAATGTCCCCCACCATTAATCATACATTGAGAATTTTATTTTGCCCCAAGTCTATTATCCAAAGCTGGTGATTTTAGAAATGACAGTGTACTGGGAATCAGATGACTTGAGTCAAGTGTCAGCGTGACAGACGGCTGAAGAAAGGATATTTGTGTATCATTTTCCTCAACACCAGAATGAAGTATCAGAATAGATGTTTTTAAAGCAATCATTTAAATGCTAAGTAAACATTCAAATAAAAAAAAAAAAAAAAAAAACAGGGCATGCTAGGACTGGTTGCTGAGAAATACATCAGTCCCTCCCTCCTAAGTCCCTTATAAAGTTCTTTTTACTTTATGGGAAATTCTGGAAAAAAATATAGTATTTTACTTCCACCTTCCTTTTGTTAGTCACTAGAATTTGGTCCTCTTATATTTAAGCCGTACTCCAATGCAGATAATTAGAAAATGAGAGACTGGAGTGTTAATAATTTTCAAAGCAGATAAAACAGATGGTAGAAGTTTTTGCCAAGAAATCTCAGGATAGTAAAGGAAGACGGGGATGGTGGAAGGGGAGACAGAGGGCCTGTGTTTTAAAGCCACACTCAGATTTAGGAGGGAAAGGCAGAGGGGTCTGATTAATCCCCAAAATATTCAGACACTGAGCCCTAACCTCCAGACATTGAGCGGGGCTGTCAGGGATTTTAGACAGCATAGTGGCTGTCCCCGAGGAGCTTATAGACAAACACGGGAGAGACAGTCGCAGACAATATGGTAAAAGCCCTATGACAGCGCTTATGGCAAACCCCCTGCTCCATAGAAAGCCTCAGGATCGTTCTGCTTCCCAGGTGGGGACATTCTAGTACCAAGAAAATGACAGACTCTGTATGTGAGCAAGGAAGAGGTCATGCTAACATTTCATTTTAATTCCCAAACACCTCATCAAGTATTAAACAGCTCATGCAAGCCAAGGTCACGCAACATCTGTAGCTGGAACTGCTTCTGCTGTGCCGAGGTGACTGATAATGACAGAACTGTAGGTTCCCAGAGCCTGCGTCTCTACCTGAGATGCTTCCTCCACTCAGCCTTCTGCCGACACCTGTGTTGAATTGAAGGTAACAGTCACCTTCATCGGGCCATAAATGTCTCTTCTCGGTATTTGTGGAGCCTTTTATTGCATGACTGTTTCAACTTTTTTATTTTGGTGGTGTAGTGCATGTTAGCTTTAATTATGGAGAATAGGGTAGAACATGGGTAAAGGAAGTAAGACGTTACACCTTGGAGGCTTTGGTTTCCGGTTCCCTTTGAGGCTGTGTCAGCCGGGACAGCGCGTTTCATTTTCCCCTGACAGCTATGTGAAGAGGCAAAATGGTCTCATGCATCTTAAGTATATGGCCCTTTGTATTTCTGGATTCATCCTGCTATGTGCAACAGAATTTATTTACAAGGGCACACACTGCACTTTTGTTAATATGCAGCCTAGTAACCATCAAGTTTTGGAGGCCTGACCTCTGGGACTTTCTTTTTCTAAGTAACCAAACTTCCCATGGGTAAGTCCACTTGACTTTCTGAAATCCCTGGATGTTGACAATAATTTGGAAAACCTATAGATGCATGCTTCAGGACAATTTTGATGCCTTGAGGAAGTAATCCTGGACATAAAACCTTTTTTTTTTTTTTTTTTTTTAACCTAACCCTCAGCACTGGTTCTAGAAGATGTTTCATCTGTGCTCACCAAACCTGGAACCAAAGTTCCCACTGCAGGTTCTCTACTGTCCTCAGGCAGGACCTTATAGGCTTGTTTAGCACATAGAAATTTCACGGGGAAAATCCAGGCTAGGAATTAGGATAAGCTAGTTTTGAATTTCTTCCTAATAAACATTATTAGGAGCTCAGAACATTTAACCACTTGGGCAAGAAAAGGTAGAGGTTTTCATTAAGAACTCATTTTTTGTTGTTTACCAGGTTTTTACTATTTCTTTGCATTGTTCTTTTCTGAAGTGTATGTCATATATTGATTTAGGAAGGAGTGGCACACATTTTGATATGAATTGTAGTCTTACATATTTTGTGTAGCCAGTTACGATAAAATCCAATGATGTATAACTGCTGAGTTACAGTTGGGTGTTTGGATAACAGGCTGGCTTTAAATGGTCCAGGCCAGTCATTGGGCAGTCAGCCGTAGTAGTCCTTACAGAGTGGGAAACTTCCCCCCAGAATGAGCTGGGTTTCAGAACACCTAGAGTGAAATAAAAATCAGGGGAAATGATGATGCCAGTGAGCACAAGGTTATGTAGGCAAATGCAAACAGGGGTGCCTCCTTTCGGTCCAGTTAACACCGTGAACCAATGAGGATTTTACTGACACAAGTGACAGAGGACACATAACGTGGCCCTCTGCAGTGAGAGTTATGACATTTCTTCATAGCTCTTTCTAGCAAGGAACCAGTGGCAACCATTCGTGTGAGGCCATTGGCCTCTACCTGTCAGCACTGAGTCTGGAGGCGTGATGTTAGAACCTGGCAAGATGAGTAATAGTATTTTACGTTACATATGAGCTCAGATACGGGAGGGTCATAAGGCCACACTTCTCTTAGTTGATGACCTTCATTTCTACTTGACTGAGAAAATTTAAACAACCACAAGAGAATTTGCACAACCACACCTACCTACCTACCAGCCTCTCTTCCCATGTAATCTCCCTTCCTCCCCATCAGGGGTGTCCAAACTTTTGGCATCTCTGGGCCCCACTGGAAGAAGAAGAGTTGTCTTGGGCCACACATTAAATACATTGTGACATGTAATCACAAAAAATAATCTCATAATATTTTAAGTAAATTTATGATTTTGTGTTGGGCCATATTCATAGCCATCCTGGGATGCATGTGGAACTGTCCCTGTTCTCATCAAGACCAACAGAGTCCATGTGCCCTGGAACCTTCTTTTCTTGCCTCGTAAAGACACAGCTCTCCTCCCTGCTGCATGATTCATGTTTTCCTCTCAACTGAATCTTTCCCATCAACGTAGAAACACATCCCATCTTAAAACAAACAGAAGCACTCTTGACTCTGCTTCCCCGGCTGTCATCCCATCTCTGTGTGGTCCTGTACAGCATCTCGTGTTCACCCTGCCTCACAGACTCCAATCTCCAAGGGGACTTTTGCCTCCTAACATTTCCCCATAACTCTTGTCACTAATCACCTTTTCATTGCTACCTCTAGCAGTTGGGTCTTAGCTTTCCTCTTACTTGATGCATTTGTAGTACTTGCCACATCTCTTCCTTGAAACATGTTTCTCCGGGCTCCTAGAACACCACTCTTCCTTGGATTTGCTCCTGCCCTGCTGGCTGCCTCTCAGTCTCCTTTTCTGGCTCCTCCTCCTCTTCTCCCCAACATCACAATATTGTGTCCAAGTAACTCTTGCTGATCTCATCCACTTTTAAAGGTTTGGAAGCTATTGGCATGATGCTCACTGGACAAATATGTATCTCCATCCTAGACCTCGCTTCTGAAGTCTAGGTGCATATTCAGATGTGTACTCAGCGTCTCCACTTCTGTGTCTACAGACATCTCAACCCTAACTCATCTAAAACCAAATCCTGGATCTTCATCTCCCATCCTGTTCTACCCAAATCATCTTCACCTTGTTTAACTGCACTGCTATCTTTCCAGTTATTCAGACCAAAAACCTCCCATAGTCAAGCACCAGAAAATCCTCCTTGTTCTGGTTTCTAAATACATCCAGATACTGGCCCAGAGCTTCATCATCTCCCGTCTGGGTTGTCACAGCAGCCACCAAAGTGCTTTTCTTGCTCCTACCCTTGATCCCTTAGCCATGGTTCTACCCAGCATCCAGAAGAGCATTGCAAAAAGTGATGCAGATCCTATCTTTTCTCCACCTTACTTCTGTCCGAGAAAAACCCAGTCCTTTGGCATGGACCTTGCGGAGCACATGATCTGATTCTCATTATGTCCGACCCCATCTGCCTACCATCTTCCCGGTCCTCTGTGCCCTGGCCACCTGCCTGCTACCTGTTCGTCGGTCCACAGGCCACACTCTGCAGTAGGGCAAGTGTATTGATCACTATTCCTGTTGCCTGGCTGTGGCTCCATCACAGATCCTTTAAGACATGCCCGAGGACCATCCTCCCGATGAGATTATGCCTGCCCCATTTAACACTGCAACCTGCTCCACCCTCCCCAGCGTTGATCTCCTCGTCTCAGTTTCTTTTCCAAATGTCTCAATACACTGTTATTCTGTTTCATGTTTACTCTCTCTCCCAGTAGAATGTAAACTTTCTGAAGGCAAGGGGCTCTTTTATTGTTTTGTTTTGTTTTTCTATTGACATATCCCCAGCATCTAGAATAAGGCCTCAGACACAGGGGAAGGTCAATAGACTTTTCTAACATGAGTGAATGTGATGCACGGTGAATTTTTAATGAGCGGTGCTTTTCCACATGGCACATAGCACGTTAGTTGTCAGAATGTCAGAGCTGTAGACACAGCCAAGTGAGTGACATGAGCAATGATCATTGCTGATTGGGAGGATTTTTGACTAAATGGTGGAAGTTCTTGTCAAAGCTGTTCCTTTCGCAGTGTGAGCCGATTTCACATGAGACAGTTGGGCCTCATTTACTGTTTGGCTAGGTGCTGTGACAGCAGCATCTATTTCAAGGTCTATTTCAAGGTTACCTCGTCTTGCTCTTTGCCAGGAGCCAATAGAAAAATACGGTGGAGTCAGAATTCTGGAGAGGAAGGGTGGTCCAGGCAGGGAACAGAAGCAGTCGACTGAGAGCAACTGTCGTGTGGCTTCCCATCTTGGGAAGGAGCAGAGCAGGGCAGTTGCATTTAGGGCAGTGTGTGAGAAGCAGTGAGTGACAGCCGACAGAGAAGTCTTCAGTGGGTCAATCAGATACTGTGTTTCTCTGATCACCGGGTGGTCAGGCTGTGCCAAAGAAATAGAATATAACATGAGTGTTATATATTATGTTATATCGTATCAATTGTTATGTTATGTTATATTTTGTTATATCATGTTACATCACTTCACATCACATCACATCACATCACATCACATCACATCACATCACATCACATCATTGAAAGGCAGATAAGTGCCACTGGAAAAACCCAGGCCCTGATGCCAAGTTGCTGAGAAGAGACACCACTCATACTGGGTTCAAATGTTTGTAGTGAAAGCAGAGAGAGTGAGCAAGATCCGGCCCTCACCACACCTCAGTCCCTAATGACAGCACGTACCACACTTTGTGCTGCCGTGGAAGGACTGCTCCCCTTCCCACCGGGGTCTGAAACACAGAAAGTGGGGGGGACATGCCTGGGGGCCATTGACATGTAGATGCTTCAACAGGACATGGGAATACACCTCATAAGGTGACACACTCAGCACAGGCTGTGATGGCCGTGCGTCTCCCCGGAAGAGACGATGCAGGCCTGGAGGTAGAGGGAGGTGACGGACTGCGCAGGTGGCCATTTCCAACATCTCGCGTAGGTGTTGAGTTTCCCAACAACCTGGGAAATTTAAAAATTAAGGGAGAGTAATTGGAATGACCATAGCAGCACACAGCCTCCCAACCAAGCAGCAGGGCAGCCACTGTGAGGTGCAGGGCTAGACGTATACAGTGGGGTCCGATTCTTCACCCAGCCTCTGCCGGCAGCCCTAACAGAAGCCAGAGGACATGGTCACACAGGACTTTGGAAAGAATACTGGGGGAGGGGGAGAGTTTGTTTACGGTAGGATGGGGAAATAAGGCTGTGAGCCACCCTTCATGAGTGGAGGTTCCCACCACCACAAATATCTTCTATTCGGGAATCTAAAAATATAAAACCTAAGCTACGCCGGGGCAAAGTTTACCCGGAACAGCTCTATCTCTGCTCTGTATATCATCATCGTAAAAGTGCCCTGGCTAGTTTGTGAGAACTTTCCACCTGCTAGGTGGTTGTCATGGAAACCTACATTGACACCTACTATCTTAATCTGCACTTGGCTTGATGTGTATAGAAGTGGCAGAGTAAAGTCTTTTGTGAGGCAGAAAAATATCCAGACTCTTGGTGCTTCTCAATTCAAGGCTATAACTGATTACTTTATAAAAACAAGGCAAGCGTCAAAGCATGTTTGTCCTCACTGGGGAACTCAATGGTACCAGACCAGTGCTTGATGATCATGGACGGGTCCTGGTGCTCATGCAAGGAACAGCAGCGCCCCCAGAGGCAGGTGTTCTGACATGGTGGTCACCTGTGTACCTGCAGGTCCTGATGCTAGAATCTCTCAGGGGTTCTTCCTGTGGTTGGTGCTGAATGGGAAGACTGCCGCTTTGAAGCACTCCTGTGCGTTTGTTCATTGGTTACTGTGCACCTGTGATGCATCCCCAGTCCGTCCTGTAACCAGGAGGGGCATGACCCCAGCCCCCTGACCTCCAGGCAGGCAGGGAGTTCTGGCATCGGCTGTAGCCATGATGACAGTGAATGGTTTTAATGGAAGAATAGCATCTGTTCTCGTCTTAGTCTGCCTGGACTCTCATAACAAAAGGCCAAGGACTGGGTGGCTTAAACACATCTATTTTCTCATCGTTCTGGAAGCTGTGAGTCCAAGATCCACATTCTGGCCCATTTGGTGTCTGGTGAGCACTCTTTTCTGGGTTGGCAGAAGTCCACTTGCTTTTTACTTGGCCTTTCCTTGTGCGTGTACAGAAGGAAGAGAGCTAGCTCTCTGGTGTCTCCTCTGATAAGGACACTAATGCCATTGGATTAGGGCCCTACTCAATGATCTCATTAAACCTTAATTACCTTTTAAAGGCTCTATTTCAAAGACAGTGACTTGGGGGTTACGGCTTCAATAGAGGAATAGTTGAGGGGCACACAATTCAGTCCCTGATATTTCTCAATTAAACATAAATACCTTTTATCCCCTTATACCTTTGAACTGAATACTACAGTTGCGTCTTTTTGAAAAGGGGCTGGTTAGTAAACTAAAGACTGGAATGGGCCTATTATCTTAAATGTTTAGAATGACAGATGTCTGTAAACCAGAAGTTTAAGAATTACTGAGTGATACTATCCTACCGTAAGTGGAGGGAAAGTTATGATTTGCTCTTGGACTATGTATGTCCAAAACTGTTTTATAGTTATCCCCCTAACACCCCCACCCCACCCCACCCCCACCAAAATGTTACTGGGATCTTCTGAGAATCCTTTGGTCTGCCTGAGAAAAATAAGAGTTGGAACTAAGTGTGGATATTACCTATTGTGTCTGACATAATGGTTGCACATTTGTAACAGTATAAAATTTCTATTCACATTTCGAGTTCAAATTACATAATATTTACAACACATAGCTCAAGCATAAAGAATGATATCAACGACACCCGTGTACATACTGCCCAGCTGCAGAGAACATCACCAGCATCTAAACCCAATGCATCCCCCTCCCTCGTCCACAGGAGGGCTGACATATGATGTTCACAATTTCTGAGCTCCCCTTCACAGTGTCCCGTATGTTGGTTGTGACCCTAACATGTGCCCTTTGGTTTTACATGGGGATGAGGGGAAGGGGTAGTGGGTTTCACTCCCCTTTATTTCTAATGTTGTTGGGGAGGGAAAGAGGAGCAGGCTTCCTATTAGAGTCTTCCTACCCAGGGCCTACGCTTGTCTGATTCCCTGCACCCATGCAGCCGTGACAAGTGAAGCTCTTGTTCCATATGTAGGTTCTGTAAATGCCTCACTGAGGAGAGCTTGCTTCAGGGTTGTGCTGATTTCTTGCTGGCTTATGAGTTCATCATTGCAGGTCAGAATATTTTTATTGTGTGTTATCCACTTTTCTTAACTGTTCCTTTGAGAACCTTGGCTGTACATTTAGAAAGGGAAGACTAGTTTTAAGACATTTACACCGTGTCTCCATGTGTCCTTTTCATCTGTGCAGAGCTATGTTGTCCTGGAAGAATCTCATTTTGATCGTGTGCCAATTACTTTTTTTGTCACCTAATTTCTTTGGCCTCTCTGTTTTTAAAAGCCTGCATAATAATTTGACAAAATGCACGTAAACAACTGATTACCTTGACTTCAGATAATTCTTCTCATTGGGGTGCACCTGGACAGGAAGGAACAGAGATGCATTTAAGATTTAAATTATAATTTTGTTCAGCGTTTCTGCGTGTGTTTTCATGCGCGTGTGTATTTTCTACTAGGCTGCCGCAGTGAATGAGAACGCGGATGCCAGCCGGCACACCTGGGGACTGTTGAGCGGGTCCGTGTACAGCGGCGCGGAGACTTTGGGGAAGGAGCTCTTCCTGTACTTTGGCCTGAAGGCTTTACGGTGAGATAAACCTGCACCAGACATGCTGCCTCTCTGCTAAACCATGGGTAGGAGGCTTTTCTTGCAGTTTGCTGGGTGTCACAGTTAATCATGTAGAAAATACTCCACTTTTAAGAGCGCTCCTAATGGAAGAGGTTGAGATTCTATCATGGAAAGCAGTAAGCAGAAGAATAAATTGTGATGTCATTGTGACTTGGACAGCTAGTCACTTTATTTCTTTTTTTAAAAAATGGATCGGCTCGGAGGGCTTCCTAAGAGATAATAGAGCAACACAGCTCTGCTTTGCTCTCCTCCAAACCCCCTACACGGCTCTTCTCCCGTCTCGTGGCACCAAATGTTTATTGCATTAGCAACATCAGTTTCTTGATATTTATGACAGCTTCTAGCTTGGTTTTAGTGTATCTCTCGATATCTTTATATTTTCCTGCCTGCATTCTCTCTCTGAAGCCTTGGGCGAAATTGGAAACTTATTTACAGAGTTCAAAAACTTTCTGCAGAGGGAACAGGTTCCCCAATTGTTCCACAGTGCTTACAGAAACTCACTGCTAACTTGTGGGCCAGTCCATCTACTGCCTCGGTTGACTTAGTAATAAAAATGTTGAAATGTATATCATTGGCAGAGCATGATCACCTGCTAATTTCTGCAGAAAAATGAAAAAAACTCATGGATGAGTATGCCTCTCCAATCTTGGTCTTCTCAGAGTGTAGCCTAAGCTACTGCAAACTGTAAAGACTGGTGCTACTTCCTTGAATGTGCTGAATATTTCCTTAAAATATTTAACAGTTTTAATCATCTTAAAAGAAGACTGTCATGATTGGACACCATGCTTCTAACTGAAGGTAAATAATGGCCACAAGGAGACGATACATGACTATATTATGAGATAATCAGAGATGATAGGATTGTTATTTATTGCATCTCATCTCCCGCGTGCTTGGAGGACTTCAGAGTTTATGTGATTGCTTGTCCTTGGAGGTGTCCCCCACCGTCAGCAGTGGCTGTCCTTGGACAACACTGTCCCTTCCTGTCTGGAGGTGATAACATCAGCACGTGCCTCCTGGTGCATGTGGAGCTGACCTGCTGCAGGCTGCGTCTCGGGTGGGCCGAGCAGAGCGGGACATGATGGCATCGTGTAAGGGTGGTTGTAAACCTTGATAATGTTATTGATCCTCCAGTGTTAGGTGCAGATTTATTGTGGTTTCTCTCCAGGGTTCCCCACCAGACTGACAAGGGGCAGCATTTCTCCTTGCAGGGCTGTCAGGAAGGGGACAAGGGGAAGTGGCTCTTCAAACTAAGGAAATGGTGCCACCCCTGAGGGGGTGTATTTCAGGGTGTGTTGTGGAGAGGTGAGGGGCTGCTTCCTTTCCATTCCCTACAGCCTTAATGATTGTTTGGTATAACAGTTCAAGGTCAATGATAGATTAGTAGTTTGAATATGAACTGAACATCCTAAAATCGACTGTAGCCCGTTTCACAATTAAAGTTAGAAAATGCGCACACCAACCTGTGTTTTGTCAGAGAATGGGGACTGTTACAGAAATGGGATTGTTGTGTGAGTCTGCATGTCTGTGGGCAGGAGATAGAAACACAGTCTTGACTTTGAACTCTGTTTTCTGCCCGGTGGGCTGGCTGGCCCCCTAGGGAGCTTATAGCCGTAAACACGTTTGTGCTTAATGATCACTTACAGTTTTCCCTGAGGGCTCAGCTTCACACAGTTAAAACTGCTCGTGGGTTTGAGTGTCTCTTACAGGGCAGGCCATGAACCTTAGGGGGTGGGGGGTGGCATTGGTTGTGAATCTAGAAATCAGGCATAGCCTGCTGTCAGAGCCTGTGCCACGCAGATATCCAAAGATGCAAATTAGACGGTGACTCTTGGTCTTCCGAAAAGATGCATCATAATGCTCAAGTGCATGTGAGAGCACTATGTATAGAGTGCTACAGATACACGTTCATTTTAGGTGTGCAGTTGTGGTAGGTGTGATTAATACCTATACTTCTTCTGAACACTGTTTGGAAGCTCTTCATGTATAACAAAGAAAAATCATTTTTAACTTTTTTTATACATGTAACGGATAGTCATTAGAGCAAACTGAGGAGTAAAAAACAAGCAAGAATAAATGTACACATTCCCCATCCCACTACCAAGTACAATCTCTATGAAGTGTGGTTGCAAATATTGCCCGTCTCGGGGGTGTGTGTATCTACATGTCTACTCACCCAGACACACCCACTGACAAGCTGCCATTGGCGATCAAGATGAACACAGCTGTTCCATCTTGCACCAACATTTAAAAGACATATATTTTTAATGAATCTCTCTTTCCAAAACACTTCACTATTTCCAGTTTGTGATGTGCGTGACGCCGAATGTTAGCAATTATCATCCATACTCAGGAACTAGTATCTGAAATATTTCAGAGGCTCTGCCATTCTAGAGAAGCTTTATACATTATCGATTTTGCAATTTATTGCAGTTTAAGTGATATGATCCTCTAGACAGATATGCAAGAGATAATGGGACCATTCTTTTCAGGGTGCCAAAAAAAAAGTCTTTACGGAATCCATCAGATGCTGCTCACAAAAGTGTTTTGCAGTTTAGACATAGGTTTTGTAATTTGTCATTTCACAGGTTAGCCAGAAAAGAAGTGTGATAAAGATGCTAACTAAGTTCTGTACTTTAAGTAGTGAATACATACTATAGTCTGCCCAACAAGCTCACTTGTCTTTTGGGGACATTTTTCATTCTGGAAGCTGGTGGTCTGGCTACAGTAACCACAGAAGTCAAGTTGACGTTAATATAATCTTGCTAACCTCTGCTCTCATACTCAGTTTGAGTTTTTCCTGAGACTTTCTTTTTTATTTTTTTATTGTTGTTCAAGCACAGTTGTCTCCATTTTCTCCCTACCCCAGCCATCCCCACTTCCCACCCTTGATCCCACCCCACTTTGGTTTTGTCCAAGCATCCTTTATACATGTTCCTTGATGGCCCTTCCCCTTTTCCCCCCATTATCCCTCTCTCTGCCTTCCCTCTCTGGTTGTTGTCAGTTTGTTCTTTATTTCAATGCCTCTGGCTATATTTTGCTTGCTTTTTTGTTTTGTTGATCAGGTTCCACTTATAGTTGAGATCACATGGTATTATTTGTCTTTCACCTCCTGGTTTATTTGACTTAGCATAATGCTCTCCAGTTCCATCCAAGCTATTGCAAAGGGTAGGAGTTCCTTCTTTCTCTCTGCTGCATGGAATTCCATTGTGTAAATGTAGCATAGTTTTTGACACTTTCTGACCTGGTGGGGAGCAGAGTCCAGCTCTCCCATGTAGGAACCTGAAGATTTGAGGCCTTAGAATTGGGAGTTGGCTGTGTGCCTTGGCCTGTCAAGAAGACAGTGTGAGGTGCTGGTAGACAAACCAGCCCACACACAGCAGAGAGAGCCTCACAGGCCTTTTAGGCCCTCACCCCACTGTTCCTGAGATCCAGCCCCATTCCTGCCTTCCCTGCCATGGAACTGTTCCACACTTCCTGAGATTCCATGAGCTACTAAGTAGTCTTTGATGCCTACATTGTTTTGAGTGGAGTTTCTGTCACTTGCACTTAAGGAATCTGACCATTATCAAAAGGTACAAACTTCCAGCTATAAACTAAATAAGTCACGGGGATGTAATGTACAGCATGGGGACGGAAGTTTTAATAAGGCTGCATATTTGCAAGTTGCTAAATGAATAGATCATAAAAGTTTTCATCACAAGAAAAACACTTTTTGTAACTGTGTAAGGTCAGGGATGTTAACTAATTGTGCTTGTTTTGCAATGTATACAGTCATTGAATCATTATGTCATACAATTGAAACTAATATAATGTTATATATTATATGTTATACCTCAATATATGTTAGTAATACCTCAATTTTAAATAAACGATTGAATGAAAAAAAACTGAATATTAAAGTCATTTCAGGCAGAAAAATAAATATTTTAGTTTTTGAAATGGTAACTTTTTCTTCTGTTTCAGCTACATACACTTCCATGTGTAACTGGAGAAAATATAGAAATTTCCACCTCATTTATTTCCCTGCTCTCTGTCCCTGACAGCCAGCAGGGTCCCAGGTTCTGCTGCTTTCCTTTTCCTGTCTCTTTCCAGAAGATGCATTGTTTTATTCTAAATTTCCCCTAGTTTAAGTTATCTACGTCAATTGTAAAACATTACAGTAGTTCCAAAAAGTGTAAAGGAAAAAATAAATAGCATCAAAAAAGCACTCCTAACAGTTTTTGTGAATATCATAGATAAAATCTAAATTGTATATAAACTATATAAACCATGTTCATACATAGCACGGTTTATAATATGATATTGCATAGAACAATATTATATAAATGGGAATTTTAATTTACATTTGGCTTTTCATTATACCTAACACGCATATTGTATTGGTCAGTCAGTGTCGAAATATACATGGACCTTATTACATATGTGCAAATTGTACCAGTATATGGATCTATCGTCATTTGTTAAAAATATTTACTTTTAGAGCGAGGGGAAGAAGAGAGAAAGAAAGGTAGAGAAACATTAATGTGTGGTTGCCTCTCACGTGCCCCTCAACTGGGGACTCGGCCCGGAACCCAGGCATGTGCGCTGACTGGAATCAAGCCAGCGACCCTTTGGTTTGCAGACCTGCGCTCAATCCACTGAGCCACACCAGCCAGGGCAGATTTATCATCATTTTTTAATCAACCACTACTGATTATCATTCTCCCTTATTTTTCACTCTCATAAATAACTCTGAAGTTAACATCTTTGCAGACATTTTACCATTTTCCTGGGATAAATTCCTAGATGTGGATTTGTGGAGTCTTGCTTCCTGGTGCTTTTTTGTATCAGTTTTGAAGGCCCATAGAAAATCTGTCCTGAATGGAGAGCAAAGCACCTGCGGCTGGTGGCACTGGAGGGAACGACTTGCACATGGCCTGCCACGGCTCTGAGTCTGTGTTCATTCACACCGCCACGCCACGCTTTCAAAGCCCATGAGCACGCTGATGCACCTCAGTGCTGTGACACCACGGTAACACCACCGTAACCCTGTGGAAAGTGGGGGACCATATCACAGCACACTCATCTGGCGTGGATTCCACAACTATTCCACAACTAGTCATTTAAGTTTTTAGACTGATTTTAAGTTTCCTGCCCCGTTACCACTTCTGGGACATCTTTGGGTCTGGCTCTGTTGACTACTTGTCTCTTAGCATTGGGTTTTATGTCTTTATCTTATTTTTTCTATGCATTGTAATTTTTTTTTGAATCCTAGGTATCACATTTGGAAGAACACAATATTTAAGCCCAGAAATAGCAATGCACCTTCCAGGAGGTCGTGAGGGTGGGGGATTGAGTGAGTCTGACAGCAGTTGAGCTTGGTTCAGGTTTTTGGTGTGCTAATTGCCCAATGCATCAGTGGTGTCCAAAACTCCAGCTGTTCCTGCCTCTTTGTGCCTGCCGTGGGGCCTGGTAAGGCAGGGGCTGGCCTCTCTGCGTGCACTGCATGCTCAGCTTTCAGCACACCCGCACACTCGTGCCACAGGGGAGTCCAAGTTTCCGAGTTTCCTTCCTGTCTCCCAGTGGGAACAGTCTCCTCACGTCATTGCAAGATTCTGTTCAAAGCTGACCCCCCACCACACCCCCAGGGACAGGTGGCTTTTGATTCTGCTGGTCCTCAGCAGCTGTGCACTTGCCCTGGGCCTGGGGTGCAGGGTTTCAGCCCTGCCTCCCCAGGGGCAGACCTCTTGTGCTTGTTATTTGGTGCAAGACTTACCGTGTAGTTAGTTACTCCTTCGGGGACAGAAAGCTTTTGGCTTTTACCTCTCCTTCCGCTATAACAGCGTAAGGCTTTTTAAGGCATTTGCTTTAATGGAGTGTTTGAAAGCAAACAGGGTTTTGTGCAGATGGGTGCCCTACCACCAAGGGTGGCTCCTTCAGGTCCCCTGCTGTGACTATCACCTTCCTCCTGTGCAGCCACCTTGTGGACACCACGGAAAGCACTCAGAGTGAGTGCACACCCAACTTTCGGCCTCCTCCAGGGATTCTAAACTGGCCTACCAGCCACACTCAGTACTTTCAAATTTGTTGAAAATTTTAGCTGTTTTCTTTTCCTTACTCATTTTTTGGTAGTGGTCTCTTCTTCCCGTGCTCTGCCACAGTGGGACAGTTTTCTGTCTGTCTTTCCACGGAGGGCCTGTTACTCATTGTAATTTAGCTCCTCTGGCTGCCTGCAAACTCGATTCTGATGGGCTCAAGAACATCTGTGGTTTTGTAAGTAATGTGATTTCTTTTTTCTCCTTGCTAGGGTGGATGCTCTATTTGCTTTCAGCTTCTGTAGTCTAAGGAGAAAGCACACCGTACTTCTTATTTTCAATGTGGTTAAGACCGTATTTCTTTTATAACCTCTTCTTTGAATTCTTAGCATAAACTACAATCATTATATTCAGCTCTTTTATACCTCGGATACTTTTGACCACCTGGTAATTTTCATAAGCAATCACCTTATTAGTAGCTTGTCCTTGTCATTAACATGAATCTATGACAGGGCCGCTGTTTATGTTGTTTATGCTGCTGGAGGATGTTCAGATGATTCTGATGGAGGTAGCCTGGGCACACGTGGCTAATGTTTCAGGTAGAATCAGGTCTCATTTACTGGCTTGTTTTAGGAAGTTATTTCTGAGTGGAGGGAATGTCTTTCTATCACCTCAATTTTTAGTTTGGACATAATGTTTGCATTGTGACTTTGGCTGTAAGTGAAAGACACCCAGCTCAGACAAGTTCAGTAGTTATTTATTTATTATCAGAATTTGGGGTGTCGCATGATCCCTGAAGATAATGCAGTTGGGCTTCAGGGAGAACTGGGGGCAACAGCTACATGTATCAATGGCTAAACCTGGTGGCAGTGAGGTCTGCCTTTCCCAAGTCTGGTCCTCACGGGCATCTGCTGCAGCCTCCTCTCTGCACACAGGCTTCCCATGTCCTTCTGCACATGGGCCTTCCCTGGTGTCCATGCCAGGAAACCCTGCCATAGACAGCTACCATGTTAGATCTCCCAAAACTGCAAAGAAGTGGACCTCTCTGTATCCCAAATCTGTAAGATCATCAGGAGAACTCTGATGAATCCAGCTTGGATACCGATAGATACTGTGTGACTCAGGTGTCCATTCCAGAATCACCTGTGTCTGAGCGGGGGGAAGAGTCCACTTCAGGTTGGGGCGAACACTCACCATGGTCAGGCAGAGTCACACTGTGCAGAGGGAATGATCTCTGGGGGCCCATTGTGCGGAGGGGAGGGGTGGAGGGAACTTGAGAGGATCAACAGATAGAAATAAGGTTCTAATAAAATTTTCCTGCCCTGACCAGGTACCTCAGTCAGTTAGAGCATCGTCCAGATACGCCAAGTTTGCTGGTTCGATCTCCCATCAGGGCACATACCAGAATCAACCAGAATGAACCAGTGAATGCATCAATAATTGAAACAACGAATCGATGTCTCTCCCCCTGCCCACTTTATCTTACTCTCTCTCTAAAATCAATCAATAAAAAATTAAGAAAAATTCCCACACTAGGTTATTATAATGAGGATTGTGGAGAAACAAATTTAGCTCTGGAATGCGAATGTCGTGTGAGCCTCTGTCCTGGGCTGTAAAACATCAGGATGGGGATGTTTCCGACACCAGAGATGTTCATGGCGCCTCAACATTTTTTACCATGCAGATTTTCCCCCATTTACATTGAAAGGAACTTATCAATAAACATATAGAATCTGTTGGTTTATTGGGGCTCAGTTATCACAGTTTAGCTATTTAATAAAAATAAAATGAAAAGTAGTCCTTCTAGGCACATTTCCCCCTAAATTGACTAGATTTATGTAGAAGACCAAAAAAGGTGTACTTCCCAATTCAGGGTTCTTATGGGATGACTCCTGCATCTGAATTGGGTCTTAACCTTTCTGATGTTTTTATGTAGGTGCAGTTTCATTATAGAAAGTGATTTAGAATCCCCTTTATGAGCCATGTGGCTGGAAAGATTCTAGTGATGATGGCTTTTGGGCATGGCAGTTGCACACCTTCCACCATGGTCGAACCTCCATAAACTAAATCATGGAGTCCTTACGGGCACACATTTCTCCTGTCAAGAGCTATAGGCATGTGAAATGCATTTGTGATTGATAGTAGGGCATACAGAGTTTAAAACCCACATTTTTAAAGTTAGACTGGTTAACCTTGTACAATACTATAACACGGTGCTTTGGAATTAGAAGCACCGAGCAGTAACATTTGCTGCCAAAAGAGCCATATTTATTAACTCAACGAAGCTATAAGGAGAAGGATTTGAAAGGCAGAACACAGTATTTCATCTAAAGAATCACTTTTGATCTTCATCAGAGGTCTCATAAAACCATTTTCCTTTTTTTTAAAAAACTGGACATGCTAATCAATCCTATAAAAACTGAAAGGTTATGAATTTTTTATCACCACATTGTCACTTTTGAGTTAACTGTAAATATTTATAAATTCCCTCTTCCCAATACATATAAAGGTAGAAGAATTGGTAAGAAGGTATAAAGGTAGAAGAATTGGTAAGAAGGTAGAAAACTAGAAGAATTGAAGACAATATCATTTTGAGTTTTTCTTTTATTTTATTCTTGATGTGTAAGATTTTGCAAAACATTTTATTATGTAGCATAAAGTAGGGGGGATGAAAAGACTTTTAAGTGTCTTAAATTGTAAGATATCATTTTGGAGTGGGTAAACATTTCCCATCCATTGTGTCTAGAAATAAGAACTTTGAATGTTAGTGGCTTTGTAGAATTTATAAAAACACAAACTGTAAGCAATTCAAATTTAGCCTCATCTCATCCCAAGCTTTTGAACCCGAGAAAAAGCTGAAAGATGCTAGACTGTTCCGTGAATAAAAGATGTTTCATCGACAAGAAGAATAGAATAAGATCTGTTTTCTTGGGCTTATTTTTGAGGCCTTATTCTTTCTCTAAGAATTTGTTTTATTTGTGGATTGAAAAACTGATTGTCACATCTGCTAGTTTTTATAAAGATACAAAGCCATATCAGAAAAATATATAATGTTAGCTACCATCGTTTGCCCTTTCAAAGTGCCTATTCTAACATTTGTTTGCTTACAACCCAGAAAGTGAAGAGAAGGAACAGATCTTGGATACATGGTATGCTTTCTGCCACTCAAAAAGGATTTGGTTTTGTTTCAGGATTCATTTTGGAATGAAAGGCTCCATCACAATTAATTCACTTGAATATAAAAATAAAAGTGGAGCTTCTCCTGTGTTGGAAATCCAGCTCACCCAAGATTTGATTTGTTTCTTTGATTCATCGGTGGAACTCAGGTGAAAAATAAAATAAAATAAAATAAAATAAATAAAATAAAATAAAATAAAATAAAATAAAATAAAGTGCTTCAGCTTCAGAAGTCTGAGGGTTGGATCTATAGTTTTGTTTGAGGTGTTACATGTGGAAATAAACGAATAAATGCATAAAATTTTAAAAATGGCTTATAATTGATAAAACTCATCTTAAAAGACCTTCAAATACTAGAGTTCATTGGATTATACTTCTATCAAAGCTCATTTTCGATAATACTCTGTGAAGTTGTAACCAGACATATGATTAATGTGTCTTATATCCCTTCCTATAGAAACGCAAGAGAAAGCCAACAGAGAGTACGAATGATGGAAGAATTAGATGTATGTTCACCTAAATTTAGCTTCCCCCGAGCTGAAAGGGAGGTTAAACAGCAGACGGGACGGATGCTCTGTGATGTGTTACTGGATCAGAGAGTCCTGCCGGGGGTGGGCAACATCATCAAAAACGAAGCTCTCTTTGACAGTGGTCTCCACCCAGCGGTGCAAGTAGGTCACATGTATTTTTTTAAATGATGTCTGTATTTTTAAATACTGTTAAGGGGGACCCACATGGAACACTTAAATCTGTGTTGTGGTAACATTCTCCCCAGGCAGGTCTGAGAGGTCTTTGCTCATGTCAGTCTCTATGAGGCCAACCCTGCCCACATTGTTTAAAACTGTTCTTGCCTTCCCGCTCCTGATTCATACTCCCAGTCTTCCACCACTTGCTTTGCTTTTTATTTTCTCTATACCATGGATCACTTTCAAACACTGTGTACTCTTTACTTGTTGTATTTACTGTTCAAAAAATCTCTCTCCTCTGTGAGAATGCAATCTCTTAGGAGGTCGGTGTGTCTCCATTCATCGAGGTACCTGAGCATGTAGGATGCAGTTTGATGCAGGGTTGGCATGAAAGAAATATTTGTGGAGTGTGTAAATGAACCCAGCTCACACCTTTGATTTTGTATTTGGCATATCAAATACATACTCAGCAGACCCTCTTGACTCCTAGAAAATGCACATTCAGTGGAATGATAAGAATGGAAGCCAGGTAGCAGGGACAAAGGAATGAGTGCTTAGCAAAAAACTGGAAACAAAATTTGGAGTACTTGTTAAAGTAGCTTAGTTTAGAGTGAAGGGAAAATACTAGATTTCTAGAGGAAGCTGTTAGGATAAGAACTGGGTTTGTTGTTGTTTTTTTCTTATTCTTCAACTGGAGCGATGTCAAGTTATTTATATGTTGAGAGGAAAATACTGGTGCAACGGGAGAGGTTAAAACTACAGAAAACAGGACAAAGTTGTGAGAAGGTCAGAAAGGTTAGACCTCAAGCCAAGTGGAAGGATACATATATTTTCGTTTCCAGGGAAGCTATGCCCATTACGACCTTGGTTCAGACCCAAATGGTGTCTATTACTGAGTCATATTTTCTACACGATTCCAAAAACACCTTTATATTTTGTGTAATTATTTCCTAGACAGTTATCATGCAATCCAAATCAGCAGGAAATAAGTTTTCAAAGAAACCCATTCATGATAGTTCTATACTGGGCTCTGCTCTGTGACACTTTAAACACACGAGTCACAATTCTGTAATGTGAGAATGAAGAAACAATTTGAACAACAGACCTTGAAGAATCACCTAGACCCCTATGGAAAATGTTTCTGGGGGCGGGGGGCGGAGAACTGAGTATTGTTACCTACAGTATTCTTATAATCTATGGTAAGCTGATAATTCACTTTTTATCTTTCCATCCATTCAGCTGTTCATCTAGCAAAAGATCATTTGCTCATAATGTCTGAGGGCTTACATGTTAATAGCATTTCTGAAGCTTAGCCATTAGCTCCCTAAAATGACATGTACAATTACTGAAAAAGTAGTTGAACATTTCAAGGTATAACTGAATGTAGTATATAAGATAGGATAAGAAAAAAATGAATGTTAGAAGTACCTAAGTTTTAAATTAAAGAAAATCATTGAAAATGTATATAATACTTGTAGAATGATTTTGTGGATTAAGTGACTTTGGGTTTTACAGTCATTGATAAATGAGTTCCTATTCTGTGGAGCCATAGATATCTTCCTATACCTACCGCAAGCATAGGGCATCAGACAGAATTTCCTTGGCAGATACCTTGAACCCATCTGGCCAAACGTTCGTTAGTTCCACCAGGGTGACAGATCGACACTGGCTGCGTCATGGAGTCGTTCTGCAGCCAGGCCTGTTTCCAGGCTTCTCCGTGTGTTGACGAGGACTTTGATGTTGACACACGATGCTAACGAGGACCCGACTCCTGCGTGTGTATAAATTCCTGTCTTTTGAAAGCTTGGTAGGGATCTTGATGGTCATCTACTCTTATGCTTATTTTCCCTTCCTTCCTTTTTTCTCTTTTTTTTTCTCTAATATTTTTGCAAACCAGCAAGACGTTTTAGGGTGAATGACGGCTAGTGCTGGGACATTGCAGATATGTTGTACAGGAGAGATAGTCAATAAATACTTGAACTTAGAATTAAAATTCATAAGTAAGAATTTTTTTATTTGTAGTACTGTCACTTAAAAATAAAACCACTGTTCATGACACTAAATAGGTATGTGAGATATGGCATTCTAGAAGATAGGTATGTATTTTAAATCTATTTACAGTTCTTTTAGAACTGCCAAGTGGTATTGTTTTTCTACAGTGAATGAATTATGAAACTCTCCTCAGTTGTTTTTCTGTTTTAAGGTTTGTCAGTTAACAGATGAACAGATCCATCACCTCGTGAAAATGATACGTGATTTCAGCATTCTTTTTTACAGGGTAAGAGCAAATATTTTTCAGTTACGTAAAATGTCAGTTTTTTCCTTTTCAATGACACAAAAAAAGTAAAAGCAGTGTATAGCCATCTAGTGGTAAGAGTGTAGAAATGCAATAACAGCGCCAAATTAAGGGGCCTGATTGACATCTTGAAATTTAGATCATGGGTCCGTCCAAACTTGTCCATTATTGCATTAAAGTATCTTTATGCTAAGTTGGGAGCAGCTCTGTTAGCCTTTGAGTTGACTGAATATCTTTAAATAGACCTCACTTCAGATTTCACCACTACATTCTGTGTGGTTGAGATCATGTAGTTAACTTTAAGTTTAGTTTCTTCATCTGTAAAATGGGACAATATTTATTACCACAAAGGCTGTTTTGAGAATGAAATAAATATGAGCTAAACTATAAACTTTGCAATACATATATATGGATACATGGTTCAATAAACACATTTTATCTTTTAAACAAAGTATCAAAATATTTTTCTCTACAATCTGTTTTCTGTATTGAAATTTTTGTTTTCACTATGTTCAGAAAGGCAGGTATTGTAGAATTCTTCATTAGTTGGCCTTGCATATTAATGAACCCCT
Source organism: Anoura caudifer (assembly GCA_004027475.1). NCBI lineage: Eukaryota > Metazoa > Chordata > Mammalia > Chiroptera > Phyllostomidae > Anoura > Anoura caudifer. The sequence goes on from PVKU01000036.1 coordinate 529,576, forward strand.
TGCTTTACACATCTGCCTTGAGTATCTATGGCTATTTTAGTATTATGTATGCTCACTTATTCTTCCAAGGAAACATAACTATAGACAACTACCTATTTTCTGCCCAGATTAAGTTGGGCATTTCAGTACTTTGCCTACATTAACGTAAGCTGTTTGCATGATTTTTAGCTTATATATGCTGAGCCATGTTTCTGGGCTTTCAGATTTTCACACTGCTGATGTAAACCCAAAATATTCTTTTGTAGGAGCTTAAATGTATGTGAGCAGAATAAAACTGTGACAGAGAATATCAAATGTCTTTCGAAATAGAACTTATACCAAAATGGAACACGTGCTTTGCTAGGATGGCATTTGAATTTTCATCTTCTTTGTTAAGTGAATCTGCAAGATGAAAAACTAAAAACTCTCCTTGGTCAGGGCAACAAAGAAGACAATCTTGTTCAGTTTTCTGTTGGCTGTTGAAACAAAATGCAACTCCGTTGTTCTAAAAATAATCAGATTTAAAGCTAACCTAGTCTTTTTCTTTTAACTATGTAATCATGGTTAATTTTTTCAAACACCTTAAAAGCATGAGAGACATTTTAAATTATAGAACTCATATCCCATGTAGATAAGAAGGTAAAGCTTTTCAAATAACAATTTTGAACACGAACGAGTAATAAAATAATGACTTCATTATTTCGTGCAAGTCTTATCTGACAAATATTGCTGAATCTTGTCAGTACCCTTTTCTCAGGTGAAAGTAGATTATATGGACATACGTACAAAAATTTTTAAAGAATTATTTTCAGAAATCACTTTCAAGAATTTATCTTTGGCTCCTTAGCAAACCTGTTTTATAGATAGTGTTACAATGTTGTTTGTTTGTTTGTTTTTAGTGCCATAAAGCAGGATCTGCTGTTTCTAAACAGTGTAAGGTTTACAAGCGTCCTGACTGCGGTCGGTGCCACTGCAGAATAACTGTGTGTCGTTTAGGGGACAATCGCAGAATGACGTACTTCTGTCCTCACTGTCAGAAAGAAGATCCACAACGAGTTGACATATGGTGAGATGTATAATTGTCAGGTATACTCATCGCCCCAGCTCGCTGACCAAATGGCTGTTTGTAAGGAAACATAACTAAATATCTATCAAGCCATTAAAAAGAAGACAGAACTGAAGTGTTCGAGCCCTTGGATGGAAATAGTAAAAGCCATCATCAAAGAATCAGAATGAGCCAAAGGTCATTCTTTGGATCACTTGTGAATTCAGTAGACGATCTCTAGCTCAGATGGTAATACCCAGCCTTTGGCTTTAATATGTTTATAAAGTGATTGCGAGGAGGTGTAGATAGATATACAGTAACTGGAGACACGTGCCCCTAGACCCGGGCTATGCGTTGCACAGTAGATTCACACACAGCTTCACCAAGGACGGCAGTGTGTGTTACAGTGAAAACTCGGGTCAGAATTCCAGGTAGAGATGGCTGATTTACACTGTGGCTGAAAGTCAGGGCTGCTTTCGCTGTTTCCTTACTAATCTATTCATTAGATACTCAGCATGAAACAGTTTTCCCTGACAAGGAATAACAGGAGCACAGATATGCTGGCCACCGTTATGGAACAGCTAACTGACATGGTGCTTTGTAGGTACCGTCAAGAAATTCTAGAGGCGTGTGACGGAAAGGTAAATCTTTGCTCATGTTATTCTCCGTGCTCACATTTCCACGTGCCTCCTTCTCTCCCCTGATTTGGCTGAATTAAGATATTGTAGTTTTGCTTTAGGAAGAGTACCACTTAGTTAAAACGTTATTTGAGACATGCTTCCTAGTAATGAGGTCCGATATTTTTAGTTGGTTTAAAAAAATAACACAACCATAGCTCTTTGAATAAAATCTTTGACTTGGCCTTTCTGTCTTTAACGGCCATCAGCAAGGCCCAAGTGAAAACATTTTGTTGAGATAGTTCGAACTTGTGTGCAAGAATAAACATGTAGCATTTGGACATATGCATGGGGTTCCGCAGTAGCTTCTAAAATACTAAGAATGTACAAGAACAAGGCAATGGCCACAGTGCTAGTGGTTCCCTGTAAACATTCTCTACAGCAAGCTGCCAACTAGAAACACTGCACTCAGCCAGATGTCCAGCAGACGGGAACGTCTTGGGGACCACGTGGCCGGGAGATGTGAGGAGTACTGGACGTGCGTGGCCTGCACGCTTGTCAACAAGCCTACTTCCAAGGCGTGCGACGCTTGCCTGACTGCGAGGCCTCCCGGTAGGTAAGACTGAGTCTGTGCTTGGGACTCATTCCTTCTCAAAGAGGTTTAATTCTCCCAAGTCAGGTATATTCCTTGTTCTATCTCCATACCTCCTAACTAAGGGAAATGCTTTCTTTCTGGAAGATTTACTGGAATTGCCAGCTTCGGCGTGTAAACCATGCTAATATTCTGTTGAGAGGGAGGAAAACATGCTTGAGCTAAAGAAGTATATGCCTCTTGTATCTCAAAAAACTGACATGATCACATCTGTTCTCTACTGTTGCTGATGAATTATTCAATAAAGCTTCGCTTTATGCAGATTTCAGCAACTTTTGGGTTTGTTATTCAGCCCAAGTGTTTCATAAATTGAAAGGGAGGATTTCTGTAAGAATATCTCTGCAGGTGGAATAAAAAAAGGCGGAATTTTTTCCTCTTCTTTATCCTTTCTACCCCTTGTTATTAAAATCTTTACTCAGACAATTGTACTGATTTCATTGAAATCCTTCAAAATAACTCTTTGTAGCTCACAATTTCATGTGTTCAGAGAGAATAAAACCTGCGAGGAGACTGCGATTAAGAACCATCTTGTTGATGCGGCATCTATTGTGTTCTCAAAGTGTTACTTCTTTCTCCAATTAGAGATGAGAAAGTTCATTCTTGACTTCTGGACCCCCGCATTGTGTTAGCTGTCCCACTGCGTTTTGTCCTGCAGGCCGGAAAGGGACAGAGCCAGAGGGATTGCATGTCCAGTTTCTATCTCTCCCGCTCCGGCGCCCTTCGACAGAGAGCCCTCGGAAAGCCACACTCTTGGGTTTCCACGTTTACTTCAACATCCTGAAATGCCTCTGCACATGTTGCTGTTTTCTCGTAGTTTTCTTTTTCCGAGTAGGGTAGACATCTATCTTAACTATAATCCAGGTCGTACTATAGTACGCATTCTAAAATCCTGGAATGCTTCATGGAAACATTTTGAATAAAAGCAAAGTCTTTGGAATTCATCTTTGCTTATTTTTCGGAAGCTTTTCTCTTTTTATGGTCACTGAAAGAAACATTCCTGACTGTCTAGCTGCTGGACTCTGCCCGCTGGTCTAAAGCTTTTAGCGAAATCACCTCCTGGTTCCTGCTTTAACACTGTGCCCGATAGTAACAGAAGGGAGAGCTGAGTAACCTTTAAATGCTCAAGGAGAATACGAAGCCATTACAAATCTGTTAAGCCCAACTCTGAGTCCAAGTGGTTGAAAACGTTGTACTTCATGCTTCCTTTCCTAACCAGAAGATTAATTGTGAGCTGCTCAAGCTAATTTTGTGTTGTTCTACATATTAGTTCACTGTAATAAGTGAACTAAATATTTTAATCAAATAAAAAGATGTTTCCGATAGTCAGTATTATGTTTATACTACAGAATGACTTATCTCTCCTTCCAGATTTGATACTCAGGAAGGAAGAAAATTCTGCCTTTAACAGCTTAGTGAAGTACCCCTGTAATAGCTTTGGCAAACCTAGTGCCGAAGTGAAGATCAACAGGAAAACTGCATTTGGAACTACAACCCTCGTCTTGACTGATTTCAGCAATAAATCTAGCCTTTTGGAAAGAAGAAATAGCCAACACCAGATACCAGATGGGGAATTTCAAGCCTCGGCTCCCACTAATGCTTATTTCGGTGGTACACCTCCCCCTTCCCAGGAGAGAGCCCACAACACAACTCACCCACCTAACACAGTACTCATACCCCCCACCATCTGCTCTCAGTCTAAATTATCTAATCCAGCACGTAAGAAACTGAGAACAACCCACCCCTCATCTCCAAGTCTCAAAGGTCGCAGCCCTGGACTTTCTGACAGGTATGATGCTTCTCACCTTGTTCTTTAAGGTATTTGTGTGAAGTTTCAAGAAGACAGAAAAACCCCCTCTGGCTAAGTCAGTGGAGTTGGTGGCAGTCATGTAAGCAAATCCTGAGAGACGATTACTGGCCAGTGCTTCTGGCTTCTCCAGCTTGTAATGTAAGAGCGGGGAGGAAACGGAGAAACTTGTTCTTTTCGGACTGTGGCCATGTACATGCCCAGCACAGGATATTCAGACAGCATAAAGATAAATGTTTAAATCGCCCATAATCTTACCGGTTATCCATCACCACTGCTACCATCTTCTTTCTTTTTTTTAATCTCCTTCCAATGAAAGATAGTTTTTCTAAAAGGGACACTACCATTTACAACAGTTTAGTAAGTGTCTTCTGTTCCAAAGAGAGGGTTCTGAGGTTCTTTTTAGTGACATTTCTGCTAAAGAAAGTAGCTGCATCTTAAATAGCCATGTGGGATGGTGGGGTTTTTTTGCTTCAACCAAAAAGGCTCAAGGAGCATGGGTATCTGAAAGTAGGGAGTTGTACTTCCCTGCAGTAAATACCACCCAAGCAGATATGCATTATGAGACTACCAGGTCATCTAGAAGACCCCAGTTGCTGTCACCAAGGTGCAGAACACTTAATGACAATGGCATCTCTCGTTCCGTGATGATGAGTGGCCGCTGCCTACACTGCCTGTCTACACTCCTTCCCTGTCTACACTGCTTCCCTCCTTGTTTAGTCCTTGATCTGGGCCCCCCAGCTGTCCCAGCCTGCAGGTAGCCTCCTCCAGAGAGACACCTCTCCACAGTTTTCTTTTCCAAGCTCTTTGTGGAGGGCTCCTTCCTTTAGAAAGAGGATGCTGTGTATTCAGCATTTTTAAGTGAAGGTGAAGAGTCCTCTCCCTGTGCGTCCTGGCTTGCCTGTGGGGAGCGAGCAGGGAAAGTTAGTGGGTGGGATCTGAATTTATCTTGGGGGGGCTGCTGGTTGCTGGCATCTCTGGTGAGCTCTGCCTGGGCTGATGCCCAGAGCCTTGCTTCGGGCAGCGAGCGAAGGGACCACCTGGTGTATGTCCCTAGAACAGTCTCTGAGATTCCGTCAAGCCTAGCAGGTTTCTGAGACAGTTTTGGTCAACGGAGGCTTTTACACCAAGTTTCCCCTCCCAACTCAAAATTCGCTATCAGTTAATCCTGCAGATTTATCCTTGACTGATTTTAAAAAATTGTTTATAATCATTTATAATAACTGGTTTAACTTTTGTCCATGATACTCTCAAATAATAGACATTTGAGTTAAAGCAAGGAGAGCAAACTTTTTGACTGGATTGGTCAGGGGGCCACCTTCTCCTTCTGACCTGAATTAACATCTCACGATGAACGTTCATGGGGGAGCTGGTGACGTGTGTCAGAGCTGGGAGCGATCCTATAAGAAAATAATTTCTGAGCAGCCTTTTCTGTGCTGTGGCTTCAGTGGAAAGCAGCAGATGTGATCATTTAAAAATAGTGAGGCATTTGCTGTGCCCAGATGAAATATCTTGGCATATTTTTATTTCCTTAGTGCTTTGTAGAATATCTCACACAATTTAACTAATGAAATAGGAGTTTAAAAAATAAAAAAAAAAATTAATGTGACCTTAAATTTAAACGATTTCTTCACAAGCCATTAGTAATAGGGTTACGTGATGAATCACAGGACAAGCATGACTTAGAAAGCTGCAGCCCCTGCGTGTGGGGGCCGTAGGAAGCCCAGGACTGAGCCTCTAAAATCGGTCAAGATCAAGTAGCAAAATAAATGTCAAGTGATGAAATACGCTTACCCAGCAGCCCTTCTGCACCCAGCTACTTCACCAGGAATAAATTGCAAATTACTGTCATTTATTTCATTTTTCTCCTTGTCTGGCAGCTACAGTGTTCATCTTGTGGACAAGATGCCCAGTGGAAGCTCACAACATAATACGATTAGAGCAGGTGGTCCACTCAGAGAATTGATTGCCAGCTTAGTCTTTCTTTAATAATTGTAGGGTAATTAATTCGCCTTTAGTACTTTTAATTACTGATCTCATCAACACATGGTGATGAGGCATATTTTTGGATTGATCTTTAGGTATACTTGAATTTTATCCAGTTACTGGATTATAAATTAGATGGTCGAATCCATTTTTAAGTAGCAAAGAATAAATGCTAGATACAGTTTTAAGTCTTTGTTCCCCTGATGGTAAATACAGAGCAAAACACAGAAATGCATTTTTCAAAGCACACATGTGTTTTAGGTTAAACTTTTTCCTGGGCTGATGCTAAGGCTCTCGTAGCTGTGTGAAACAGAATCACCCATTCTTCTCACGTCTGCTGCCATCAGGGTTGATTGCCCACGTTCTCCCTGTGCTCACCAGTGACACACTGACACTGTACCTGTTCTGGGTCACCTTTGAGAACTTTCAGTCCCCAAGGATTTCAGAGTCACTGGGGTCCATCTAGAATGAGTTGTTTAACCTCTGGTTGTTTGTTTTAATTCTTGTAACACTGCTGAACCACAAAATTTACAACCAATGAGACTGAGTCATTAAAAAAAATTGGACAACGTAAAATCAATTAAACCATGATAAATTTATCACCGAAAAAATAATATCTGTTTTAAAATTACAAACCTAGAATTGATAATGTCCTTCTTCCTAATAATAGTTTTAATCTTATCTGTTACTTATTTATTAATAAGTAGTTATTGAGAACTCTTGTGTACCAAGCATTGCTCTAAGTTATTCTTTTTAATTTTTTAAAGATCTTATTTATTTATTTTTAGAGATGGGAAGGAAGGGAGAAAGAGGGAAAGAAACATCAATGTGTGGTTGCCTCTCATGCGCCCCCTACTGGGGACCTGGCCTGCAAACCAAGCATGTGCTCTGACTGGGAATCAAACCTGTGACCCTTTGGTTCACAGGCCGGTGCTCAGTCCACTGAGCCGCACGAGCCAGGTGATTGCTGTGGGTTCTAATGACCTCTAGCTAAGCAAATGACGACAACAGCAGTGCTGAATCCAGCCCACCACCTGTTCCTGCAAATAAAGCTTTTTTGGAACAAACTCCATTTCCCTTGGCTGCCTTGTTTTCGGTGGCTGCAACACCACAAGCCATGGGACCCACCAACCTAAAGTATGTGTTATCTGAAAAGATGGGAACCCCCTGATCTATTATGTTAATTAGACCATTTATAATCCTCATTATCAAAGTAACAGTTCACCAAGTAACTGCTCTTCTACAGTTTGGAAATTTTTTAAATAATGATTGGAGCAAAGAGGGACCAAGATGTCCTCAATTAATCAGAACATTTAACTGTCTCGGATAATGTTTCCTGGCATAACATGAAGATTCACTGTGCATATTGGGAGCCCATGTGATCACAGGTAGTGTCAGTATCTTCATTACGTTAACTCAGTACTGTGCACCTTGATGTGCTGGCAAATTACCCGGAGCCTGGTTACCACGGGGATTCCGGTTGTGCCAGGCCTCCGGGGAGGGGCTGGCACTCCTGTAGATCTGAGGGCTTCCCTCCTGACCCTGGTGCATCCAGCTGGTAGACCACACTCTGATACGAGGATCAGATGGCACGCGACTGGTTTTTCCTCTTTCATGTCGAGGAAGGAGCGGAGCGGAATACAGAGGTGACGAACCCAGAGGCGGGGAGGGGCCTTTTCCTTTCCGCCTCCAGCCTCTCTTCCACCTGTAGGGGACCCTGGAGGGCTCTAGGTTGGAGCAAACGGATCAGAAAATGTGTCACAAATTGTTATCTCAAACAGCCACCTTCAAAAGATCAGATAAAACTATTTTTCCATGTGCCCTTTTTAAAAATGAGGGCATCATTTCATTCCTTTCTGTTAGTACTTTAACCTCTTTTTTTCCTCCTTAAAGAAAAATTTAAAAGCTCTGTTGATGACCCACTGGCTCCAATTTTGAAATCTCTTGACTTCTCTACAGCCATCCAGATATTTAGCTTCTCTTGAAGTTCAAGTTTGACTATCTCCTATCTTCAGTGGGGTTGGGGTGGTACCATGGAGGGGGTGGTAGAGAAGAAGAGTATGTTGCTCCTCAGCTTCCCTCTTTCTGGCTGGCATTACTCAGGATTCTAAAATACAAACCACTCTCCCCCACCCCGAAAAACTTACCAACAAACTAGTTGTGGCAAAATATTCCAGTCATGATTTCCTCAGCGATGCTCCCTGCCTAGATGGCTTCAGAAAGGCCCCTCAGAACGTGGGAGTCCATCCCAGGCGTGAGAATGTGTGAGTCCGCTTAAAGCAATGTATTTAAGAATCCATTTTATAAACGAGGTTAAACCAGTTTCATCACAAATGAAAGATCTCTTATATGTCAATGACATCTCAACAAAATGGGGGGAGGGGAAGATCTCTGAACATCTTCATTGGATACGGTGCCTTGAGGCAGCATTAGGGGCGAGTATATGCAGATCATATGTGAAGTCATCCCTGACTTCACTGTCCCTCAGCTCACAGGTTTTCCGCTTTCAGAGGGTGCAAAAGAGATACGCATATTAAGTTCCATGAGATGGTCAGCGCTAATATAGAACAGGCTTTGCGTCGGATGATTTCGGCCCCCTATCGGCGAATGTGTTTCGAGCCCACTTGTGGTAGGCTGAGCTGCGTTGTTCACCAGGGGAGGTGTGTTCAATGCATTTTCAACTTGGAATCTTGAATTATGATGGGCTCCTCAAAAGTGGAGGAGCATCTAGTTTAAGAATCAAAGAAAGGAGAACTAAGTACTTTTGATTTAGAAGTATTTTTACAAAATTATTTAAGCATGCTATTTTGTTCTTTAGAAATTAACTTAAAACATGAGAAAGGATGGATTTTTTTATTAAAAAGTTACAAAATAGGAATATTAAAGACTGCTGGTTTTAATGTGAGCACTTTCTCTTTTCAGATAGTTTATTAAAAAGATTCTTATAAGGGCATTATTAAAAATATGCAACAGATTTTAAAAGGTTAAAAATAATCATGGAGCTTCTTTTCAAAGAGCAAGTTTGCTCACACAGCTGCAGGTCAGGGGCCTCTGGCTTTGGCCTTCTGTGCAAAAGAGCCTGCAGATGCTCTTGATCCTAATGGTGGGGGGGGGGTGAATCAAGGAAGCTTTCTGATTTGCTTCACATCATACTCGGTTCTGTTCCTCCAGGCTGCCTGTTCCTTGTCAAAACAGGACTGCACAAATTACAGTTGCTTGATCAAAGGAAAGCATACACAGTTGTTTGCAGAGTGGAGAGTAGAAAGAATGACTTCTCCGACCTTGTCAGAGCCATTGCTGAGGGTTTGCCACCAATGAGAAAACAGAGAAGACTGTGAGTCTAGTTACTTTGTGGGTGGAAGTGGGCAGCTGGCCTTGAGAATATTTTAGAGGAAATAAAAGTCATCACACTGATATTGGGTAAGAGAAGAACCAGTGATCACAAAGGAAAACTTACAAAGTTGGACGTCTTGCATGCATAATTCAGCTGTGTTTTCATGCTTGACAAATTTAAATGACACCCTTTAGGTCTACAGATTGCTTTGGAAGTAAATTAGTCTTACCTGGGAAAACCAAGAATTAAGACTTAGCAGTTTGTGTAGTTACCTAAACTTGACCTCGGTCTACTTTTTGATACAGTTTCATTGCATGGGCAGGATTCTAACACAGGGGTGAGGAGCACGATCCCCTTGGCACTGTTACACTGCAGTTATTTTGTAACCTGTTGTTACAGCGAACTTCAGATTAGCAGGACAGACGATGCTCGTGCGTCAACTGCTCTCATCCCTCGCTGTGGTCAACACTGCCGCCCCTGCATCCTCCGAGTGGTGAGGAAGGATGGCGAGAATAAGGGCAGATGCTTCTATGCGTGTTCTCTGCCTAGAGAAGCACAGTGTGGATTTTTTGAAGTAAGTGTAAGATGTATCAAGCTTGATACAATGTACTTGAATACTTAGGTTACAAAAATGTAACAAACAAATCCTTTTCCCCTTTTACCTTTAAATTTTAAATAGCCATTCAATAGAAAGCCTGAATGTTGAATTAAGTTAAAATTCAGGGAGGTTTATAAAAAAAAAAAAGAATCAAATAGTGGTTATTGTATCAGGAGAGTGTCTCATGTTTGTAACCATAGTATAGAATTGTAGCCCTTGGTTTACAAAGATAGTCACTGAGAACATTTTCCAGGTGGCTAAATAATTGAAGAGATGCATTTGCTCTTCCTCAGTTCTGGATGTGACTCTGGTAAGTAGAGGTACATGTTTCTCAACTGCTTCATTGGATGTGTAACCGAAAAAAAAGGAAATTCGGATCTGATTTGGTGCTGGAGCAAGGTTTTTGGTTGGCCTTATCAAGAGGGAAAATATGTCTTCAATGTGGTATCTTCCTAGGGAAAATTTGATAATGATTTCAGATCTTAACCCCTGCATGTGAGGGACTCCATCCTACTACATGAATTGCCTTCTCAGGAAGCTTTTGTAGATGCAATGGAGAAAATATTATTAGCAATATTAATAATATCCCTGCCTGCTTTATACCTGTCTTGAGGCCAAAATTAATAAGAGTCGTACAATAGAATCTGCCTAAATTAGTTTGAGTGATTCTGTATTGGATTCATTCGTTTCATAAGAGTCTAAGGAAGTTTAGTATTAGAATCATAAGAGTTCTTCTATCTGAGTGGTTTTAACTAAAACAGATCCGTAGCAGGAACATTGGTGTTTGCTTTACAGTGAGATAAAGGGACACTCAGAATTATGGCAGTGTTCTGTGTGATTCCAGCAAAATTGTAAGAGATACTTTTTGTAGAATCTAAGCTTTTTAAAGCATAACAGCTAATGACTTGTACCGATTTTACAATGTCAGATTAATAGTGATGGGAATGAAGACAAGGTGGCACTAACCAGAGGTGCCCAGGCTCAGGCCCCCCTTTGTTCCCCCCTCCATCTAAGCTCTCGATCTTTCTGTTTGTCCCCGCAGTGGGCAGACCTGTCCTTCCCATTCTGCAAGCACGGCAAGCGCTCCATCCTGAGAACAGTGTTGAAGATTGGGCCTAATAATGGGAGGAATTTTTTTACGTGTCCTCTGGATAAGGAAAACCAGTGCAATTTTTTCCAGTGGGCAGAAAATGGACCAGGAATGAACATTTCTCCAGCATGCTAATCTTTTCTTCTCCTATGGAATATCTAACAGTTAATCTCTTCAAGCTATATGTTTAGTCCCCTTTTGTTTAATAGAAAGGTTGTAGAATATCTACGGCACTTTGTCAAGTTATTGCAATGTTGGAAAGCTGTTGTTTTTTTCTTAATGTATGCCATCTTCCTATTCTATGTTTTTTTAATTTACCTTGATGAATGCTATTTGTGTTTTATCAAATGTATAGTATATTACATTTAGTATGTATATTTAATGTATTATTGACAATAAAATATTTTTAGTATGCACTTGGTCTCTTATAACTTCTCTGGGGAAGAGATTATTTCTTTTAGGAGAGTATTATGCAGTACAATAAAATAATAAGCTATTCTGTTTGAAATGAATAATTTTCTCAGGTGTCGCCACTACTCATGTGATTAAAGATATTTTTTATTCTCTTAAATAAAGTTTAAGAAGAAAGATCTCCTTAATGGAAAAGAATATTTTCTTCACTTTATTCAACAAACATCAGTTTCCTGTGGCATGCTGGAGGTATGCCCAACCAACACTTATATCATCTCAAATGCATTTTCAAGGAAATCTATGGTGACTCAGAATATAAAAGTAACATTTAAGAATAGAAATTAGGAGTGAGTGGGGTTGGGGGGGAAGTGGTGGTGGGAAAATGGAGACAACTGTACTCAAATATTAATAAAAATAATAAAAACAGAAATTGTCAGTATATCTTTAGAAGAGAAGTCAATTTAAAATTTTCTGTTCTTGATTTTAATATCTATTAATGTTTAAAAATAAGTCAACTTCAAAAGCTTAATAATGTGCTGTATTTTTTTTTCTAGTTTTAACTTTTTCCTTTCAAATTTAGTTCAGGTAACTATATGATTATTTTGCAAAACAAAAGAACCCATCTTAATTCTGTTTGTGGAAAATTCTGTTCAGAGTGGTTCAATCTATTAAGAAAGAAAGAGAGAGAAAGAAAGAAAAAGAAAGAAAGAAAAGAAAAGAAAAGTCATGGAAGCTGGCTTGAATCCCTTTCCATTCTGTCACTGAACAGAGCTCCAGAAATTTGCAGCAGGTGAGGTTACCAGCCAGGCCAGAGCCTGTTTCCTAGTCTTACATAAGCTTGAACTCTACCCTGAAGAGAGAACCAGCCTGAGATCAGCGACCTCAACCCTAAGTGCTCAACAGGGCAGTGACTCTGCAGGGCAGACCAGGAACCAGACTGGACCCTTGACGAGCTCAGTGACATGATGTGACATTCACAATGTGATTTCAGAAGGACACTGCAAATTAATTGTGACAAGGATGGGAAAGGCCTATTGCCGGTCAGGCTGCCCCATAAATGCCAGCCTCCAAAAATAAGCAAAGTAGCTACAAGGAAATAATAGGCAAATGAACCAATCAACTTAAATAAGACAAAGCTAGATGCTTATCTAGTAAGAAATGCATATGATTTATATGAAGAAAATTGTACTGAGAAGCCTCAAGAACCAGATAGACAAAACAAGATCTTGTTTAGAAAGATGAGTGTTTTTGTTTGTCTGTTTTATTGATTTTAGAGGATGAGAGAGAAAGAGAAACATCAATTTATTGTTCTACTTATTTATGCATTCTTTGGTTGCTTCTTGTTTGTGCCCTGACTGGGGATCGAACTCACAACCTTGACAACACTAACCAATTGAGCCACTCATCCAGAGCAAGGATGGGTATTTTAAGAATCTCATTCTTCCAAACTTAATTTTGAGTTTTAACAAAATTTAACATAAAAATCTCAAGGAGGTTTCTGCTTCCCTTGTAGAAGAAGCTCCAGCTGAACCCCTCTCTAGATTCTGGACAAAATCTAAAACAACACTGGAGAGTGAAGAAAAGCAAGCCAGTTCTGGAGAGAGGTGAGAGTTGAGAAAAGGGAGCAGCTGGAGGTGATTCCCCATCTGTTACACTTTTTATCCCGAGGGCAGCAGGAAGTCGGTATCAGCAAGCTGGCCAAAGCTACAGCGGAAAACCTGCTGTCTTCCTTCTGTGCCTGAAGAGCCAGCAGGCAGTTGGGGCAACCAGGACCACCGACACAAGGGTAATGTCAGGAGACATTCAGAGAGGGGAGCCCTGAGTTCTGCATGTCAGCCCTGCCTGTATCCTCTACTCACCCCTAGGCTACACATGCATGGGTGGGGCAGACAAAACACAGAGCGACCACAGATAAGAGAACTGCACCCAGATTAAATCTGCCGCCCAAGGCAATTTGCAGTTTGAATCCAACCAAAGCAATTGCCTGCTGAGACACAAATATCCACGGACTCTGTAGAGGAATACGCCAAACCCAGTCTCCACCACTGCCCTCTGCAGTGCTCAGAAGTCACTCTGAATTATGCAACATGAGAACCAAAGTAACATGACCCAGTTCCAGAGAAAAGATGAACAGCTGACTGACCCAAGATGACAGAGATGCTGGCCTTAGCAAGGAAGGATTTAAAGCAGCTATTGTGAGTATGCTCCCCCAGTAAATGTTACAGGAAGTGATGCTGGATAGAAAGTCAGATCTTCAAGAAGCAATCAGGAAATCTGAAATGGAAACTATCTAAAGGAATAGAAAGTAGTACCATTGCCTCTGTGTCTTTAAAACACATGAGACTGTTTAAAACAGTTCTAACATTATCTAGTATAATGCATGCAGATACTCTAGCCTAAGTATAGAGAGGCTGAAGGACCTGTTGGATTGCAAGTTACCACGTTCTGTGGGAAGTGGCACCATAATAGCACTTGTAAAAAGCATGTGAATGTAATGCCTACCACCAGATTTGGGAGCTTTTCGATCACTCTTTCCATAACCACTTTCTCAGTCCCACATTCTTCCTCCGTGCTTCTGAGGTGTCAGAAATACAAGGTCATATCATCAGACTGTTATTGTCCCAAGATCCCTGGGCTGTATTCATTTTCCCCCATCCATCTCTTCTCTCTCTCTCCTTACCTCTCATTTGTGTTGAGTAAATTTCATTCCTCTGCCTTTAAGCTCACAGACTCTATTCTCTGTCATCTTCACTCTACGATTGGGACCACCCTGTAAGATTTTTTTTTTTTTTAATTTCAGTGGCTGTATTTTTCAGACCTATAATTGACACGTGGTTCTTTATTTTAGGTTCTGTTTCTTTGCTGAGTTTTTCTTCCAATGGTTCCGAGAGCATTTAGAATGGATTCTGGAAGGACTTCTATGATGACTGCTTAAATCCTGCCAGGTAATTGCAATGTCTGATCCAGCTCAGGCCTGGGGTCAGCTGAGTGTCGTTCTTCATCAGTGTGGTTTTCCTGGCTTGGAACCTGATGGGTGACCTTTTATTATATGCTGGATGTTTGGTTACCATCTGAGGAGATTGTAGATCCCAGTGAAACCTTTTTTTTTTTCTCCCACCAGAGCCATCGTGTTCTGGCTGAGGCGTAGGGTCTGACTTACACTGTGGGCGTTAGTCCCATGGATGGGCTAGTCCTTGGGGCCCTGGCCACGGGATCCTGCCCGCTTCACCCCGATCTTGCTGTGGCTCTTCATCAATCTCTCCGGTGCTATCTGCCAGCACCTGGGCTGTCCAGGCCCTGAGGCTGCCTTGTGCAGGAGGGTGTGGGCAGGAGCCACTGTGTCCATGTCTGTCCTTTTGCCACCAGGTGGAGGAAGGCAGGTATTGTCATTTTCCCACAGCAGTGGTACCAGGACCCGGCTATCACCTCGTCATCATCTAGCTGAAATTTTGGAAGATAACTGAGTGGTCTGCTCATATTTATCTCTTTGGAGTTTAGCTACCTATTTGTTGGTCTTTCAAACCAATATCATATGAATATATGGGGAGGAAAACTGAGAATAACATAGAAGGTAAATTTGGAAGATAATGAGTTTAAGAGCCACTGTTTCTTGAGCCCTTATTTTGTGACCTGCTGATAGTTGTTATGTATCATTACATTTAATCCTCTTGAACACCTGTTAAATTGGCTCTGTACTGTCGTTATTTCCAATTGTCCAGTTGAGGACACCCTGCTTGACTGATGTGGGGCAGGCCGGAAGGATGCCTGGGCACTCGTCCCACAGCTGGTGGGGTGAGGGGCGTTAGCGTAGCTCTGAAGCCCACACTCCCAAGCTGTCCCCCTGTCCACATACTAAAGAAAAGCTTCTGCACCCACAACTGTGTCCCATGACATGAAATCACTAACGTATGCAAATGAAGATACTGGTGGTCTGACGATAAGATTATGATAATTTTCACTCTCAAATGTGTGTCACGTTCAGTTTTTTTTAAACTTTTTAATTCCAGTAGGCAAACAATATTGTGTTAGTTTCAGGTGTACAATGTAGTGGTTAGACATTTATATAATTTACAAAGCACACCCCCGGTAAGTCTAGTACCCATCTGACACCACACATAGTTATGCAATGTTGAAATTTCTATAAATGTATTTTATCTTTCCATTACTTTCCATTGACCTTATTTACCTATCTGCCATAAAAATGTTGTAATCCATTATTTTCATGCACTTTCTAGCAGTTCCTGTTATTGTGTATTCCAGGCCATCATTACAAGCAGGTTACTGTGTGAGATGAAAGAGCAGATGTTCTCCTGAGCCTCTGCAAAGCTGTGACCTCTCTCCTCTGTGTCTTTACAGTGAGAGCGCATGCTACAGTCTGCCTCGCATTGTGTCCCTTGTCCTGCCTCTGTTTCCTGATGTCCACCTCCTTAAGGTGTTGTGTAGAACCTTTCTTCTTATTCCAGAATCTTACTAGGTGTTGTGCTTCGCACACAGTGGCAACTTGGTAAACATTTGTTGAATTTCATAGATGAAGGTTTAATATAATGTCAGTCTGTTGAACATTTTTAATCTTTTTACCACTGTTCAAACATGAATGCACTTAAATGTCATTGAAAAGAATGTTGCTGGTTTATTAGAAAAGAGAAAGAAATTGTTCCATGTCTAAAAGCTGTTAAATATTTCTAGTAATTTAAATTCAAGTCTCCTTTTTGGAGTTTCATAGAAATTTGCTTACTAAGGGACAGGCCCAAACTAATCAAATCAAAGAGTAGGCATTCATTGTAAAGGAAACAAAATATAAAAATGACTCCGCCTGATGTTGCTACAGTATATTTAACAACATATAGAGATGAAAACATAACTATTCCTCACCATGCCCATGAGTTCTGAACCTCCTCATTTTATAGGAAACCAAGTCAACTGGTTTAAACAAATTCTTGTTTTTAACTCATTTAATCTCCGTTGAGCACCTAATATGTGAAACATTCAATGATAGGTCTTTTTAATGAAGATTGTGGCAATACGTAAGTGAGGTAGGAAATGAGAACAGACAACAGCCCTATGAACAAGGGGCAGCGGGTGACAGGGAAGGCGACCTTCTGATTTGTGGGCAGAGGCAATCCGGGAAGGGGACGGCAGCTGGACTTTCACCGCGGTGAAGATTCACAGACCTGGAGGGCCAGCTGGCCGTTCAGGCAGTGGCTCGGCCTAAGTGAAGGTATCTCAAAGCAACAGCACAAGGAAGTTTTGGGGAATAGCACATAGTCCTGCATGGCTAGATCACAGGGTATTTCAAGGAAAATACAGGAAGAAAAAATCGGTAAAGAGAGAATCAGTTCCATTTTACTGGTGGAAATGGAGTTCTTAAGAAGGGCCAGTGCTGAGCAAGTAAAAACAAATAAGTTGCTCTCTCGCCTGCAAGAGCCCGTGAGCCAAGGAGCAAGCCAAAGTTCACGGTACCCATGCTAGATTAATGATGTCAACAGAGGGCCTCTGAACAAAGGGTAAAGCGAAAGAACCTATTCTGCTGTGTTGTGGGAGGCGGTCTGTATAGGGTCTAATTACTCAGATTCTGGAATAAGATTGAGTTCTGGAGTCAGAGGGCTAGTTCAAGGACCTGTCCCACCCCTTACCTTGACCTTGATCATGTGACCTTGGACATGCTTTGTTAAGCTTTGGCCATTGTGTGCTAGGTGGTAGTTACTGCATTGGTTTGCTGGTGATCACAGTGGTACCACCTCACGATATTGTACTGAGGACAAGTTTACCCACTTAAAGGACTGGCACGGTCCCTTTTAGAACACTGGAGGTCATTTTGTTGTCTTTACTATTCATGGCACTTCTGCTGCTACTACCATCGCAACTCTTACCAGGGCAATTTCAGAGAGGAGCTGGCAAAGGCAGTAGCTTTAAAGAAGGACTTGAATTTCATCGTTGACAGAAGGGATGCAGGGTGGAGGGAACAAGAGGAAGAAAGCGTGGGGTGTGAGGAAGTTCATATTGTGTTTGGGGAACAGAGAGCCCTGAACGTTAAGAAAGAAGATACTAAGAAGAAGATGCTGGGATGAGTTTTAGTTTCCAAGGACACATCAGAAATTGGGAGAGAGGAAACATGAAGAACTACTGAAAGCTTTAATTCATGAAGAATTAAGCAATCCAAAGATTCAGAGTCGACAATGGCATGTGTTACATTCTAGATGGGAATCCGTATCTCCCAACGATGAGTATGGTCATTATGAATTGCAGTTCCCCTAATCCCATTCTCTGCCCATGTCTCCGACTGCAGATGAGATTATGGCCTCAAGTAACTGGAAACATGGCGTAGACAGAGTTTCTGGGAAGCAGGTCTCAGGATCACATAGTGTCACCAGACTGATGGGCCCAAGCAGTTCACAGGGTCCCAGTCATTGAAATCTACTTAATTTTGTTCCTAATGCATTTTTAACTGAACTTACTGGGCTGACATTGAATAATGGGATCATATAGGTTTCAAGTGTACATTTCTATGATACCAGATCTGTATATTGCCCTGGGTGCCCCCACCCACAGTCCAACCATCTCCCCTCCAAGGCAAACCAAGGCCTGGAGCACCCAGGATGCAAGAACCCTAGTGTCCTTGGAAGCTGAAGAATGACAGTCAAGGGCTTTGGTGGTTGAAATACTTTGGATTCTTTGAATCCTGTCGGCTTTTCTAATAAAAGAGCAGTGAGGGAGGAAAATGACAGGAAGTTTAAAAGAGATGGAGAAATGAAAAAGTGATGGCAGGAAAAAAAATAGACCTGACAGGGGAAGACGGAGGGAATCAAGCAGGGTGTCCAACCTGCAGCCCTGTGAGCGGCATGCAGCCCAGGATGGCTATGAATGAAGCCCAACACAAAATCATAAATTTACTTAAAACATTATTTTTTTTTGTGATTACATGTTTCAATGTATATAATGTGTGGCCCAAGGCAGCTCTTCTTCCTCTAGGGTGGCCCAGATATGCCACAAGGTGGGACACCCTGGACTTTGCTTGAACAGATCACATCCATTTGGCCATCAGAAACACAAATTTATGGAGAGCCAACAAAAAAAGTAGTCTTCTAAATTTTTAAAACCACATACCCTAGTTTTTTGGACTAAATGCTGTCATAAAGTCGAAGCCTGCAAAGCAGCTGCACAGTCTCCCTGCAAGTCCATGTCAACTTTCCATGTGCAACTCTCTGTCACTCCCGGACACCAGCTTCGGCATCCTGGTTTACATATGAACAAATACTTCTCTGCTTCTAATATGCGTATATTTTTGTCATTATTGGGTTATTGCATTCAGCATTTAAAAAGAATTTACTTGGCTCTCCATGGCAGAAAACAATTTAGGAAACTGTACAGAGCAGGAAAAATGTTAAATCTAGTATTGGAGTTGGTTATTGACTCATTAGTTTAATAACTCGTTTTCTCCAAACTTGAATAATTGAAATGCATTAGAAATGATCCAGCATTAAAAAGTGCATTCTTCAAATGGTAAACACTACATCTAGGATCTGAGTGGGTAGTTATTACTTATTTAAAATAAACAAGCAAATCCCATTGAGATATGGTCTCATTTTCAGGAATGGTCTATTAGCAGGCAGCAGCGAGACAACAATTAACCGTATCAGCACATTAAAGCCTAATGTGTAAACTCAACATTGTCGCAAACACACATCCTACCATGGCCTATTAAGTAATCAGAAATGATTGCAGATAATTAGCTGTCGAACAGCTGCGTAGGCTCAAGTATTCCCTTTCTCATCCGGCATGGAGATGTCAAGTTGGGAGGGAGGTTTATCTGCTCTGTCTTGGTCAGGGTGGGAGTGTCACCGTGAAACACGCAGGGACAGAGGTGACCGCGTGATGACACGCTGCCGTTTTACATTTCTCCTGATAATACTCCTAATGCTCACGTGAGTGTGGTTCCCTGAGCGACAGCTATGAAAGCGAGGATATCTCCAATGAACAAAACTCTCCTGTAAATTTGAAAATTGAATGAAACAGGGTAGTAGAGAAATCAAGACGATTCCTGTGATGAGTGCATATCGATCCTATTTGTTTGTATTTTTAGTTTGGATTGATTTCCGTATTTCCTGTTTATCCCTTCTGTCTGAGACTGTATTCAGACACAAATCTCAGTGATGGCGTGTACAGTAAATGTATAGTTGCACTTAAATACATGCACTTACATATTTCTTTCTTAAGTTAAAAAATGCAGTCTCCTTTTTTCCTATCCTTTGTTTTACTAGGGAAAACATGCTAGACAGAACATGATTACCATGGTTAGAAATCTGAGGGGCCTATAGGAAAAAGAAGAATTACATTTATTTCATAGAGGTTTAGAGAAACAGAATTAAGAGACAGAAGTTTAATTTTAAAAACAAAAATTCTAAAGCTAAGCGTTCTCAAAACTGAAACGGGCACACTGCGTGGTGCATAGGTCCTGCCAGGGGTGTTGTCAGGTAAACTCAGTGACCAGCCTCTCCCAGGTGTTTATGGTTAGTGGGACCTCAAGTTCAGCCAGGGGCTGCCCATGGTAAAACTGTAGGAACAAACCTCCAAAGGAGATGGTTCAGCAAGACATAAATGTGTCATCACCAATGGTGCTAAACTCTGGGTGGTATTTCCTGAACGTTTGCATTGAAGATTTTGTTTCATGTGAAATTACATTTAGCACAAGTTCTTCCTTTTTTGATAGAAGTTAGTTTTCATTGTATATATGGGCCTATCAAGGATGAAATGGATAAACGAGATAGGTAGATGGATGGATGGATGTTAATAAACATACGAAGTCGGTCCAGAAGGAACCCAGCCATGTAATATGAACAGAAGAGACATTTATTGAAGAAGATAAGAGATACAAGAAGCATCGTACATAGGACAATGACATCTCAGTCCCTTCCAAAGTAGGCACCTTGGGACCTCACACAGTTCTCCCAATCACCATCAGCTGCCCTGTTGTATTTTCCTGAATCTCATCAACAATCTGAAATCGCTTTCCTTTCAAAGGTGATTTTAGTTTGGGGAAAAGCCAGGAGTCACAGGGCACCAAATCTGGGCTGTAGTGGGGCTGAGTCACCTGGGTGATTTGATGTTTCACCAAAAAACTGCACGAGACGTGACGCATGCATGGGTGCATTGTGATGAAGGTTCCAATCACCAGTTGCCCATAGCTGTGGCCTTCTAAGTTATCTGTATAGTTTCTGCAGAGGAATGTTCAAGCCTAATGCAAAATTGGATGCAGATTTGTTGCTCTACTCACTCAATCATTTTGAATGTGACGGCCGCACGGTACACGTGCTCACTGAACATCTACTGCCACCTCTGACTAGTACAGTGAAGTACTAGCATCATTGTTCACACATGCGCATTCTAGTCCACTCTCCTTGGCTGTCCGGTTACATCAAAGTCATGCAAATCATTCTCGTTGTATTAACAATGGTTGGACTTTTTCTGGACAGACTTCATATAGTGAAGAACCACGAGCTTCACTCACAGTGAATTACTTCTGTTAAATGCATTTTATGTTTGTTTCTCTCCAGTTATCCTCATTTTCATATGCACTCTCTGAGGGACTATTTCTGTGCCTGGTGCTGGGTGAGGCCGAAAGTACAGATGAAGAAGAGTTCCTCCAGGCCTTTAAAGTCTTTGGGGGAAAAGAAGCATTCAAAGCAGTAACTGCAGTTGCAGTTCGATATGATGAGAGCAGGGTGAAGAGAGACAGGGTGCAGGGAAAAATTAGGGAAAGGGACTCCAGCAGCAACATGAAAGACACCCCCGAGGCACATACCTGAGGGGAGGCTGGAGATCAGTTTGCCAAGTAATGTTTAGGAGGAGCCTGTAGGCAGATGCAGGAGTTTGGAAAAGCCTATTTGGCATGGAAGGAGGCTGCTGCATTATACCTACTGAAGGTAACTAGAGCTAAAATCAACCAGCTTTGGTAATTATTCTCATGTTGCTCACATGTTGCAAATTACTGATCGGTCTCACCCAAATTTCCGAGAGTGGGCTTTCAACAACCACTGTCTGCTTCCTAGAGAGGTGCTAGTCGAGGTGGGAATGAGAACGTGGCCTCGCAATATCACCCTCACCTTGGAGCCTGGTCGGCTCTCCAGGTTTAAGGCCCAGAAATGTTGATTTAACCAGCCTTCCAGATAACCATTCTGGAAAGGGAAGTAGTAGGCACATGTGTTTTAGAAAAGATTTTTAATTGACTGTATTAGCATAAGCATGTGATTCTTTTTTGGCAATGTATATTACTAATTAAGAAAATTAATTTGAAGTGGAAAGGGGATGTGAGGTTGAAAAAAGGCCAAGGAATGGACTGGGTCAGGTGGCCTGATTTCTCATTTCAGCCCTGCCACCAAGTAATAGTAGTAATTGCTGCTCAGTAAGTTGTAACTGCCAAGACATTGCATGTGGATCTCAGAGTCTTTAGCCATAAAGCAAGGAGGTTGTATTGGAAGATTTCTGAAACGCCTTTCGCAGTCTAAAATACTGTGGTCATGTTCAGGTTTTATCATTAATTATTTCCATTGCCTTTCCCAGTCTAAAATACTGTGGTCCTGGACAGGTTTTAATCATAGTTACTTGCGTTGCCCCCTAGTACTGGGACAGGTCACCTTCAGTGCTTTGGCTTCTGTGTCTTCAGAAATCAGTCCCGCTTGTTCTCCGCCATTGTGCTCTCTGCCCATCACTTTTAAAGCTGCTTTTCTTTCTGCCTTCCCCCTTCTGAGTCAGTGGTTGGCTCACTACACAATTGTTTAAGATGAGATGCTCTTAGTTTTCTACATGTTAGCTCCCATGTAGGATCCTTGATTAAAACTCCGCAGTAGACTCTTAGACAAAAACAAAACAAATAGCACTTATCTCAGCGTGTGCAACGTCCTGTCTTGAATGTCAAGTGAACAATTGACAGGGGATGGAACTCAGAGAAAACAAGGGCTCACTGAAGTTAGGATTTCAGAAGCTAGAGACCCAGGGAAAGAAGTTTACCTTTCCTTTCCTGCATAGTGCCTTAGAATTTTTCTCCCTCCCCACTCTTCCATCCGTCATCCTTCCTTTTTTCCTTCCTCCCTTCCTGCCTCCTTTCTTTTTTCCTTCTTTTTCCCCTCCTTTCTTCCCTCTTTCATTCCTTTCTTCCCTCCTTCCCTCTCTCCATTCCTTCCTTCCTCACCATCTTCTCAGGTTTTTGTGTCCTGACTATTTTCCTATAGAATTGCTTTATTACCAAATCTTGCACATGGTAAATTGTAAACTTCCTAAAGGTAGGATTTGGCAACCCTCCCCCTCCCCCCAATAACATTTACCATAACACCACAAATAATTGCTTGAAGAGTCGATGCTTAATGCCTTATAACCTGGGTCACAGTCAGTAAACTGGTTTTCTTTACAACCCTTGGAGCTTCTTTCCAAAATATTTCACCTGTGTTTTGCAAGCAGCTCCCAGTTTCCGATTCACACATTTGCTGCTTCATCAGCTTCCGCTCCCTTTAGGTTAAGATCGAGTGATCTCTGGCTGGGGAGCTACATGTGTGAGCGCTTTGCTTTCCTGACTTTTACGGGGTGTGTTTTAGCATCTGTATGTCATGTCTTGGAATTCCCCTCCTCACACATGCCTGGGTAATGCAGTTTTGGCTGGCATGTCCTCGAGACCCACCAAGAGCCTGTGTCTGGTGCATCTAAAACTTTGCAGTAACCCCTCTTGACCTCAGATAGGAAGTGACAGGAGCAGGCTCTCTTTTACCACCAGTCTGCAGTCAGAACACCTTCCTGCCTTATGGCCTTGCATCCTCTATTGGTCCGATCTGCTGTAGCTCGCTGCCCAGTGCTTTACAACCGCTGGGGCCACAACACGAGTCCAACAAGCACTCTTATTTCATTTCAGGAGTGAACACAGATCATTTTGGTCCATGGTCAAGTTCAGTGCTGTGAAATCTTCAAAGCTGGTACCTGTCCTAAAATTATTGGCAGGAGTTCATTTCCAAATGGCGCATCATCTTTGGAATGCAGTTTCTATGGAACCCTATCTTGGTGTGACTTTGACAGGAACATTAGAGATCGTCTCTCTAAATAGTCCCTGAGTGGATGGTGGTTTTGTCACAGGTCACCTTTGAGCCACTTCACTCGCAGTGTCCATCTAATTTTACTCCTTGACTTGCATTTATTGACTTTCTCCATCTCTTTCCCCTTTATGAGATATGCGTGAACATCAACAAAACGGAGCCTTGTAAAAGCTCTCTGAAGCTCAAATCAGTCAGGCGCCTCTGATTTGTTGTTGTTGTTGTTCAAGTGAATCCTGAGTACTTTCTTTGTAGAAATAATTAAAATTGTGACGAAATAATGTATTGTATAATTTGTTGTTTAATACATGTCTGTCTTCCGTTTTGAAATGAATGCTCACTGTGGATATGGACTTTCTTTTCCTCAGCACTGAGTCCCCAGCTCCTAAGCCAGTGGCTTGAATACAACAGAAATTCCATAATGGTTGTTGAGTTAATATTTTCCTATTACCTGATTTCATTGACTGCTTTTTGGCTGTTATGATAATTCTAAAAATGCAATCCTTTCGCCTCAAAACTGATAAGGGCTGCTCTTGGCTGATAGGTGCACTCTCTTCTGGGCAAATCTACATGTGAATAGGCCTTTGGTCTGCATTACCATGGAAACAGCCTGGGCCTACTTGTTTCCTAAGTAAGGCACAGGGGCTTCTCACACTGGGAGGACCTGGAGTCACAGATGAATTCTGGCTTCATCGTGCCTCATCTGCAGACCACCCCCCAAATACACACACCTTGAGTCAGTGCATTCTTTCTTCAGGTGGGTTACAATGCAATTGATTGTGATGAGAGCACTTAATCTATTCACTATACCTGATTAAGTTACTCCTTGATTGTGTTACAGCTTCATCCATTTACTTTGATTAGATTGTTGCTGGAAATATATGGATACAATCAAGCTTCAACTATTGTCAAATTCCTCAGGGTGTTTCTAAATTTTTCCACATAATCTTGTTGGCTATTCCTTAGGGTATGTCATTTCTACAGATAACTAATCTCATCTATTACCTTTTGAAGCTCCTTGGTTTTATTCCTGCACAGCAACTTTATCTCAAAATCCTGAGATGGTACTCCTGCCTTCGCCAGAGCGAACCAGGCCTGGGAAATAACGCCTGTGGTTCTGGAGGCAACAGACTAGTTTCCTCTTTCTTTTCCCTTCCTACTGTTTAACTAAACCTGTACCACAAAAGCCAAACTCGTGAGACAGGTGCTGGTGAGAAGGACAGTGGTTTATTCAAGTGCTGGCCACCCCAGAAGATGGGGGACTCTCATCCCTAAGCCCACCTCAACATCTCAGCGCAGGCAGGGGTTTATATTAGGAAGAGGGAAAGCAGAATAAAGAGATCGGGGGAGGGGGGCTGACAGTTGTCCACGTGTAAGTCAGCAGTCCATTCCTACGATCATCTGGAAACTGGTCAAGCAGAGGGCTGGTTTTTGTGCTTGGGAGTCAGCAGGTCTACCAGCCAGAACATCCGCTTGCTGGAGCTGGCCTTCTTCCCTGGAGCGAGTTCTTGGAACTCTCACATAAACATGCCACTTATCCTCAGGTTACATATTACTGAACAATTCATCTTTTATATTAACCCTTTAACAGAAACAAAAGAATAGAGGGGTGAGTTACACTGTTTGTCACCAAGTGCTGGTAGAGACTTACATATAACTCCTTACAAAGGGTAAGAGAGCCTTCTATGAATTCTTCATCAGGGGCCCGGGACCTAAGTTTATGTCAATGTTTTCTACATGTAAGAGGAGCAGAGCAGTCAGAATCAGACTGTTAACAAAATAATTAAAAAAAAAATTTTCTGACAGCTTGGTATACATTTAGGCTCACTGTTTCCAAGGTGATGTGGGCTCAGACTATCATTGTAAACACACCTCCTCTGGCTTTTCCTGCCGCGGGACAGCAGTTGAGAGACAGCCCTAGGCGGCCCTCCAGTGGGAGGCCAATCAGCTCACTTGTTTGTTCATTTAGGAGGTCAATGAACAATCGCGTAAGTTGCTTTCATTCACAAGTTTGACTTCATAGACACTTCTCCTTTGGAAGATCAGCAGAAAGGTTTCTCTTGGTGTTCACAGAAACCAAGTAGAAGAGACTTCCCCATGGCTCATGCAGAAATGCTATCATTTAGCTAGGCATTGTCTTAAAAAAAAATTCCAGAAGATTCAGTAGAATTGAAGGATCACATGGTAAATACTATGACTGAAATTCCTTTAGTCTGTGAGTTATGATGGCATTGGTCTATATTCCTTGCATGCTGTTAAATTAGTCCCAGTTCTGTAGCATTTTTTGATACCCCTCCCATTCATACCATCAGGCCCTCCCCTGTGTCTGTCTCCAGCACTCCCTTGGATTGTTCTCAAGACACAATGAAGAAGTACCAGTTTACAAAGTAAAATATATGCAAACACATTTCTGTTATATTTTCTCATACACCCCTAACCTGTAGGAAATGTAATCTCTTGACACATCCCCTAAAGAAATTTACTTGAAAGGGAACAACAGAACTACAAATAATGCTCTCTGTATATTTTTTTTAATTTTAAAAATAACCTTTCTGATATTGAACATCATCATTCCCCAAAGGCTTCAAGTTGTTCTCATCATCTAAGTGTGTGGCCATGTTACATGCACTTTGGAGATGGAATAAAATTTCAGCATGCCTTTAGACACCTCACTGACAGATGTAATAACATCTTATTTCGAACCCCTGTATCCTACAGTCTCATAGAAGTAGAAGGCTGTAGGGCAAGCTAAATGTGCCGTTGAGGAGATAAAATACAAGCCTCCAAGTCCAGGCACTAAGTTTCTAGGACTTATTACCACCTTGAATATGTTCTGAGCCTATTTACCGTTTGTGCATTATTTTCGCCATAATTGTCTGTGATTCCAGACCTCAGGAGAGAAAAGCAGACCTAGGAGGTAGGGTGAGAGGTTGTTCATTGGTATCCACATTGATGAAAGCAAAAAACAGGAACATGCAGGAAACTGTTAAAACGGAGATCAAGCATTCAAACTGTAGGGGACCTTCCTATCACATTCGGTGTTAACATCCTCCCTTTGTTACGGCATAGAGGAGTAATTCATGTTCTTAATGATAACATTGAGTATTCAATTTAGCAAATATTTAATGAGAGAGGCCCTGTGGATAGCACAGTGTTTTCTAGTCAGTACCCAGCCCAGTTTCTGGCCCAGGCTACAGGGGTTCAACTGCTCTGTGTTGAATGAGAGTGAAAATGAACTCCTAGAAACGCGCTGGGAATTGGGTATGGTATATTGTGACATTTTTAATGGAACTATTTCAAGAGAAGGAGATGAGAAAGTTAAAAAGATATCAAAAATAAAGCCAGTGAGATGGTAACTGAGAGTTTTAAAAAAATGGATGAAGTTACCATCAAAGATTACAGAAAAGGTCAAAAATATAGAGCTTTGAAAAATGGAGAGGTAACATAGTGTAGCCACAGAATTCTAGATCTTCTGAAACTCACAGATTAAAGATTTAAGAAGGCTATAAATGAGGTAGAAGTGGTATTTGATATAGAAAATGATTAAGATATAAATAAGAACATCAGTGTAGGCCAGACTCTGGTAAGGGCAGAAGCTGGAAATGTTCAGGAGTGGATGGCAGTTGAAAAGGCAGAGGAGGAAACAGGAAGTTCAAGTCAAGGATAACTTAACTATTTGGGTCCTTGGGAAACTTTGGAGGAAAAAGACCAAAACCAAATGACTGTCTAGCATAAATGGAAGACAGAGTGCATTCTTTAAAGACTGAAGAATGAATTGGCATTAAAGTTCAACAAATGATGACACATTCAAACTACAGAATAAGAGGTCAATAGAATTCCTTTGAGACCTGTATACAGAGAACCCTTAAGCAACACAGGGGGTTGGGGCAACGACCGCCTCCCCACACAGTCAAAAATTCTCGTATAACTTTTAACTTCCCTCCTTTGTTGTTGCTCCTTATGCTGCATCAAATTTCAAATGGATCGAAGATTTTAAATGTTGAGAAATAAAGGTATCAAACTAGATTTTAAAAATATGCCCAATTGTCTTTGTAAACTTGGAATGGAAAGATCATTCTCATCATGATAAATAATCAAAACAAAGAGGATTCATTTACAGAATACTTCTCTATTTCTTATCCAGATGAATCTTAAGAAAGGCAAGGGCCAATGGTAGGTTGAAAAAGTTCTGATACTCCCTTTCTGTCTAGAGGACTCCCTTTAGTTCCTCAATTCTAACGATGTTTCTAGTCAACCAAGACCTAAAATTAATTGAATCTATTACCTTTTTACCTGCTCACCACTTGCTCCCATGGTGTTCTTATCCAATGTAAGTTCATGGTTATTCTTAATCATCATCCTGCCTAATCCATCTCTCTGTCATGGGTCAGCACCCCCAAGTCTAAATGCAACTGGATTTCCCTCCCCTGCTGGTCTCACTTGAAATCTATAATTACTAACATCAAGTGGGCTCCTATTGGCCAGTGTCCTGATTCACTTTCTCTCGAATCTCTTGGATGTCATGTCCTAGTTCCTCTCCTCTCCTCCAACATCAAATCTCTAAATACCTCCTTCCACTGCCTCACTTTCATCTAACTGCCTTATTGTCTACGTCTCAGAAGAAACAGAAGGAAGAAGAAGAGAATTTGTACGAGCTTCCTTTGCCGCAACGAGCCACCCACCTGCCTCGAGCAGAGGGAATCTTATTAGTAGGCCACTTTCAGAGAAATCCTTCTCCAACACCAGTTGATTCATAGTACTTTTAATTGTTCAGTGAAGTCATAATTCATCATCAGAGAACCTCTTATAATCAATACATTGAAAAAAGAAACCTTATTTTGATCATTTCATAAAATTTTATGATTCTACTAAAAACATTATTAATTCAGATATTGGAAACACTGGTAAGTTAATTAATTAAACATAATAGTATAGTACACAGTTACAGTTAGTAGTTCTCTGAGTTTGTGATATTATCTTTCTCTGAAGAGTAGTTAATGGACAGTATTGACCTCCCTGATCCTGTTATATTTCCAACCTGATTTCTGGGCTGCATCTATCTGAGGCCAGTTTGAAATTATTTTGCCCCAAATAGGATCACAGAAGGAACCCAATATTCAGAAAGCCATTTAGTCAACTTCCTGAAAACTGACTTTTTATACCTGTCGCTGAGGAAATGGAATACAATTTCATTTCCTGGCAGCCACCACCGGCTACCCGCAGCATTGGATGCACAGGGCTACTGTGTTTGAAGGTCATGGGCAGAAAGGGCCAGGACTGTGGTAGTTGAATAGTTAGGGACATGGGGTCCTCTCTCTGAGACCCTAGCAGAACTCTTCAGCTTTCCCTGGAGAGTGTAGTTACTGCCGCTGAATAACGAGGCATTTAGTCAAGGAGAGAGGTTTTTGTTTCTTGTGCATCATTTTTCTTTTTCATACTCAACTTAGTCTGAACAGACTCATTTCTTTTTCAGGAATAGTCCCTGATAATTTCCTTTGGCATTCTCTCAAGGAAAGCAAAACTGCAGTGGCAATATGAAGCTGGTTGCTTATTGCTCTTCTGTGAGTAGCAAGCACACCCTGACCAATCTATTTCAAAGGACCACAGGGCAGGCACCCCCGGTGATGCAAATGGAAGGTAGCAATTTGATTTTCAAGTAGCCCTTCGGTGAAGGCATGGGTGAGCAAGAGCGCATGCCACTCAGCTCTTGTAAATGCATTCTGTCAAGCCTACTGAAGTATCATAGACTAAAACAATCCCAACTTTCTGAAAAACAGATCATGTGCCAAAGCTTGAAAGTGGCTTGTCCTCTGCCATATTCAGCTTATCGCCTTGATTCTTTGCCCTTCTCTGATTCTAGTCTAATGTTCTTGGGCCCCATGCTGAGGAGAGAGTTCTTCATTTAAGACCATAAGGTATTCTCCTCAGGCTTCTCCCTAACTCTTCCAGATGTCACACCTGGAAACCTACCTTGTCTAACACACCCAAGCCTGAGATGATAAATAGGTGTATTCAGAGATCCTTATATACTGTGTAATGATACTGAAAATAGGACAAGAAGCTAAGTTATCACAAAGAAGGTGGGCAAGAATCAACCTTACCAGAGCAAAACAGGATATAGTTTCTTCTTGTTTCTTTTTATTTTTTATTCCGTTTACTGGGGTGACACTGGTTTCAAGTACACAATTCTACAATACATCACCTGTATATTGTGTGTTCTCCACCCCAGCCATGTCTCCTTCCCTCCCTTCGAATGTGCCGCCAGGCCTAGCCTCCCAGCAACCCCTTCCATACCACGGGGCGTCTGCATGCGTAGCAGTCACCCAAACACAACACGTCAGAGTAAATTCGAACTTCTCACCTTAAAAATCAGAATGATGTCCTATAGAGCTGCCTGAATATGTATGTCTTCCTTTGAGCAGATTGGAATCCCATCCCTGGTCAAGGTGTGTCTTCTTGTGCCTGGACCACTGTCTTCACTGTGAAGGCCACCTCCCTGGTCTCTCCCTATGACCACGCCACATCATTCCTCTGAACTTGTCCTGGCTTCCCTTTGACTGTCTTGTCAAATGTCCCTTCAGCTCCTCAGGGTTTTCCTTCATGTAATGCATTTCCTCCAAGGAGTTGTAGCTGCTTACTCTCTGACCACGTTTTGTTACTTCTTCTTTGACTTTAGTGCTGCAGGTCTTGAACATTTTGGTCTCAGGACAGCTGTCCACTCTTACAGATCATGGAGAATGGCGACGTGGTCACGTGTTCATTCTGTTGACATTTGCCATTCTTAAAATTAAAATGCAGATATTGCAAACTATTGCAATATCTATAAATATCTATTTATTAATTTAAAAATTAGAAAAACTTACATGTTAATATAAAATATTTTGTGAAAAATGACTATTTTTTCCAAACCAAAAACAAATGTAGTGAGAAAGGTGATATTGTTTTACATTTTTGCATGTCTGTTTAATGGCTGGCTTAATGAGAGAGGGCTAGCTTCTCACTTCCACTTTTGCATTCTGTATTCTCTTAACTGAGGTTCCAGAAAGTATTTGGCCTCACAGAACTATGCCATTGGAAAAGGAAAGAGTATTTTAATGTAGTTTTCAAATAATTTTAGATTTTCTACTTTAATGCAACACCAATTCTTCACAATTGGTAATTTCTTAAAGGCTTTGTGCAATGTATTACATGAAACCATATCAATGATTTTTTTTTACTGTTACAGAGAAATCTATTGGTTTATCTTGTACCCATGAATAATATTGTAACATCATGCATTGGGTCATTTGGGAAATATTGAGTAACTGATTTACATAGTGTCACAAGTGTTGATGAATTCATCATACTAGAATCAAAAATAATATTATGACTACTGACCTCATAAGAAAATCTTTACATAGTGGGAAGCTCTCCCGACATTTAATTTTCACATGAAAACTCAAATGTTACCATTTATAATACATACTGACAGTTGTTTTCTTTTGTTGTATCAGGGCTTACTTTATGCACCTTCGATAAAATGTCTTCCAGGTGCCCACATCTATATAACCATTCCCTCAGACAAAGTTGTGTTTACGGAAACATTGTCTAATTTTAGCTGACAACTCAATCACACAAGTGTTTTTCCTCAAGACAACATCTTACCTCAGAATGAAGCAGATCTACTTTAAGCATAATTCCCATTTCTGTCACACAGAATATTAAGAGGACTTGCAGTCAAGGGTTAGCATTTTATGAAATTGATACTATTTTCTGCTTCATCAAGGACATTTGTATAAGAAACTGGCTTTTTTTTTTTTTTTAATCTCAAGCATGTGATGGTGAAAAATAGGATGATGATGAGTGGCGCCCTGATTTATGCTAATGTGCTGGCTGTTTTACCCGTCATTGCTTTTACACCATCACTGAGAATGTCATCGCAGGGAAGGAGGAAAAGGAAGCCTTCACATGTTATGACAGGTGTCAGGACTTTGTGGATCATCTGGAAGTGTCTCAGGAACCCGCAGGGCCCACACGCCACACTCCCCAAGTGCTGACCTAGGACAGGGGCGGCCCAGTCCTGGCTGCATGTTAACAAAAGGTAGAGAGCTTTCTGAGAATGCCTATTCTCAGGCCCAAGCCAGACAAATCAGAACCATCCAGGGTGGGGCCTAGGCATCAGTATTTTTGAAAGCTTCCCAGCTGTTTCTACCATCAGCAAAGTGGAGAAACCTAAGTCTAGTCTCGGTGGTATTTGAATTTGTTTTCAAGTCCATGTCCCTTCTTCCTTGTTTCATTATTTTGTCTTCTCCCAAATTCTTTGATGTGCTAAGTACACAATCACTCTCTTAACTCATTCAAATTTTATATTCTGTAAGTAGACATTTCAAAATTTAATTAAAGAAAGTGATAAAAATAAAGCATTAATGAACTATCACCCTAGCTTGTACAATTAATTACAAGACAGATATATTTTTAGAAGCTTACTTCAATTTTTTTCTTTAAAAACGAAGCCAAGAGACTAGCTAGGAGTAAGTACCTATTTAACTCCTTCTCTCATAATCACACAATGGGAGTGATGTTCAAACTCTCAGAGTAAATGTATCAGGATCACGAAGATTACATATTGTTCCTTAGGATGTTCTGGCATCATGTAGACAAAGAGTTGAGTTTGTTGCTATACATCACATAACGGTTCTCTACAAGTGACAGAATTTCCTAATAAAAATTAGGCCATAAAGCAAAGGTTAACAGTATTATAAAAATAAGCTTTCTGTTCATGACTTCTTTTCCTATGAAAAACATAAAAATACAACCTATCTTTTCTTACACCACTCCTTTCCCATTTAAGTATACTTTTTCCTTGCTTTAAAAAAAAAAAAATTAAAAGGTTGAGAGTCTGAGATGGCCAATGGCCTTTGGGGCTGATGCCAAAAACCCATGCACTCACTTTAGGGGCCACAGTGCACGAGCCCACTGGCACACCCACTACGCTCCTCCCAGCAATAAACCTGGTCCCCAAATTTCCTTTAAACAAGTAACCATATGGAACTTAAAACAGAAATTCAGGGGGTGGGGGTGGGCAGCAACTTTCTCCCTTTACAGGGATTGTGCTTCTGAATTGTTTGCAAGTTGTCTGAGAGAGTGCCAAAGAGTGACTGTTCTTCAGAGTCTGAAAGAGAAGGGGAGGGTTCCTTCAGGTCAGAAGAAGAGGATAATGAGTTTTATTTAAGAGTATAGCAAGAGATTGACGATGGGAAGAAGAATTTCAGGCAGGCAAAGGAAGTGGCTGGGCAGAAGTGTCTCCAGCTTTGCCAGCCTCCCAAGGTGGCCTTCCAGAGCTGGCTGCCTCGGAGGCCAACTCTGAGCCTTCCTCACCCCGGGACGGTTGCCATGAGCCTTGGCCAAAGGAACTCTCGGGATGCTTTTGGACAAGTAATAAAAGGTCAGGCCTGAGGTTTAACTGACTGAAGAGTATCTGCTTTTCTTTTCTTTATCATTCATTAGCATTATTGTCACTTCTGTTTTTCTCATTGTTTCAAATACATAATTTAAACTCACAGTACAGCAAACTTTTATGAAAAAGAGAAGTAACATTACACAGGTCCCACCAGGGTGCTCCCTTCACAGACACCCTGTGTGTCTCACCACGGTCCCAGGCAGCCTCCTCCCTGGCTGGGCCAGCGGGGACCTCACTGTGGTGTAGCTCTGAGCTTGCCACAGTTTTATCTGTGACGATACCTAGCGCCCCTTCGGGAATATCTTGGGGGTAAATTAGACCTGCACATAATTTTGTGGGGTTTTTTTTTTTTTTGCCTTTTCTTCCTTGCAGATAGTTACCTAATGATTTATTAACTTGTCAGATTATTTGGATGTTATATGTTTTAATCATTTCTCCTAATATAATTTCCACATCCACTGTTTAACGAAGAAATTTTGGTATTTGATTTATTCAACTTTATTACACTGCAAATTTCTTCTTTGAAATATCCTGATTTATTTCCATTTTAAAAATCTCTTTTCCCCTCCCTCTTTTTCTTTCTTCCCTTCCTCCTTTCTTCTTTCCTGGTCCCCTTCTTTATTTCAAAATCATAGGGATTTCTAACCACTGTTTAATAGTTACATGTCCTAAGCTCAATATACGAGACCTGTCCTGAGAGTATCCAGCCATGTAACATAAAAAAATAGAGACATTAATTGAAGAAGATACAAGATACAAGAAACACTGTACACAGGACAATGCCACAGTCCCCTTCAAAGTAGGCACCTTGAGACCTCACACAGTTTTCCCATTCGCCACCAGCTGCCCCATCATTATTGCTGAATCTCATTGACAGTCTGAAATCTCTTCCCTTTCAAAGGTAATTTTAGTTTTTGGAAAAGTTAGAAGTCACAGGGTGCCAAATCTGGGCTGTAGGATGGCTGAGTCACCTGGATGATTTGACGTTTTGTCAAAAAACTCTGCATGAGATGTGATGCATGAGTGAGTGCGTTGTTGTGATGAAGCTGCCAATAACCAGTTGCCCATAACTGGGGACTTCTAAATCATCCAAAAGGCTTATTTTGCTGTGTGTAATGCACACCCACGTTTTTGACTCAAACTTTCAGGAAAATATCTTTTATTTTAATTTTTTAGTTCAATTTTTTATTTAGTTATATTTAGAAACAAAACCAATTATCATATTTCAGGGTATTATTTTTGCATGCAGATATCATTATTGCTTTCTAGAGTTATACTTTTAACACATAAACATAAAATAATTTAAAACATTTATACATACACAGAATTAGCACTACCCATGTATAATGCACATCCTTATTTTTCCCTCAAAAATTTGAGCAAAAAAAAGTTCATTATACATGGCAAAATGCGGTAGTTTCTGCAGAGGAATTAAGCTTAATGGAAAATTTGATGCTGATTTGTTGCTCTATTTGCTCAGTCATTTTGAATGTGATGGCCACACAGTACACTTGCTCAGTCAGTAGCATCTACCATCCCCACTGACTAGTACAGTGAAGTCATCATTGTTCACACATGTACATTCTAGTCCACGCTCCTTGGCTGCCAGGTTATATCAATGTCATGCAAACCATTCTTGTTATATTGACAGTGGCTGGACTTTTTCTGGACAGACTTCATTCATATATATGTATATATATACACACACATATATATTTATGTGTATATATATTTCATTTTCACAATCATACTCTGAGGTAGTGTTACCAGTAAAAATAGATTCTTGTGGTGTTGCCAGAAAAGAATTTCAAGGGCCACACATGGGAGAAGTTTAAACGTAGTGTCAGGCTTTACTGGGGTAAAGGGACATAACACGCCCTCGGGGATGTAGAGTGCAGGCAGGCTCTAGTAGCAGCTTCCTCAAGAGTCCTGACAATCCTCAATATATTTTCTTGGTTTGGGGGACCAAGCAGGCTGTCTCTCAAACTGTCCAACCCACTTTCTAATTCTTTGCAAGCTTGTGTTGGGCTTTCCCCCAAACCAGCCCCTTTCCTGAACTTTCTGGGGTTCTGCGCCCTTATCCAATATGGTTTTTTCCTCAGGCTAGGCTCTACCCCTTTCTGTCACCATTTTGGCCCCTACAGCACTTGCCTCAAAGTTCTGCCTCTTCATCTGGTTTCTACTGTGCACACCCTGCAAAGGAATGTCCCCTGCTGTTTTTATCCTCCCTGGGTAATCTCAGCTAATGACTGGTAACTGATTGTTCCCACCCACTTTGGGGATCAGGTTCCCTCCATGGAGGATGCTGTAGTGCATGGTGGGTGCCTGTGAATGTTGCAATTCCCTTGTGAATCAGGCTTATTTTTGACTCAGCTCTCTAGTAGACTGGGCTTAATGTCTGCTTCCCTTCTCTCCCTTCCTTTATTGATAACTAGCCACATACACTAACAGTAGGAATTATCATTTCCCCCATCTTGTAGATATTGAACCTCAGGTTTAGATAGAACATGTGAACTGACCAAGTAAGTAAGTGGCAGTGACACTGGAATTAGGCTACATTTCCTGTACAGTGAGATTCATAGCCATTCTACCCATGATCATATCTCTAACCATAGCCTCAGAGTGTTCTTCAAAGAGGAAGAATAACTATCATCGATATTAACTAGAAGCTTCCCTTAATGGCCTTTACATGGCTATTCTCTGTCAATTTATCCAAAACCATCTTGAAGTCATTGTGTTTTACCCTTAACACCTCACACAGTAGAATTTTCCAGAAGTTTATTATTCCTCCTGTTACATGGCTCTTCCTTTTAGACCTTTGGAAGTTCTCCCAGTCATACCCCTTTCAACTTCATGGCACTTCTCTGACTTGCTGTGTCCCCTCCCTTCCTCTTCTTACATTTTTGGCATCTGTCATTGGTCTCTCAGCTTTAACTTTCCAGAGTTCCGATTCAGTTACTCTTTATTACACAGTTGTCCCTCCTTTCTCTCAATTTCTTTAATTGCCCTCCTTTTGATCCTTTTACTTTTCACTATACTCTTCTGGAAGTACACACCAAACAGATTTCACAAATTATTTCTGATATAAAAGCTTTGCTTGGGAAATTATTTTGGAACTGCAGTGAATGGGTTGAAGGAAGGAGCTGAGTATGAAAGTCTCAGGGCCACTGCAGTAACAGGAAGAAAGGGGTGATGAGGCCACGCTGGTGGTGGGACAGGTTAGAATGAAAGGGATGCGAGTTAATGAAAGGACTTTGAGTTAAGATACAACTCTTAGCACTTGCCAGTTATGTGGCTTTGGGCAGTTCACTGAAGATCTTTGAGCCTTAGTGCTTTTTCTTCCAAGATGAGGGTTATGAGGTCTACCTTACTTGTTGTTTTGAGCATTAGAGGAAATATATTCATTTTTGTTTATAGGAAGTGCTCCAGAAGTTGTAGTTATTACAACCTAGATTTGGGGCAATTAGATTAGAAAGGGAGATATAGGGAATGAAGAAGAAAAGAATAATCAAGAACTTCAAGACATTTAATCTAAATAGCCAGGATGCTGTTAGCACATCTTGAATTATTCTGGCTTCTGGATATCTAACCTAGTTTGTTTCTAACCCACCACGATATGTGGATTTTGGGTTCTCATTTGGAAAAACTTAACCATCTTTGAGAAGGTATTTTGACAACACTAGCCTATTATTTGCCAGGTAACTGGCTCTCCGTGCATTTCTTTTTGTAGAAAGTTGGAGAAAAGGGGGTGGTAATTGGTGGGAGAAAAGAGGCAGAGTAAGGCAGGGAGGTGGGCAGAAGAAAGAAGTGAGGCAAGGTGGTGGGACAAGGAATTACACAGTCATTCTCCTTGGTTCATACACTTTTCCTGGGTTTGCTCCAGGGTGTTATTAACTAGTATATAGATTTCCTGCTGATTATTGATTCTGCTTCACAATGCCTGTATTTTGTCATAGTTCGTTTCCTAAAGTTGTGTAGCCAAGTGATAGATGTTTTTAAAGTGTTTCCTCTGCAAGAAGACATTGATTTCTGTCACATAGTGGCTTAAGCCACAGATACTTCCAGCAAGGTTTGTTTTCACTGCGTGGGTACTGT
This sequence comes from Anoura caudifer, assembly GCA_004027475.1. Classification (NCBI taxonomy): domain Eukaryota; kingdom Metazoa; phylum Chordata; class Mammalia; order Chiroptera; family Phyllostomidae; genus Anoura; species Anoura caudifer. The sequence goes on from PVKU01000036.1 coordinate 566,697, forward strand.
CCAAGTCTACAGCCATTTATCCTTCCCTAAGTGATTCTTGCCCAAAAGAGAGGTTTCACCAATACGGCATGGGTAAAATCTTGTATTACAAACTCATATAATCCACTCCTTTACCACCTGCTTGTAAAAGATCCCTGAAAATAAAATATAGAGTAAAACTCACAGATAAGCAATTAGGAAGCACTGCATGTATTGTTATACCTTCACATCGTTTTCCTGAAAGCTAGACTTTTAGGAATCAATCTAGTTTATTTTTAAATTGAAAATACAATATGTTAACAACATTGAGAAGCAGCAATATATCCCCTAAGTGTCTTAACTACCACAGCGGCATGTATTTTTTATGCTATCTTTCACTTGCATAATTTCATATATTTGCAATTATATCTTGTAGACTGATCCATTCCTTTCTCAAAGCCTATGAGTGTTAACCTAGCAAATAATCTTTGAAACTTGAGAATAACTGACAGAAGATGCTGATTAATTAGATCCAGTGAATTCCAGAGGAAAAATTAGAGTGGTCTATTCATTATATGCAACACAAAGCAGCTCACTGGGGGGTTTAAAGCATGTCACCAGTTATTTGCCCACTGTTCAGTTCTTGGACTGACACTTTTCCCCCTTTTTTTCAGTGTACATATTTTCTTTCCTGAAACACCTAGGTTCTCCAAATAACCTAGGCTTCAGAAAAAGTTCAGACCTGTTCTGGCCACACAACCAAACCATCCATATTACCTTTCTTATAGTCCTGGTTGCTTCTCCTCTGTCTGGAGCTTGATGAAAAGAGTATTGGGTGAATCTGGCCCAAGATCCAGTGCTTCCTCTACCCACTTGTAGAAGCTTTGTGGGCAAATCACGTGGCTTTTACAAACCTTACGTAGTTTTCATCAAAATATGAATGCAAATACTGATCCTATCTACCTTACAAGGTTCTTGTGGGGCTCAAAAGTGTTTGAGCCTAGGGAAACATTTCAAAAACTTGAACATAGAATACCAGTATCAACTATTGCATAGGGTCGAATGACATGCCTTTATTAGTAATACTGTTATTATTACTGAGAGAGAGAGCATGTGCGTGAGGTCAGTTTGTTGTTTCACCTGACCAGGGATGGAACGGCAACCTTGGCATATCCAGGTGATGCTCTAACCAGCTGAGCTACCCAGGCAGGGCCAAATAACATACCTTAAACATAATTGCACTAACTTTTCCCATCTCTCATTTCTAAGCAGCTTAACTGAATTTAAGAAACAATTGATGTATGGAGTGCCCTGTGGTGTGTGTATGCCGTTGTCCAGAAAACACTGAAATAGCTACGGAGTGCACTTGAGACAAGCGATGTTATAATTCAGTGCACAGGACCATTAGTTACAGGAAATGCCTAGGTGAACAACTTTCTTTCTCCCTAGTTTTAGAAAAAAGTTGCTAACCTGTCATTAAGGGGGAAAAAAACCCACTATTTTATAAACATCCCAGAAGTGTGTATTCTGTTATCTTTTTGTGATCCTATTTTCTATTTTGGGGGAGAATTATCACTTTCATTGTTGTTCTTCTCTGTGGACGTGACTGATTTTAGAATGTCATCTTCTTAATCAAAACTTTTATTTTGAACACAAAAGCAAAATAAGCCTGTCTTCTCTCTTCAAATTATTTGACAGAGTCCCCTGGGATGTATCTTACCGCCAAAGGAATGGATTGGTTCAGTGATGTTCCTTAGTTTTATTAGAAAATGTATCATAAACTTAGGTGAGATATATTTGGTTCAAACACAATCAAAGGAGCATTGTGACCTTAGAGATTGGTGGTAAAAAATACAAGGTCACAGGTCATTGGGCATCCTGACATTGAAATGATCCTGGGATTGCTCAAATGGATTTAGCATAAGGGAAGACATGCCATGTGATTTCCCAAGTTAGATTGTCAAAGTGGTGCCTTGTGCCCCGTTCTTCTGAAATGCTCTTTCTGAGGGAAAGCCAGGCATTATGGAAAAGGTATTTCTACCCTGAGCACCCTACTGGATGGAGAAGCATCATCTGGGGGAGTCAGAGAGAGAACATCAGCTGAGTTCCCAGTCAGCAGGCAGTTGCCAATGCAGATGCAGGAATGACCCCATGGGACACCTGGCCCAGTGGGGCCCCTGACAACAGCAGCCCCAGCTGACACCTGGGCCACAGCTGCATGGGAGAGTCCCCAGGGAGACCTGCTCAGCCCAGTCCTTCCCAGGCTCCTCATAGTCATGACCAAAGTAAAATAAAACCCCTCTGAAACTGGGGATCATTGTTTGCACAACAATATTAATGCAACAGTAGCTACCCAATTAATTTATGTGAATCTCAGCAAGGCTAATTTAGGATTTGCAAACAATTGAAGTTCTTCTGCCTGGTTTTCTCACTCATTAACCTGTGGGCTAGCCAAAGAGTCTTAATAATGTGTTAGTTCCTTTGTCTACAACATGGGATTATTATTAAAGTTTAAATAAGAATATGTGTGAAAATCCTTTCGGAAGTGAGCCTGTGTAAATCTTTGCCATGGTACTAAATTACCAAGTAAATATTGTAATATGAATATCTTATAATACAAGTGTTATAGTCATTTTTTCCAAATCTATTTTTCAAAGAGGTATTTAAGATATTTCCTTATTTTTTTATAGTAATATTTATTGTCGGATTGAGGGCATAGGTAGAAAGAATACAAATGCAAGTCAAAGTACATAAAAGCATGTGCCTCTTTAAAGTTTCATTTTCTCTTCCCTTCTTATTGTGATACTACTCAGCATGATGTATTATGGGCTTTAGGGGTGATTTGTATTCATCATAAAATTTTCCTCCAGTGTCATTAGAACCTATTGTGGGATGTTGAGGACTGTCTGGAAGTCGTTCATCACTCAGAATTTATGATGAAACCACTGCGAGGCAGCTTCTAGACGCTCCGTCATATTTACACTTCTGGAAAGCGGTGCAGTGAAAGAACATTTAAAAGTGACCTTGATGCCTTCATCGTGGGCTGTTGTGATAAATATCATTAATGCTGGAACTTTCTAACATCAATCCTATCAAGATTCAACTGCTACGATACCCTAAAAGCTGCCTTCCCACATTTTATTTCCGACTCTTCCCCTCAGATTATAAATGAGCTGTTTCTAGCCAGCACGGTCCTTGATGTGGCATTGGAGTGTACTTTTCAAATCGTTGACATTTACTAAGGTCTTTCAAGAGTTGGAGGCTGCATTCCTCAGACTGTGTTTCTGGGAATTTTATGATGGAGCCCAGACTTCCCTTTCAGGGCTTGCTGTGCAAAGAAACCCAGCTTGCCCTTGAATAAGCAACAATGGGGGACAAGACTGCTGGTGTTCCTCTTCCCTGACAGGTTATTTAGCCTTTTCTAGGGTCATAGACTTGGGCGAGGGGGTGATGCACTGATCTCCCATCATCCCATAGACATCACCTATCCTGTTTACAGGTTTCATATCATGGTGATAGCCTGATATCACGCAAAGACACAGTGACATGACCCATAGGGCAAAGAACCCCAATTTAGCGCTCAGCTGTCACTGTCCCCATAGTTCATGTAAAGAGTCACTGCATTTCCCCTTTATCTTCACCTTACAGAGTGTCCAGGGATGCATCCTTGCCTCCAAAACAGGAATAACACTTTACATTTTAACTGTGATTCAGATTCTCTCAATGTAGTAGGAAGAGAAAGGTGACTCAGCAGGAAAAACAGAAAATGCTACGCATCTTTAAAATAATCATAAGTGATTATGAAACAAGTATGGAAAAAGAGGTGAACCAGCTTCCCCAGACGATCAGAACCCGCAGGCAGTTCTGTGTACAGACTGCTCTGAATGAGCGCGCAGCAACTTCTGCCTCTGTCACTGCCTCTCCCCATGAACCAGAAGCCCAGGCAGCTTCCTTTCCAGCAGCTATTATCCAGTGGTTATCTCAAATCTCTCACCCGGTGGCAGCCAGAACCTTCTCTTTCTGAGAGACAGCCTACTATCTGACAAAATATAGAAGCCAAGTTCAAGTGCCACAAAGCACACCTTCCAATCCAACTCTGAATTGTGGCATGAAATCAAGTAGAACACTTTACTGCCTCAGTTTATGTCTTTTCTAAAAACAAAAAGTTGACATTTGCAGGGTAATATTCAAGCAAATTGGGCCGAAAAAAGACATCTAACTCAAATATTTCAAAAGAATTCTACCAGTCTTTAAAAAAAAAAAAGTTCTTGGAGACTCATCAATGACACGACATACCGTTCAAGCCCTCCTTCAAACACTGTCACTTTTACCAGGTGACATTTTCTTCTACTTCACATGACTTATCTGACACAGTCACATATCAGCAGTATACCACCAGGAAGATAATTGGAATCAAGAAAGCTAATCCACCTTTCTGCTTCACCTGTCAGAGGGGGAAAAAATGGAGTTGCAGCAAATATTTTTGAAAGCACAACAGTAGAATATCAATTTCTTGACTCAGCAGCCCAAATGAAAACACAAATCTACTCCCAAAGAACCTGCCACATCTGGTGTTCTGTGGCCTAATGTGCATCCATAGCTAACTCGAATGGAAGCTGCAGGAAAGAAGGATGTGCCAAACCCTTTGCTCCAAGATCCAAGTAAGGATGCAATCCACTCATGAGTGTGTCCTCTGATATGGGTCCAGCTGAGTCCCAGAATGAGCCTACCGATGATCTAATGTTAGAGCAAAAGTTTCAGGGAAGTGATTTCAAGGGCAACCAAGGAAAATGACTTCCAAGTAAATCTTGCAGGAAGCAATGGCACTTGGCTGCAGAGTTAATCAGGGAGCAAAGTGAACCCAGTAAAAAAAATTATTGATTTTTTTTAGAGAAAGAGAGAGAAACATTGATTTGTTGTTCCACTTATTTATGCATTCTTTTTGTTGATTCTTATATGTGCCCTGACCAGAGATCAAACCCAAAACCTTGATTTATGGGGTCAATGCTCTAACCAACTGAGTTATGTTATCTGGCCTGAGTTGACCCAGGCAAAATTTTAACATAATGGTATTCACAGACCTGCATCTTTGTATGCCCTGAAGCATAGAATTTTGTCTAATTCCTATGCATTAGACAGAAACAAACATGCTGATCATAGACATTTCAATGTGTGGAGAAAAAAATGTGATGAATATATTCCCATTTATGTCCTGTCAAAAAGTGAATCCTCAAAGGTTTAATTATTTTGCCAAGGACAATTCCCATGAGGTATACATTTTTTCCTCTCTCACTTTCTGTCTCTGGACAGGAAGCCCCTGCTTTAGGAACATCCGTCCCCCAACCTTACCAAGGTGTGAGACATGCTGTTCCAAAAGTTGAAGGATATTCTCTCACAGGAAAGAAAATATCCAAATGCGCACTGGGCTGCAGCCACTGTATGAAGAAATTCCTTTCCTGAGAGGTGGCCGGAAGCTGCAGGGGGCGTGGGGACTGGCGAGCAGGTGGGAAGCAGCTGGAATGCCCCTCCCTTCCTCCTGAGCCCGCTGTTCCCCCTGGCTGAGTAGGGGAGAGGTGATGGATTCCGAAGTTGTTCACTGAAGTCCAAAAAGTAAACATATAAAGAAAATACAATTTTTTGTTTTGTTTTCTACATTGCTACTAAAGTACCTAAAAGACAACATATCTGGGAAAAAGACTTTTACAGGGGAACTTTAAATTTAACCTGTTACTGTTACCACACTTGTGCAAGCGCCCACGGCACGAATTAGCGCAGGCAGACTCACAGCCTGCTATGTCCTCCTACTTAATTGTCATATACCAATGTAAATAGAGACCATTTTTCATCACTAATAAATGTGTTTTTATTATGAAAGCTTCAATATAATTAATTCTACCTCTGACTTCAAGCTCAAGAAGGCAAGATCCGTTTGCCTACAGGTACCAGGAGTAATAAACAAGTCTGTCCTGCCTAGCCATCTGAACTTGAAACCACCTCCTCATCAGTCTCAGCTGCTCTAGCATCCTATACTTTTGCAGAACTCTCTTATGACCACTTCCAGTCTTACTCCATATGAGTTTTATTGCTTCCTCCTTTTCTTCTTTTGTATGAAAATATCTATTGATTTTTGACTAAGGTTAAAGCATTATGCTTGCAACTGGGGAGACAGTATTTAACACAGAAATAGTTATCTGTCTTATCATCTGGGAAGGACAATGACAGGCAATAATAAATCAGTGCGGTAAGTGTTCCTTTGTAGGGTGAGCCCATAGGAGAGAGCTGAGCTGGACTAAGGGGGTGGGCAAGCACCAGCAAGACTGGTGGAGTTTACAGTAGGGGGTGGGGAGGTCCAGGAGAGATTCTTGCACAGAAGAGGATAGTGCTGGAGAGAGCATGAGGAGTGAGGAGGTTTGCAGAGTGCATCTGGGTGGTCAGAGGCATGTTGAAGATAAGCCGTCTATCCTAGCACCAATGTAACTACTGAAAAAATTGTCTTTGTTATCACAAACATTTGGGTTGTTGTAAGGGCGCTCTGGCTGGGGTTCAGAGAATGGAGTGGATCAGATCCATAGATAGAGGCTAGAAGATCAGGTACATAGGTAGCTGTTGGAATCATCTTTCTGAGAGAAAATGATGGCCCATCGAAAGTAGTTACTTCAATGGGCCATTATTTCTTCTGAGGATGGCGAAGATCTATGGATTTATAGTATTTATGAGGTAAAGGGGACTCTGACTGATTTGCTTGGTGACAGAGAGTGTCAAGGTCTTGAACTGAGACAGGAAACATGATAAAGGGAACCTGTCTAGTGAGTAGGTAAGTTCCATTTGCATCGGATAAGTTTGGGATGATTGTGAGATAGCCCAGTCGGGGAGTGGTGGAGACGGTGGAGGGAGCATGTGGGAGAGGGTGACAGGGCCCGGGACCCAGGTGGAGGAAGGCAGACATTCAAGGCAGAGGCACAGAGGAGAAATCTGGGGAGTATCAGAGGAGCCAGAGCAAACCATGGGAAGGGCACCCTGGAAGCACCTGGGGCTGGCACCCTCTCTTTGCTGTGTGTCTAATGTTCCCAAAAGAAGACAGATACAAAGTTCAAGTAAATTCAAGATTAAAGGTGTAGTTAAGAATAGAGGACCTCACAGCACCCCCACCCTTTGCTCTGTACTCAGCTATTTGCCCCTGAGGCTGGAGGAACCCTTCCCATCATCTCCAGCTGTGGAGCCCTGTGGCAGGAGACCGAGGAGCAGGTGACAGAGACTAAGGGGTTGCATAGCGCCCTCCATGCCCTGCTGTCTGTCTCTTCAGCAGGGCTGTCTCGGTGAGTGTGCAGCTCCCACTGAGACCCCTGCCCCACAGTCTCAGTGCTGGGTGAGCCCAGCACCCCTGCCTCTGGAAATGATATGTCTTCACCGAGGACTCCAGTGGTTTGATGCTGGCTTTTTTTTTTTTTTTTTTTTTTTTTTTTTTTTTTTTTTTTTAGTCCACCTCACTCTTCTGTGAGTAATTCCTTCATGAAAGTCCATTGAACTAACATGGGGTTAAATGCTCTTTCCTCCGTTAATACAGCCTTCACATGAAGACATAACAAAATCTATTTCTCTTTAAAACGTTCATCAAAATGCTCGGTACTTCTTCCTAAGACATGAAGCTGTCTACATGCACCCAACCTCCTCATGTGGGGGCCATGATCCTTCTCCCTGAGATTTGCCCCCACCCCCCCACCCCCATCCTCAGGAACTTGACCCCATCGAGGACCGTTCCTCCACCCTGAAATGTTCACTTTTCCTTTTCTACTATGACCCTCCACGTTGGTCTTGAATGTGCTCTGGTACCTCCCATCTTAAGGAAAAGCAGAGGATCTCTGACTCGACCCACTGCCCTGTCCTCTCTTCACAGGCAATGTCATTAATGTCACTGAAGTTGTTTATATTGACTCTAGCTCACTCCATCTTTCTGCCCAAGTACAGCCTCTTGAGAGTCCTCATGCCGGGCACCGATGGCATCTGCAACTTGAGATTCCATGGCTGGTATTCATTTCTCAGCACTCCATCCTGTCTGAAATATGTTCTTTTTTCCCCTGGACAGGTATAAGGAGAAAAACCAATTAAAAGTAAAAGGCTTAATTCCCCCTGTTGAAAATGAGAAATTCTTCCTTTCTTTTTTTCAGAATGTTTGCTTTAGAAAACTTGTAAGCGCTTCTACTCTCTTTGAAATGTATATATATCTTTTTGAAGACCAGATAAACCCTTTGTCAGCTTATTGACTCAGAAAGGTCTTTTTCAAGGACCTGGGAACCATCTTTTTGAAATATAAGCATCTGGAGAGGTAGCATCTTGTCTCCCAGTGTCTGTGGGGGGCCAGGGGCAGAACTTCAGCGGGATCCTTGCTCCAAGTCGCAAAACTACCTCCTGTCTGAAAGATACAAGTTTGGTTTTCCTCTGGATAAAGCCAATTAGCTCACATGGATGGTTCCCCAATTACCAGGTAAAGTTAAGGTGAGCTATGAATGACCAATAGTGTAGTCCAGACCTTTGGAGGAATAGTTGTTTATCTTGAGAGCCTATGTGTAGGGGTTGTCTGCTATTGGGAAAGACAGTCTTATGTACTCTTTGGAGCCCTGGCTGGGTAGCTTAGTTGGTTAGAGCCTCATCCTGATATGCCAAGGTTGTGGGTTTGATTCCTGGTCAAGACACATGCAGATATCAACCAATGAATACATCAGTAAGTGGAACAACAGATTGATGTTTTTCTCTTTCTTTCCCTTCCTCTCTCTCTCTAAAATCAATAAATAAAAATCTTAAACAAAACAACAAAACAAAGAATGGGCCTTGGGCCTAGAACACTTTGTCACCAAGAAATAGCCCACACACACAATGCTGGATTTAACATCTTGCGTGGGCACATCTTCCCTTATTTTCAGCTCAGTGAATATTCTCTCGTGTTCACTTAAAGTGTGTACAGCACAGGGCATCTGGCCAACCACTCAGGATGGGCTCGTTCCTTTGCATCACAAGATGAGTGCACGTAGGCAAGGTGCCCTTCTGTGGCTGCCCTAGGGAGGCAGTGGGCAGAAGCGTGTGGATGTCTCCTCCTGTGGCTGGCACACAGTGATTCCTGTTATTTGCCATGTCCCTCACTGAGCTTTCCTTCCCCTGGGACTGGTGAGCTGTGTGGTTGCCCTGCTCTCTTGGCACTGGGGCTGGGGCAGGGCTCTGTCAGACAGCAGTGCACAAGGACAGGTGAGGGCTCCCCTGTCTTTGCAGTGGCTTAGTGGGTTGTGTGTGAGGTGCATCACATGTGCGTTTCATGCTTATCGCATAACAAAGGATTTTGTTTTCCTGCTACCTTGGCAGAGAGAAATCCTGGGCTGGGAGACTTCATTTTTGTTTCCCTACCATTCGTTGTCACCAACCCTTCTCCTTTTCCATTCTGGGGAATGCCATCGGCTGTCCACCAATCATTTGTTCCATACCGCAGAGTGATTTTCAGAATGTGAATCTGATGACATCGAAGCCTCGGTCCTTCTCTTTCCCCCTGCCCCCTGCTTGTAATACCTCACTGACTCTTAAAATAAAAATCGAAACCATGAAACAGTTGTCACAGGTTTGCACTCTTGGGCATCATCTTGTATCAGCCTCACGTCTCCAGCCACACTGGCCTTCCAGTTTCTCATAAGGACCACACCCCAAATTCCGGGCTGTTCTCCTCTCTCAGCACTCCCTCCTCAGTTTGCCTGGTGAACTCTTCCTCACCATCACCATTAACTTAAGAATCAGGTCTTGGAGGAAGCTTAGCTGTCATACGGGCTAGGTCGGAATTTCCTGGTATTGTTCTCAGAGCTCCATATGCCATGATTTCAAGAGACGTATTGCAGTTTGTGCTGTGGAATTATTTGGTGACTGTGTTTCTTCTCCACTTGACTGTAAGTTCCAAGAGGCTGGGATCTTCACTTGCTTTTTCTTACTGTTGCTCTTCATGTCTTACGATGGTGCCCAGCACATGGTGGGAGCTCAGGAAACATATCCTGTTCCCCCATTGGAGCAAAATGAGGTAATTGGTGTTCAATAACTGAGAAAACAACTCAGGAAGTTGAATGTTAGATTTTTTTCAGTTGTTAGATCCTCTTTAGTTTTCACTATTAAGGTATGTGGTTAAGAAATCAACTGGTATATTAAAACGTGTTTCTCAGGTATTCCATTTGCCAAATTGGTATTGACTTTTGATTTAGTTCACAGTTGCTTAACCTATTACTGTGGAACAAATGAACACCAAACTTAGTGGCTTGGAACAGAAGTTAACCTTTTTCTGTAAAGGGTCCTATAGGAAGTATTTTAGAGATCTCTGTGTTAAGCATTCCACTCCCATTCAGTCACAAAAGTTTCCATCATGGCACATAAACAGATGAGCGAGGCCATGTTCCGATACATCTCTATCAATGATCACTGACATTAGAACTTCATAGGACTTTGTGTCAAGCATGAGTTATTTTGATTTTTCTTCAACCACTTAATTAATAAGATAAGACTTATTCTTTGCTCACAGGCCATACAAAAGCAGACATGGGCTACAGTTTGCCGGTAACAATAATTTGTTATTTTTAACTCCGTTGAGGGGATTAAGAACTAAGACAGAGCTTAGCAGGGTGATTCTTCCGCATCCTTTTTTTGTTGACTGAGGCTCTTGCTTTTGGGTGCTCTGGCCTGGGCGGCTGAGAGGGCTTCATTTATATGCCCATTGCTTTGGTGGGAATGCCAGAAGGCTGGGCTCCACTGAGACCGTGGCCACAATTGCTGGAGCAGCTATCAGAGAGATTTCAAATGATGAGTACACGTTTTGATGAAGGGTAAGGCCTTTTCCTCACGTAAAGTGCATCTGGGTTTGAGCAGAAGAAATGATGCTGATCAGCGTGAGCAGAACACAGTAGTGTAAGTTTCTCATTTCTGCCTAAGAAAGTGCTTATGCTAATACACACCAGCAGGCTTTGTACAACTGTTCACTTTTCATCTGATCGTTTTCTTTTTTTCTTCATCCTTTAATTGCCTTTCCTTTCAGTTCAAAACAAGCCTGCTGAGTAAATGCTGAAGCATAATCCTGTATTAATTTATGGGCCATGGTGTGGTTTACGAGAAATAAAACGCTCTGGTCCCATGAAATCCTAATCACTTTCACAGCCAGCAGGCACCCGAGTTAAAGCATTTCCAGTGAAGTGAACAAGAACATTAAATAAAACCATTGCTGGGGACTGGATGCATTTGAGTCAGGAAGAGAAAAGTGCCTTGTACTGATCAAAGCCTGGCCAGGGAGGCAACTCTATTTGGCTTTAACTCAGTGGGAGAGGCAGTAGCTTCAAATCCATGGTCAGTTCAATTCAATTTAGGAGAGACTTACCCCATTATTTCAGTGCTGCCTACCAAGCAGAGAGGTTCTGAGCAGCCTTCTGAAAAATCTCCCCAGTGAAAGAGATACATAGAAATTGTCCCTTATGCAAGTTCTTTCTACTACCTCTGACCCTTTGAGCCACTCTCCCCAAGCAGATTGGAACATTAAAAGCAGGAAATGGGACCCCAGGAGGCCTCTGTGTTCAGAGTGGACAGCGCTGGTCCCGTTCCCTGCAGAGAATTTCTCTATGATGTGGCAGAGTGATGGAAAGCACTCCCCATTAACTGCTGACCAGGAGTTGCCTGATAAGAGCAGGTTAGGGGAAAACACAAATCTATATGTGCTGAGATTAATGAATTTCTTGAAGACATGAATGACTGGGAATGATTTTTCTAAAATCTAAGAACAATGGACAGAAGGATATCCTTCAAATACATTGTGAATCCAAAATTGATGGACACTGACATTTAAACTGAATAATAATATGATTAAGTTTGGTGCTGATTATCAATTATGCCAATGCCAAACAGCCTCTCAAAGCTGGCAAAAGGTTTACATGTATTCTAAACAACAGAGAGATGTTATATCCAATGGAATGGTGAAGGAAAATAGAACAATAAACCAACAAAAATAGCTAATCAAAACATTGCTGAAGCAGTATTTGGTGTGGAATGTCTTCTAGGAACACCTGGGCAGGAAATGTATCTTATTAATGATATTCAACGGGTAGTAATATTAGAATCAGCTTGCTTTCCCTGAATTCGACTTATGGAGCCATGCAGAATATTGCCTGTATGGTAGTTTTTAGTTTAATCTTGACTTTGAATGCCAATTTTCCTTAAAAATTATTTCAAAAGCCATTGAAAATAGCTCCATTAATGCCTAAGTATAGAAATTTTATAATTAAAATGCATGTGAACATACCAACATCGACTAGAGTACCACTTCTAAGTTTAAAACTGTATTTAGAAATACTTTTAATTCCTAATGTAGTGAGAGTCATATCAGCCAGAGGGATATATATTAGCCAGAGGGTCATCCAAAGCTGTATATAGCAAGACCCAGAAAACCTTTATTACTTGTTGTGATAGGAGCCGAGTAAGGGCTGGAAAGGTATTCGTGAGTTTGGGGTAGTCGTGGAAGGAAGATTTTGAACAAGGTCAGTACACAATCAAGTATGAATTCTCTGGGTTAGACAAGAATTTGAGAAGATTTAAAAAAAGATAACCAGGAGGAGGAACTGGTATCCCTGTGACCAGCAGTGTGTGTGTGTGTATGTGTGTGTGTGTGTGTATGTGTGTGTGTGTGTGTGTGTGTGTGTATGTTTATTCCTTCTCACTGGATAATGAAATTATTATCTAGATTGGCAAGATGACAGAGGACAACCCTTCAGAGACGTTTGCATTCGATTGCTTTTGCTCAGCTTCTTGAAGCAATAGGTACAAGAATATTTTATTAGCAAAGATCCCCGCACCTCTTCCATCTTCCCAGCTGTTTTGTCAGAATCAGAACACAAACAAGTAGGTTTTAGAAAACAAAGCTGTTCTAGAATGTGACTGTTAATGGGGCACTTGAAAGCCTTTCTTGTTTTGACAGGTCAGGTTCAAACAGCATCTGTGGCACGAGAGCATGGTTTGTTTTCCTCTTCATCTAGATGTCTCATCTCAGGGAAAGTTTGGTGTCGTGATTTTTTAAAAAGAAATACTGGCCAGAGTTTTGACAGTGTTCTCTGTTGATAATCCTTAACCAATTAAAAAAGACCCACCTGAGACCTTGTTCATGAAAGATTTACAGCAAAGTCACGAAGTAGTCGAATTCAAAATGAAGAGTGTAAAGATAAGTGAGCATTTTTGAATAATAACATATTCAGTAAAAGACAAAACATATCACTTCAAACTACAATGGAACAGCATTAAAAAAAGATATCTTGGGAGACATTTCTCTCCCCTAACAACTCTTCAGAATAAACAAATTTCTTCAGGGTTACTTGGAAAAACTAAAAACACTTAATAGGTAATTGGGTTGACAATTGCCCTGTTTTGAGACAGCGCTCCAGGGAGACACACTTCTTGCCCATTTGTAAAACAGAAATGTTAGCTTGATTGTCTCTAGTTGAACTGACACACTCGTAGAGGAATAAGCTAGTTTATCCACTTCTAAGGGACACTGGGTAGCAAGATTGCATTAATTCTATTCTCTGCCACCTAATAACTTCTCACTTTTAGAATATGATGCAACTTTTGCAAGATTTGATACTTTGTGTTTATTTTCTTTTTAAGTGGGGGGGGGGGCATAGCAGTAGGAAGCGTGGTTTGTGGCAGGAAATGAGACCCACAGAATTGGAGTACTTGCTCTGGAAGGAGAGATGAGACCAGGGAGAGGAAATCATATGCATTGGGTTCTTGTGTGCCAGGCACTGTGGTAGGTGATTCATATATAGGCACCAATAACCACAGCAGTCTTCTACAGCATGTATTCACATCTGTAATTGGACAGATGTGAAAAAAGCTCAGAGAAGTTGAGTCATTTCTCCAGTGGTGCATAGATAATGTGGAGTGGAAGAAGAACTGCAGTTTGGGGCTGTCAAATTCCGCTGTCAGGTTCTCTCCTCTTCAGCAGGCTGACTCATGCGGGAGGGACCTGGGCATTATCCAGCTCACAGCTGCTCGGGTTCTAATGTGCACTCAAGTCTGCTAAGGGGCCTGGTAAAAGTGCACGTTCTGATTCTGTAGATCTGAGATCCTGCCTTTTTCATTAGCTCCACATCTCGCGGATGGTTTGGGGACAGCCCTTAGAGTAGCCTGTGTCTAGTTTACCTCTTGGGTTCTGTGATGGAAACGTAGGGATCAGAGATTAAGAGCCCAGGGGCGCATCAGAAAGTGGCAGAGTCGAGTCTGAGCCAGTGTCAGTGTGGAAAGATGGGCTGGGAGAAGCCCCTTCTCATTCTCCATCGGCTGCCAGAGCGGAGCTGCATAAAGATGCATGTGCTGGCTGTGTGCGCTCAGTTCCAAGCACTGCCTCAGCCCTTTGCCCGTCAGCTCGCTGTCCCTCCCTTCTCTGGGGAATTCTGAAGTGACCGCTGCTGGAACCCTAGTGTTCCGACTTCCAGTGGAGGCTCTTCCTACCACAACTCAACAAGTACATCTCCAAGTGTGACACACAAACAGAAATGGGAGGGAGACACTGTGATCCCTGGGCAAGGGGGATCAGAAACTCAAAGGCCCATGGCAAGTTAAAGGAAGACGCAGGCCTGGCTGGGGGCCCATGTGCGATGCTCCCCTCCCACAAAGGCAGCCCATTTACAGCTCCCTGAAAGGGCGAGGGAGCTGGGTTTGCCAGAGCAGAGCAGGTTGGTTTCCAAAAGATTCTGATGAATTCAGAAAAGCTAGCTAGTTTGGCCTAAACTCTTCCACAGCTAGTTAGGATCTCACCAAACAACCCTGTTTGCCTCTTTTTTCAATGACTGATTTCTCTGAGAACATCTGGCTTCTTCCGGGAACTGGGGCAGCGTGGGGGTGAGGCATTGCCTGTGTGACTGTGGGTGAACCCATAATTACGTGTTTCTGCTCCTCCTGTTCTTTATAAGCACGTGCGCACGCTGATAGAAGAGACGTGCCTTCCCTCCAGTCTGCATTTGCCATGGGACTTCTAACTGGCTTGTGCAATTTGGCTTCAAAATGCTCCACTGAATGGACTGCTAGAGAAACATATTAAATAATAACAGCTAGTGGCTCTCTATACCTTTTAGCTTCTGGCTAAATAAGGCATCTGGGTAATTCAGATCTACTTAATAAGTTTTCCTGAAGTGAACCAAATCTAGGGAAAGAGGTAGCTTTGTTCATGATTTTTGTGTATTATTTTAACTGTCAGGTATATCAGATAATTCAAACAGTCTTACAAAATGTTTTTAATTATAAATAATAACCCTTAGTAAATGGCTGTAGGTTCTATAACCACACTTTAAAATATGGATTTGTCCTCCGTGCCTTAGACTACCAGAATCATAAATTCAATTAATTTATTCCTCATATCTATAATGTTGTATACAAAATTAAATTTTGAGATTTCTAGTGTTTGTATCCGAGTGCTTGTATCCCTCCCCCACCCCCCCCATTTATATGTTGAAATTTAATCCCCATTATGAGGGTATTAGGAAGTAGGACCTTAGGAAGTAATTAGGGTTAGATGAGGTCAAGTGGGTCGAGCCTTCGTAACAGGTGTTAGTGCCCTTACAAGAATCAAAAGAGAGCTTGTTTGGTGGGCACCACCAAATGGGCACCTCTGCTGCCCATTGGTCAGGAGAGGACACACAGACAACCATCTGCAAATCAAGGAGTGGGTTTTCCTCAGAATCCTCATCTGC
Organism: Anoura caudifer; assembly: GCA_004027475.1. Lineage (NCBI taxonomy): Eukaryota > Metazoa > Chordata > Mammalia > Chiroptera > Phyllostomidae > Anoura > Anoura caudifer. The sequence continues at coordinate 582,395 of PVKU01000036.1, forward strand.
TGGACTTCCCAGTCTCAAAAACAAAACTATATATATATATATATATATATATATATATATATATATATATAAATGTTTGTTCATTTTGTTAGAGTTCTTTATTATCAAAGCCTGAAGTAAGACACCTACTAACTTAGCAAGAACATGAAATATTGAACTAAACATGGTTTGTTAAATAATATAGACTTGCCAGGTTATCATTTACATCTGATCCAATTTCTTTAGAATTTTATTAATATATTGGAGATTATCTGGGAATAATTTCTGATCTAGAATTTGAGAACCTTATCATTTACTGCTATTGCTGAAGAAGAAAAAAGAAAAGAAAAAGAAACACCAGATTCTTAAAGAATATGATTATCTGTCCTGATTGCACCCTTGGTAGGACGAGCCTGGAAAAGAGAGGCAGAAAGTGACATGCTCTGGGCAGCATTTAGGTGGCACTTCTTGCTGAGTTATGAATCACTTCTCTGTAAGTTTCAGCTTACTCTTCCACGGAAAACAGGAGTTAGACTCAGGCTGTCAAATGTGTGCTTCATTTCTAAAACTCCGTCCTGGGAGCCGTGTTTTGGAATCATCACCTATCTTGCCCCATCTCCACTCCTCATAAGAAATCACACTTTTCAGTGGGAACCTATTGTACATATTATTGGAGGAAGGTGTGGCTGACGCTTATGCCTCTTCTCTGATCAATCAAGTGCAGATGATGAACATTTTGCTTATTATGCCTCCCAATGTAGTTAAGTTGTCTCTTTAGTACCTATAAATATTTACACCTTTGTTTCTCATTTCCCACTACCAGTGTCATTTTCCATCTTGCAGGATGAGTGTGTTCACCTCCCTATCCTTTATATGACCTTCCTTCCCCTTTCCATCCCCCATCTTCTGTTATCTATATTTAAATGGATGGAAGTATATAGTTAGAGTCTGGTCTTTAGCCAGGTTCAGGTGCAGTAAGGTGGAGTGCTGAGATATTAGGTACTGACTGCTTTTTACCACATTTGAGGATATGCCATTTCTTACTAAGATACATCCTGACCTGAAAGAGCTTCTGCAGAGAACAAGATTAAGCTGCTCACATCAGACACCCTCTTCCATTGTGTCTGGCAGCTGTTTGGCCTCTGGGGGTGAAAAGAGGCTGCGTGGGTGACCCCACTTTCACTAAGTGTCTGTAAGTGGATGGTTTCTTTTTTCACCTATCCATAGCCTGTCTGAAGACTCCAATTATTACCTGTAGAACTGAAGAACATTATCTATGTTCCCTGACATCCCTAGGTATTTTTTTCCCTGCAGAAGTTTTTTCTCTTAATTTTCTTCTTTACTTCATCCCTTCTTTATTTTCCATTTCTCTTGCTCCCCTTTCACTTTTTCTTCCATCCCTCCTTTCCTTCTCTGCTGCTTTTTATTGTAGTTTTTCTAATCATCTTTATTTTAGCCTCAGATATATATTTTTTCAAATGCAGTCAGCATGTCAGGCCTGCTATACAGCTGATAGCACTTAGCCCCTGAATCCCTGACTCGGAAGCTACTGCTTCCTTGGATCCACACACCTTCCTCCCAAACCTCATGCTCACTTTGCTGGAGTACATCCTAAAGTAAACTTCTTAAGACAGAATGCATGGGAGGTAAAATTTCTGAATCTACATATTTGTACAGATTTCATTTTAGCCCTTACTCTTGCTTGATCATTTAAAATTTTTTATTTCATTTTTCCCTGAAAAAAATAAATCGAAGATTGGTAGCTTGTTTCCCGGCATCCCTTGTTTTGTACATGAAGAATCTGGCACGAGCTCGATCCTCATTGCCTACATGTAAATATGATCTTTCTATTCAGGAGTTTTCAGAACCCTGAGTCTGATTGCTTGCTGCAGTCGAGGTAGCTGGCTCAGCCAGCATTTCTGAGCCCTTTCTGTGTGTGACAGGGTTGTGCTTGAGATAAGCCTCCCGCCATATTCCTGTAAGGTAGGTACTACCATCATTCCCATTTTAGAGAAGAGAAAACTCAGGCACAAAGGGGCAAGTTAATTGCCCAAGGGCACACAGTTGAATGACACAGGGTGTGAACCCAAACCATTAACTTCCTGAGTTCCTCTAACGTTCGGTGTGTGTCTGTGTGTAAAATATATACTGCAATACCTCAAGGCCTCCTAGTCAATGATGTACTGGTAAACTACTTCTCCAGGGGAAAACAACCAACCAACCAACGAAATGAATTAAAAAAATCAAGCCCTATTTAGTAATGTCAGCTGACAGGTGTGGTGTAAATACTCCCACCACCACCCCCTTCATGGTAAGAGCAATGTACTCTTGGGTCCCGCTGGTGAAAGCAGGCTCTGAGCAGCTACACTTCCGCCTCATTAGAACTAAATTGAGTGAACGTGGAACTTGTATTGCCTGATACTGCTTTTATTCTGAACTTGTCTTTGGTTTAATTTTCCATCAGCTGTACTCAGAATGAACAGAACAAGAAAGAAAGGACAAATGATACTGGTTTTACTTAGGAATGGAAAGAAGTATTTTGACATTTATGGTGCTTAAGGACTTTGCACACATTAGAAAGACATAGATTGCTAGCCATTGGGAGAGACTTTGCTTTCCACATCTACTCTAGTATGATTTTCTTATAAATGTTATGTATCAACACCCACGGTGTGTTGTAGAAAGCAACAGTGAATTAAGGAAAACACACGAGCAACCACATCTAGCGCAGAGCATGGGAAGTTCACAAGTTTCAGGAAGTTGCCCGGTTCTTTCCTGCACTGTCCATGCCTTCGAACTGCGAAGGACTTTCTGTCCCTGTCCCTCAGAAGTGAGCAGTTTGATCATGGCAGCTTTACTTTCCATTACATCCACCTGAAATGTGACGATTACTTTAGCTTTCAAGTGGGTGTGCTCTCCTGGAACAAAGAAATATGGCCCCTCTTTATGGCTGACCCAGGTTGTACAAGAAGACATTGATCACAGAGCACATAGGACTCGCAAACAAACAGTTCCTACTTTTTGTAGACCTCATCATCTCATGTTTTTAACTTCCTAAGTCAGGAGTTGATAGTATACTAACATATAAACAGCATAACACTCAAGAAAACAAGCAGAAATTTTAACATGCCTTTTTAGAAAAAGACCCTGTAAAGACAGGGTCTAGGAATCTTTTTTTTTTTTTTTATGACAGTATAGTGATATAAATAGGTCTTAATTCATCTTCATAATTAGTATCCAATTAGGACATATATTTATGTCACCAGTTTTTTTCCAAATGAATTTGATTAAACTATTAAGATCTTAAATGAGTTCAATTAGGTGCTTAGCTCCAAATTCAATCACCAAGCATCAGATGTAATGACAGTTAAAAAGAAGTTTAACAATGAAAAACTATGGGGTTTAAAAAGTATATTATAGTCTATGTATACTATCACAATGAAAAATATATCATAGCCTATTATTTGCCTCCTGAAACCAAGGAAGCCACGTGCTGGTATTCGAAATAGACACTCTTTTGTTCATGTGTATACAGCATACACATGCATCTCTAAAAACTTCAGGTTGGCATTCTTTAAGAGTAAATCAAGATATAGTAAATCAAGACAGAGTAGTTTGAACAAGGGGAGGCAACCTTAAGTATCACTTGAGACTCCTATCCGTTATTTGGTATGCATTACTTACGAGTACAGCCTATTAAAATTTGAATTATATTAGTTACTACTTCATTCAAAGGACTAAGGTTGATGTGCTGGTGTTTCAGATGGGATCCCTAGACAGCGGAAAGGGTGGCTCGGAATTGTTATCCCAATCACTTTAAGGTCACTGGTGAACCATCTCCGAGGGCTGTCCTTCACCTTTGTTCAGGCTTCTTTAGGGTTTGCACTGCGATGTTTGTTCTTATTTTCAACTTACCTGCAGGTCTATAATGTTTCACTCCAAATGTGTCCGACGCCGTGAATAATAACACAATTAGAGATCAAATTCCCTAAATGATTTTCAGAGGAAATTATTCATACTAAATCTTAGTAGCTAAAAGATCACAGGTTTTTGTGTCTAAAGAACCGTTACATGGATGCCCTATCAGAGGAACAAACCGAAGAAAGTCTACGCTATCGCTCATAGGAAGGCTGCCTGTATTTTCCAATGCAAAACAAAGAGCACCTTTATTATTAACAGCATTCTTCCCTCTTCAGGCTAGCAGGGAGCATTATGTAAAACCGACCTTGGGTGATAAGAGACCTATCACTGTATGTACTGAAATTTGGTCACAACTAATCATAATCGGCCTCACCCTTACTTTTTTCTTCGGGTGTAAAAAAACCTGGGTATTCTAATATTTTAAGTATCCACATATGGGTTATTTGTTTTGGCTTTAAGATATCACTATGGAAGTAAATCCCCACAGTAGCAGTTCCTTCAAACAGTGAGTAGAAATCCAAATATCAACTCAAATTTAAACATCTAAAAGATATATACATATGCATATACATTCACTTTCAGGCAATATACAAAGCTTAAATAAAAGTAGATGATAAAAAATTCATATATTAAAAGCAAAAGTGCTCCTTTAGCATAAATTTATTTTTGTGCTTATTTTACACAAAGAATTTAGAAAACATGAGGCATACACTCTGCAGTGAGAGTGAGTACCCTTTTCAGCCTTTGCTTCTTTCTTTTTTTAAATATAGATGCTACCAGGAAAAATGGATCAGATGCAGTCTACTTTTTCCTCCTTTGGCTGATTTTTTAGAGAATTATAAACCATGAAACGAAACTGGGTGAATGTAGGTAGTTTATTGCAAGCAGCACCTGCAGCCAAGAAAAGAGAAAGTTGTTCAGTTTCAGAATGCACATATTTACAAGCAATACAGACATCACCTGTTGTATACCTGATGTCCAACTAAGCTACATGGAAGGATGCTGTGTTGTCTACCTCACGCCTGCCTGTGGTCTGTAGCTGACAGACCACAAGAAAGTAGCAGTAGGGGAGCCATCTCTTTGAACCCCAGAATATAGGCTGATTTTTTGCTCTATATACATGCTGTCATTGCTGCTATTATTTATTCTGTTTTTATATTCTTTTCTTAGCAAGAAAAAAAAAAATCAGCCCCATACTGAAGATTTAACTCCCCTACCATTCACCCATAACCCTCCCCTACCCAGGATTCCTGTTATTTTCTACCCTTCTATTCTTGTTGAAAGCGAGGAGGGTAATTTGTCAAGATGCTCTCTACCTAATCAAGTTCATCTTAGGAAGTGGTTTCCTGCTGCCCCAGCTACCTGTGCGCGAACACCTGGAGGGCCCCTTCTAATGCTATCGCTTTCAATACAAGGGACTAGATTCCTCTACAATTACATAATTATCTTCTACAATTTTAAATTCAGCTATAATTATATAATTATCATCTTAGATCCTATTATATCCAACTTTGAGCCTTTTAAGGTTTATTTTTTAAGAGGATATCAATGAAACTGACTTATTTCATACAGAAAGCCTTTCCCTCCCATAACTTATATTGACTTTTGTATCTTAGTACTTAGAAAAGAATAAGAAATACTTCAAACAAGTTTTTCAAATACAGAACTGTGGGAAGTAAAAGATCAAAGAACAATGATAAGCAGTGTAACCTAATAAGTCACATTGATCAGTACGCTGTACATCTTCCCCAGCTGAAAATTCACTAATGAGGAGCAGCAGCGGTTGATCTTGAAATGCTTTGAAACTGCAATTGCCTCACACAGAAGTCAGATGAAGCGAAGGACATGTCTCCGTACAAAAACAGTTCTGCTAATTTCTTTGGTTTTCTAATCAGTAATACATTTTGTACCCCTGAGTCCCAAAAAGATCTAAATGACGGAGACATCTAAATAATGAGCGGGAAAGAAGTAGGGAAGATAATTTATCCATATTTACTTCTAGTGAATAAACGCCTCTGAGTGGACACGCCCATCTCAGCAGGAAGAGAAGCTGAAGGCAAACTGCACTGCAGTCAGAAGTCACAGACCAGAACGAGGACCTGCAGACCGCGTCCCCACTAGCAGTGGTCAACCAACAGAGGGTTTCGGGTATATTTTTTAACAATTTGTGAGTCTTAACGGATCGTCAGTTATCATCTACCTAGTGCCTGTCCAATGGCGTCCTTGTTGACACTATACAGGAATAAGATACAACCATGGTATTTAAAAGTGTATGTTTCCTCCGACATTTGCAAGTTCAACCAAACACAAATTCCACACAAAACTTACCATAACTTCCAGTCACATTGGCACAGATAACAGCTCCAAAGAAGTTTGGAAAATACTTATGAATTCTGGAAATCACTTTTTGGCAAGCTATGGCTGGATTTTCTCCTCTTCTCATATATTCTACGGCTTGATAGCTGATGTAAACAGAGGCAAAACTTGAGAATCACAAAATAAACTAACTCTGAATGTGGTTACATCTAAAAGCATCAAAACTGTCACATTTGATAAAATACATAAATGAACAGGAGTCAGTACTTCTGCACAAGCATCAGCAAGGCAGCATGTTGACCTTGGTACCATGTCTATCTTGTCAACTAATCCACCTATTCATTCGCTGCAGAGAAGGAATGATACTTTCCGCTTTGACGGAGGTCATAAAGTGTAGAGATTATCTTTCAATACGAATGGGGCTATGATCAATAGGGAAAACACTGGGCCTCAGCCGGAACCTTGTTGTCATGATTATCTTTTAGGAATTATAGGCAGGGACTGCATTTCTGACTTCTATCATCCATTACCACAATTCCTGCATTCAGTGGCCTTACATACATTATTTAAATGGATGCTAAGTACCCTCATCTGTGAAGCAGAGTCAGAAATATTGTTCTATTTTGGAGGGTGAGGGTTACTTAGTTTGAACAATTACATTATCAACATGATAGGTAAAGAGTTGCGAGCGGAGTTTCTCAAAAGCTTTTGTACGCACAAATTTGGACTGCAGGGCACACACGGTTACTATCTATTTTGATAGACAGCTCCCCTCCAAAGAACTCAGAGAGTCACGAATGTGAAAAGTCACACCTTGGTAGAAAGCGCATCAGTATGTCCCCATCCCCAGTGGCTGCCGCGGCCCCAGCAGTGTCATCGGCATACGCTCCAGCTCCAGGAATTGGCGAATCTCCTATTCGACTTGGTGAGGACACAGAATGATAATTTAGGATGGGAAATCACATGTACACACTAAGTCATTTTATGAGCTGTTTCAACAACAGCCGGTATTTCTACTTAGCTATTGATAACTGTCTAAAGTAATTTCTTCATCGGGGCAGAGAAAAGGATTTTCATAAGTTTCAAGCTAGGTTTCCAAACCTACATTAATTATATAAGAATTAGATACCAGCTGGTTACATATCAAGGTGGCACAGATTGACAGTGACTATTCCATTATGACCACCCTTATCATCTAATTTCTGGATTATCTCTACAGGTTCAAATTAGATTTTGCCACCTACAATCTATTTCTGCATCCTATCTAATGTGCCAAAATGGTACCAAGGTTTTTCCTTTAACAACCAACCCTTCAGTGCTTTTCTAGTACTCTGAAACAAAATCCAGAAACCCTTCACTGACTTAAGACCCCTTGAAATCCAACTTGTCTCCTTTCCCTACACCCAGAGGCACAGTCTCTTTTGCAGCCAGCTGGAGCCCTGAACCGAGGGGCATGCCTTCGGATCTGGCACTGCCCTGGCCTGCATGCCCCCTTGCCCTCCTCAGGCCTAGGCTCGGCCCCCAACATCTCCCCACTGGCCTCCCTAACTACCCCAGCTTAATCAGACCACCGTGGCTGTCCCTGAACTCTAAAGCACCAGCTAGCTCTCCCTCTCCTTCAGCACTTAGCAGATACTGATTTATTTTCTTTCCTATTTATTTCTCTCAGTCATGAAGGGAGGGCTATGCTTTGCTCTTGCCCCTCCCGTAGCACCAAGCACATACTGATTTACACTCAATGCATACTTGTGAGATGTGTTTTTTCAGACACTGACCCAGGTATCTTGAATTTTATACCATTTGTAGATGTACCAGCGGCGGTGTGTCCCATCTTATGGATTACAACCATGCCTGGAATTAAAAAAAAAAACTTTGTAGGTATCAACTCTAAAGTTAATCTCAAATACAACCAAATCATTCAACAGCTGGTAAAAATAAATATCCTCTTTCATTAATTTCCAGTAGAGGAAAATAGAAAACTTGGGAATACCGAAAATTACACCAGGTAAAATTTGTGCTTTTTAATGACCTGGTTTCATAGCATCATTTGGTAGATATCTCATATTCTTACTCTTCAGTTTGGTGTATTACTTTTCAATGCCTTTCAAAGGTAATTCCACAGAAAATCACTGATAGAGACTGACAGAAATTTTTAACCTTATAACCCAGAAAGATCATTTGAATGTCAAATAATGTCAAATTATTAAAACTAAATATAAATAAAAATTAAAAAATCCACAAGTGAATAATCATCAGATATTAGGTGCCTTGTATAAGATAACCTACTAAAATGGGCACGGATGCTAAGAAAATGCTGAATGTGTGTGTGAGTGCAGAGTTGTATGGGGGTATATAATCTATAAAGTCTTGCTTGCCAGTTAAAACAGTCAGAATCACCTTCTGGCATATGAATAGGGAAAACATTAAGAACTACAGAAAGGCAATTACAAATGGCTTAACTTTAACCACAAAAACTGTATAAAAGGCTAATTACCAATAGTATCATGACCATAATTATCTCCTTTTTCCTTATAGGTAGACCCATCTTGCTTTAAGATACTAGGTGGTTTGTAAGGTCCACAGTATTTTGAAGCATCTGGTATAACATTCTGTAAACGAGATTTACGTTTTATTTTTTAGAAAGGGTGATTTTAGAAAGTGGCAAGTAGTCACATGCAATCACAAAACATTAGGAAGAAACTGAAAGGACATCTGGTAAGTGAAAGATAAGAGTTAAAAGCCAATGATTAACTAAGGCTCATGTGAACAGATGGATATAATTTTACTAAACACCTAGTCTAGTCTCAGACACACATAATGTGGAATAGAAACCTACTTAGTCTGGAAAAGATCCCCGGTTTTTCTCTTTATATGCCTAAAATTTTCTGCCTAAGGGCAGACATAAATGAAGATCTTTTGTTAGATATTAATCCTCAACGGCATTAGGTATGCAACCTGACCTTCAAATTTCCTAATTTGTTTCCTGGCCAAAGAAGAATTATGAAATCTAAATAAAAATCTATTTTAAGACCATCTTTTTTTCACAGCTAGGTTCATGTGCATCTATTCTAAATTCGACTCCCAGTTTCTTCTAGCAGTCCAGTTTCTTTTAAGACTCAAGAAAATAATCCAAATCCATAAACTCAGGTTGAACATATGTATAAGCATTAAAGCAAGAAACCTACTGCTCGCTCCTTTATTGTCACCAGCTCACTAGGTGCTTCCCTGACCTGGTTTTACACAGCAGCCTCTTGCACATACTGACCCCAAAGAGTCTGCAGTTACTCAAACGTAATTAGGATTTGGTGACAAAACAGATGAGAGACTATGACAGTCCCCAGTAAAACTCTGAATGGTAAATGCAAACTGACCTGTGCTCAAGGTCCCACTGATTTAAGGATAAGGGTGTCCCACGAGTGACGTGCCAGGTACCTAATCATATACAACCTCCAGTCAAACAAGGACAAGGTCCTGGGTACACTTCACACAGATAAAAATCTAGGAAATGTTTTAGACCAATGGTTTCCAAACTTTGATGTTTCAGACTTGGAAGCTTTCATTCTAAGGAAATACAAGCAGAGCAGCTCTGACTGAAGCAGCCCCCTCTCCCCATTATGGAACCTTCCAAGTCCCAAAGCTATGATGAGGAACCAGCAAGTGTCCCCAGGGGACATGCCTTACATGCAGTGAGGGGGCTTTCAGGGACACCCAGGCCCATGTAACAGGGTGCTCACCAGCACCTTTGGCTCTGGGTAGACAACAGAAGGCAGAAGGGAAGTCACTTAATATTTTCAAACAATTTGCTTTTTAAACTTAAGTATACATACCCGCCAACAATTTGGCTGGCAATTCCGAGCAAGCCAATCTGAATGAAGTGCTCGAGAAGTATTGGTAGACAAATCCTCATTGACAAATCCCATACTTTCTGCGAACTTGGTGGCTGGCGATTGGGAAGGAAAATGTAAATTAGTTAACTATTGCCTTCTAAACGAAATGCATGTGCAGGAAGCACCGAAGTTCAGCTGTCCTTGAAGTGGGCTACGACCATAGACCATCCCCGAGTACACAAAGAGCATTCGGACAGGAAAAGTTTTAAGACATCTGTTTCTAGATCTCAGCTTCCCTATGTCCTCCCCAAAAGTGATTTGCTTGAGACCCTTGGGTGTGTGTGTTATGACAGCTGTCCTTACCTCCTCCCCTCCACAATCTCCCTTCTTCTATCTGGCAAAAGGTGCACCTCTCGCCAGTGAGGAGTCTTGAGGCTCCAACTAGGAAGCCATGCCCAGCATGTAAAAAGCTGAGACACCAAAGGGACAGCTGGATTCCATGAATGTCAGGAGGTTGTCAATTCTGTCTGTCAACAAATCGAAGACCTCCTCTTGGAGTCGTTAGCTAATACATGTTCAAAGTTACTCTGATTATAGGTCACTGTAGGAATTTTGGTGTAAACTTGGAATGCCATAGCAAAACTCCTTCTGGTCCCACCTTCTTATGTTCATAGCGCTTCCGGGGGCCTTACTATCAAAAGGTCACACAGGGAGAGAAACGATGCTGAATCCCCTGTCAGCCCAGCAGGTCCCCATCTATAGATAACAGACTAATTTTTTAAAATCCTACTTTAAAGATGAAGAAAGTGAGAATTTAGAAGTTAACTTATCTAACGTGAAATGGATATTAAGTAGAAGAGCTGGAATTTGAGCTGTGGTTGGCTTTTTTACACTATTTTACCCCGAGTCCTTTTCCCACAGGGGACACAGAAGACCAGATCCTTCAGTGCAGTGAGCGTGTACCTGACTCTCCTGCTAGAAGTGTGTGTGTGGTGTGTTCCAGGACTTTTCGGGCCACACCAATGGCGTTTTTGATGCGTCTAAGATCTCCTACTGCTCCAACGTTCATCGTAGTGCTGTAAGAAAAAAACAAAAAACAACGCAGTAAGATTTAAGGCATTTTCATAGATTCATAGATTTAAAAATATTGTTTTACTCCAAACCTTTGTGTTCTGTACGATAAACACCAACTTCACATAGGTGTCAAAACACATCCATGAACTCCATACAAATTCCCACAATCACACATGAAGGAAGAAACCAAACACCAATTTACCATACCCTCTGACAGCCCTCAAATCCTTTGTGTCTCTGGGCATTGTCTTTCACATGGCTGTTCAAAGGGGTTTTAAGGCTTCCAGTGGGCAAACCCCAGCATTTGTTCATGGCAGGTCAAGGACCCTGCACCGGATCAGAGACACATTTTCTGTAGTTTGGGGTCTCCTGTGCTAAAGAGACTACCATCCTTTAAGTGATATTTCTAGGATTATTATGATTTTTTTTTAATTGAGAGGAAAACCAATTGTGATTGGAAAGGCCATGCAGTAAGCCAGGGGTTTTGACCCGCGACAAGGCTTCTACAATCATCCATCATGCTCTCAGCAGAAGGCAGGTAACGATAAAGTAACTGCCCAGGAAGCGAAGGCGCAGACACCCCGGGCCTGGAGCGCATGCTCACCCGTCCATGATCATGGCGTCCAGCGTGGTTTCCCCAGCCTCGTCGGGGCTGCCCCCGAAGCCCACGGTGCCGTCGCACTGCTCCTTCTCGCACTGGGCGCAGCCTGTCTCCACAGCGTCCAGCGCGGAGCCTCCAGATGCCAATGTGCGCCACGCTGTTGTCAAAGCCCAATAGTGCTTGTTTATATTTGTATATTTTTTCAGTGCCAAAGGCAACAAGCCAAGAATATTTTGAGAACTCCTATGTTTACATTTTCCCGTATTTACTTTAAGTTAAATGGATTTATTTAATTTTAAAATTGTTTTAATATAGTCTTTATTACATTGTTTCCATTACCATTTAGCCCTCTCATAAACCCCTTTCCCCAGCAATCACCTCACTGTTGTCCATGTCCATGAGTCCTTTTTAAATGGAGTTTTTAAATCAGTGTATTAGATGCTACAAAGGAATCAGAGTGATACAGTGTTATGGATAAAATTATGTAATACAACTAACTACTGTGAAGAATTCAAATACTTTGGCTGCTGATGAAAAGTGAGGTTTTTTTTTCACTTATTAATATATATTTCTACTAGGTGTGAGAAAAAGATTTTGTCCTTCAAAGTTACAATTGAAGCTGCAGAAAGACAGTTACATTGAAGTCATTAAATTACATCCTTATTAGTGGCTGCATCATTTGATCATTAAACATATATGTATATCACTAATACTTTTATTGCCATAGCATCTGTCACAGCATGTTTTAATAACAATACCACAAGAGCAAATAATTCCAGTGTGGGCTTCACATGGATTCACTTGATCTTCACAGTAGCTTTTCAGGTAAGGACTGTACAATTATCATCATCATTTTAAATAGGAGGAAACAGACCCGGCGAGGTTTTAAGTTATTCAGCATCACATAGAGTCAGTAGCAGAGCCAGGATTCAGAAGTAGCCATTTGGCTGCAGAGGCCAGCTATTAGCACTCTACTCTGTTCTGTGGAGCCCCACACAATGAAAAGGAAAAAACAGAAAGTTTTTGATGGTCAATTTCTTTATTAATAAACAGAAAATTCCTTACAGGGTAGGTACTATTTTAGTAAATAATTTAAGTATTACTACTGGCCATACTGGCTTGCAAGTCTATTTTTTTAAGAGAACAAATTATTTTATTTTAATTTTAGAGAAGGAGAAACATCAGTTTGTTGTTCCATTTATTCATTCAATGAATCACAACCACATTCACTGGCTGATTCTTGCATGTGCCCTGACCCAGGACACCAAACTCCTAACCAGCAACATTGGTATATCAGGAGGACACTCTAACCTAAACCGAGCTACCTAGCCAGGGCAGGGGAAGGTGCATTTTGAGAAGTTAAAGCTCCATACACAGACTTGTCCCCTGCCTGGGCTGCTGCACTTTCTGTCTCATTATTGCTGGGAATTTGTTTCTTATGGTCTGCTTCCTCATTTTTTCTGAATGTATTCATTGTTTATAACATACAGACTGAGCGCCACCAAATTCAGGAGCCAATTCTACCCCAGAAAGTTAAATTAGCTTCTGAAGGGGTTTGAAATTACTTTTGGGGTATTATATCTTGGAATGAATGAAACACACAGTAAGAAATTGACAAGATAATGGTATGTACAGGATGATAGCGAAGCACAGAAGATGGGCACCTGTATTTCAGAATGGGTATAAGGGCAGTACATCAGGGAAGCCACTTTAGCGTAACTGGCTTTTTATCTTGGCTGCAAATCAAAATAACTTTGGGAGCTTAAGACAAAACAAACAAAAACTTGATGCCTTGGTTCTAGCAGTTAAGGCAAAATCTCTGGAGGTGGAGCCCAGGCACTGATACTTTCGACAAGCTCCACAGATGATGCTAATGTACACCCGAGATTGGAAGCTCGCATTCCAGGTAGCAAACACTGCATAAAAATTTGTGTGTGGGTGGGTGGGGGGGGTAAGTGCAAAAAACAGTGTGCTTTTGGAGAGGAATTATTAGTCGTCTGCAAAGCTGGAGTACGGGGTATTATTGGGGAGAACGGAGAGGTTAGAATGAAGAGGTAGAAAGGAGGCAGACCATGAATAGACTGCTTGCAGGCATAGACTCCCCTGGGATAGGATAAGCAGCGGGGCGGAGGATATATTGGAGCGGGGCTTGCAACAGAAGGAGTAACCCTAAATGATGAGGACGGAAAACTCTGCAGAGGCGAAGAGCACAGGGTAAGAGTCGATTGCAGGAGACACATCACGGATCGGTGCGCGCAGAGCCGCAAGGTGAGCGTGCTCAAAGCTTGGAGGGCCTGGCGCTGGCCTGCTCTCCCCGCAACTCCCCGCAGGCAAACTCTCGCAGCACAGTCCCCGCCCGCGGCCACCGCCCCGCACCTGCTTCGGTTGCATTCTTAAAAGGCCAAGTGTTGAGAACCAGCGGGAGAAGGTTGGAACTGCAGGCGAGAGCTGGGTTGAGCAAGAGCTGCAGGAGGAGCAGAAGGTTCGATTTCCGCACCATGGCTGCAGGACCCACCCTGCGCCGGAGGGGTCCTGTCAGGTTGCGCTCGTGGACCACGTGATCATCGGCGCCCCGCCCTCCTGGCCCCGAAACCTGCTTCTTCCCAGAGCTGTCTGTACTGCCGCAACTCTCGCGAGACCCAGATTCCTCCGGGACTTGCTCGTGAGGTTTCAGTCGGGAGGGCCCTGCAGTTTCTGTATTCTTTTCCCATTGTTAGAAGCAAATTGAGCTTTACGTGGGAAAATTCCTATGACATTATGCAGCCCCGGGAACGTTTAATACCCTAGGAAGGTTGCAGACCCTAGGAAGGTTTAGAATTTGGTCTTAACGTATCCTTTTAATTGAGAGTTGCAGGTGAAACGTTCCGCACATGCAGGAAGTACTCAGTGATTCCTGGCCTCAGGTCTGGGGTGGTCATAGAGTGCACGTGAAGCTGCTTGTCTACAACCGGTTCATTTTAGGTCTTCCCACTCCAAGAGCTTTTTGTAAGACGTCCACTCCCTCAAAACCCCTGCCTGAAAGAGAAGGAGAAAGCCTGGGGGAGCGCAGGATAAGCCTCTGCACAGTTTCCTGAAGCGTCCCTACCTGCTTCCCTGTCACCTGTGCTTCACCTTGAGCCTGGCACCACGAAGTGCTAAATAAACGTTTGACTATGTCAGCCTTTTTAAAGGAAAAGCTAAGAGACTCAGACAGCCACATCAAGTTTATTCCGAATAGCAGAGGGATTGCACTGAGGAGTAGGAAACTGGTGAACCGCATGCAAGCCCAGAAATAGAAAAGAAAAAAAGAAGCATTCTTCTATAGAGGAAAAGAGGAAGTTGAGAAGTTTGAACAAAAGCTGGAGCAAAGAATGGGAGAGTTCCACGTGGCACTGGAAGCTTCCTCACTGGTGCAGGGCAGAGAGGAAAGCTTGATTTCCACACCTGCACCTTACCAGGTGCAGCCATGGTACCTTCTTGAGCAATTTGCCTTGCAGGGGTGTCCAACCCACATCTGCAGGCCACATTGGCCCAGGATGGCAATGAATATGGCCCAACACAAAGTCGTCAATTTACTTAAAACCTTTTTCTTTGGCGGGGGGGTGGGGGTGGGGGTCATCAGTTTTCTTTAGTGTTTGTGTATTTAACATGTGGCCCAAGACAAATCTTCCAGTGTGGCCCAGAGATTTCAAAAGTTTGGATACCCTGCATGACTTCTGACTGTACTTTGAATGAGGTTTCCTTTATTCATAGTCACAGATAAAAGTTGGGATCAAAATTTTACATGCATGATAGAGGTAGACTTTTTGATAGTTGGGTTGTCTGGGCAGTTGGGCAAGTGTGAACCCATCATCCTTTTGGGTCTCTGGAATGCCCGCCAATGTTGCCAAGGGAACCCATGGAATCAAATAATGTTGAAGAGTATCTACAAATCTACCAGGACAAATAAAATATTAAATTGGTAGGATGTGGGAGGCTTACAAAACCTCTGAATTATGAAATTAAATACACCATTTAAGTAGCATAAGCTAGGCTATCATAGTCAGGGAAGTGCTATTAAAAAGTTTGGAGAAGAGCAACAAGTATAAAGGACACATGGACAAAAACTAGCGGGGGTGGGAATGGGAGGGAGGTGGGCTGGGCTGGGGCGGTGGGATGGGATGGGAGTAAAAGACAGAAAACTGTACAAGAAAAACAATTAAAATTTTAAAAAAGTTTGGAGAAGTGTTATAAATTTCTACAATGGGATTTTGGAGGAGGAATAATTAATTTATGCTGGGGTAATAGGGATAAACTAATGCCATGTGCAATTTAGAAAAGGGGCAAAATGAGGTAAGGAAGCAAGGAAAACATCCACTGTACTTCATTAGCACCTGATCTGAGCCCTAGTATTCTTGACACTCTTGAAGGAGCTGAGACAGCATTCAGCAAAAGCTGTGCAAAACAACACATAAAAAATCGGTCTGGCACCCTCTGCTCTTTGAAGCATCTCCTGAGGCTTAAGGCATTTGAGCTGCTTATGGCTAAAAGAGCCTGAACTTTGTAGTCTTACTATTGACTTTTAACAAATGGCTGTTTATGCAGGAACAACAACAACAACAACAAAAATGCAATTTTCAAGTCCAGAAAAAAGCAAAGGAGAAGAACCACTCTTTTATGGACTTGGACAGGGCTAGGAAGGAAGTGAAAGTTGGGAGTATAGTGGTTTCTCCTTGGCTGAGTTATGGCGGTCCCGCATCGGCTGAGCTGTTACTGGGAGAGGAAGACTCTCTGCTTCCTGCGGAGGTAGTACTTATAAATGTAGCATCACTGCCTGTCAGAGATGCAAGGTACACCTCTTCTTCCTGGGGTCAGTAGTGTGTGTTGGTGACATGGATGGGAATTCTTTCCTTTAGCCCAGTGATTTTCAACCAGTGCTTTGAAAAAATGTTTAAAATTTGCATCACCTGACTATTTAGTCAGGGACACTGACCTGTTTTCCTTTAGACTGTCAAATAAAAAAATGACAGCAATGAACACAACACTAGCCATCCAGTGTGAATTCACAGTGTGAATTAATCAAAACTACATCTATTAGATCGGGAAAATATATTTTTGGGTGTGCTGCAGAATTTTGGTAATTAGTTTAGGTGTGCCATGATATGAGAGATGTTGAAAATCTCTGCTCTACCCTCTTGACTTCATTTTAAATAAGGTTTCTGTTATTTTTCACACTAATAAGTCTACCCTTTTCTCCAAAATTCCTCTCCTTACTTGAAATAAAAATTCTCCTTCAGAGAAGTTCAACTCATATGCTGGTTGTGGGAAAACAGCTAAAGAGCAGAGATGTTTGAGAAAAGGTCTCAGTAGGTCAGCTTTCTCAAGGGTATTTGTATTTAAAATAATTAATATGCCATCTTGAATGAATCAGACTTATTTAGTTCATTCAAATGAATAAAATACCCAGTGGGTCCATTGTCCAGTTTGCCTGAACTTGAAGTCCTTTCTGCAGCTGTCTTAAAGATGTGAAATTAGTCTGGATGTTTGAGCTCCTTATGGATTTGTTTCCCTTGATTAAAACTTGGAGACTAGTTTGAGTTTTAGCCCTGAAGTCACCTCATGTTATCTTCAGGTTTTTATTTGGGCCTACATATAATTAGATCTATGTGCTTAATATTGAGAAAAATCCAAATGAAAAGGCATCTGTTAATCTGTTAGGGAGTACACCTTAAAAAAAAAAAGATCCGGTTTTCCCACCATTTTCTCCAAATTTTCAATATCTTAAATCATCAATTACACATAACAACAGAGCTCTGTAGCATTAGTGATAAATCAAAATAATTAGTTATGAATTATTTTTACTTAACATTAGAATGCATTATACACTTTTCTTTAGTAAAATATTGGTGTCCCTAATTAGAACCTACTTA